>JAJMRX010000002.1:0-600000 GCA_030558135.1 Petasospora adriatica | reverse complement strand
GTAGATCACCAGCGACTTCAGAGGCACAGTGGTGGGTACCACAGTCTCGAACAAGGGCCGGGAGTTTGGGTGTCTCTTCACCGCCTGCCCCACTGCCTCGAGGAAATACAGCGTTGTAATCACCATGGGCATGGCAGGGATCAGCGGCCCCTTGAGGAAGACGGCGAGCATCCGGGCAGCCACCTTGGCAGCAAACATGTTGATGCTGGCCTGGGACTCAAACCACTCCATCACGGAGAGCTCGCGGGACTCCTGGTGCTCCTCTGGCAGCCCAGCACTGCTGCGCTTGCGCTTGTCCTTACGTTCTTTCCGCTCCTTTCTCTCCTTCAGGGCCTCCAGCAGCCCAAACAGCCTGGCAAAGGGATTGGCGGCATCGCCAAAGCCCACGAGCTGGAAAATGTTCACGAGGGCAAACGAGGAGCTGCGCTGGAACCAGAAGTGGAACTTGCTCTCGTAGTCGTTGTCCTGGGAGTACTCTGGAGCCACGATGCGCTCGCTAAAGACGCCGGCGCTCCTCACAAAGAAGTCAGCGCTGTTTGTGTCAACGCCCAGATTGCGGGCGTAGTAGGTGATGAGCTTGTGCAACTCGGCCTCGTTGACGGGCTCCTTCGCCAGCAGGATCTTGTGGAGTTTGATGAAGTCCAGCACGGGCAGGTCGACGTAACTGCGCTGGTTGATGTTGTCAATCACCATCCGCATGTACTGCGGAGTGGGCACAAAAGTGTCACGGCAAAAGACGCTGCGGCCAATGTTGACGAGCGCATCCAGCGAGTCCACCTGGACCGTCGCTATGTGGTAGTAGATCTTGCCGAAGCCGTACTGGGTCTTCATCGCGGTGGCGTACCAGTGCTCCGAGCTCATCTTCCAGTCGATGAAGCGCGAGGGGTAGAGGGCTATCGCCATCCGGGAAAGGTCGCCCAGCTTCTCACACAGCCAGCCCTCGAGCTCGAGCTCCGACAGCCCGCTGAGAATGTTGAAGGCGTACCCGATGAAGCTCGAGCAGATGTCGTGCTCGATGAAGATGGAGACAACGTTCTTCAGCACATCCAGAAACGTCACAATGCCGTAGACCCACAGCCGCCGGGGCACCCGGTACACCTCGACAATCTGCTTGCCCGATCTGCCGGAGCCGAGCGCGTAGAGCAGAAAGTCGTAGTAGGCGTTCAGCAGCTGGATGTCAATGTTGTATATGTCCCAGAGCTCCGCCATGTCGAGCCGCTGCGGCAAATTCAGCGCATAGCACTTGCGCTGGAGCTGGCTCTCGAGCCGGATGATGTTCTTGTACGTGTCCTGCAACTTGGTGATGAGGAGTTGCTCCTCCTCCGACAGCCTTGGCGGCTGCGACGCCTCCGAGATCGTCGACCCTGGCGACTCGGCACCCGGCTCCTTCCTCGCCAGCGGCTGGTGCGGTGGCTGGTGCTGTGGCTGGGTCGTCACGGAGCTCGTCTCAAACTCGTCGGTGCGGTCATCGAGGTACGAGGCGGTATCGTAGCGGGCCCTCCCCAGCGATAGACTCGGCGACTGCGGAAGCTCGGCCTTGGCGTACGAGCTGTTCACAAAGGTCTGGCTGAACCGCTTGTCCTTGGGCCTGGGCTGGGGCGGAGACTGCGAGTGCGGTGGCGCCCTTTGCTCCGGTTGTGTCACAGACTTTTTGAGTGTGTTTGGCATCTGGTACGAGCTCGAGTGCTGTCTCTTCTGCCCGGGAGGCTGTTCCATCCTGGACAATCTCAATGCGGGGCACTCGGGACGGGCGATTGAGCTATACACCTGTGTGGATTGGCACGCTGGTGGTTACTGGAGGTGTTAGCAAGTCCGTGGCAGGATGTGTAATCGGCAAGTGTCGCTGGCCGCGGCCCGTATAGCGGCGCCAGCGGAAAAACACTCCACTCCACAATTTGATCAGCGGGGGCGGTGGCTGCCAGGTGCTGGCGCTACGGGGTCAATTGGCCTAGCACGGTCTTTGGCACTGCCGTCACAGATCACTGGTACAGCCGCTACAAGCCATGGCGTTACACGTTGATTCGGTTGCCAGCGGTGAGTGCTAGTGGCTGGTGAATAGTCGTTGGTGGCTAGTGGTAAGTGCCAGTGGTTAGTGGTTAGTGGCTAGTGGTAAGTGCCAGTGGTTAGTGGTTAGTGGTTAGTGCCAGTGGTTAGTGGCTAGTGCCAGTGGTTAGTGGCTAGTGCCAGTGGTTAGTGGTGGCCAGCGGCCCGTAGGCAGCGGCCATTAGTACCCCATTAATACCCGCCCCTTTAATACCGGTACCACCATACCAACCATACCAGTACCAGCCATAGACGCTCAGCTCTCTCTCGCCTCGATGCCAGCATCCACAGGTTCAAGGCAGTGTTGCCTGAGGGCATCCATCGACTCCTAACTACTCAAACTCGTCCATCGTCTCAATCACCGTCTTGAGCGACTCCAGCACGCTCGAGGCAGCTACACGTAGCGTACGGTCACTCACCGCCTCGAACTTGATCACAAACTCGTTCCCCTCCGTCAAGTATCGCACCCGGATGTCATCTGGCCGCATGATCGGGTCGGGCTCAAGACTCCTCTGCGCAATCGTCGCCTGCTTGGGCGTCTCAAAGGGGATGGTGATGTCTCTGGAGAGTTAGTGCGGTCATCCTCCATACGTACAACGTGTGCTCAAACGACATCTTCTGGCGCTTCTGCATCGGTGGAGGTTTGGCTCTTGGTGCAAGCTGACAAGAGATGCCGCGAAAGCGAAACGGCCGAATCGGGCAACTGCCTCGTTGGGTAGCGCGCATGTGGAGATGATTGACACAAAAATGTCTCATCCAATAACACACAGCCTCATTGGATAACTACACCAAAGGCATGAACGTTAGCCCCAAGACGGGAGTGGCGCAGGTGTGGAGGCCGGAGCCACTGTCGCTTGAGCTGCCCGCACTACGGCTTGAGATCTCAGACGCCACGTTCCACGTTCTCGATTCAATCGACCCTACTTTCTGGTCACAGGAGACGTATCTCGCCACGTGCCACGAGATGGCTAGAGACGATACATCGCTAGTATGGGACTATTGTGCCTCCCTACTACGCTACACAAAGGGGCTCACCTCCTCGTACTACTACGACAAGAGCGTGTTTCTTGAGAGGCCTCAAGAGGTGAAGAGAGCACTTAACTGGGCTTTCCATCAAGTTCAAAAGATGATGACAAGACTGGACCTTGCCGGTGAGCTGAGGGATACGATTGCCAGGTTCATTCTGGCTGGCGATCTCGTGACAAAGAGCCACAACGTGCTGTGCTACCAGCAAGCCAACTGGCCCAATGCCTCCAGCACAGCAAAGCTCGTGGCATCCTTCCCCCAGTTTGAAGAGCTTCTTCCAGTAAGAGAAACATCCTCACGTGCTCAACAGTGCCTCGAGAGTGTTATGCCGCAGACTCCGGAAGCTATGGAGGAAAAGCTCTACACTTGGTGGAGGGTTCACGAGGAGTCACCCAGAAAGCGCTCCTTCACCGCAGTGGACGATCTAAGCTTTCAGCACGCTGTCAGCCCGAAGCGTGCTAGATCCTCATTCTAGCCATTGCGCCAGAAGTATAGCTATCTTCCATTCTAAGCATGCATTTGAATGTGTGTACTACAACGCCTGCATCCCCACAACACGGATCGTGAAGGCAACGTCCGGATTGCACTTCACCACCAGCTTCTTGCCCTTAGGTTCAGACACATGGAGCAGGATTCCGTCAACACATGTGTAGCTCTTTCCCTCGTCATTGTCCAAAAATTCAAGGCTCAGGCTGTCACCAACCTCCTTGTACTCGACATATGGCAGGCTCGTGTGCACCGTCTGTGGACCCTGGTAGGGCATCAGCATCACTTGCATCACCTCTGCTGGAGACACGTTGTCGATTCTAAGCACGTGCAACTTGCTCTCATTAATGTGCGACTCTGGAGAGATGTAGTAGCCCCTTTCAATACAAGGAGCGGCAAACACGTTGAGATACGAGTGCACAGTCTTGTCCGTAGTCTCCAAGCCGATATGGTAGTCCAGCGGCTCACTGACAACACGCTCAGCAGCCATCTTGAAGCGGTCAACGCCCAATGGCTTGAGCTCGGGCTTCTCCGCGTACATCACAAGCTTCGCGTGCATCGCAAACGTAACAACCACGATAAAGAGCATGTCACGTGACACTTCTGTTCCGTCAGTGAGGGTGGATCCTTCTGGCAGCAGCGCCTGGTACAATGGCAGAGGCTTGGACTCTGTAGATGTGAAGAGCTTTTGTAGGGCATCCAGCTCGTCGCGGTAGCCAGACGACAGGGCAAGTGCGTTACCAGTGCCAAAGGGTATTGGCACAACGTTAATGGAGCATTGAACCTTACGATCCAGCGCATTCACAAACTCGAAGATCGAGGTGTCCCCTGAGAGAAAGACGACTGTGTGGACCTTTGTGACGTCTAGCTGTGATGCAATCTCGGAGATATGCGAGGCCGACTCGGTCTTGATGTACTGGTGCTCTACGCCCAATTTGGAAAGCAAAGGCTCCAAAACACTGGTGTAGATGTCTCTCTCGTCTCTGCCAACTCCAGAGGTGACGGAGTCAATCACAGTGACGGCACATTGGAGATGCGGTGGCAACTCGCTCACCACTGGCGTTTCCGTCGCCGTCTCCACGAGCTTGTAGCCAAAGTGGCGTCTTCCACTCACTGAGTACTCCACGGCATACGAGGACCCCTGGTAGGACAGAAGGGGGAAAGACTCCATTGTGGGGTTTGTTGATATTGAGGGGTGTTGATGATGAATGATGCGGAGTTAGATGAGGGATCGCGACCCGAACCCGGCGAGCGCCGACAAAGGCCGAGCTCGCCGGGATGCCGCCGAGGCGTGGTCTACGTGCTGTGGGGGTAATGGATGCATTCTACTGTAAGCCGAGATCAGAGGCCGAAGAAAACCGATCAACACCGGAGGACACCGGGAGATCCCGAGGGGGCCCTCCGAGATGCCGAGATGCCGAGGCAGTGAAGATAGCCACATACTCTCTTTATCCCTTTAAATCCTCAAGAGTGCCGTGGCCCTCGGGCTCGCTGTCACTATCGTCGAGAACCAACTCACCAGCATCAAGAAATGCCTGAGGGACGGGCACATCGATCGGCACCCGGGCTCTCTCCTTCTCAAGCCTCTTCTGCCTCTCTCTCTGCATCTCCTTCTCCTTCATCTTGCTGATCATAGCGTCTGCCTCCCTCTTCTGCTTGCGTCTCATATCAAGAACCTCTTCGGCCACTGAGAGGTCCACTTTCCGCTTCTTGGCGACACTGCTGAACTCCTCCATCGTGGCACTCGCACTCCTCTTTTGCTCCTCATCCACCATAGACATAATACCCTTGGAGGCACCCCGTGACGAGGGATCGAACCCCATCGACGACAGGTCCCGGCCGTAGGCGTACTGTAGCAGAGCACGCTTCTCAGCAAGTGTAGTGTTCTCCTCTTGGGCCGCAATGGGGCGAGCCCTTTGTAAGTTCATGCCGCCGCTTATGCTCTTTTGCAAATTGGAGGTGAGTCTGGCATCTCTCTCCCTTCTCTTCTGTTCAACCTTCTTATCCTTCTTATTGCGCATCTCTGCAAGCTCTCGCGCATCAATCACATCGGAATTGAAGAAGGCGTGGTGCTTCTTTGTGGAGCTGAAGTACTTTACAGCCTTACTCACTCTGTCAATGGCTGGCGCAGCCTCATCCGTCACTATACGAGAAGCACTCCATCCGCCACGACTGTCCGCCTTCCCCAGGAGCATCTTTTGCTTTCTGCCGTTTCTCGTTGGCGAAATGGGCCTCACACTCGTTTGGAACTCCATCCGGTTGGCTGCAAACTTACTGAGACGAAGCTCCTGGTGGTAGTGACAGCACTCCTCGGTTTGCAAGTTGATAACATCACCACAGAGTGTCCCGTCCTTCTTCTTGGAGGGACACCGTCCAAAGTACTTGGCCTTGCCAATCTCCAGAAGCGAGTCGTAGTCGTGCTTCAGCGTGAGCGAAAAGGTTCTGAACCCGCTTCCCCCATTGGATGGCTCCATACCCACGTAGATCTCGGGATTTAGAATCGCCACAACATCACCAGGCCGTAGCTTGTTGTACTTCTCCACAGCCTTGCCAAAGAGGGTCACCCTGATGGAGTAGCGGAAGTCTGTCAAGACTAGCACCACGTACTTGGACCGGCCGTCCGATGTTGTCTTTGGCTCTGTCTTCTTGCCCAGAATCCCCACAACGACCCAATTGGGGTACTGTGGCTCCTGGAAGTCAGGAGGAGTCACCTTGGCAAACAGCTTGGACAGTCTCAGCACTTTCTTGTCACTGAGAAAGTGTGTGAGCTTGTCGCTATCCACGTAACGAACAGAGATCATCTGGCCTGAGTAGAGCTCCCTCTCATCCACACGCTGGGGCTCAATCTCGAGCGGCTCACCAAACGTGTAGACACGCGATCGTACCATCTCGTGAGTCTGCTTCTTGTGCTTCTCATGGCGCACGGTAGCCTCCTCGAGCTTTCTGAGGAAGAAGGGCGTCGTCACCTGGCCTGAAGCTGCTTTCGATGAGCTTGGCCTTGAGCTGTGCTCCCTTGTAGCTCTTGAAATGCCCAAGTTCCTGTCGTGATGAGCCGAAGACTCTTCCACGCGTCTATGGCTTCTCACTGTGGGACGCTTCTCTTCACGAGCAGGGCTCCTTGCCCTTCTGGGTGAAGGGCTCCGGTTCACCTGTACAGCCTTCTCCTTGTTCCTGAGCTCCATCTTCTTCTGCCTTAGCTCCTGCATCTTCCGCATCATCTCCCGCTCCTCCCGCTCCAGAGCCTCCACTATTGTTAGCTTGTACCACTGCCTACTCACTCTCCGGATCCACCTCGGCATCACTCAGCTGGCCAAAGGCCTCGCCCGGGTCGACTCCGAGCTCGCGCGCATCCACCCCTGACATGTAGTGGTGATGGTTAGACACGATCATTTTCGCGTAGTGACGCGAAAACGCGAAAAACTACACACTAAACTATGATACAATACATTACTCGCTTTTCGTCTTCTTCTCCTGGGGGCCCTCTTCACCCTCAGCAGGCCGCTTGATGCCTTGCTCCTCTGATGCCTCTGATGCCTCCGGCACAGCCTCGGGCTTGCTGAGCTGCTTCTCGAGCTCCTGCTTGGCCTTGGTGAGCTTCTCCACCTTGTTCTGCAAGAGCTTAGTGCGCATGTTTGTCTCGTTCAAAGTGGCCTGTCTGCCCTCCTCATAAGCCTTCTTCTTCACTCCCTCGAGATCCTCAGACTGTGGCTTCTCCAGCTCCGCAACCTTGTCCTGGAGCTGCTTTGTCTTGCTAGCCACGAGGGCATCGAGCTTCTCCTGCGAAAGCATCCGGATCCGCTTCTTGTGATCCTCCTTAGCATCCTCCAGCTTCTTGGCGAGCTCAGCATCAAACTCCGTACGGAGCTTCGTGGCCTGCTCCTCCAGCGCCTTCTCCACAGGCTCTGCTGGCGTCTCTAGCTTGGCCTTTAGCGATGCAACCTCACTCTCAAGCTCGGCAACCTTCTTCTCAAGACCAGCATTGACAGACTGGGCCTGTGCAAGCTGGGCACCTAGCTCCTCAGCACGCTTTGTGGCCCCATCTAGAGCAGCTTGGCTCTTTTCCAGCTCCTCAGCAGCCTCCTTAGAGCCATCGCCAGCCTTTTCAGACTCGGACTTCTCCAGCTCCGACTGGGCCTTCTCCGACTGGGCCTTCTCCTTCTCCGACTCGGCCTTTTCAGTCTTGGCCTTTTCAGACTCGAGTGCCTGCTTAGCCTCATCCAGCTCCTTGGCAATGGCCTCCTTCTGAGCCTGCAATGCCTTGTAGTTAGCACTGCTCTTCTTGAGCTTGTCCTGGGCCTCCACTCTCAGCTTGTCGAATCTCTCCTTGAGCTCTGCGTAGTCAGCCTCGTACTTCTGGCTAGACTCGGCAAGCTTGGCCGTGAGCTCCTCAACAGTCTTTGCAAGCTTGGCGTGCTCCTCAGGATCGATCCGGTCGTACTTGCTGAGAATGTCCTGCGATCTCTGTTTCCAGCGGTCACGCTCCTCACTAACGAGCTTCACCTCCTGGCTCTTTTGTGCAATCTCCGCCTTGAGCTCGGCACTGGAAGCCTCCAGCGGCTCCATCTTGGCTTCGCAGGATGCCAATTGCTGCTCCAGGGAATGCGCCTTAGCCACAGTCGTCTTGAGCTCATTACGCAAGGTGGTGTTGCTTTCACGGAGCAGGTTCAATTGCTCCAGCTCCTCCTCCAACGTGGCATACCGCTCAGAGATTTGCGCAAGATCGCTGTCACGTGACTGGGCCTTGACGAGCTCCAGCCTCGTGGCATCGAGCTCGGAGGAGGTCACTTGCAACTGCTGGCGGGCCCGCACGAGGTCACGTGACGCCGCCTCCGCCTGTGTAGAGGCAATCTCCTTCTCACGGCGCAAAAGCGAAATCAGCTCTCTGAGCTCATCAGAAGCATCCACGTCAGCGCTTCTCTTGCTGGCATTCTCAATCTCGTTATAGAGCAACGTGTTCTGAGACTCCAGGCCCTGTACTTTGGCTGTGGCGATCCGCACCTCCTCCTCCAATTGGCTCCGCTGGATGTCCCAACTCTCCTGGGACTTTGCCAGCGTCTCAGTGGCACTCTTGGCCTGTAGTTTGAGCTCCTGAATCGTCTCCCTTACGGTATTGGTCTCCTCTCTAAGCGAGGCATAGGCTGCAGTGGCCTCGGCGTGTCTCTGCAATTCCTTTTCGTACGACTGCTGAGCCTCGGAAGCCACCGAGGCCTGCTGCTTGAATGACTCCTCAATGAGCGATACTTTAGCATCGTACTCAGCCTTGAGCTTGGCTGCGTCCTCCGACTGCGAACGTACCGTTTCCAGCTCGCTCTGAGAGTCCATAAGCTCGCTCTTGAGCCTCGTGACCTGTTCTCCCAGCTCCTCAGCCTCATTCAGAAGCCTCTCCTTCTCATTACGCAGCTTCTCAACTTCGGCACTTGTCGCAAGCTTGTACTCGTCGTACGAGGATGTCAAGCTCTTCAGAGACTCCTCGGCTGACGACGCAATGCTTTGGAACTCGGCAATGCTCTTGTGAGCCTCTGCCAGGTCGTTGCGGGTCTCCTCAAGCTCAGACTGTAGCTTAACCGTCTCAGAAGGTGCTCCAGTGAGAGAGGAATAGCTGGCGACACGGCCCTCAGCACTTGCGAGCTGTGCACTAAGAGTCTGGGCCTTGGCCTCCAATTGCTCCACACTAGCCTGGCTCGTGATGAGCTGCTCGCGTGTCTGAGAAAGAGAGGCCTGAACGGACTCCAGTCTCTCCTGGTAGGCACGAGACTCTGCCTCCTTCTTTGATTGGAGCTCCTTCAGGTCATCGTTGGTCTGTGAGAGCTGGCCTCTCACTCTCTCAAGCTCCTTCTCCACAGACTCCGTGTGAGCCTGCCAGCGCTTTTGTGCTTCAGAGGTACGCTCCTCACGCTCCTTGTCGACGAATTGCAAGTTCACAATCATCGTGTTGAGTCTTCCCTTCTCCTCCACTAGCGCAGTGTTCTCCTGTGAAAGACGGGACTCAATTGACTGCCATATCGTCTTCTCGTGCTTCAAATTGTTACACTCGGACCGTAGAGACTCCAGCTGAGTCCGAACCTCGTACAACTCCTCCTTCGCACTGTGTGCCTTGGCCTCCTGTCTAGCCAAATTGCCCTGAAGCACCTCGCTCGCCTTTCTCAGCTCCTCAATCTCAGCACGGGCATGTTTCAGATTGTCCACGACAGTGTTGTAGCGCTCATCCACAAGCTCCCGTGACGACTTCTCCTTGGCCAATTCCAGTGAGAGACTCGACCGCTCAGCGGTGAGCGAGTTGATCTGCTTATTAAGCATCCCAATCGTCGTGTCCGACTCGGTGCGCACACGCTCTAGCTGCTCATTGGCATTGGAGAGCTCCTTTTGCAAGTCGCTATGCTTGTCATCCAGACCCAGCACACCGTTGCCGAGCGACCGGAACATGTCGCGTTCCTTTGTGACAGCCTCCAGCTTTGTCTCAGCTCTCTGCACCTCCTCCTGCAACGTCATAATGGCCTCCTTAGCCTCTGCAATGGCCACAGACTCGAGATTCTCCAGCCGGGACTTGGAGAGCTGCTCCTGGTGCTCAGCCTTGGCTCCGAGTTCACGTACAACACGTAGCAACTCCTCGTTCTTTTTCTGCAGCTCCACAACGTTCTGGAAAGTGACGAGCCTCTCCGAGATGAGGCGGTCAGTGTCGGACTCGTTGAGAACGGAGTCTCCACTGGCTATGCGTTCAATCGCCTTCTTCTCCGCAGGCGTAAGTGGGCCGTTGCCGTCGCTCCGCACTGTAACGTGTACGACAAGCTGCTGGACCTGGCGGGCAAGGTCGGCTCTCTGCCTACGCAGAGTGTTGATCTCCACTTGGTCGTCCCGTAGCTTGGCAGCAATGTCCTGCTGGGCTCTGACGAGGGACTCCTTCTCCTTGGTGGTTTGCTCAAGCACAATCGAAAGCTCTGTAAGGTCCTTCTCCAAAAGCGCAGCCCGCTCTCTCGTGGCGCTGATGATCGGAGCCTTTTGCTCCAACTCGCTCACAAAGGCATCCATCTGTCTCTGCATTCTCTCCTTGGCACGTCTCTCCTGTGCAAGCTGTCTCTTCATCAAGGTGAAGTCTGCGTAGAGCCGCGACAGCGAAAGCCCAGAGTGCTTGGCCATTGCCTGAGCAGATGGAGAAAGCATCCGGGCATCGCCATCCGTATCCATCGCCTCTTCGAGCTGCTTGATCTTGGCCTCAGCCTTTTCAAGCTCAGCCTTGTAGCTATCGACAGCCGTCTGTAGCGATGCGGACTCGGAGACAATGTCGCTCTTGGAGGACTGCAGCCTGCTCTCCAGGTGCTGGATCTTGGACTTTGCATCCTCCATCGACTTTTGTAGCAGGTCAATTAGCCTCTCCTTGACAGACATCTCCTTGAGATATTCCTCGTGTTCCAGCGACTTCTCGTCCTTGAGAGTCTTGGTCTGGATAAGCGCATCGTCAAGCTTCTTGGCGGTGTCGTCAAACGTGGACGAGAGGTTCTGATAGCGTAGCTCAAGAGTTTTCAGGTCCGTGCTCTTCTGATCAACCTCTGACTGAAGCTTCGATACCTCTGTTGATTTCTCCTTGCGGTACTCCGAGAACTCCGTCGTCATCTTCGCTAGCTCCTTGGTGGCCCACTCGTGATTGCTCGCAGCGAGTTCTAGTCTCGTCTCCAGCGACTGCACTTTGATGTTGGCGTGCACAAGATTTGATTCTGCAGCTTGTGATGATGTCTCCAACTCAATTAAGCTCTTTCTCAACTTGCTATTAGACTCTTGTAGCTCCAAGTACTCTGTTCTAAGAGACTCCAGCTCGTGATTCTTCTTGGAGAGCGATTCCATGATCTGTCGGCTCTCAGCAATGGCCTCGTCCACTTGTGACTGGGTTGTCCTTGTGTTGGAGTTCTGCGACACTTCAAGGGCCTCTAGTTCAGCATTGCGCCTTTGTAAAGCAGCCTGAGCCTCCTCCAGAGCATTCTTATCTTCAACCAGCTGTTGATTCTCAGCTGTGACTTTACCCAGCTTCTTTTTGAATAAATCTACTCGCTTCTCACTCACATGAGACACATTTTCAAGCTTCACCTCCAGGGTCATCTTCTCAGCCTTCAGCTCGGTGAGCTCGTTGACTGCAGTCTGAATCTTCTGTAAAACGGTAGCATCAATCGCATCGAGCATATCCTTGTCGACGTGTAGGTATGAAGAGAGTGAGCCTGAATCAGTGGCGTCAACACTCTGCTTATCCTCGAAGGGCAATGAGGCCGCATTAGTGTCAGTGTCGACAACTTCAGCTTCGGGTTGAATAGTCATGCTTAGATCCTCACTAGCCTGTGGGATAGCCTCTGACCCGTTACCAGTCGGACCATCTGCGGACGGAATCACTGTGGGTGAAGACTCATTGGCGGGTTTTGAATCATCTTGTTGTTCACCAGACGATGACATGTTTTCGTCTGCCTTACACCTCCCAACCACAATTGGACGTTTAGCGAAAGCCAAGAGGGTTGAACGATTATAACCAAGATTAGACAGACAAGAAACTCAAAGACAGTAAAGATTCTCTGTTGTCTAGGATGGTGGCGGCGCAATTGTCGTCTGTGTCGTATCAGTGATAGCCAGCCTCTATGTCAGGCTGCATGTTTAGTTGACGGATCGTATCGAACGCATTCGCGAGCTAGACCTACTCTGAGCACGTGATGTTTAGGAGGGCTCTACAAGTGACCGCGAAACTCATCATCCAGACACCTCTGAGGAAAATGTGGCACCAACCACGAATGCCAGCTCGTCGCGCTGAGAGAAGCTAGAGAGCCAAGTGGCCCGAACCGCAAAGGTGCCTGGTTTGAGCCACACTTCAGAGCCCGCGCTCCGGGAGTGCTGGGACTCGTGGTGGAAAAACCAAAGTGAAAAACACGCTAGATACACTCTCACCACTAACGATAATTACATCGAGATGCAAATGTAAGTGGAGAAAAAGAGGTTCAACAAGGCCAGAGAGTATAGCAGCGGCTCATGATAATATGTGGTGTTCATTTTATTAGATCAGTCATACAGAAGTTCCATCTGGATAGCAATTATTCATCAAGCATCAAAGGCGAAGATTCAAGCAAGCACCAAGCACACCATACAAGCCGTGATACACTCTACAACAAGGATCAAGCAAGTTCAACAGTCTGGGTCATTTACCAGGATACGCCAGAGCTCGTACGCCACACTCTCTTCCATGTTGAAAGTATTACGAATTTATACTAACATTCAGTTTCGTTAAGACCTTGACTGGTAAGACCATTACCTTGGAGGTTGAGTCCTCCGACACCATTGACAACGTCAAGTCCAAGATCCAGGACAAGGAGGGTATCCCACCTGACCAGCAGAGACTTATCTTCGCCGGTAAGCAGCTCGAGGACGGCAGAACCCTTTCTGACTACAACATCCAGAAGGAGTCCACCCTTCACTTGGTCCTCAGACTCAGAGGTGGTATCATTGAGCCATCCCTCAAGGCTCTTGCTTCTAAGTTCAACTGTGAGAAGGCTATCTGCAGAAAGTGCTACGCTAGACTCCCACCAAGAGCTACCAACTGCCGTAAGAGAAAGTGTGGTCACACCAACCAGCTGAGACCAAAGAAGAAACTCAAATAATCGGTTTCGCCCCAGCACTTCGTTCTTCTTTGGCTCGTATTCTTACGTTTTGGAGATGGATTTTTTGGTAATTGACCATTATGTACATCTATCATCTGTAGAATTAAATCTCCACTACAAGAGTTGAAATCATCACCGTAACCCCCTGGTTACTTTTCATTAATCTAAAAATACCTCATCACTAGCCAGGACTTCTAGGCATGTCACTTAACTCAACAGGACAAAACTCTGTGAGTACATGCCGTAGCTGACCCCGTCTGATTGGCTTTGACAAGAAGCCATTCATACCCGCATTCAGGCACCCCTTAACGTTACTCTCATCTGCAAAGGCAGTGAGGGCAACGATTGGTCCTGTGTAACCCATCTCCTTAATCCGTCTCGTAGCCACAAGGCCATCCACCTTTGGCATTTGCACATCCATGAATATCACATCATAGCTATGACCATTGGCGGCACTCTTCTGCACAAGAGATATCGCCTCTTCACCATCAACTGCAAGGTCAATGTCGTAGAATCCTTCAAGATTCAACATTCTCTTGATGACCTCTTGGTTGACATTGTTATCCTCAGCCACCAATATACTGAGACTCTTTGGCTCCTGTGGAGTCTTTGGAGAGTGTACAGACGCTGAAGATGCCTTTGCAGTACCCGTTGATGTGAGATAAGCCTTTCCAAAGTAGCCACTTCTCTCTGAGGATGTGGTGAAGGCATCACTTTGTGTCTCGTTTTCAGGCGAATGCTCTGGCTCCAGAATCTTCACTCTTCTGTTCTTCTTGCTGTGGATATTGAACTCGTCGTCATACAGCAGATCATTCCCATCCACAAGAAGCTCTTTGGTCTGCTTCAAAGGCACCCTGAAGATGAACTTGGAGCCCACACCGATGTGTGACTCCAACTCCATGACACCGTGCATCATGGAGGCAAGCTGGCGACAAATCGATAATCCAAGACCAGTGCCTCCGTATTGTCTTGAAAGTGTTTGATCTCCTTGCACAAATGGCTCGAATACAGCCTCCTGCAACTTTGGATCAATTCCCGGACCTGTGTCCTCGACAACAAACTCAAACACCCATGTCTTGTCCTCATTCAAGGACTTTGTCTGAGACTTCTCGTTGTCCTGTACTTTAAACTGATTGTGGAATACGTTGTCGTCATATGAGGACGTGGACACTGTAGCGATACTCTTTGCGTCATCGAGATCTGCTTCGACACTCGATGGCGAAGATACAGTACCATCCGTCTCTTCAGATGATGAAGAGCCATACTTCTCCTTGGAAGGACTCTCCGGACCCGGAGCACTGTCTGGGATGACATACACCTTCTTGTATTCTGCATTCTTACTTCTTTCCTCGTCGTACTCTCCCAGGTTCTTCACAGTCACGGTAACTTTGCCGTCGATAGGTGTGAACTTGAGAGAATTACTCACGAGGTTCATCACAATCTGAATGATTCGGTTGGAGTCACCATAGAGCACCATCTTACGTGTTTCGTTGGGCATCACCAGGATCGACAGATTGACGTGCTGGTCCTTGGCCAACTTACCAAAGATGGATTTGATCTGGAGGGCCACCTCCATCACGGAGAAGTCTGCATTTTCAAGCTTGGATCTCTTTAAAGAATTTTTGGAGAAGGTGAGAAGCTCGGTAAGGATGTGCAACAAGAGCTCTCCCGACCGGAATATTAATTTCAGACTATCCTGAATTCTCTGAGTGTCTTGCTCAGCCATTGCAATGGCTGTCATACCAAGAATACCGTTCAACGGTGTTCGCAGCTCGTGTGAGATGTTTGCAATGAACACCGTCTTGGCCTCGTTAGCAGCCTCAGCCTGAATTTTGGCCGCTTCCAACTGCTTTGTTCTCGCCTTCACACGGTCCTCCAAATGCGTATACTGCTTATCGAGCTCATCAGCCATGGCGTTGAAAGTTTCTGTGAGCTTACTGAGCTCATCGTAGAAGAAGCGCTTGTACGTCGGTACACGTGCGCCCTCCAGATAGGAGGGATGGCCGTGATTTATCCCATCAGACGTCATTGAAGCCTCTTCGCCCGAGCCTAAAGGCTCTGGAGATGGTGACATAGAAGCGGGTGGGTACTGGAATTTTTCAAACGCCGTCGACTGCATACTGGCCCTTCCACTACCGTCACCCTTATCCCTGCGGTTCTTCGAAGGCGTCTGGAGCCCACGGCCAGTGGCAATACGTTCTGTAGCCTTTTGAAGCTCCCTGATGGGCCGCACAGCCCAGTGGGCTAGCGGGAAGGTCACGATTGCCATGAAGACTGCGATACCGAAGCAGATTCCCACAATGATGCGGGTAAAGCGATCGGTAGGCTCGGTGTAAGTGGATCGCTTCTGCTCTACAACAGCGGCCCAGGTGGTCATGTCAAAGTCCACAGGACAGAACCCAGCAGCGATGCGGGTACCATTCTCAGTACGAGCGTCCGAGTCTGAGCCCGTGCGATTCTGCAAAAACACGTCTGTCGAAATCTCGTAGTCTCCAATCACAAAGTTCTTCGGGTCTCTATCTGAAGAGAACACATACGTGTAAGTGGAGTTCCTTGTGATGCTTGTGTCCGTTGGGTCGGCTGCAAGGATTACGACCCGGGCATCAGACAGCGCTGTGCTGTTGTCTCGCAATATCACCGAAAGCGAGTCCGCTGTGAGAGCCGCTGTGATGTATCCGACGAGGTCCTGGCTGTCAAAGAGGATCGAAGCCTGCGAGAAGATGGGTATCGTCATCGACATCACGTAGGTGGACGAGTCGTTCATCACGGGGCCTGTGATGAACCCTGTGGAGTCCACGTTGCCCGGGATGGTGTCATTTTCGAGCTCGAGCACGTAGAGCTGGTCCAGCACGTTTTCCGGTATTATCAGATTGGACCAGTTGGCTGCGGACTCCACCACGGGCTGGAACCGCGAGTCGTAGATGCGGACTCCTCCAAAAGTGAATGTGGACTGCAAAAACTGCGCTATACTGTCCTGGGCCTCCACCCAGTTGGAGTCGGAGGTGTTTCCTGCCCTGAAGGAGACGAGCGAGTCCTGGATAGCGTTGTTTGTAGCGAGCCAGTAGGCCTGGTAGTAGAGGAAGTTGAGATTCTGCTCCACTTGCGACGCCTTGAGCTGTGCAATGACCCTGAGACGCTCTGATCGCATGTTACGGAAGTTGGCTGTGAAGTAGACACCGGTGACAATGGCGAGCACCATCAACGAGAAGAGAGCCACCATAATCACCAGCGCTATGAGCTGCTGGCGAATCCCGATGCGGAACACCTTGTTTCGCAGCGAGAACAGCATCCTTGTCCTGGTGCAGTCGTACGGATCGGATCGGATCTCAGACAGGCGGCGGTACTGCGCTGGCGGGTCTAGGCGGTGGGGGGCCTCTTGTGTTTGTTGAAGGTTTCTACAACATAGAAAACGCTCTAGGAGCGAGGATACAATTCGCGGCGCCTAATATGCACAAGGTGCACACACTACGCAGAGGCTTCTAGTACCCAGTAGTGGGTTTGGACTTTAGTGAGGGCCATTGATTCCACTCGGGCATAGTTTGCTGTCCTGGGCGTGCAGAGTTCTTCCGCAGGGTTGCGAGGATATTTTTTCGTCCCTTGCTACATCTTTTTTCGCAGGGGCCCTGGAAATGCTACACGCTAATTGAGGTGCTCTTTGAGTGTCGAGGAGGGGCCTCTGTACCAGTGTGAGATCCTAGATACAGTTTTAGTAGCCGTAGGTGCATCGTGGAGAAAATAGCACAGCAACTTTGGCTGCTGTATGACGTAGCGAAAGGCCAGGTCCACCAAAGATTTTTCACCCATGGGACGAGCCATAATGAAGAGCTGTGGTGCCAGGGAGACATGGGCTGAGTCAGCCAGACATGTAGTGAGGTATAGAGGCCCTGGACTAGGGAGGCATAGCAGAGCATCACGGCGTTTCAGGCTGCCTTCCTCCCAGCAGAGTACTACGGTGGCACTTGTCACACCGGCTGAGAGCCTTTGGCAACGCTGAGACCGTCTCCAGCACTACCCACAAAGCAGTCCCAGATAGGTTTGGTAGTTAGACAGCTCGCTAGCACTGGAGTCTCTCCACCCCTCTTAGGAGGCCCAGAACGGTTTCGCGTCAGATCACATGAGGGGAACCGTTTTTAGACACATTTCTGATAGATAGCGGCGCGCATTTAAAAGGTGCAAGGCCTTCCCCTCCCATCTCATCGCCCAGATAATAATCCGTCAAGCTCACAACCCAAAGCAACGCGTCAGCACCACTAGGACAAGCCCTTTAAACCACATTTGAAGCCCCGATCTCACGAGGATCGCCTTTGGATTGCTCACTTGGGCCTTATCTGACGCGATAAGCATGTCACTCCACCAGCCTCACCCGCGGGCCAAATCGCCACAGCAGTCCAACAGGCTGCTGGAATCTCACCACTCAGTCTACGAGGCTCTCCAGGAGCCAGCAGTGACCCCCACTATGCGCAGCCTCGAGTTCTCTGCCACGTCGTGGCAGTCCATCACCGATTCGTGCCTGGCACCCAGACCCACGAGCTCAGTGCTCTCGTCATCAGACACTGAAGACGACTTCGGCATGATGGCACCTCCTGAGGAGGACAAGACGATCGAGATCGACATGAACGAGGGCATCAGATCGCACAGCTTCTTTGGCGATAGCTTTGTGTTGCCAGAGCTGTCGTCCATACCGGAGCTGGACTCCAAAATCCTCATCATCGGCCACAGAAGACACAGCTTCTACAACCAGTTGGAGTCGTCACTCCGCACAAAGTTCACCCTCAATCTCGAGGACCCACACAGGATTGTGGTTTTGCTCTTTGACGGGCTCACCAAGATTGGCAACGTGCTCAACTTCATCAAGGGCCACATCGACGAGCTCCGTGAAAAGCTTTTCGTGCCCATCTTCCGCAATCTGAATGCCAAGGTGGTGGACATGATTTTGCGGCTTCACAAGATTGAGCTCCTGTGTCCTCCAGTGAGCCTCGATAACGATACCCAGGTTGCCAATCTGCTGAACTTCCTCAAGGAGGACTTCCTCCTGGCAAGCATCCCATCGCAAGATGTGGCGGACTACCAGCTCATCAGACTGGGCTCAAATGAGTCGTACATCAGCGAGGATGCTGAGCCACATAAGAGCGTGCTGATTAAGCACCACGTGGAAAGGCTGCGCCACTCCAAGAGGCTCAGAAACCGCACAAGGGCATCCTACCACCGACTCACTCTTCTCGGGATGAGTCTCAGCGTCGGGATTGGTATCGGCATCTCGGTGGCCATCTCTATAAGCTACCTTGTAGCCAGAAGGCGTGCAGTGATCCCCAAGGAGATCTCCCGCTTCGATCTGCTAGTCAACACGATAAAGGCGGGTGTCTCTAACATGATGAGCACCTACAAGGAGGCGTTTGACGTTGCTGAGTTGAAAGGCCACATAGCTAATGTCTCAAGGCTCGTCTACCGTGGTACGCGAGACTACTTCCAGCGCTTCATGGGCTCCTATAGCGACTCAATGTGTGGGTCCCGGAGCCTGACCCACCCGGTGTTTTGGTATTTCTGATTTTGATATGGCTAATTATACAATGTTCGATTGCTGCTATAGAGGGAACTCGTCCAGGATGTTGAGCTCCGAGGCAAACCGTGATAGGATCCGTTGTACGGCTCTGATGCTGGCACAGGCGAAAATAATTTCCTTTAAGAGCTCGTGCTTGTCGAGTCCCAGTACTTGTGGCTCCCAATCACCACGTTCCTCTGGTCCCAGAAGCTCCTCAAACACCTCCTGTAGCCTTGCCTTCATCCCCATTTCGCTCACACGCTTGCAATATATCACCAAATGGGTCTTGAACTCGCTCTTGCTCTGCAATTTGAGCGATGTGAGAATCCGGTTCTCCAGGTGTGCCAGCGACACGGTTTTTTCCAAGTTCTCGTACCCCTCCTTCATCAGCATCGTCTTGGCCATCTTTTGCAAGAACTTGCCCCTGCCACGTCTCACCATTTCCTCATTAGTCTTCTTCTCCAGTATCCCCATGATGGACCCGTCCTTGGTATCACGTGAGTCCCAGTACTGAGACCCGAAAGCCCACCACGAATCGCTCACTAGGATCCACGACTCCATATCCACATCATACAGGTAGCCATTGCCGTTCGAGATCGTCACCACGGGGACTCCCATAGACGAGATACTGCACATCGTCACATTCTCGGCTCGTGTCAGCAGCTCAGTGTTTGATCTCGATAGCAGAGGATACAGTGATGTTGGCTCAAAAAGCGCTTTTGCTGCCTCAATGTCCCACACGTAAACCTCCCCTACAGACGTCACAGCGAGCAAGTACTTGCCCTTAGCTTCAAGGAAACTCAGCGGTGATCCCAGAACCAGCGGTGGGAAAAGCCTTCGACCACTATCGCTGTAGACGTACACCATGCCATCCACTGTGGAGACAGCCCAAAAGAAGCCCTCTCCACCGGTCGCAAGCCCTGCGAGTCTGGGGATGAAGTCCACAAAAACCTGTTTTGTGCCATTCTTCATCACTGTGATTCTTGTGGGCTTCTGTTCGTTACCACTGCCATTGCGCACTTCCAGCGAGAGCGTCTCGTCATCGGGCGAGGCCACGGTGAAGACAGAACGAATCTTGGGGGTGGAGATTCTCACTTTAGCGAAGGAGGTTGCCGGATTGATGGCAACACTCCCGACAAACTCCACGGGCTCCACCGCCCGACGCTTACGCTGTTCTGTGTCCACGTCCTTCTCCTCACGCCGTTTCAGGTCCTTCGGCACGCTGTAGGAAGGCGCGTCAAATTCCATACTGGAGGAGTCAAGCCGGGTAGTGGTGAGCGACTTTGTACGGACCTCGGCGTCTCGGGATTTGGTAACGTCTCGGGATTCCACAGTCTTTGGTTCGGCCTTTGGCTCGGGCTCGCCGGCGTCTGCACCTGCATTTGCGCCGGCGTCTGCGCCAGCCTTGGTGGAGGCAGATCTTCCTTCAACACCATCCAGCTTCGTGTGAAGAGCATCGGGTGCTCGTAGCTTCGAAATGCCATCTTTTATCGACTGTTGGGAAACGGGCGTGCCCATCTCGCTTGGCTCAAAGACAAACACTGTGATCGATTCGGCGGCTGTAAAGAGAGAGAGCCCATCGCCACTCCACTGGATGTCTCTCACCAGCTCCATAGTGGCATCGGCTGCTGTCACGAGCGGCCTTTGGAAAGTGGTGTTCCACACGGCAATCGACTTGTCCATCCCACTCGATGCTATGATGTTGTAGTTCTTATCACCAGCATACACCTGTGGACTGAAGCGTACCACGTTACAATTCTGGCCCACAAGCGAGTACTCAATTCTCCAGCTGGGACGTGCCACAACGCCGATAGCCTGTGTGTTTGGATCGAGGTTGATGTTGGGCAGAGCCACCCTGTCTGCAGAAGGGGCCCATGAAATTTTTGTAGAGTCATTCACAGCCTGCAAAGTCTGAGAGGCGATGGTGATCTTCTTGTAGAGTAGTTCCCCTTCGTAGTACTCAATCTGGTAGACAGAGACCACCCTGTTGAAGCTCACCATGACGAGGTAGAGCCCCGATGGATCTACAGAGACACACTGTACTGCTGAGCGGGACGGGATCTCTGCAAGGAGTTTCCCATTGGCAATGTCATAGCTTATGACTCCAGTCTCAGAGGCCAGAAGCAACACATCGTGGTACATCGCCATATCGTGCACCTCTGCGGAATGCGTAAAGAGTAGCGACGAGATCCCAGACTCGGTGCTTGTGCTGAAGACTTGTCCCTGGACATCACACGACACAATTGAGTCACCGTAAAGGACTAGCGATGTTGCTTTAGAGCCTCTGTGTGGGTTGAAGGACATTGTGGGCTTCACCTGCTCGAGCTTCAGCTTGTTAATTTGGCTGCCAGAAGCCAGCTCTACCAGTGCCGTGGCATCCCAAACCCGAAGAAAGCCATCGTCACTAGCAGAGAAGAGCCTCGTGCTGTCGGCACTGAGAGCCAGCGCAGATACAGGCGATTTGACTGCTGATTCGGGCAGCTTGAGCAGCCTCATTGAGTGTGGTGAGTTGATGTACCGCGAAAGGCGCAAAATTGTAAGGCAACAACAACCACACCATGGCGAACGACGACGATGAGATATACACCAGCGACTCCGGATCGCAGTTCACAGGTATGTGGCTAGAAGAGACTGTACTAACAGCAAGAGTACTGGGTGGACTGGTTCCTGGGTACAAAAGGCAACGAGTACTTTTGCGACATTGACGTGGAGTACATCACAGACAAGTTCAACCTGACGGGGCTCTACTCCGAGGTGGATGACGTACATCTGGCGATCGATCTCATCACTGATGAGGTCAGACATGACCAGCTTTCAGAGCAGCAGGCTGAGCAGGTGGAGCACAATGCCAGAACGCTCTATGGGCTCATCCATGCTCGCTTCATCATCACCACAAGAGGGATGCAGAAGATGATGGAGAAGTATAAGAACGCAGACTTTGGATACTGTACAAGAGTGTTTTGTCAGCTTCAGCACTTGCTACCGGTGGGGCTAAGCGACCACACGGGCGTGTGCTCTGTGAAGCTCTACTGTCCAAAGTGCGAAGACATATATAACCCAAAGTCTTCCAGACACTCACAGGTGGATGGTGCCTTCTTCGGTACTACGTTCCCGGCCATGTTCCTCCAGGCATACCCACAGCTCGTACCGGCACACCCGACTACGAGATACGTACCAAAGGTGTTTGGCTTCAACCTTCACGACTACGCCAAGGTGGCAAGATGGCAGGAACTCCAGCGTGTTAAGCTGGAGAAGCGCCTCAACGAGGCGGGAATCAAGACGAGCAACGTACCGAATGGCTACCTGCACGAGGAGAAATAGACCGCCGGATATGCACGGGGCTGTAATGATCTAACGAATGTGCTTTTATTATGCGTAGCGAAACCGTTAGGGCTAATCACACATGACACAAACCGCGGGACCATAGGGGCATCACCAAGGTAGGCTAAGACCTTAAAGGGAACATCAGGGGCATCTCCTAGCACTCTAGTGAGCTCATTAGTATTGGAAGTAGCTTGCTTATGCCACCTGGTGCTGCGCTGCAAAAGTTTTCACCCGAGGGCCGGTGCTTGCCGGTGCTTCCCGTGTATAAGCGTCCTGGACAGGCAACACCCCCCGCTTGGCCCACCCTCCTGAAACTGTCTCTATACATTACCCTCAGTTGCCGGCACATGCACCCTCCTTTTCGACTCGTTTTTTAGCCGTGTCTTGCCGCCCTGAATAAATATAAAAGGTTCCACAACCCCTCCTCAGGTCTCGCACCACTCAATGACTGTCGCAGAAACACAGCAAGTCCCAGTAGGGACATATATCTTCCAGAGACTCTCTCAGATCCAGAACCTCAAGTCCATCTTTGGTGTTCCGGGAGATTTCAACCTGCCACTCCTTGAGCACATCTACAAGGTGCCACAGCTCGAGTGGATCGGCAACTGCAACGAGCTCAATGCCGGCTACGCTGCTGATGGGTACGCCCGTGTCAATGGGATGGGTGTCGTAATCACCACCTATGGCGTCGGAGAGCTCAGTGCTTTGAACGCCATTTCAGGCTCATTTGTGGAGGGTGCTGGAGTGCTTCACATTGTGGGGACATCCTCCACTAACGCAAAGGCTAACAACAACCTGGGAACGCACCATTTGCTTCCAAACAAAAACACCTGGAACCCAGCCCAGGACCACCACGTGTACGAGAAGCTTGTTGATCCATTCTGCTGCATCCAGGAAACTGTAGATGACTTGGCAAATGTGCAGAGCCAGATTGACCGTGTCATTGAGACAGTTTACAAGCAGTCAAGACCAGGCTACCTGTTCCTTCCTGTTAACCTGGCCAACACTGAGATCACAGTTGATGTTTCCAAGCGCTTAGATCTGCACCGCTACTGGGGCGATGTTGAGCTTGCCGGTGACCTCGCTGACAAGGTGCTGGAGAAGCTTTACACAAAGGAGTTTGCAGTGATTGCAGACCAGTGGATCAAGCCCCGCCAAGTTGCACTCAACAGATTTGTTCAGCAGAATGGATTGCACGCCTTCTCTGCCTTCCTGGCCAAGTCTGTGATTGACGAGTCCTACGAAAACTACCACGGTGCCATTGCAGGCAAGCTGTCATGTGCTGGGTCTCTGGAGGCCCTCTCGAAGTTTGAGCTTGCAGTGCACTTTGGGGTCAATCTGAACGAGCTCAACAACTTTGGGTACTGGAAGCCAACGGACCAGGTACAGGATGTGGTACAAGTGGGTAAGGACTACGTACGGATCGATGGCGTCTTGTATGAGTCTGTGGACGGCGAGGCAGTCTTTGATGAGATCATGCACAAGTTTGACGCCTCGAGAATGAACCGTTCGAGCATCAGCATCCCAAAGAGAGTCGGTGTGGCTCACAACATGGACACTTCGCTTCCAGTGACACAAAAGTCGTTGGCGGCCATTGTAGAGACCCATCTACAGCCAAACGATGTCCTTGTCTCTGAGATGTGCTCTTTCCTCTTCTCTGTCGCTGACATCAAACTGCCTCAAGGTGTGACGTTTGTCGCTCAAAACTACTACGGATCAATCGGGTATGCCCTTCCAGCGACGCTTGGAGCCTCACTGGCTGTGAGAGACTCTGGTGAGAACCGGCGTGTTATTTTGGTGGAGGGAGACGGCTCCTCACAGATGACTATTCAGGAGCTCTCGTCGCTCGTCAGATACAATGTTAAGCCTACGATCCTGTTGCTCAACAACGAGGGATACAGTGTTGAGCGTGTGATTCTGGGAGAGACGAGCTCATACAACGACATCCAGCCTAACTGGCAGTGGTGTGATCTTCTCAAGACGTTTGGTGATGTGAACAATCAGTCTGTGAGCACCAGGGTCGACACTGTGGCAGAGCTCCAGAAGGCGCTTGGCTCAAACAGTGACAAGCTGAGATTTGTGGAGGTTGGACTTGAGAAAATGGATGTTCCGTGGCGGTTTGCCTTCCTCACAGGCAAGTCAAAGTGAGTACGGACCCCAATTATATATAATCATGACTATGAGATCTACTCTATATACACTAATCAAACCCCATGCTAGTTCTCACCTCCCTTATCGTCTTGGAGGCTATCTCAGCGGCAGCGTCATTGCCCTTCTTCACCACTGCACGGAGGTATTGCTGGTCTGCCATGAGCCTCGAGTACTCCTCTCTCGGGCCCTTGCACTCCTCCACAATGACATCCACCACGTAGTCTTTGAAGGCCTTGTGGTCTTGCAAGTGCTGCATATCGGTCTCCACCTCGTGGATCGGCTTTCGCTGGATCCCACTCACCATGTTGATCATGTTGGAGACTCCTGGTCTGTTGTGTGGATCGAATTTGAACTCGTGGGATACCGAATCCGTCACGGCCTTGCGGATCTTCTTGGCAATCACCTCTGGCTCGTCGGTGATGTACACCGTAGCAGCCTTGTCCGGATCGGACTTGGACATCTTCTTCTCCGGGTTCTTCAAGCTGAGAATGCGCTTTGTCGGTGCGAGGATCGTCGTTGGTAGCGGGAAGGTGTTTGTATAGCTCTTGTTGAACTGCTGTGCAATGTGTCTACACAGCTCCAAGTGCTGAGACTGGTCCTCGCCCACGGGCACCTGGGTCGACTTGAAGAGGAGGATGTCAGCTGCCTGGAGCACAGGGTAGGCAAAGAGCCCGAGGCTAGCCGACTCGGACCCCTCCGATTTGCTCTTCCACTGGGTCATTCTGCTGAGGTAGCCGATCGGCGCAAGACACGACAGGAACCAGTTGAGCTCGGCGTGCTGAGGCAGGGCACTCTGGTGGTAGACAATGGCTCTGTTGTGGTCTATGCCCGTCGACAAGATGCTTGCGATGGCCTCGTAGCGGAATCTGCTGAGGTCGTGACGGGTCTTGGGCACGGTGATGGCGTGGAGGTCTGCGACTGCGTAGACGATGCGAGTGGACTGGGGAGCCACTGCACACAGATCGTTCCAGACCCGCACGGCGCCGAGGTAGTTGCCCAGGTGGAACTTGCCCGTGGGCTGGATGGCGCTGTAGATGGCGGCGTGCGGGCTCACGTCGAGGCTCTGTGGGTTGAAGGATGTGTTGTGGACGGTGGCTGTGGCGAGCCCACGCAGAAGGGGCCGTCGCATTGGGCTGTGGCAGGTTGTATAGCTGGTCGCGAAAGATCAAGAGATCGCGAAACATCAGAAGATCGCGAAAGATGGAAAGATCAAAACTTCGCGAAAAGCCCGCGAAAGCGATGCCCTCAACTATGCGCACAGTCTCGGGGCAGGTCTCGAGGCACGCCAGCACCGCCTCCGAGAGGCTGGTGAAGTCGCTGAAGGTGTACGAGGGCGACGAGCGCAGGGCCAGGCGCAAGGCGATGGCTGCCTTGCGGGGCCCCGCCAAGAGCAAGACGCTGGCGGACATTGTCCACGAGAGCGCACAGAGCTACCGCCGCCGCTACACGAGGCCCAGCCAGCAGTTTGCGAGGCGGCTCAAGCTCGAGGCCGGCCGCGAGTCGGGCGAGGATCTCACCAAGGTGCCGGCGAACGTGGCCATCTCCCTTTTGGGCAAGCCCCGTACAACGGTGAGGACTAGCGAGCTCTACACTCCACTCAACGTGGGCGACGCCGTCGAGCTCAGCACTGCGCTGAGCCGGTCTGTGCTAGCAGTGGTGGTGGAGGTGCCGAGCTCGCACGACGACCCCCGCTATACCGTTCTGGACCGGCTGGGCGGGCTCCATTACGTGGAGAAGTCCGCTTTCAAGCTGCGAGTGCCCGCGGTGATCCCCTCGCCCTGGCTCCAGACAGCGGTCCACGAGACCCGCGAGGCCCAGTACGGCAGCATCAAGACCACCGCCACAGGCTTCGAGATGTACACGGTGAACCCGTTTGCCCGTGGTGCCATTTCGAGGCCGCTAGTGGGGCTCACGACCCGCGCATGGCAAATGCTGCCAGCAACGTCGCAAAAGCTCGAGGTGGTCCACAGGGCTCTCCAGGGCGGGCCTCGCCAGGTGTCGCTACTGGCACTGGTACGTGCTGTGGAGGCTGTGGACCTCGCGGAGTTTGCGGCTCACGAAAACGTCTCCCTGGCCTATGACGAGCTTGCAAAGAGGCTCGGCGCCTCGCCAGCGCTCGGGCTCAACTACGGCGAGCTGCCCGACGACGACTACGACATCGCCACCCTCTACGCCGTCGTCCTGGCAGTCCGGAGCCAGCCGCGGCTCTGGCTGCCTCAGCAGTCCCGGGCCGCGCTTCTTCCGCTTTGTGTCACGGTGGTGCCGGCCGAGTACACTGCGCGCATCAACGCCACGATCGCCAGGCTGAAGCGGGACCCGAAACTCGTGGAGCAGTTCGCCGTGGGCCGTAAGGACCCTGAGCTGCTTTTCCTGCTGAGGGAGTACGCCGTGGGCAACGCGCGCGATGCCGTTGTCGAGACGTGGGTATGCCAACTGGTGAAGCGTGTTGGGGGCAACGTCACTAAAACCGCAGTGTGGGAGCTGCTAGTGGGCGAGGGCTTCGTCAGTAAAGAGGCGAACCCGGCACACTACTCGCTGGCGCTGGCTCTGCCTGGCACGGGAGTCTCCGCAAGCGCTGACAGGGAGCAGGAGTTTTACGATAGCGTAGAGATTGGTGAGGGTGACACTGCGCTCCAAAGGGAGGACCTGACCCGGCTTAACGTCTACTGCATCGACAGCAGCACCGCGCACGAGATTGACGACGGAGTGAGCATCGAGGTCCAGGGCGATACCGCAAGGCTTTATATCCACGTGGCGGACCCAACGTCCTACATGGCGCGGGACTCGGTGCTGGCGAGAGTGGCGTTTGCGAGGGCCTTCACCACGTACCAGCCGGAGCTCGTGAGCGGGATGGTGCCGGCGGCACTCACTCAGCGGTCGCAGCTGGGCCATGACGGCAAAGAGACGAGGGCTCTCACTTTTAGCGTCAGTGTCAGCCTGGAAACAGGGGCCGTGGACTTTAGTAGTGCCTCTGTCACTGCCAGCACCATCAGCAGGTTCCCACGCTACACCTACGACGATGTGGACCTCGCGCTGACACAAAAGTCCAATGCGGAGCTCACGATGCTAAGCCACGTTGCCACAAAGCTGCGGGCCGGGCGTGTGGCGCAGGGCGCCGTGGTCTTCCCCTCTGGCGGCCTCAACGTCCAGGTGCGGGTCGCTGACGAGGTGGAGATCGACCCGGGAGTGCAAACGCCCTCGCACGAGCTTGTGTCGGAGCTGATGATCCTCGCCAACACCGTGGCGGCGGTAAAGCTGCGGCGCGGCGTCTTCAAGGCGCAGCCCGTGCTGCCACTGGCGGGGTCTGCCAGCACGGTGGTTGCCCGGCTCAACAGCCTCAGCAGCACCGGGTCGTTTGGCGTGGCGGACCTTGTGCGGTCGCTCAAGTTCATTGCGCCCGCGAGCTACACCGCCACGCCTGCGCCACACCAGATGCTGGGCGTGGCGCAGTATGCTCCGGCCACGTCGCCGCTGCGGCGCTTCGCGGACATGGTGAACCACATGCAGCTGCACGCACAGCTCAACGGCGAAGGATCCGCCTTCTCCGCGGACGAGCTGCGGTCGGTGGCGGAGCACATTGAGGCGCGTAGCGAGACGCTGCGGCAGGGCGGGCGGGCCGCTGGCAGCTTCTACGCGATGCGGGCGCTTAGCGAGGCCCCTGCCGGGCTCGAGTTTGTGGTGATGTCGCGGCCCGTTGGCGGCACTGTTCGCGGCGTGGTGCTGCGCTACGGTGTGAGCGGGCGGCTCGAGCTTAGCGGCGCGCCGCCCGCGATCGGCGCGGTGCTCACCAGATTTACGCTGCGGTCTGTGGATTACGCTGGCGGGCTCGTGGAGCTGAGCCAACGTGTATAGCAAAATGTTTAGCCGCGAGACATGGGGCGCACTTTATGTAGCGGGCGGTGCGGTGGCCGCCTGGGATCTGGGCACTCCCATTGGGCCCACCGCCTGGGGTAGCAATTTACAAACGACAAGCTGTGTCTCAGACCGAGGCACCCCCCTGTCTCACCCCCCGGAGTTAGCACCCTTTGCATGCGGTGATGTCAGTGGGCCTCGTGGCGATGGCATCGCTCCCTTAGCCCTGCCCGCCACTACTCGCTGGCCGCGGCCAGCCGCGTCCGTCCACCGGTGCCACCACTAGAGATGAGCTACTGACATCAGCTATATACACCATCCGGCAGCAAAGCCCCAGTGGGCGCCCGCTAACCTCTTTTTTTTTCTTGCTGTGCGACCCTTGGGTACCAACTTTTTTCGCAACTTGACGGCACGCTTGCAACTCGCTGGCCCACAAAGCTGAGGAGACCCTCCCGGGAGAGCAAGGGAGTCGTGAGCAATCGTAAACGATCCGAGCAGCAAGCATCGACTCGAGATCACACAAAGATCCAGCCAGAACCAACAGGCAGCCATCCCAGCATCAACACTCGCATCACTAGATATCCACTCCAGCATCCAGCATGAGCGCGCCACTCTACGAGCTCGAGATAGTGCAGGAGCCCGTACGAGCCCGCATGTGTGGGCTCGGAGACAAGGACCGCCGCCAGATCTCGCCGCCAGCTTTCGTCAAGGTGCACGCCTATGACGGCGTAACGAGACACCCGCTCCCCATCGACCAGGTGGACATCTCGACGCTCATCATGGTGGTGGATCTGTGGTCGAGCGACGAGACCACCGACCTCTCGCTCAACCAGAACATTGCGACGGACTCGTCGCCCGAAGCGTCGCAAAAGAGCTCCCCCTCACAAAAGAGTCCCGACGACAACAAGCCGCGGGTCAACTCAACCTCGGATAGCGACGAGTCCCTGGGGGACATCCCGACTCGCAACCTCATCGGCAGCGTCGTCACCAACGGCGCAAAGCTCTACGACGAGAGCCACACCAGGGGCATCTGGTTTGTGCTGAGCGATTTGAGCGTGCGCATCGAGGGCGAGTTCAAGCTCAAGTTCAAGCTCGTCGACCTCGCCACCAACCGCTCCGTCGAGAAGTTCAGCCAGGCATTCCGGGTCTACTCGGCCAAGAAGTTCCCGGGAGTCGTTGACAGCATAGCGCTCGGACGAGTCTTTGCCTCGCAGGGCGTCAAGATCCCCATCAGACGCGAGCTCAAGGAGTGATTGCATTGTGATATACTGCATAGGTACTGCTTTAGTAGATTTCCCTAGAGCCCACCGTACGCTGGCCAAGCGCCGGTGCTCCCTGTGTGGGCACCGCAAGAGCCCATAAACCTCACTGGACTTTAGTGGGCCTCAGTGACAATACTGGCACAGTGCCATCCCACTCAGCATGCCAATTGGCCGCCTGCGCCTCTGTGGTGGGCGGCCTAAGGCGGTGTTTGGGGGTGCGTGGTAAACGGGGGAGGGTTACATATAGTGGTTCAGCGATTTCGTTGGTAAAATTTCACTTGTGTCTCGAAAATTGGCTGGAGCCCATGGAAGTTAAGCTGCGGGGTGGCGGCAGGTACCTGCACCCGCAACTTCCAGGGGCCGCCGCTGCCCCTCTACGGGAGCTCGAGTGCGCCAGCGAGAAGCTATTTGGGGGCTTCACCACTGGCTAAGGCCATCTCCAGGGCCAATTGGAACTCGACCGCTCTGTAGATCCCGTCTCTCGTGGTGTCTCACCCGGGCAGCAGCCTGCAGCCAACTTCCGCACATCCCTGGCGCCATCGGGACACAATTACAATCATCTACGCCTAGACACTCGTAACGGTGCGTGTCTTATTGTACTTACATGCGGTCTTGAGGGGTAATCAAACTTAGAGCTTGTAGACGTTCTGCGAGCTCCAGCCCTTTTGTCCCAGAAGCCCGCCCACTGCGCCCTGGCCCTCTCTGTCAAAGGGCTTGGGCCCAGCAACGTGGCCCACGTACCCATCGGGACCACACACAAGCGCAAAGGATGCGCCTGTAGCTGTCTGGGCCTCCGCCTGTTGGAGTGCACTGCGGTAAGGGGAAACGCCCTTTCTGAGCTCGGGCGCTTTACCATCCTCGAGCGCCTTGAGATACTTTTCGTAGTGCGACTCCACTGGTTTTTGTACAAGCTTGGAGCCAATTGGTCCATCGAGGTGTGTTATCCTCAGCCGGCCCACGCTTTCGAGGAAGAACAGGATCCGGGGGATCGGCACCTCTGTCTGGGTCTTGTGTGAGTAGTAGAGCTCCACCAGGCCTCTGTACGGGTTCTTTGTCAGCACAAGCTGGAGAGCAGGCGCAATGCCCGTGCCAGCAGCGAAGAAGGCAAGGGTATCTGGCTCTATGGGGAAGACCGGGTCCGCAGGCACTTTCGACGCCAGGTTGGTCATCTGTGGTCTCTGTCCATTGTTGTTTGGTGTCTTGGGGAACTCAAACTCCGTGTAGGGTCCTCTGAGCTCCACTTCAGACCCGATGGGCTTGCGATGGAGCCACCGCGCCACCTCGCCCTGTGGGTACTGCTTGATGTAGAGCACCAGCTTGCCCTCGTCCTCCGAGTCCTGGATCCTCACGAGGGTCTCGTTGGTGAAGTCGGAGTGGTAGAGTTCCAATGGCAGCGGGGTGTACCGCCTCACGACGGAGATCTGCGGCTGCTTCACCTCGACACTCCACAGCCGGTGGCCGCTCCAGATGGTGTGCGGGCTTTGCTTCCACTTGTTGAACTTGGGCGTCAGCTCCAGCAGGTAGTGGTCCTTGTCGATGTCGAGCCGGCTGGTGATGACGAAGGGCGTGAACCGCTCCGTGCTGAGGTAGTCGCTGGGAGTGTCGTCTGTCAGCATCTTGTAGGCGACGAGCCCCCAGACGGCGCCAATCGCCGCCACGACTCCAGGGAGGTACTTGCGGGGCCGTGGTGGTTGGCTGGGCTGTGGGGTCGGGTACTCGAACGAGACTCGCTCCGTGTGCCTTTGCGGGTCGTAGGGCATCGGCGGCGCAGAGGCCTTGGGCCGGGACTCGGTGGCGAGCCCCCTAAGCAGTCGGGAGCCCCTGGCGATGGTCCTCAGCATTGGAGTTGTAGATCTTCAAGATTTCGCGAACTCGGCCCATCACCTTCCATCAACACCACCATGATCTCGCTCGTCAGGTCGATCGAGGCCCACCCAGACAAGGTGTGGGCGGTCTCAGTGCACCCCGAGTTCCCGCTGGTGGCGACGGCATCCGCCGACAAGAGCGCCAGGGTCTTTTCGCTCACGAGCTTCGCCCAGGTGGCGGTGCTGGACGATACCCACCAGCGCAGCGTCCGCTCCGTCGCGTGGAAGCCCACGGGGGACCCGCTAGTGGCGTGTGGCTCGTTCGACTCCACCATCTCCGTGAGTGCGCTGGAGGAGGAGGAGTGGTCGCTGCTGGCGGTGATTGAGGGCCACGAGAACGAGGTGAAGGCTGTGGCGTGGAGCCGCGATGGCTACCTCTTGGCCTCGTGTTCCAGGGACAAGAGCATCTGGATCTGGGAGGCGGACGACGATTGCGAGGAGTTTGAGTGTGTGAGCGTTCTCCAGGAGCACTCGCAAGACGTGAAGCACGTTGTCTGGCACCCGACGGACCACGTACTGGCATCGTCCTCCTACGACGACACGATCCGGATCTGGCAGGAGGACGACGATGATTGGGAGTGTGTAGCGACTCTGACGGGCCACGAGGGCACGGTATGGAGCTCCGACTTTGCCAAGGGCCCGGAGACGAGGCTCGTCAGTGGCTCGGACGACTGTACTGTGCGGGTGTGGAGAACGGCTGGCGACGATTGGGAGGCGGAGTGTGTGCTTCCCCCAGTCCACACGAGGCCCGTCTACTCGGTGGCTTGGAGTGAGTCGGGCAAGGTGGCCAGTGTGGGCTCGGACGGCCGGCTCGTGGTGTACGAGATGAAGGACCAGTGGGAGGTTGTGGCTGTTAAGGAGCTGGCGCACGGGGTGTACGAGGTGAATTGTGTGCAGTGGTGCCGTGTAGAGGGAGAGGAGTGTCTGGTGACTGGTGGAGACGATGGCCGGCTCAACATCTGGCGGCTGGGGGCATAGAGTGTCCGGGGCATTGGCATTGGCTAGGCGGTAGGCAATTGGACAGTTGGCTAGGCACTGGCAGTTAGAAGGTAATTGAAAGACAATTGGCTGAGCAACAGGCAGTTGGAAGGTAGTTGAAAGACAAGAGGCTAGGAGATAGCCAATTGGAAGGAATTGGAAGGAATTGAAAGGAATGGCAATTAAAGGTGATTGAAAGCTAGGTAAGCAGTGGCAAGGCCATAGTCAAGACAATGAGTAACAGGTTCAGAGACAATTGCAAGGGGATGATAGTTCGACAGTCGCTGAGCAGCTGGAAGCTCGACAGTTTAGAGGGTAGAGGACATTTTGGCCTAAAGCAGAGCATCAGCAGGCATGAGACAATCAGAGGGCAGGGTTCAAGTCCCCACGGCAACGTCTCTAAACAAGTGGTGGACAAAGCCCCAAGGCCCATCTCATTGGGCTTACGCAGTTAGCACAAGTCCAACACCATCTATCTCACTATACACCACTGCCTACATGCCACTGGCTATAGGACAATGCCCAGCACCACCAGCAGAAGCACCGCAGTGATGATCGTCAGCAGGTAGCACCGCGTTCTGCTGGAGCTCCGCTGGTACCGCAGAGCCTTGCGGAGCTCGCCAGCGGCTCCCTGCGAGTGCTCAGCCACCGCGTAGATGTTGGTCTCGATGTTATCCACCATGGTGCCCTGCTCCTGTACTATCGTCCCCAGGTCCTGGAAGATGTCGTTGAGCTCGCGGATCCCGTCCTCAATGTTGGCAATCTCCTCCTCGCGCTCCCTGATGAGCTCCTGCTGGTAGACAAACTCCTCGTTGTTGATCTCATCCTGCTCCAGCACCAGCTCAGCCCGCTGTGGGGAAGCATCGCTCGTGATGACATCCTCCTCCAGCGCAGCACGTGACTCGACGTTCATCTCAGCATTCACACTGGCAAACCGCTTCTGTAACTGCTGGAACTCGGCAAGTGTGTCTCGAGTCTCCCTATTGACCCTATCCTTGGTAAAGGTGTGGGCCGGGTTCTCCTCGTCTGCGCGCTCGTTCAGCTCCTTCACCTGCTGGCTCAGCTGCTTGAAGAGTAGCGTCACGTCCTCCACGTTCTTGGTACACTTCTCCCTCGTCTTGTCCGTCTTTGCGTGGGCTAGCCGCCCTTCTAGCATCTTCACCAACTTCGAGAGGTTTGCGAGGTGGTTCTGCACATCCAGCAGAGTGTTGGAGGTCTCGTCAGTGGCACGGTCGAACTCGGGCGAGTCCGAGAAGGGCACTTGCGACTCGAGGTCCACGTCAGAGTCCCGGAACGACATGGCGGTGGGTTGGGGTAAAGTGGCGGAGTTCGCGATGCCATCAACTACAAACTACACCCCACACTATTTCTCTCCTTTAATCCCTACACCTCTCTAATGTGCTCTTTCCTTAATCTAACCTCTCTCTAAGCTTTCTGCTTCGAAGCCCTTCTCTTAAAGAGCCACACAATGAGCCTCACTGGCTGCCACAACACCAGCAGCACAAGCAACAGCACCATCTTCACAAGCGCCACCAGCACGCCCAAGAGCAGCACTATGGTCCCTACAACCAAGAGTGGTAAAGCCATGATGGCCAGTGAGAACGCGAGAATCACAAGCGCCATCTCCTGAATCGTCCAGGATGCCGTCTCTGCTATCTTATTCACCAGCGCTGACAGTCCGATCATCACAACGGCGAGCCCCAGCGTCAGTACTCCTATCCCTGAGACCTGCTGCCACCTCTGCAAGGCCGAGCCCAGTGTAACGAGTACGATCCCCGTGGCTATGATGAGAGCCTCTTCACTCAGCATAAAGGACTCGCCGGCTGGCCTAGGAGCTCCGTGATTAGGCAACGAGCCTGAGTCTGGGAAGTACGCATGAATTGGTTCGTCGGTGAGGATGAGAGTCACTTGCGATGGATTGAGCTTCGCAAGCATCTCCTGGATAGCGGAATTGGTTCTCCGCAGCACCGTCTGGCGCAGGATCGCGTTGTCTGGTAGCCGTTCCTGCTCTAGGAACTGCACTCTTGAGCTGAAGTCACTCTCTGGGTCGGACTCGTTGAAGTTGAAATTCTCCGAGAAGCACTCCCGGTAAATCATGCGTCCCAGCTCTTTGAGATCTGGGGATTCTGCCTCGAGAACGGTGGCTCTCATCGACCTTTGCGATACAAAGACTGGCAAGTGATTGATATCGGTGACTCTTAGGCCTTGTTGGTGTATCAGGACATACTTTTCCGATTTACATGGCTCGATAAGCCTGTGCGTGGCCTCTAGTGCCCGAGCATGGGATAGTGGCCCATCCTCAAAGTTCACACCGAAGAAGTCCGCTCCAGGTACCGTGGCCTCTGGTGTGAAGACGACTAGCGGCACAATTGATGCTGCCCCCAGGGTGGCCAGCAATGCTGTGAACTTCATACGGAGACTGTGGTTATCGAGAGACTTCAAATGCGGTAATTGGCGCCCTCGCCGCGCTCCGCCCTATCGATTGGAATGGGGCTCAGCTCATGGCTCCGGGAGGTGGCGAAGCTGGCTTAAAGAGCCATGGCAGCCGCTTTGAGTCAAGTGTGCCTTTCTCCTGCCTCGGTGCTTGAACTACGATCACCAGCTTGCTCGAAATGTGCAATTTTCTAACTAATCCTCTTTCGAGCTCTTATCGCCAGCTCCTTCAGAAGACGCCAACTCATCTTGGGTACTCTTGCGCTTCGAGAGCCACCCCGATGGCGTCCCCAGTGCCAGTAGTAGCTGGGCCAGCACACCCTTCACCACTTGCACAGTGACGATCAAGGTGAATAACATCCCCAGCACCATCCCCAGCGGCACCGCCACTGCCACTGCCCACTTCAACGCCGTCTCCACTGCAAACTGCGTCTTCATGAGTATCTTTAGAGTGGGCTCCAGAATCACAAGTGCCATCTCGTGGAACAGCCCGTACTCCATCAGTGCGACCCGATCCACCACTGTGGCCAGTCCCACAACCATTACTGCTAGGTACAGGTGTATCACCGCTAGTACTGAGACCGTTTGGAGCTGCGGAATCGCTGTGCCCAATAGCAGTAGCACCGCAGATGCCACCACTAGCACTGCAACAGATACCAGCGCGTTGTCTGCCCTGTAACCGAGCGCTGAGGCCAGGGACTTAAGTAGAGATGCCACGTCCGAGGAGTGCCAGTGCCATTGGGCTAAGGTCTCTTCATCAGTAAAGATCACCGTCACAGGTGTCGGGGCCCAGTACTCTAGCTTTGCGCGGAGTGCGGTATCAGTGTCTAGCAGAGCCATCTGACGGGACTTTCTGTTCTTCGGTAGGAAAATCTCCTGGTAAGACAAGAGCCAACTATCGAAACCAAGCTCTCTCTTTGGGGAGCACTCTCGCTCAATATCCTCCCGCAGCTCACGGAGTTTAGCCCCTTCAACCTCAAAGACCGCACTGTCCATAGAGCTTTGTGAGCCAAAGACAGTCATTGACTCGATGTCGTCCCTTCTGAGGCCTCCACCGCTCAGCAGTATGAACTTCTGTGACTTACACGGGCTGATGAGCTTGCGGAAGACCTCCAAGGCCCGGTCGTGCGATAGCGGGCCTTCCTCCACCGTGTCCAGAAAGGACTTCACCTCTGGCATCGAGATTTCTGGCGAGTAAACCACCAATGGCACGGTGGCTGCTGCGAGCTCCACCAGGGCAAAGAGCGATGTTAGTTTCATCTTGGTGGTGCTATTAGTTGTCGTGTGGTTTTTGGGGTGTACCGCGGATTGGGGACTAATTACCCCCTAACCCGATCGGGCACTACGCTAATCCCCTACACCAATTGAACCGGCGCTTGCGCAATAGCCACTCATCTATTCTTCTTTGTGTCGGCCTCTGGGACTTGGCTTCTGGCTCCCAGTGCCCTCGTCACTAGCCACACCACGAGCTTGCCGAGCTGCCACACAGCCAGCAGCAACGTCAATAGCGCGATCCCCACTATCAGCAGCTCGTTGTCGTAGATGATGTCTGGATCCACAAAGGTCGAGCCCTCGTAGAGCTTCCTGTTGATGAGGTTCACGCGCTTCTCAGGGAAGTACCGCTCCGACTCCATCACGTTGTTGTTACGCTCAAACTCCTGGCTTCGGGAGGCATCCTTCGTCACATCGGCAAAGATGTCCATGTGGGCCCAGCGCTTCTCGTCGTTCCTGTTGACGAGCTTCTTGTCTGTAGAGGTGTAGACGACCGTCACATGAGGCGACGGGAGCTTTCTCAGCGTTTTGCGGAGGGCGTTGTCAGCCTCCAGCAGAGCCCCCCTACGCAGTTGCTTGTCACTGGGCAGCGTGGGGAAATCCAGCCGTATTACTCGCTTCTTGGTGTCGATGTAAGTCTCCACCTCTCCATATCCTTCCACCACCATCTCCTCAGCAAGGCACTTCCTCTGGATCATCTCCGACAGCTTGTCGAGGTCTGGAGCCTCGTCTGCCCTGGGCACCACCGCCAGCGTAGAGCTCATGAACATGTAGGTACGCAGAAATACAAACAGCGAGTGGTCCTGGAGATCGTCCAGAGTCACTCCAGGCTGGTTCACCAGCACGTACGAGTCCGAGTTACACGGCTCCACGAGCTTGCGCGTAACGTCGTGTACTCTTTCTAGCGGGAAAGGGTGCCTGTTGAAGTTGTTGACGTATGTCTGGACCTTGGGCACGAGCTTGTGGGAGAACATCACCAGTGGCACAGTGGCATTGGCCACCTCCAGCAGCGCCAGCAGCACACACAGCAGCTTCATGGTGGCTGAGTGATGAGATGCGATTCGCGCTAGCCGGACATAATGGTGGATGGGAATTCGCTAGGGGGAGCTACTGGTGGCTTAATGCTAGCTATTGGTGGCCTATTGCTAGTGGAAGGGGTGGCTTATGGCTAGTGGAAGCTACTGGTGGCATATTACTAGCTACTGGTGGCCTATTGCTAGCGACTGGTGGCCTATTGCTAGTGGAAGCTACTGGTGGCCTATTGCTAGTGCTACCGGATGGTAGAGTGTAACGACTGGTCTGTATAGTAACTACGCCCGATGAATGGCTTATCACCTACTGATATTTCAGCCACATCAATTGAAGCCAGTAGCCACTGGGTGGAAATCTTTCAGCTGATTGATCGATAGAGATTTAACAATTACTCGAATCGTAGTGGGCTGTATGTATTTTGGCCAATTGGACATCTAGTGGGTCAGCGAATGGTGGATTGTATCGTCTGTCTTTATCCTCTGATCTAGCTCGACCGCAGCATCAGCTCCACGAGGTCCTCCACAGGGTCGTCGCCGTACTTTGCTCTCTCAATGTTGAAGAGAGCCGTCTTGACGCCGACGCTAAAGTTTCTGGCAATCGATCCCAGCTTGTTGAGCACAGCAACACGGCCCTCGTCGTCGAGGAAGTCGCTCTCAATCATCACGTTGTTGAACTCGTCCAAGTTGGCCAGGTTTGGTACTGCAATCTCACCGGTGAAGCAGCTGAGAATGTCCAATTGCTGGAGCAGCGAGTAGGACGACGTCGTCGTCATCAGCAGCAGTCTCCCGCCCTGTGGTGGCACTCGTCTCAGGTACACTTTGAGGGCCTGGAGAATGTTGTTGGAGAAGCGAGGACCTACAGGCACCCAGTCGATGATGTCCTCCAGCGAGTCAATCACCAGCACGTTGAGAGGAGACTTGTAGGCATCACGGAACATGTTGTCCAGATAGGCAATCTTGGCACTCTCGGACATGGCCACCATCGCCTCGGGCGAGATCATCCGGATGAAGGGGAACTCCGAGGCCAACGCCACAGAGGCTGCCAAAGCAGTCTTGCCCGAGCCCGAAGGCCCATGGACTGCGAGCGAGACTCTGCGGGTCTTGGAGGACTCTCTCACCTGCTTGACAAAGCTCTGGCCCGAGCGGAGGATCTCATCGACCCGCTGGGCGTACTTGATGAGGCCTCCCTCCAGGCACAGCTTGAGGTCCTCCTCGTTGACACCAAACGCCGGCGTCACCTCCTTGAGCGAGTCCAAGAAGTCTCTTCTCGTCACCTTGATGTTGTTCATGTCTTTGGGCTTGATGTTGGTCTTGCCGTTGCCAATTTGCACAAGCTGGTTGATGGCGAACGACGTGGCACTCTTGACGAGACCCTCAATCTCGGCACCTGAAAAGTTCTTTGTGAGGGCTGCGAGCTCCTTGAGATCAACGTCGCCAGCCAGCATCTTGTTCTCCCTCATCTTCTTGGTCTGGATCTCAAAGATTTGCAGCCGGCCCGGCTCGTCTGGAAGGTGGATCTCCACCTGGACCTCGAAACGGCCGGGACGAAGCAGTGCGCTGTCGATGAGGTCGCGTCTATTGGTCATACCAATCACCAAGATGTTGTTGAGCTGGTCCACACCGTCCATCTTGGCCAGCAGCTGGTTCACCACATTGTCGCCGACACCGGTGCCGTCACCACGGGACCCACGCTGCTTGAAGACCGAGTCGAGCTCGTCAAAGATGATGATGTGCAGCGACGAGTCCTCGCCCTTCTCCTTGTACTCCTTCTCCGCGTCCTTGAACAGGTTGCGGATATTCTCCTCCGACGATCCCACGTACTTGGACAGGATCTCGGGCCCATTGACAATCTTGGGCTCCTTGGCGTTGAGCATCTTGCCGATGCGTCTCGCAATCAGCGTCTTACCCGTACCTGGAGGCCCGAAAAGCAGCATTCCCTTCACGTGCGAGATGCCCAGCTTCTCCACCACTCCAGGAGGGAAGATCCGCGAGGCAAACGCCCGCCGGAAGATCTGCGTGAACTCCTTGTCGAGGCCTCCGACACCCATGTCCTCGAACTTGAAGTCTGGTCTGATGACGGCGTCCGCGCGAGGTCTCGTCATCGAGGCCTTGAGGTTGACAGCGCCATCGCGGCCCTTGAAGAAGTTGATGGCCGTCTGCGGCACGAGGATGCCCTTGGCCTCCACGCCGGTGGAGACGCTTCCCGAGGCCTCGAGGTCCACGAGGTCCAGCGTCTGGATGCTCTGGACACGGAGCTCAAAGATGATGCCCTGGAACGCCAGCAGCAGCATCTGAGTCGGGGTGAAGATCTGCGAGGCAAACTTGGCGTGCACCGCCTTGGCGAGCTCCTCCTGGTCAAAGAGTCTCGAGGTGACGTCTGGCCGCTTGCGGAAGGAGATCTCCAAGTTGAGAGTGCCAATGTATGGCTGTCTGCCCGTCTCGGCCTGGATGTCGTAGAGCCGCACGGGGACAACCTCCTCCTTGGCCAGGCCGATCCACAGCCGCTGTGTGGCATTCAGCCCAATCTGGCCGGGCATCGTGGTGTCGGAGACCCTCGCCGTCATCGCAAAGAAGTCCTTGATCATCAGCACGGCGCCATCCGGGAAGTCCACGCCGTTGACGGCCGCCACGTTGGCCAGCGCGTACTCCTCGTTGGGGCTGTTCACCACAGCGAGCGGCTTGGGCTGCGACCGTGGCGGCGGCGGCGGTCTGTTGTGGTTGGCTCTGCCGAATCCGAATCGCTCCATGGTGGTGGTGTAGGCGCTAGGTGTAGTTTACGGTATCCGCGCAATCTCGAGAGGCGCGAAAATGGCCCAAATAGGCAGTCGGCGCCATCATCACCACTACACTCGCTACAACGACTCCAATCGGCATCCAATTCGGGCCTACGCTCTCGGCGCCGCGCCCTCGTCGTTCGGCAGCACTAGCATCACGATCAGCACGGGCACAATGTACATCCAGTACTGCTGGATGAAGGACTTGGGCTCCTCGGGCTCCACCTCTGCTGGCGCCACGGTTCTCTTCGTCACGGGCTCAGGCCCCTTCACGGAGTACACGACGTGTGCGCTGATGCCCTCGGAGGCGCCTTCGGTGAAGGAGAGCGACAGCAGCTCGCCGCTGGGCTTGCTCACCACCTTGAGGTCGTAGCTGAGCGGCGGAACCATTTCCTGGCGTTAGTTGGTCTCCACGGGCAATACCCACCCCCACATAAGTGTAGCACCGGAAGCCGTCGATGTCGGCTCCCAGGCAGTAGTCTCCCTCGCCGCCAAAGCCCACCGGCACGTCCACCGTCTCCACTTGCGAGGACTCCGCGGAGAACCGCACAGTGCCGATGGGCGTGACTGCGCTGGTGTCGAGGTTTTTCGCCAGCAGCTGGACGGACCGGTCCGCGAGAACGGTCGCCGCCACCGCCAGAAGCGCCACCGCCTTGTGGACGGCCATTGTGTTGAGCATCGTCTTGGGCTTGTAGTTGGTGATGTTTTCGCGAAGTGCAACCCACTACCATGCGGATAGCGGTGCTGTGTGCGGTGGCCCTCGCCATCTTCTCGCCCTACGACGACCTCGTGGGCTCGCCAAAGGTGGGTGCCGTGCCATTCTCTACTAACAGCAGTACCTGATACGGTACAGCGCCGAGAGCGTAACGCCAGACGAGGCGCTAGTGCTCCAGCACAACGAGACGTACGAGGCCCTGAATGGCCACGTGTGCCAGATCCCGCCGCCGTACGAGGAGGAGGATGTCCAGGTGGACGACTCGCTCACCACGAGGCTCGGCGATTTGCAGGCCACTGTCACCGCGGGGCTCGAGGGCCAGGTGCTCTTCCACTTTGGAGGGTACTGGACATATGCCTTCAGTGTGACGGGCGAGCTCGCACAGTTCTACGGCAAGCCCGAGGCGTACCTCGCTGACGACACCTTCACCTACGTGCTGGGGCGGTACAACGGCGGGCCATTGGAGGCCAAGAAGGACCAGGGCGTGGTGATTCTGAGCCAGGTGATGGACAACGGCACCATCTGCGATGTCACTGGCCGGCCCAGAAGCATCGAGATCCAGTTCGTGTGTGATCCGGCAGCCAGGGAGGTGCCGCGGCTCATGTGGGTCAAGGAGTACAGAACGTGCCAGTACCAGGCGAGAATCGGCGTGCCCTCTCTGTGTGGAGACGAGCTGCTGAAGCACAGAGACAACTCCTACAGCGAGGTGGTGTGCTATCCGATTGGCGAGCCCCAGAGGAGAGTCAACTTGGTGGACTACACCTTGCACCCGGTGGGGGAGTCGCTCTTTGTTGGGGTTGCTGACGACACTGCTGCGGTGCTGGTGGATTCTGGCAGTGGCAATCTCGAGGAGAGACTCTTGCGGTCGTTTGCGAGGTGGTTCCCACGGCACTACCTGCCTCAACAGCACCACGCGGAGCTCTTGGTAAAGAGCTTCAGCTACTCAATTGAGACCTACGACAAGGCTGGCTTCTATACGACAACGTCGATTGTCGATGTGGAGAGAGCCGCTGGGGGCCGCCTCAATATCAAAGTGTCGCTAGACGAGTCTGCCGTGACGGCAAACATTGCAGAGTACGAAGCTCTGGACGACAGCGATGAGATGCTCGAGTTCACCGATGGCAACCAGTACGTGATTGAGGCGGACATCCCGGGAGAGCAGCGGGTCTACATGAAGTTTGAAAAGGGCGAGGACGGCAACATCCGCTTCCTCGGTTACGAGCCAGTAGAGGCCGAGGGGGCTCAAGAGCCAGCGGATGAAGAGCTAGCGGATGGAGAGGCATTGGATGGAAAGCCGGAAGATAGGCCACTGCATCAAGAGCCATTGGATGCCATACGCCACGATGAGCTATGACACAAAACTATAAAACTACCTGCACTCACTAAATAACATAGTTTCAACTAACATATTGTTTGTAACGCCTGGCCTAAGCCATCAAAGAGAAGTAAAAAAAAAAGTCCCAGTATAAAAACCCGTTCCCAAATAAATCATTCAACCTCGCTGAAAGAGACACCGGCCTGCACAAGCTGGTCGCTGATCTCTCTCTTCAAGTACATTCCGCCATCCGACAAGTCATCAAAGCTCACGTTGGAGGATGAGCCAACCCAAAGTCTAAGCTGAGCAACAAAGAGCTCAATCGTCTCGCTCTCGTAGCCCGTGAGCCACTCCTTTGGGTACTTCTGCGCAACCTTGAACATGGCAATGAAGGACAGCAGTGTGATCTGGTCCTTATTTGTTTTGATGTACTTCAACAGCGATTTCGACTGCTCGCGCTGGTTGAAGCGGATATATTTGAGTACCGAAGCAGCGGTGAGGGCGTTTGAAAGGTCCTGTGTAAGAAGCGACTTGAACCTCACATCAAGCTGTGGACTCGTTGTGAGCGGTACCTCTGTGTCGTCCGAATCCTCCTCCTCAGTATCTTCCTCCTTCTCCGCATTCTCATTCTTCTCCTCGCTCTCCTCCTTCACCAAATCGTTCTCCTCCTCCGAGTCGTAAATGTCAGAGTCCTCGTCAGCCTCCTGAATGACCGCCATCTCGCCCTTCACAGGCTCAGGCGCCACAATAGTGTCGGTGGATACAGATGCCTCCTCATGGATCAAGTGCATCACGGCATCAACGTACTTTTCATTGAGAACAGACTTGAAGATTTTGATGCGAAGCTGGACAATCGACCGCTCAGGACAGAGTCTTTCGGCAAGATTCAAATGGTCCCAAATCTCCTTCTTTGTGTCCTTGAGCTCATCGTTGTCAAGCTTCATCAAGTCATCCTTGTTGAACGTTAGGTCAATGTATCTCAAAAGCACCTCCCGGAAGAGCTCGTTTGCACGCAAACTGGCAAGCAGGTACTTGTAGTCGTGTGTCACACGGCTATCCTTCAAAATGAGTACGTAGCCCTTGTCCTGGATCCCCTTTGTGCAGTTTGTGTCAAGTGGAATGTGTGAGATGAGATTGACAAATCTTCTGAGCGACTCCGAGCTCTGCCCACTTGGTGTTTGCAGATTCTTAAAGTAGTATCTGAGACACGCGTCTGACACCTTCATGTTGGCAATCTCCTTTGAGCTCTGCTCCACCACGCTCTTCAAGTTCAAGAGCATCGAAAAGTCCGAAAACTTCAGGAGAAGGTGTGCGAGAATCAGCTTGCCAAAGGAAACCTCAAAAGTTGCGTTGTATGTGTGAAGTTTGAGCAACTGGAAAAGAATCGCCGAGTACGACGTCTGTGCGTGCATGCCGAGCAAGGACTCGTTGAGCATGGATCTCACCTCCTCATCAGAGATGTCCCGCTTCTGCTTCGAGTCCACCCGAATAAATACAAGCTCCTTCACAATGTTATACCACATGGTGGCGGTGAGGGTGGAGCCCTTCTTTTGCTCGGGCTTCTTGCTGAATGGTGCAAAAACGTAAAGCACAGCGGCCGCTAGCAAAAACAGCTTGGCTATCGTGGCAAAGACACTCATGTGTGGGCCAAAGATAGGCAGTGCAGAGAGGCCGTGATAGTCATAACTGTCTCCGGCAAACATCTGCTGTCCCACCATAGTGGCGAGTCCGCCCATAATAACCTTTCCTGGCATACCCATCTGGTAGTTCGACTGCTGTGAAACCATGTTGACTGGTTGCCCGTTGAAGTCTGTAGCAGGCTCAAACTGATTCATACTCTGAGGTTGTTGTGGAGGAGATGGGAACATCTGGGTCTGCTGATAATGCTGTTGTTGTTGCTGTTGTTGTTGTTGTTGTTGCTGGAACTGTTGTGATCCTTGGGACCCCTGCATCATTTGTCTGAGCTGTTGGGCCTCCATCAACAAAGCGTGGTTCTTACGCTCTAAATGCTTAATGTACTCTGTAGCCTTGGTGAGGATAACACCCTTGTTGAGCTTAGAGGCTGGCGGCAGTCCGTCGAGGTCGTGAATTGTGGTTTCGACATCTCCAGCAGCCATTCTGAGTGCCGGGACTGCATCTCTGAGAGCACCAATCTTATCGTTGATGTTTGTTCTGTACTTCTTCTCGATAATGTTGTGCGAGGATCTGTCCTTCTTACCCGGCTTCATAATCTTATTCTTTGACAGAAATGCCGGTGGCGATGTGCGCATCGACTCTGGCGATGAAGAAGAGTCGTCCTCGGCCTTTAAAGCAAAGTTGCCTGGAGCAGTGGCATATACAGACTCCTCCTTAACGTTGTTGAACACTCCGTCAGCTCCCGAGAGGCGTTCGCCTTCCAAGTTCAAGAACTCATCTGGCTTCACTCCCTGGTTCTCAAACTGCTGGTCCCAGTCATCGATGCCAAACATGTCAGGCCCGTCTGGCGAGAGCCCGTAGGAAGAGCTCTTTGAGGAGTAGTTCTCAGAGGGAGATAACGTTGGCACGGACGAGCTGGAAAGAGAGGCCAGCAGCGCATCTGTGTCCTCAAAGGAGTACTCTGTCATCTTATCAAGTTCAGTATGTAGCTTCTCTCTTTGGTTGGTTCAGCGCTCTATGGCATAGAAGCCTTGAGGGGCGTGGGTAAATGGCTGAGTGTAATTTTTAAATGTCTTTTAGGTCAAGTTCGAGATTGTGGGAGCGGTGCGCGAGCCGCGGGCCACGCCTAGAATGGGCCAAACTTTTTTTCCGGCTATATAATTTTTGCAGCCACGGGGACGCAGGCGGGGCCCGTTCTCGTGGCAACGTAGGGCCGATCACAGCACTGGTGGGAGCCAGTCACTGCGACAGCTGGGCACCACACCTACCGGAGTTTTCCACGAGTCGCAGGAGCCTATGGCTCGGTCTTAGGAGCCTTTAGCTTCGCGGATGTCGATACCAGCGGGCAAAGCGGGGCTCATGCAGATGCCCCCAGCCACAGAAACTACTCGAACTATCTATGGAAGCTCCGAGAGAGTCCGTGCGGTACCCTACAATCAGCTAGTGCTGTCTCACCGTATAGGGAAGTCAAGTCCGTTTTGCCAGGTTGGCACGGAGCTGGGGGCCGGCTCGTCCGGCGTGTAGTATGCAAGTTTATGCTCTATGATGCGCATGGCGCTGCACTGATACGCACTCAGTGTGTGGATACGGACAGGAATTGCACCACCTCTGGGCACCTTTACGTCCAATACTCTGCGAGCTTATGCTGGTTGCCGCAAGTAATGGCATTGTTTTCCTGTAATCTGGGCCGCTCCCTGTGCCGGGGTTTGATACCACACTCCAGCCTTGATGTCTATCCGAATGATTGAGGCTCTCGGCAAAGGCCACGGTCCATTTCTCCGGGCGGGCCTCGCTTCTTGCGGCTTTCACGAGTGGTGGCGGTGGCTTGAGGCGCAAATTTTTTGATAAGCCCGCCTGTCAAGACGGGGCTTGTCCACCCACCCATACGGACGCGGCTATACAATAGCCAGATCCACCAGTGATGGTGGGCGGTGATGGCCCACAACCCTAGTGTGGTCAGCATGCAACTGCGATGGCAGGTCGCTTACGAGTCAATATAAGCCGGGCGTTTAAGGCGTGCGCCTCCCACCGTCAGTCATCAAAGTCATAGTCTTAGTCATGCCGAGGTTAGGGGGGAGCCAGCTGCCTGAGTCCAGTTGTGATTCCGCAAGTGGGATGCACCGGGCTGTCTGTGGTATTACACTGCATCAGTGTGGGCAGCGGTTAGTGCGTTCCGTCGTATAGCTCCCGTACATACTGCAGAGATCTTCCCCTGGATTTCACTGAGAATGCAGTTGTACCTGAGCCATTCTACAATCAAACTTTCCCATTCTATAGTTTTCATTGCTCGTATAAACGTTACTTGGAGGTGTCAACGACGTAACGGCCAAGAATCTTGCCCTCCTCCATAAGCTTGTAGACCTCTGGCAGCTCCGAGAGACCCACCACTTTGATTGGTGCCTTGACGAGGCCTCTCTCAAAGAAGTCGATGGCCTCTCTAGTGTCGGCTCTGTTACCGACGTACGAACCCTTGATGGAGATCGACTTGACGACGGAGCCAAACACCTGGGCTCTGGCGACGGCGCCAGCTGGCAGACCGACAAGCACAACGGTACCGGTTGGTCTGACGTACTCGGTGGACTGCTCAATGGCCTTCTCGGAGACAGAGACGTTGATGACAGCGTGTGGACCGCCCTGGGTGGCAGCCTCAATGTCCTTGATGATGTCCTTCGTCTTGGTGAAGTCGACAAACACCTCGGCACCAAGCTCCTTACACAGAGCACCCTTGTCCTCACCACCGTCGATGGCAAGCACTCTCAGGCCCATGGCCTTGGCGTACTGGATGGCGAGCGAACCGAGACCGCCGCCAGCACCAGAGATGGCAACCCACTCACCAGCTGCGAGGTCAGCGGTCTTGAGGGCCTTGTAGACGGTGACACCGGCACAGAGGATTGGAGCCACCTCGGCGAGGTCAGTGCCCTGGGAGATGTGGGCAGCCTGGACAGCGTCAGCAGTGGCGTACTGCTGGAAGGAGCCGTCGTGGGTGTAGCCCGAGAGGTCGGCCTTGGCACAGTTGGCCTCGAACGACTTCTCACACAGCTCACAGCCCATGCACGAGCCGTTGAGCCACTTGATACCGGCGTAGTCGCCAATCTCAAAGTTCTTCACCTCGGAGCCCTTGGCCACAACGACACCGGCACCCTCGTGGCCACCAACCAGTGGGAGCTTGGTGTCGAGAGGCCAGTCGCCGTGCCATGCGTGGAGGTCGGTGTGGCACACACCGGAGTACTTGACGTTGATAAGGATCTCGTTGGCCTTTGGCACGGGCACAGGGTAGTCCTGGTAGCTGAGTGGGCCGCCGTTCTCGAAGAAGACGACTGCCTTTTGAGTCTTTGGGATTTCGAATGACATGTTGATGATGATGGGAGGCTACCAGAGTGCGGAATCCACTCCGTTATATACTCGCTGGCACGTTGCCTGATGCCGGAGCCATGAGACGATTTGTGGTGTCGAGGTACCGCGGGTGATGCGATTAGGCGCACGCGCGGGCTTAAGCACGAGGTGGCCAGAAGGCGCCCCAGCGTGCCGCGAGCGCTTCCAGAAGCCCACCAAGTGGCTCCAGCACTACGGGCCCACCTTTCCCGCTACATTGGGCCACCCCTACGGCGGCGGCGGCTCCAATTGGCGCAAATCGCCCCGGGCCCAGTCACAAGCGCCTGCGTCCGTGACAGCGTGGTGCGTTTTCGCGGCGCTTTTCGCGGCGCACCACGCGACTCAACCGTCTCGAGACGTCATGGTGGACTACGCAAAACTGGCCACCGCGTACCCGGAGCTGCGGGAGTTTGTGGATGGCGGCCGGTACGACTTCTCGTACGAGGGCCTGTGTAGGCTCACCAAGGTGCTTTTCCAGCACGAGTACGGCGTCGAGGTTGCGATCCTAGAGGGACACCTCGTTCCAGCACTGCCATCACGTGTAGCCTACCTGGAGATTGTCAGCCGTGTGCTGGCGGAGACGGGGCCAATCACCAGCCGGGACACGGGACAAGGGCCCGGGGGACAAAGACAGGTACGCGGGCTCGATCTGGGCACAGGCGCATACGCAGTGTACGCAGTGCTAGGGGCCATAATACACAAATGGCACATGGTGGGGGTCGACGTTGACGAGGAGAGCGTGGCACATGCCCGGGGCATTGTGGAGGCCAATGGCATCGCCAACGTGGAGATTGAGCTCCACGACGGCATCCCCGGGCAGCAATTCGACGTGATGGTGTGCAACCCGCCCTTCTACGCCAGCGAGCTCGAGATGGCGCAGCGGAGTGCGCTGAAGGAGCAGCTCCATAGAGAGGCCGTTGTCGGGACCCCCACAGAGCTCGTGTGTGATGGCGGCGAGGTGGGCTTCGTCACAAGGCTAATTGAGTCCCGGAGCCAGTGTACCTGGCACAGCTCGCTGCTGGGACTCAAGCAGTCCGTCACGGAGCTCACGGCGGTGCTGGCCCGCCGCAAAGTGCCCAACTTCTTTGTCAAGAGCTACCAGCTGGGCTCCACTAGGCGGTGGATCCTCTTTTGGTCGCACGAGCTCGCCAGGCCGCGCATCTACGCCAGCTTCGCAAACTCCCCAACAGTGCACACGGGCTCCTTCAGCCTCGGCGCAGTGGCGAGGGCACTGGCCCAGCTCCCCGTAGAGCTCTCCGAGACCTCCGGGGAGCTCACTGTGCGGGTTCCAGGCGTGGTGTGGTCCCGGGCCTACCGCAGACACCCGGACCGCATGGCAAAGTCTCCACACACGTTTGTCCTCACCCGGGACGAGATCTACTTTGCCTACGGCGAGTCGTTTCTCACGTTCCAGAGCTTTTACACCTTTGTGCTGAGGGCTACTCGACAAAGCCCTTGAGCTTCTTGACGATGCGGGCCGGCGTGCCTGCAATGACACAGTTGGAGGGGAACGTCTTGCCCGGGGTCACGACCGAGTTGGCTCCGATCGTCACGCCGTCGCCAATCGTCACTCCCTGGCAGATGGTGACGGTAGCTCCGATCCACACGTTGTCGCCAATCGTCACCTCGCGGAACCACTCCACGTGCTCCTCGCACCGTTCGTACGGGTCCAGGGCATGCGTGGCACACGAGATGGTGACGTTCGGGCCAATGTAGCAGTTCTTGCCGATCTTCACGACGGAGCCATCGAGAATGGTGAAGTTGAAGTTGGAGTAAAGCCCCGGCCCGAGCCAGGTGTTGAAGCCATAGTCCACGTTGAAGGGAGGCTCCATGTACACGCCCTCGCCCACATGGCCAAACACCGTCTTGAGATACTCGAAGCGCTCCCTCATGAACTCCTCCTCGGTCTTGCCCTCGATCGAGATGTCGCCGTACTTGCGGGCCCGCTCGTGTCTCACGAGCCGCGCCATGTTGAGCTCCGGGGCCCAGCAGTCGTACGCCATGCCCGAAACCATCTTCTCGTACTCGCCCGAGCCCTGCGGAACGCCGCTGAGGTTCGCATACGCAAACTCGATCAGCGCCGAGTTCTTGGTGTGCTGCTGTGCCATGGTGACGTCTCCCGGTGCAATTGTCGCGCTGTAAGGGTCCGGGGCGACTTCCGAGGGCGCATGTGGTGTGCGGGTGTCGCGGACTTCCGGCCGTTTGTCCCGTGGTGTCGGATTCCGTGCTGCGCCAACCTGCGCTATCACCATATGGCGTGTGGCTGCCGAGTCACTAGAAGGAGTCAATGAGGTATAAAAGTGAGTGACCGTGTCCCCCTCCACCACCAATGAACTCGCTCCCCATGTCTGAAGAGGTGTCGGTCTCCTACTCGGGCATCCAGAACCCGCCCTTCAAGGTTGCCGTGATTGGCTCGGGCAACTGGGGCACCACCGTGGCAAAGATTGTTGCTGAAAACACCCACGAGAACCCTCTGCTCTTTGACGAGACAGTCAAGATGTGGGTCTACGAGGAGACGTTTGAAGGCGAGAGCCTCGTTGACGTGATCAACTCGCAGCACGTGAACAAAAAGTACCTCCCGGGCATAACGCTCCCTCACAACCTCGTGGCGGAGCCCGACATTGTGGAGAGTGTGCGCGGAGCCAACATCCTCGTCTTCAACGTACCGCACCAGCACCTCGAGAGTGTGCTGTCGCAGCTCAAGGGCCACGTTGATGCTGGTGCCCGGGCCATCTCGTGTCTCAAGGGGCTTCGTGTCACCTCCACCAGCATCGAGCTGCTGTCGGATCTGATCCAGGAGGCCCTGGGCATCCACTGTGGAGTGCTTGCTGGAGCCAACCTGGCACAGGAGGTTGCTGAGCAGAGATTCAGCGAGACGACGATTGCGTACCCTCTGCCTGGGAGCTACGTGCCCGGCGATGTCGATCCCACAGTGCTCTACACGCTGTTCCACCGGCCCTACTTCCACGTGCACGTGATTGACGACGTCGCTGGCGTCTCTGTTGCTGGAGCCCTCAAGAACATTGTCGCCATCAGCGTGGGCTTTGTGGAGGGGCTCGAATGGGGTGATAACGCCAAGGCTGCCATCTTGAGAAGAGGCCTCTTGGAGATGATCAAGTTTGGCCGCAAGTTCTTCCCGGGCTGTAACGTGAGCTCCTTCACCGAGGAGAGTGCCGGAGTGGCGGATCTCTTCACCACGTGTACTGGCGGACGTAACTTCAAGCTCGCAAAGACAATGGCGCAAACGGGCAAGCCTGCGCACGAGGTGGAGAGAGAGATGCTCAATGGCCAGAGTGCACAGGGACTCATCACCGCTAAGGAGATCCACACGCTAATCAAGAACCGCGGCTTTGAGGCAGAGTTCCCGCTCTTTGAGACAACCTACCAGATACTCTTCCACGGCGTCAAGGTGGGTGTGCTGCCCTACATGTTGGAGAACAAGTGGAGTGTCTCCAAACCAAACTACTACAGTTAATAGAGTAATGTCATTTGCCAGATGTAGCCTCAGCTGATGTCTCTCAGTCATGACTCGGTCATTCATCAGCATGTGACGCAAAAGCCTTTTCGTAAAATTCTACACAATGACTCTTTCCAGCTGCATCTAATTGAATGCCACTACTCCATTGAAAGGTATGCGCTTTGATATTACCGTAGCCCCTGAAGGCTTTCCCCCTATGCTACCACCCATGCTAGCCCTATTGCTGAGAACCATTCTCCGCTGCCAGCCGGCTCGCTATGCTCTCCCGCAAGGCCTGGAAAGGTGACCTCTGGAACGAGGCATCCTTCAGCACAGCGCCAAACCGGAGCCGCTCCATCTCCTCCACCTTCTTGATGCCCTTTCTGGTCTTGGTGCCAGGAGCATGGCTATGATTCTTGGCTGCTATGTACTCCTTGGAGTCCACCACGCTGATGGTGCCCTTGTCAATCTCAGCCTCGAGCGACTCCAGCAGGTCGTTCATCTTTGGCTTGAGCTCCTCTTTCTGCTTCCGCTTGCGACGGCGCTCGGACGACTTGGAAATGCCTCCAGAGAGCTTGGTAAGCAAGCTCGAACGCTTCTGCTGCATCTTGTCCTTTTTGCTCTCCTTGTACGCATGCAGGAAGGCCTTTGGATCCTCTGGCAGGTCCTCAGCAGCCACTTTGGTGGACTTGGCCCTTGCCACTTTGCTTCGTAGCTGTGTTCTTTTCGCCTGAACGTTAGCTCAACACTACTAATCACATACCATTTTATAGGCTCCCCTGCGCTATCTTGATGTAATCACTGGGTATGGAGACGTCTGCGCGGCCGCGACTGAAAAATTTGTGGGAGCAAGGCCTAGACGTTGAACCACCACCACCATGAACAGAGTCTCTGCTATCCTCACCACGGTCGGCGTCGTTGCCCTCGGCTATGCCGTGTACTTTGACTACTCGCGTCGCCACAACGCCTCCTTCAGAAGAGAGCTGAGAAAGTCCCAGAAGCAGCAGCAGAAGCAGGCGGAGCAGGAGGCCTCCCAGGCCAAGCAGGTCAAGGTCAACGCCGTCAAGGACATGCTTACGGAGTCGCTGGAAAAGGACCCAATTCCAACTGACGTTGCTGAGAAGGAGCAGTACTTTATGACACAGGTTACCCTCGGTGAGCAGCTCGCTGCCATTCCGGGCAACGAGATCAAGTCTGCCCTCTGCTTCTACAGAGCCCTCGCGGTGTATCCTAACCCTACAGACATTCTGAACGTCTACCAGAAGTCCGTGCCGCAGGAGATCTACGAGTACGTTATCATGATGATGGCGATGGAGCCTCCAATGAGCATTGCCTCCTTCCTCGGCCCAGACAGCGTGCAACTCGATGCGGAGGAGCAGGACTAAGCTCTTCTTATGACCCATGACTCAAGCCACATTCTGTACATAAAGGAAGGATCAATACACTGTACTTGTACGAGTATCAGGGTAATCTAGATGAATACTCAATTGTATGTTTAAAGATTCAATTGTATATACAGGTTAGGCGGATCGAGTCCTCATTTTGGCAAGCGCATTAGGCCCTTGACAAGAACAAATCCGTAGCCAGTCACGGCAAGGAAGTTGAGCATGTTGAAGCCGAGGGACACTGCGTGCATCTTGCCAAACTGCTTTGTGAGTTTCTGGTGAGCCTCAGAACCGGTCTCACCATTGTCCTCAAGCACAAAGCGGTCCTCCTTGATCTTGCGTGTCACCGGGAGAAGCCACCACTTGTTAGCAGCACCGCCAATGACTGCGAGACCCAGAGCAGCAAGAGCACCCGTAGTGAGTGCGTAAGGAGCTGTGGCACCGATGACGATGGGCGCCAGGGCCTGGCACAGGAAGAAGTGTGGGAACACCTTGTTCTGAAGTGCTCCAAACTCCTTACGAGGAAGAGTCTTGAAGGCAATAGGAGACGCCACGTACGAGTAGTATCCCGTACCGCCAAAGGCAAAGGCCCAAGTGAAGAGGTGTACTGTTGGAAGAATGGCGGACATGGCGTTTGATTTAGATGATCGAGATAATTGAGATAGTGAGGTGAGTTTACGGCGAGTATCTGGTGATTGCCTCCGCGGCTGCGCCACACCTCAAGCGCCACAGTGGCTGGTGCGCGACAAAAGCGCAAAGCCCATTTCAAGGCTTCAAGACCAAAATGTCCAAGATCAACAAGGTGCTTCGGTACCTGAGGGAGTCAATTTCCGAAAGCACGTATGAGCTCGTGACGGGGAACCAGTCTGGCGACTTGGACTCAGTCGTGAGTGCCATATCGTACGCATACCTCTCTCACCAGCTCGATCCGCAGAGGCCTATTGTGCCTCTTTTGAACTTCAACAGGCTCGATCTGAGCGCCAGAAAGGACATTGAGCTTGCCATATCTCTCAATGGGCTGGACGCAGATAGGCTCCTGTATGCCGACGACTTGCCGTCGCTAAAACCTTCTGGACTGATCCTCGTGGACCACAACAGCCCTCAGGGTGGGATGGCTGATTCGAATAACGTCACAGGCATCGTTGACCACCATGAAGATGAGGGCAAGTTCCCGGACGCCACTCCTAGAATCATTGAGAAGGCTGGAAGTTGTTCGAGTCTTGTGACGAGGTACTTTGTGAGTAAAGGTGCTACGCTTGATGAAGAGATCGTGAGGCTCCTGGTGGCGCCTCTGATCATAGACACTCGCAACTTGACATCGCGAGTGGAGGCTGTAGATGTGGAGGCTGTTCAGATCTACCAAAAGTTCCTCCCCGAGTCACACATAACGTCTCTTTTCCAGCAGTTGCAAGAGGCCAAGGAGGACATCACAGGGCTCAGCGCCGAGACTATCCTAGCAAAGGACTACAAATATTTCGAGTTTGGAGTTGGGAGTGCAGAGGTGTCCAAAAAGGTTGGTTTCAGTTCCATAGTGAAGCCCTTCCAGTGGCTATTTAAAGAGCACGCTGACTTCAAGAGCGAGATGGAGAGGTACATGTCTCGCCTAGGCCTGGATGTGCTCATAATCATGACATCGTTTGAGCAGGGAGGCCAGTTCTGCAGGGAGTTTGCCTCGATTGAGAACGGTGAGGGTAACGAGCTGCTGATGAAGCTTGCCAAGGAGAAATACCTCGTAGACGAGCTGGAGTTGGAGCCGCAAGACTCTGGCGTGCTGCCAAACTACAAGCAGCTCAACATCAAGGCCAGCCGCAAGCAGGTGGCTCCAGCAGTGAAGAGAGCCCTCGAGAGGCTGTAATATATTCAGGGCAAAGATCAGTAGCACTGGCGATGGGGATCGCTAAAAGTTTCGAGATTGTGTCATGAGCGTCTCATGTGAAAATCTGACACATCCGACCCCTCTGGCTCAAACGAAATATGTGAAACACCCCCTGCGGAGCCAGACGGGTATATAAGCCAGCCTCGTGGCCCCTGTAGCTCTCCCCCGCCAATGATGCTCTCCCTCACGTGGTTCTGCTTCAAGCGCATGCCGCGCATCATGATCCTGGTGATGCTCTTCATCGCCATCTTTGTGCTCGCCTTCCTGCTGCTGGGCTGTGCCACTGCCTCCGCAGCCTACTCGTCCACCTACCTGATCCGCTACTCTTTCAACAAGTCCAGTCCAGTTTTCCCCTTGATTGCGTCAGCGTATGCCGCGAGAAATATGTCCCACTACGAGGAGATGGTGGTGCGGGCGGGCTACCTCTCGCTGTGTGTCGAGCTCGGCAACGAGCTCAATTGCCAGGCCCGGGGCTCCACGTTCCCCCAGGCTGCTGTGAGCCTCTACCAGGTGAGCTCCAACGCCTCTGCGGCCCAATTGGACATTGTGGCGCTAGCGGAGGACTTCTCCAGCGACATCGTGCACCCCTACGTGCTAATTGGGACGCTGGTGCTGGCGATAGTGGAGTTCCTCACTGTTCTGTACGTGGTGGTTCCCGGGCTTCCAGGCAAGCTGGCAGTGCACCGGTTCAACCTCGTGCTGGCTCCGGCACTGGCCCTGCTATGGGGGCTGGGCTCAATGTGGAGCCACGTGGCTGCGGATGCTGGCGAGAGCCTGGTCCAGCACGCCAGCATGGGCATCCTACAGGCCCACGCTGGGAGAAAGGCGAGTGCCATGGCGTGGACCCCCTTTGCCCTGCTGGTGGTGTGTGCCCTCGGGCTCGTGATGCTGTTCATCCGGGACCGCACAAGGGCTGAGTCCAAGGTCTGATGCGTCTCTACCCCGTAGGCGTCTATGCATTCATTCGTAACCCCGGCGCTAGCCGGCTATATCCGCTCAAGCACCCACTGCACAATCTTGTCGCACGTTCTCGTGGGGAGGTCCCCAACCTGCATCGGCGAGTAGTCGCCAAAGATGGCAAAGCCGTGCGGAGTGCTGGGCTTGGTCTTCATCTGCGTATAGCGGAAGTTGTCTGGGTCCCTTTTCTGCTTGAGGTCCTTGTCGAACTGCTCGAGCTGCTCCCGCGAGTAGAAAACGTCCTCGTGGCCCACAATGAGGTGTGTCGGGAGCTGGACGTGCTCCATCACCTCCGGAGGCATCGAGATCGGGTGCACCAGCACTACGCCCTTGAATTGGCACTCCTGTGTGAGTCCCTCGACGGCGAGCCTCGCACACGCGTTGGCTCCAAAGGAGAAGCCAATCACGACGGCCGTCTGAACGGAGTAGGTCGAGACGAGCTCCTGCAGCGCCGCCTTCACCTGGACCCAGTCGGAGGTGGCGTGGTAGCGTTTCTGGGCCTCGTCGTAGACGCCAAACACGTTGTGGGCCTGGAGCCAGTAGTTACGCTTGAAGCCCGCCGCGAGGTCCACCGTGAGGCTCTTGAAGCGGGAGATGAGGCTCTGAGCCGCCTCCTGCGGTGGCGAGTCCTCCAGCGGGTCGCCGTAGTAGATGTCCACCACGGCACTCACACACCCTGTGCGGGTGGCGTAGGCGTCGGCGAGCTTGAGGTTGTTGTCGCTGAGGCCGCGCGAGTTGGGTACTATTATCACCATTGCGGCCTCCTTGGTGGCGAGCTCGTAGTCGACACGGCCGTAGTTGTCGACGTGGGCCGCTGAGGAGTCCTCGCTGGCAGGGTATGTGAGGTAGACCTCGGCTTGGGAGGCCTTGAGGCGGAAGCGGTGGCCTCGAGGAGTGTTGGAGTTGTCCCTGAAGAAGGAGCCCTTTCTGGAGTTGAGCACGGGCGACGGCGGCTGCGACCTGACGGTGAACATCTCGTCGAACGAGGACGAGTCGCTGATGTTGAGCTCCTCGTTGAGCCCTAAGGTTTCGAGCTTGAGCGAGCTCGTGTCCCTCATGTTGGAGATGTCGCCCTCGAGGTCGTCGCCGCCCAGCGTCGAATCAAAGTCGATGTACATCTTCGGGTAAGCGGACTTGGGGGCCGTCACCTTGTCTGGCGGCGAGCTCGACATTTATAGTGTGTGATTTGAGGTTGGCCCGGTATGAGGCTCTATGCGTTTTTATGTGTCAACATCTCAATTTCCGCGATGCACCGCATTGTGGCAATGGGGCTACGCTACGCCTCATGAATGTGGAATCTTTCATTCTAAATCATATCTTAAAACGTTTCATGCTTTTTAGTCAAGCGAGGAGGCACCGGTGACAATGTCCACGAGCTCGTTGGTGATGACAGCCTGTCTGGTTCTGTTGTAGAGAATCGAGAACTTGCCAATCATCTCGCCAGCGTTCTTGGAGGCATTGTCCATGGCGTTTCTTCTAGCAGAGACCTCGGCAGCGTAACCGTCGGCAAGAGCCGCGTAGATCCCGTTGGCGAACGAGAACTCAGACAGCGTCTCAGGCACCTTGGCGTCCTGGTCAACCTCGTACTGTGAAAGGGCTGGCGACTGCTCAATCGAGGCAGCGTCGTAGACAGAGTTGGAGGTTGGCTCAAAGGCAATACCAGACACTGGCTTGTTGTAGATGATCTCCACGTTCGAGTACTCCTTCTGCAGCTTGAGGATCTCGTCGGCAATCAGGGCAACCTCGGTGAAGGTTGGAGCCTCCTTGCCGATACCGTTGAAGGCAAGCACGAGGTTCTCAGAGTGTGTTCTGTTGATCTGGGTCTTGATCTTGTCACCCACGGCAACAACGTCAGCCTTGCCACCGAGCTCGGCAATTCTGTTTCTGGCAGCCTTGGCAACCTGCGAGTGGATCGAGCCACAAAGACCCTTGTCAGAGGAGCACACAATCAAAAGGTTGTTCACCTCCTCCTTCTCGAGAGGAGCAGTCTCAGCGTGTGTGTACACCTCCTTGTCAGCAGCAGAGTAGACACGCGCAGTGTTCTTGGCACGCTCAGCCTTACCGAGTCTGGTGGAGGCGACAATCTTCATTGTGTTGGTGATCTTCTCAATGTTCTTGGTGGACTTGAGACGCATCTCAATGTCACGAAGGGTGGCATAGTTTCTGTGTGTTAGTCACTGTCATTTCAAAGCCCCCAGAGTCATCCGCTATAGCTGCTCAACCGGTTCGCCAATGCCTCGATCTAGCACCACCACCTTGATTGTGGCGCCAATTCGCCCAATTGCCTCCTGTCGTTGATGGTGAACGAGTTACACCCGCATTTGGCAAATTCCACACTGAGCACAGCGCTGACGCCAATTCCAAAGGGCAAAACAGTCTCACTTACCTAGCCTTGGCCACAGCTGGACGGGCACTGTTCACGCCGAGTCTGAACATCTTTTCTCTTGTTGTTAATCGACGTACAAGTCCTGTAGGTGGCTTTCCCGGTTCACTTTTTCGAAGTTTTTTGGCCGCGCGCAACGGCGAGCTTTGGTTGGCCAGCATTTTCGTTGCGCGCACGACCCCTACAAGCTGGACCTGGAGTCCTTTTCCCCACATGAGTGATCAATTGCACTACAAAAGTTGGAAAATCATCGCATTATGGCCTTCTGTAGTAGCTGGGCTGCACAAAGGGCTGCTTCGCCACGGTGGCCTCTCTCAGCTTGTTTCTGATGCTGATGAGCACCTTGGTACCGGCTTTGTGGTACCCTCTCTCAACGTATGCCTGGCCAATGTTGAGTCTGCCCTCCATTGAGGGAGAAGCGGAGCCTGAAGTGACCACACCAATCTTCTTCGTCTTGTCCTCAGCGTCAAAGATCTCACATCCCTCTCTAGCAGCTGGCCCTTTCATCTGGAAGCCCACTCTTTGCTGCTTAACTAGCTTCCGGTCATTCAATTGGGCGAGAATCTTGGATGCACCGTTGAATGAGGCATCTGGTGTTCTTCTCGACTTGGAAACGACCCACGCGAGAGATCCCTCCACTGGTGTGATCTCGTCATTGAGATCGTGGCCATAGAGACACATCCCCGCCTCCAATCTGAGCGAATCTCTCGCTGCGAGCCCAATCGGCTTGAGCTCCTCATTCTCTAGCAGTGCCTGAGTGAACTCCACAGCGACATTGTTTGGGATCGAGACTTCAAAGCCATCCTCCCCCGTGTAGCCTCCACGAGCGAGATGTACCTCAGTACTGAAAGCGGGAACTTTGACGTAAGCAGCGTTCCCAAAGTAGATCTGGGACAAGTCCGAGTTGGTGAACTTTTGCAAAACACTGGCAGCACTAGGCCCTTGAATGGCAAGCAGAGTCGTGTCCACATGCTCAAACTGCACGTCAAAGCCCTCGCTGTACTTCTTGAAAAAGGCGAGATCCTTCTCCCTTGTCCCCGCATTTGTCACAATGTAGAAATGGCTGTCATCCCCATGCTTTGTCACCATTGTGTCGTCAACTATGCCTCCGTTCTCGTTCAACAGAACGCTCAGCTGTGAGTTCCAAGGGGAAAGCACCTTGAAGTCTGTAGGTGTCACCTTTTCCAAGAAGGGCACAGCGTCTTTCCCTGTAATTTTCTGCTGTAGCATATGGCTCACGTCAAAGAGGCCAGCGTGCTTGCGGGTCCAGAGATGAGACTCAATGTGTGAGAAACCTTTGTAGAGAACAGGCATGGCATAACCCGCAAACTCCACCATATCACCTCCAAGAGAGACATGAAGGTCGTACAGCGGCGTCTTCAGTAGTTGCGATGCGGTAGAGTACGTGCGTCTCAGCATTGTCTGGGTACCGAAAGTGTAAGAGTGGCTAAGCACATCTTATAAGTGCTAAAAGTTAGGGGCCCAGAGTTTGACTCCTACAGCATGTGCGCTGATAATGGGGCCGGAGTCAGCGCTCTCCGCAGGTCCGAGTCAACCCGGGTCAGGTCATTGGGGCGTCAAACACAGGATCAAAGCTCCCAATGAAGGCCCATAACTCGGAACTGGATGGCTCGTATTCTTACGACAAGTTGTAGAGAAAGGTTGTGAAAACTCTATTTCTTAACTAGAATACGCAGCTATACTTTTGACACATAAATTTGGAGATGCTATCCAGTACAGACAGAATTGTTAAAGAGTCCAATTGCCCTGAAAAGGCACCAGAGGACACACACGAATCTACCTAGACTACTCAGCTGCCACTGTGAAGCTCACTTCGATCTCAGACGTGCACATTATCCCTCAATTGCTTATTCAAGAAACACTGTATGTTCGGGTGTTTATGGGATGTCCGGGTGTAACACTCGAGCCCAAGGAAAATCACCATCAACTCGTGGAGGGGTCAAAAGACACGGCCATGGCTGATCAAGGTATGTAAGCTCTGCGGCTTGTACTAACTACTAGGCTCACGGCTCGAGAAGCTCATAAAGGATCTGTTCCTCACACTGGACAAGGCGTACGAGCCACCCTCACCTATAGAGGCATATGCTACAGGGCTCCTGCCACAGTTGAAGCAGACATCGCCCGTCATTCTCAATGGCAACCCTATAGGAGGCAAGACAGCATTCCAGCAGCACTGGCTGGGCTTTCCACTGACACATCACAGCGTAACCTCAGTGGACTACCACGCGATCCCAGGCACCAATACAATCATTGTGAATGCGTGTGGCAAGGTGCGGTTTGACGAGTCGGGCAAGACGAGGCTCGGCGAGACTGCGGACCTGGACGTTGGGGGTGTGCCTATGCCTACAACGAATGGATCGAATCGTGCGATCTGGGGATCGTGGCTTGGGTTCAACGCCAACTTGATCCTTGACGACTCGTGCTTCAACGGGCTCAACAGCGAGATGATCAACTCGCTCAACTGGAAGATTGTCTTCCTACCTGAGGACGCCTCCATCACCATCTAATGCATGCCTACACAGTTTTGCAATCGCAGAAGCTGTTTTTAATCTTTCAAGTGTAAAAATTGAATGTAACCTATCCCCATATAAAATCGTTGCCGTCGTGTAGTTTAGTCCGAGTCGCTCAGACTCTTCTCCCTGTAGGCCATGAGAGGCTCGTGGACTCCGTGGCGGGACTTTGTGCTGCCACAGCAGATGGCAAACAGGTTGCAGAGAGTGGACAGGAGCACACAGGCGGCGGAAGCCCAGATGAAGCCGTAGAACCACATGTTACCCAAGTCACCGCTGATGCCGTACTGGTCAACGCTGTCGTTGAAACGGTTCTTGATGAGCGAGTACATGCCCGTGGAGGCAGCAGCCGCAATGACAGTGCTGAGGAAGGAGACGACCCCGACAATCATGGCACAGCACGAGACAATGTGCGAGCAGAAGGAGAGCAGCGTCAGCAGACCAGCGACAAAGGCGGTGGCGGCGCCGATGATGGCTGTGATGAAGATCACCTTGGAGACGATCTCCGCAGTGTTGACGTAGTCAGTGATGCTGTCTGGCAGCGGCACCTGCTGTCCGGCAATCTCGTTGAGCATCTGCACCGGGTTGAAGAGGTACATTGGCGTAGGGTCCGTGCAAGACGAGACAACGTACTCGCCGTTGTCGTTGGAGCCCTCGCAGTAGCCCCACAGGCCGATGGTGTAGATGTCGCTGAGAGCCAGCGCGTTGTTGCTCAGGGCATTGACTGCTCCGGAAGCCTCAGAGATGTTGAGCATAAACATGTACGTCTGGTTGACTGGCGTGGCGTCTCTCGTCTGGCCGGCAATGGCGAGGGCCGCCAGCACGATGGCTGCGATCGACAGCACAAGCGGCGGGAATACAACGCAGATTCTGAAACACGAAACCATTGGTGGTGGTGGTGAAAGTAGCGGTGACGCGCTATATAAAGGCGCATGATTTTGATCCGGGGCCCTTTGATCTCGCATGGCGGGCACTGCCGAAAGCGCTAATTTTAGAACCAGCCCCCTCGCGTTGTGTCAAAAAGCTGCGCAGTGCCTGGTCCGCGCAGGGGGTGATGTACGCAATTAGACCAGTGGAGCTCGTGTTGGAGGATGTGTGGGTGATGTGAGGCGATGCTTTGGCTGATTGGCTTTTCCGGCTCCTTGGCGACGCCTCTGCCCTTTATGGGCCGTCTGGCACTGGCTGGCACTGGCACTGGCTGGCACTGGCACTGGCCCTGGCTGGCATTGGCACTGGCTCTGGCTCTCTGCCAATTGGCATCCTGGCTTATCCCAGTATCCAGCTTATCCAGGAATAGCACTAGGCTGTGTAACTGGTCTTGGGCCGGCTGTGAGAGTGACCTCGGAGTTGCCGCGCATCGGGGCGGAGTCTACAGCTTGGGACCAAACTAGACGGACAAGGCCGAGAAAGGAAGGCCAGTCGCCAACTACAACTTCACAATCGCCATAATGTGTAATGCTTGGTCTTTGGCCCATTCAAAGGGTACCGCGGCGGTAGCAGTCCGCTAGGTACACCACAAGTGCTGTTACACAAAGCTGGGCCACCAAGAGCCCTCCTAGAAGGTAGTACCCACCTCCAACTGCAACCTCAGCCACGCCAGTCTCAGTGGCTAGTGCTCTCAACCTCGTGTAGTAGAGATGGGTAAAGGTCGCCACTATGAAGACTGCGAAAAAGGCCAGGAACGAGATGGCGGTTGCCATCACCACAGTGAACCTCTCAGGGAGCTTGGTGGTTTCCATTGAGAAGGTCTGAGTCCTCCGCAACACCAGAAACACCAGCAGCAGTGTTTCAACAAGCAACAGGGCAGAGTTCAGCACCAGTGTTGAGATGGAGAGAAGCCCCATGCTTTTGCCAAACTTTTGCAAGACAATGGCATCACTCACAAACTGCTGGCTCCCATCAGCCACCATCTTCTCTGTGATGGCGAGCTCGTACATCAGAGCAAAGCTGTCTCCCATGATCCCCTTGTTAGTGCGAGTCAATTGGGCAAGCTGGACGCCAGCGTCCCGGAACAAGACGGAGATGATATCGAAGCCGTAGCTCTTCATACAGAACCGCTCGCCAGTATCGGAAGTACGGCAGTAGCCACACAGACTCAAGTCGTACCTCGTGTGGAGATTGAGCGAGTTCACCACAGACGCCTGGTTCACCGCAGGCTCCACTTCGCTAAAGTCCATCGCTATGTACGACAGCACCTTGAGAGCCTCGCGGCCAGCCTGCATCGCCACTCTGGCGCTATCTGTTGAGTCTGTGATGCGGAGACTCACTGGGGCAAGACACATCTCGGGACCCTGGCACGACAAGACACTGAGGCAGCTCATCGTGATACAGCCCCCCACAAAGAGTAGAAGCACACATAGTGCACCAATGACTGGCCAGTGGTGAGTCTTCTTCTCGAAAACAAGAGAGACAACCTCATCGATGCTCTGCGAAGGGGACTCCTTGGCCTCCCATGGCGCCTCTGCAATGGACCCACGTACTGAGGACTGGTGCACAGACTCCATCGCAGAGCTTAAAGTGTCCTCAAACAGAGGCCCAGCGTTTATGGGAGATTGTGGGAAGTAAAATGGCATGGAGCCAGCAGACTTGTAGTGCGAGCCCGGAGCGGGTTCTGAGCCCGCGGGACTCGATAGCGAGGCCTTCACTGTACTTGAGCCCTTGCCGGAATCACCATTGAGAAATGAACAGTTGTCCCGGAAAAGACTGTGCTGGAGAATGGGCTCCGTCATCGTGGTGGAAGTGACGCTTGACACAAAAACGAGCCGCGCTACAAAATGGCCCGCGAGGGCATCGTGGGCAGCATATCGCTCTCCAGAGTATTGAGCCGAATGAGACCAGCTGAAGATGGCGTACGGGCAGCTCTTTTGCGCCCCAGTATGCCATCATCGAATGGCGAGGCAAATGGGTTGGACTCCGCTATCGACACAGAGCTGTGAAGCAGGACATCGTCATCCAGGGAGACCTCCTCTGGCGCAGAACACCACACAGGACCAACCCAGCTGGCACACACCAGTAGACTCAGCGCAAACACTAGCCACAGTAGAGTAAAGTACGCCACGCCCAGATTGACCTTCACACCAAAGGCGCCATAGTCCTGGCGTGCCATCTTCTTCACCTGGCCCAGAATCTGAGTCAGCGAGATTGTCGCTGCGCTATCAACCACTGCCACTACCAGGGACCAGCCCGTCATCACGTGGCCCGTGATCTTCACGGCACGTGATTCGCTGTCCTCGCGTGGATAGTAGTAGAAGCACGTGAGCGCCAGCGTAAGGATCTGTGCCACTAGGAGGAATACCAGCATCGCAGGCACCCTGTTGATCTGCACGCTCTTGGAGTCGATGTCACGCTGGTACGCCGCATAGTTCTCAGAGGTGTCCGGATCTGTCTCGGAGATGATCAGCATGTAATTGAAGCCGTTGTCGTAGAGGAACCCTCTGTAGTCAAAGAGCCTCGTCTCTGAACAGCTCACCGTGGTGTTGGTGAAGTTGAAGTTGCCCTCGTTGAGCCCATAGGGTAGCACTGTCTGAACGTTGGATGCATCCGGGTTGGAGTCGTCGCTGTAGCGGTAGTGTGTCGTGGTATGGGAGCAAGTCTCCCGGAAGGACGATGTCATGTGGTTGGGCACTGTACCCATTAGCGACGACGTGATGTTGGTCATGAGGATGATGGCGGAGGTTGATAAGCCTTGGCCCAAGGTCTCTTCGCCGGAACCAGTGTAACGGTCGCCAATGGCGTTATAGAAGCCGCTGAACAGGTCCACAGTAGAGGTATCAATCTCCACAACAGGCAGAAAAGTCTCTCCACGGGTCCGCTGTGATGCTATCATCACAATCAACATCACGAAGCAGGTGAAGGGCAGGCTGAGCCGCACCACCTTTTCAAAGAGCACAACGAGCCGCTGCCGCTGGTGTGCACTGGGCAGGTTGAAGCTCCTCAGAGTGTCCCTTCTGGATTCAGAAAGGAGCCGCATCGTGGCCGTGGAGTCCTGGCAAAGCTGTGGTAGCTTCTTGAGTCAATTAATCCTTGGGTTCCTTATGGTATCGCTTGCGGTGGTTCTTATGATCCAGCGATGATTCTTTACCTATTTTGCCCTCTGAGTCTTGCTATAATCCTTTCCCTAGTCCTTATCCTTATCCTTTCCCCGTACCTTTCCTTCCCGCTATCTGAATCCTCCAGTCCTTTCTCTGATGTCGTAAATGTCTTGATGGCGCGATCATCATCTACACTACACCATGGCGACAGTACGGTCGCGTTTTGCCGGTTGGTCTTTCAACTTCCAGAACGAGGCACAGGAGGCCCCGTCTCGTACCAGGAGAGGTGCCTCGGACTCTTCAAGGCTCATTTTGAGGAGGGACGAGGACGGGTTTGAGGTGAAGAGCGGCGACACCCTTGTTGTCAATGATAAGCGGTCCGGCGAACGGACCGTAGTGCTCATAAAGCAGGCTATGATCGGAGTTGCTGACTATATAACGCTAACGGCAATTGGATTCGTAAGGCCTGATGAGGTGGAGAAACCGCCAGAGGAGACTCTCGATCAAGAGCTCTTCCTCACAAGTGTGGGCACCAAGGTCAGTGTACAGGACATTGTGGAGCGAGCAAGCGTCCTCAACGAGGAGGACTTCGCCAAGATCACCATTGATGACTCCAATAGGGATAACACCTTCTTAGCCCGTCGTGGCTACGATACTTACTTTGAGACATTTTCCGAGCCCTTCGATATGGCAGAGGTGAAGAAGGCGATGCACGCGGACCCGGAAAAGGAGGAGCGCATTCTCAAAGAGCTCATTGTGAGACCTCCGAACAAGGTCTTGAAAGAGAGAGCTTCACCCAAGAAGGCCACGCCATCTCCGAGAAAGCGGAAAGTGGAATCTGACTCGGAGGTGGGGATGAGTGACCTCGACTTCTCCGATAGCGACGACAGTGAAGATGAATTGATGCTGGATGATGACGATGAGTTCAGGCCAAGATTCGATCCTGTGAAGAAGCGCCGTGGTAGACCTCCAGGGTCGACGTCCAAGAGGGGGAGACCCCCAAAGTTCCAACGAGTGGGTCCAAAGAGTATCGCCTTTTCAGAAACGGTTGCGAGAGCCAAGGGAGACTCTGTGAAAAACATGCCAGGCCGTGAAGAGCAGTACGAGATGTTGTACTCCACGATTGAGACTGCGCTGGAGTTGCAAAGCGGGATATGTATCTACCTCAGTGGAACTCCAGGAACGGGCAAAACGGCCACTGTGCGTGAGGTGGTGAAGGATCTGCACAGAAAGACAAAGTCCAATGAGGTGACGGCCTTTGACTATCTGGAGATCAACGGTATGAAGCTGCTGAATGCACAATCTGCCTACGAGGTTTTGTGGAACAAGATATCAGGCGAGCGTGTACCGGCTAACAGCTTGCACGAGGAAATTGAAAACTATTTCCAAAATAGAAGGGCAGAGCGCCCACTCATTGTGCTTCTTGATGAACTGGATCAAATTGCAATGGGATCCCCTGCTGTGCCGTACAACTTTTTCAATTGGCCCACGTTGGAGGGCTCCAAGTTCATAGTGGTGGCCGTTGCCAACACGATGGACCTTCCCGAGCGGACGCTTATGAACAAGACCTCATCGAGACTCGGCTTACACAGAATCCAGTTTACGGGTTACACGCACGAGCAATTGATTGAAATTATCCACTCCCGGTTGGAAGGACTTGTTGGAGAAGAGGTGGAATTGAAGGAGGACGCAATCCAGTTTGCGGCGAGAAAGATTGCCAGTGTCAGTGGTGACGCTAGACGTACTTTGAAGATCTGCCGGCGTGCCGTTGAAATTGCTAGGAAGCAAAAAGAGGACAATGCAGAGGACGCCGGAGTAGTCGTACAAGCTGCACATATCAATAGAGCCATCATGGAGACGTCCAGCTCTCCAATTTCACAGTTTATCTCGGACCTTTCCTTTGTCGGGAAGCTGATTCTTGTGGGATTGCTATGGAGAAAGCGTAAGTCAGGTGTTGCTGAGAATTCGCTTGGTGACGTGATTGATGAGATCAAGCAGTTTGTTTCCTTGAACTCGGCAAAGGACAGTACTCTTTTCACCGTAAATGGCCAGCCTATCCTGGACATTCTCTACGGATCTTCTGTGATTAGGCCAAGAGGATTCAACTACGTGCTGAACGAGCTGATCGAGTCTGGACTTCTCCTTCAGCAGAACAAAAAGTCTGACCGCAATTCGCTGGTGAAGCTCAACATCGCAGACGAGGAGGTGATATCCGTCTTCAAAAACGACAAGACGTTCAAGTACTTTGTTGATCTCTCCGCATAGGCTACTCCAAGCTTGTTATATATGCATCATATGATTCATGACTTCTATTATTCATTCAACGTTGTAGAGAAGCAAGGGCTCCCCAATGTTTGTAATCTCAGGAATCGAGAGCTGTAAGTCGAAAGCCTTTGATATGAGGATCTTGAACACCTTTTGCACATTGATCGAATCATTTGTTGACGTGAAAATTAAACTCGACTTCATAGCCTTGGCGAACTTGAGGCTCTGTAAATGTATTTCCTCCTGCTGCTTCATTGGTAGCTCGAGAAATTTGTCGTACTTAGTCCCTACCAGTACTGGTATGGCAGTTTGGTTTGCCGCACGTGCTAACTTGTACCACTCTTTGAGACTCTCCAGGGACTCTCTCCTCGTCAGATCAAATGCGAAGATCACAGACACCGCATCCTTTGTTGCCAGCGATATCATGTTTTGGAACTCTCTGGCGCCCCCGAGATCATAGATCGAGAACTTGATCCCGGTCGTTCCCAGCTCGATGTTTTTCTCCATGAAGTTGACACCCATGGTCTTCTTGTATAGTGGGTCATAGCTGTTATTCACATATTTGACCATAAGCGAGGTTTTGCCTATATCCTCGTCACCAATGAGTGCGACTTTGACAGATACACTGCGAGGGTTAGTTTCACCTTTAGCTTGAAGATAGGGACTTACGTATTTTGGATTTGCTGCTGATGCTGAGGCGGCACTGGCGGAATGTTAGGCATTGGTAGCTTGAAGTAATGAAGTAGCGAGAGTGCGCTTGACACACGATTAAAGCAGTGTCTGGAGATTGACCAGCCTTTGTTTACATTTCTTACATAATCTGCTTATCTCAGCACCTGCCTATTTGGGACTTTGAATGATTCCGGTTGTGGTGTCGGGATGGAGTAGATGTGACTGCTTTTTTCTCAAAGGGCGGTTGGAGCACACTTTTCCACCGATCTTTTCCCTTCGCCGCGGTTTTTGGAGCGAGAGGGACTCTAAGATGTGTGGATGTTTTCCGCGATTACTGGTTGGTGAACGCCAGTGTACCGCTGCCCGCGCTGCGTAGGCTCCCTCAATAAAATTTCACTCCTCAAACCATTTAGAGGATAGACATAACATACCAAAATGGCTGTCGGTAAGAACAAAAGATTGTCCAAGGGTAAGAAGGGTTTGAAGAAGAGAGTGGTTGACCCATTCACCAGAAAGGAGTGGTTCGACATCAAGGCCCCATCCACCTTCGAGAACAGAAACGTTGGTAAGACCCTCGTCAACAAGTCCACCGGTTTGAAGAACGCTGCCGATGCTTTGAAGGGCCGTATCGTCGAGATCTCTCTCGCTGACTTGCAGGGTTCTGAGGACTACTCCTTCAGAAACGTCAAGCTCAGAGTTGACGAGGTCCAGGGCAAGAACTTGCTTACAAACTTCCACGGTATGAACTTCACCTCCGACAAGCTCAGATCTATGGTCAGAAAGTGGCAGACTCTCATTGAGGCCAACGTTACCGCTAAGACCTCCGACGACTACATTGTCAGAGTTTTCGGTATTGCCTTCACCAAGAGACAGGCCAACCAGATCAAGAAGACCACCTACGCTCAGTCCTCCCACATCAGAGCCATCAGAAAGCAGATCACTGAGATCATCCAGAGAGAGGTCTCTAACTCTACTTTGGCCCAGCTCACCTCTAAGCTCATCCCAGAGGTTATTGGCCGTGAGATTGAGAAGGCTACCAAGAACATCTTCCCACTGCAGAACGTCCACATCAGAAAGGTCAAGCTCCTCAAGCAGCCAAAGTTCGACCTCGGTGCTTTGCTGGCTCTGCACGGTGAGGCCTCTGCTGAGGAGAAGGGTAAGAAGGTCGCTTCTGGCTTCAAGGACGAGATCTTGGAGACTGTCTAAGCGGAGTATTATCTTTCACTCTTAGTTGAAGGTTTTGCTTTGTACAAAATATAATGTGATTTCATAGTTTGAATTGATGTAGATTTATCTAGTATTTTCCACGTTTCTAGTGATAACCTTCCAGGCTACACTTCAAATTGCCAACTAAAGAGCGCTAAGACTATCCTAAAAGAGCATCCACAGAAGCAGCCATTCCAGCTTCTGTTTAACCTCAAATAATTCTACAGCCGTTCACACCCAATTCATTCTAGATTCATAAAACTAAGGTCTAATCACTCAACACACACACAATGTAATACAAGGGACAAGAAAAAATCAATGCAGCGAAGCACTTAGTTAAACAGACGCTTCTCGTAAGAGTGCAAGTTGTGAACACCACCCTCCAGCTGGGCAGATGGAGTTCTGTATTCGAATCTGACATCGCCGCTGGCAGACTTCTCTCTCAGCTCATTGATAGATCTAACACCAATGTCCTGACAGGAGTGCTGCAAACCGTTGTAAAGGTATGGGATGTACTTTTGGATGGAACCCTTGTCCACGACAGAGCCGGACACACCCTGAGCAACGAAGACAGCGTCAGACTCAGAGAAGTATCTAGAGGTGGAGGCGTTACCCTTGACATCAGTCTTCTGCATGGCATCGATAGAGCCCATACCTCTGTAGGTCTTGAGTCTCTTACCGTCACGGTAGAAGTAGTCACCTGGAGACTCAGTAGTACCAGCCAACATGGAGCCCATCATGACACACGAGGCACCAAGACAAGCAGCCTTTGTGATGTGACCAATGTTCTGGACACCACCATCAGCAATACATGGAACACCAAACTGGTTGGCAAACTGGGAAACGGCGTAGACACCGGTACCTTGTGGTCTACCACAGGCCATAACCTCCTGAGTGATACAGATGGAACCAGAGCCCATACCGATTCTGAGACCGTCGGCACCAGCGGCAATCAAAGAGGCAGCCTGCTCTCTGGTAACCACGTTACCGGCGATGACCTGGAGCTTAGGGTATGTCTCCTTAATCCACTTGATCATGTTGAGCTGGAAGACAGAGTTACCCTGAGAGGAGTCAAGAACGACAACGTCAAGACCGGCAGCAACCAGCTTGGAAAGACGCTCTCTATCCGAGTCAAGGGTACCAATGGCAGCACCACAGAGCAACTGCTTGGTGTCGGCAGACTTGGAGGCGTTAGGGTAGTTGAGGTTCTTGGACAAGTCGGTTCTCGAGAGAAGAGAAACCAAGTTGCCAGCCTCGTCCACAATTGGAAGCTTACCCTTCTTGGACTTTCTGAGGATCTCGTTAGCCTCAGTCAAAGTCACGCCCTTCTTACCAGTAACGAGGTCGGTGGTCATGACATCCTTGACAGTGGAGTCGAGCTCCTCGTGGAACTGAATGTCACGCGAGGTGATGATACCGACAAGCTTACCTGGAACCTGACCGTTCTCTGAATGTTAGTACAAGTTTGAGTTGAGCACCTTCGCGTCGCACATAGAAATCAGGGAAACAGTTTGTCCACAAGATCGTTTGATCATGATCGGTAGAACGAAAGTTATTATAGTAGGTTATTCATCAGGAGAGGATGTAATGTGCGATGCGAATGGTGTTAGTATGCAACTTACCAGTAACTGGGAAACCGGCAAAGCCGAGTCTCTCCTTGAGGGCCTTGACCTCACCGATGGTCATCGATGGGGCCAACACGACAGGGTCGGCAATGAAACCGTTCTCGTACTTCTTCACCTTCTTAACCATCTCCGCCTGGTCCTCAGCAGAGCAGTTGTGGTGGAGGATACCGATACCACCAAGAAGAGCCATGTAGATGGCCATCTCAGACTCAGTAACAGTGTCCATAGGGGACGAGACGAAAGGAGTCTTCAAAGTGATGTTCTTGGTGAGTCTAGAGTCAAGGCTCACGGCAGAGGATGGGAAGTCGATCTTACCTGGAAGAACGAGGAAATCGTTGTAGGTAAGACCGCCTCTGACACGCGAGTCCATGAGCTCGTGGACTGAGAGACCATCCTTCGAGTCGTACTTCTTCAACTCCTCCAAAGCAGTAGAAGCGTCCTTGTAAGCCATCTTTGGTGTGTGTGTTGAGACTTAGTTCTGTTCGGGCAATAGCCAGATTGCCAGAAAAGAAGAAAGGGTATAAAATCGCAGGGCATCGGGGGCCCGCCTTATATATGGCGCGGCGTGAAATTTTTCCTGCCATGGGTGCTCCTACCGTTGACAAATTTTCCAGCCTACTATTACAAACACGGGGAAATTAGGACTGCCCGAGTCACTCTATTGGGTGGGGAGTTCCGTCCCGACGGATACGCATCTGCGTCTTATCAGAAGAGTTACCGCTTGTAGCAACCCGACAGGGGTACCGACATATCGGTTAGCACTTAGATAGGGCGCGGGGATATGCGACCCCTTGAGTGAGCCGCCGGCTCGCTCAGTGTAGACGGGTAGCAAGCCGGCGGGCCATTTGGGGCGGCGGCGGCGGGAGCGTTTCGCGAAACGGTTTTCCGCGAAGAGCCCCGCGAACGCGCTCGATGCGGAGTTTTCGCGATCGTGGCTAATGTAAACAAACCATCACCAACCTGACACATTGAAAGTTGGCTGGGCACCATGAGGAAGAGCTTTGATCAGGCGCCGTATCCCCGGACTGAGACCAGCTGGGATCCGGTCGAGACGCTTGAGGAGCTCAACAAGTCTCGCATGCGGCTGCTGAACCAGAATCAAAATCAACCGCTCATCCACGAGACACCCCCACCACTCCCACCTAACCACCCGTATCAGAGCCAGTCCAATCGCACATCCCCTGCCACACCAAGGCTAAGGGGCCCACGGGAGCTGCCATCTAAGTTCTCCAATTCGAGTCTACATTCAAGCTACTCTCAGGGAACACAAGCTGAGGCATATCCATCACAGGACGCATTCACGCCCAACACCTCCATCAACGGCCCCAGACCCTACTTTGAGACTCCTCCACGGGTACAAAATTCACCTTCATACCGAAGACAATCGCCATCTCCCACAAGGCTAACAATCGATCCCTCTACACCAGCACAACCAAATTATATGGACTCTCCCATTAGCGCATTGCCCGATGTACCTATACTGACGCCAGACTACAACTCACATACATCGTCCGTGGCTCGCGGAACGTCACCCACACAATTGAACAGAAGCCTCCACGGTCCAAGACTCATGCCCACCACACCTTCCAAACAGTCGCAAACTTCGCCCGCCACATCACCCTCAAAACTGGGGTACTATGAACATAGAAACAGTTGGAGATCAGAGTATTCTGTGAACGTAATGGATGCTGAAGAGGAACAAGTGAGTGATTACCACAGTTTCAAAGAGGTGCCGGAACAACTTATTGGTTCAAAGTTGACGGACGCACCTTTTGCGATGTCACCCGAACAAGCGCCAGTTTTGAATTTGGAGTCCATCGAGATCCCCGAAAGTCGCCCATCTCAAAGAGCAAAGCCATCAGAAAAACAACTCCCCGAAATTCCAAAGGAGATCAGCCTTCCATCATTGCCGTTCTCATCGGCATCATTGACCGTTGTACAGTACTCGCAGTGTGAGAACCCTTCGCTTCTGTCCGACGTCTTTGCTTGGTCCTTTAAACTTGTTGAGCAGTGGTCTGAGGGACTTTTGGTATCACTAACGGAATACAAGAAGGCACTAAAGAGTCTTTTGAAGCACTCGATTCCGAAGATGAACCTCTATGCCATTGATAAGAATATCGAAGCGATCATCAAGTCTTTTGATAGACAAAATGCCATTTATATCGATCCGCAAGAGAACATTCGCTTCTTTGAGAATTTAAAAGTCAGCGGAGTCTTCCCACAGCTCACCGGTTGCTACTCCAAGACTCACGCCAACATTGATGCCAAGTACCAGTGCTACTCACCGCGTTGCTCCTTAACGATATACCAGCCACTGGTGCCGCTAGTTTTGGTTGACAGTGCACCACAGAAGAAGCTGGGTGAATGGACAACCCACTGGAATATCACACCTCAGGACTTGCAGGAACTTGATGCAGATGAGGTGAAGAAGCAGAGTCATATCTTTGAGCTCATCAGACAACAGCAGAGCATCATCAGACTAGGCGAGATCCAAGTCATGATATATGGCAAATCTTTCCGGTCAACACAACCGCAATTACTTCCTGATGTGTCAAAGTTCTATAACGACGCCTTCAACTCCGTCAAGCCGCTGATTGAGTTGCATAAGAAGCACCTCTTGGAGCCACTCATCACCAAGCTGAACACACAGGGAAAATATATAAGCGGCGTCGGCGAAATCTTCTTGAACTGGGCAGCGCTGGCAAGCGTTCCATACTTGAAGTACACCGAGTCCTTAGCTGCTGTTCGAGAACTCATAAAATATGAAAAGAGCAGGCAGTCGAGATTTGCAGACTGGCTATACCAGCTGGATCAACACCGAGACGTTGTAGAGGCGTCGCTTGACCACAACAGAATCTTCTTCAGTGGTTTCATTGGGCACACACAGCTCCTATCACTGGCACTGGACAGTGTTCGCAAAAAGACCAAACCCTCTGATATGGACTACGAGTTACTCGAGAAGGCTGTGATTGAGGTTGGCAAACTCAACAGAAAGATTGATGCGATGCAGGAAACAGCTTTACAAAGTCGGCAGTTGAAGATTTTATCAAAGCAGCTCGTGTGGAAAAGCACATTGCTTGAGACAGACCTCAAGCTTCAGGAATCAAAGAGACGACTCATAAAGAGATCTGAAGTGGCGAAGAAGGACAAGTGGACCACCTCCACGTCATATTTGCTTCTCCTGGACAATTATTTGATCATCACAGAGGAGCAACGTGACGAGCACTACAAGATCACTGAGAAGCCGATACCCGTTGAGTTTTTGCAGGTGGAGACTAAAGAGATTGCGGAGCATCCAGCCACGGACTCTGCAGAGTTCCCTTTCAAGATTAGATACACCGGACAGAACCTGTCGTACACTTTCTTCACCGAAACGCTAGCTGAAAGGGACGCCTGGTTTGCTGCATTCAACGCGGTCAAGGCCACCAAGGTGAAGAGTGCAAACTTTGAGCCCTTCCGCATCAACATCATCTGTGACCAATTTGCCTATGAGGAGGGACAACAGCCTCAGAAGCTTCCGATCTGTGCCCCAGGATCGAATTTAGATAAGGCGATTGAGGGATACCGCCACTCCATGGAGGAGATGTTTGCAGACATGTCGATATCGAGACCTGTGATGGTGAGCAGTGCGCTTTGTGGTACGTCGATTGCGCTGCAGGACAAGAAGTACCACGTTATCGGGCTGAGCTTTGGGCTCTTTGTATGTGATGTGGAGTACCCTCGTGGATGGAAACGTGTCTTGGACTTAAACAAGATCACCCAAGTGGAGCAACTCGAGGGCCAGCTTGTGATACTCGCCGACAAGGGTCTCTACCACGTGAGCATTGTGTCACTGCTATTAAACTACTACGACATGAACACTGACGGGCACATTGTGTGCGAGAGGTTGTCTAAGCGGGACGTTGACTATTTCAAGATCGGATCCTACTACAACACGACGCTGCTCTTCCTGATGAAGTCGTCTCAAGTGACGACTCCTCGTTTCAAAGTGTTTACCCCGGTGTTTGATGGGTTTGGCACTTTCCAGTACTTCCGACTCTATAAGCGGTTCCAGCACGCGTACGATTGCTTTGAGATCTCTGTTTTCAACTCGATGTTTGTGCTTCACACAATCAAGGGGTTTGAGATTCTGTCGTTCCAAGTTTTGTACGAGTCGCAGCCAATCCCCAAATTTCTGGAGAATATGAAGAAGCCAAAGACAGAGCTGGATATGATCAAGAAGATGATCCAGTCGGGCCAGTGCAAGCCGTTGAGTATGATGAAGGTGCCCCACAAGCCACAGTTCTACCTGGTGTACGACAGCTTTGCCATTGTCATTGACACGATTGGGCAGCTTGTGAGCGACAAGTTCATCTTCCCCTTCAAGTTCAAGTGCACCAAGGTGTCCTTACAGGACCACTTCCTCATATGTATCGGCACAGACATTGTGGAGGTGTTTGATCTGAGCTACGACGACGCGCTCGGGTTCCAGACGTCGGACCCAGTGCAAATCATCACGGGCAAGGACATTAGGCTGCTGGATGCGGCCAACACAAAGATCACGATGGCGCACCCGAAGATGGCGGGGAGACAGCTTGTCGTTAGTCTAGAGCGCATTTTATGAGTTACGATGATTGTGTAGCCATTCTAGAAATTGCTGTATGAGTTCTGGCGACTCAGCGAGTAGACAGAGTCCCTGTTATGCGATACCGAGTTGCGGGGAGTGCCAAACGACTGTCTCGAGTTGATTGGTGTCAGGTTGGGCGAGTTGAGCCCCGAGGTGGAGTTGTGTCTCGCCGAGGCTCTCGAGTCCACGGTGCTGATGCTGGCGGTGGAGTTGAGTCTAAAACGCTTCATGAGGTTGGTCATATCCACGAGCGGGCGATCCGGTGAGTTCTTTTGGATCTTGAAGAGCGTGATGGCCGTCCCACTCCATATGCTGAGCTGGAGAATGGTGCCGTCAAAGTTGAAGGGCTCCACCTCTGGCTCCTTGGTCTTCCACTTGAACCCCCAGTTGGAGGCCACGTCCTTGAGCGAGATTGTGGAGCTCCGCTTGTACCACGAGGAGGAGGAGGACTCCCTCGCGAGCGCGCTGTTTTGTGTCACAATGTCCCCCCACAAAATGCTCTCGTACCACCCCAAAGAGACGGGCGACCAGGCAAACTCCAGCCTCTCAAAGGCCGTCTTGGGCAGGAACTCTGTGTAGGAGAAGCGAGCCACCTTGGCGGCAAAGTCCTCAATCCTCTCAATCTTGTTGAGCGTCTCCACAACCTCGAGCCGGGAGCCCTCGCCCAGAGTGCCCACCTCGAGCTTGACGAGCTTGATCGTCTTGAGAATCACCGCGAGAGCCCTGTAGCCCGCCCACGTCTTGATGAGGGGCGCATCCACCGGGAGCTTCGACTTGGCCTTGACAGACATCCCAGTGGGCAGCGCCGTCCTCAGGCTCTCCTCCCACTCCTCGGGCTCCTCCGGCTCGAGCTCCGTGGGCTCCAGGGGCTCTGTGGGCTCCGGGGGATCCAGCACTGGGGCCTGGCCCGCCAGCACCTCGTCCTGCGGAAGCGTCATCGTGATCTTCTGGAGAAGCCCCGTCATCACCTTGTCGTTCTTGGCCAGCAAATAGAGCATTGTGCGGGACTCTTTGTGGCACCGGCACACGGCGTGGGCTATTGCCCGCACCAGCAGAGCCAGCAGGTCCATCCTGAGCGGGTCGACGAGCTCCTCCTGCGAGTACTTCACCACCACGTTCAGCACGCTCCAGCACGTGTTGTACGAGAGCGCGGTCCTCGTCTTGACGTTGGGGTCCTTGTTGCGCACTGGCAGAAGATTGTAGAGGTACTCAAAGAGCAGCTGGGTAAAGACCGGGTCGATGGGGTCGTTAGCCAGCATCGTGGCGATCTGGGTGACGAGGAAGTCCCGGTACGACAGGTTGGAGGGCGGCGAGTGGGTGCTGAGCTTGTAGAAGCTCGGGAGCAGGTTGGCGTAGTAGTTGGGGGAGAAGGGCAGCAGAAGCTTTGCCAGGGCCAATTCGTCCGCCGAGATGTAGAGCATCAGGTACGCCATGACACGGACGAGGCTGGGCCGCCAGGATGGGTCGTGGCGGTAGAACTTGAGGTAGTAGAGAAGCGTCACCATCACCTCGTGCACTTTTTTCGTGTAGACAAAGCTCTTGAAGTGCCTGTTGGCCTGGAGCAGCTCCCAGAAGAGCATCACCGCCTCGGCCGATAGCGCCGGCACCGGCGGCATCGACCCGGCCAGCTGTCCCGGCGCCGGGAGGCTCTTGAGCAGGTTGAAAGGGTTGGCCTCGGTCTCGATGGCCTGGTGCATCGGCCGTACCAGCAGCGACATGATCGACGAGTAGATGAGATTGAGCTCTGTCTCCTTGTGGAGTTTGGCGAGGGTCGCCCGCACAAGGTTGTGTGGCTTCTCCTCCAGCAATCCCAGCTCCCGTAGGAATTTTGTGTCGTGAGGAATGGGGTACACCAGCATCGTCGTCAGCAGCTGGAGCGACGCCGCCACAAACGCTAGGCGGAGCTCGTGGAACCGCTGGTGCGAGTACTGGCCAGTGGCGAGCGCCGTGTAGCTGAGGCCGTTATTCTCCGAGTCCGGTTTGCAGGCTCTCAGCACGGTGTTGAGGGTCGAGCAAAGCAGCGGGATCAGCTTGGTGCGAGGGGTCGTCGCCACTAGCAGTGTCATGAACCGGCTGCCGCCAGCAACGGTGTCCTTCGGGGTCTGGTAGAGGGTGCCTGAGCACAGCGTGGTGAGGAGTCTCAGCACTTCGAGCCTGTTGGAGTCGAGTTCTGGGTCGGGCACAGCGTACTTGCCTCCCTGGCCCACGCCAGTCTCCCAGACGGCGTAGTCGACGCCGGGGGGCCCGGCCGGCAGTGTGAAGCCCCTAGTGAAGAGGAGGTCCACCAGCGTGGCCAGGAGCTCTACGCCCAGCGGGCCGGCGCCGGCCTCTGTGGGCTGGAGTCCCTTGATGGCGGCGTTGGCCGTGGCGTGCCGGCTCCAGAAGAGGGCCTCGTCCCACCGGGCCTCCAGCACAAAGGGCGCCAGCCTGGTGAGAACCCGCACGCAGTTTAACAGGCGGGCTGGTCCCCCAGTGGGGGGTCCAGTGGGGGGTCCAGTGGGGGGTCCAGTGGGGGACCCAGTAGCGAAGCCTGGCTGGGACCCGGTAGCGAAGCCTGGCGCACTGGCGAGGGCCACGAGCTTGTGGGCAACGGTCCTCACGAGCCGCTGGAAGCCCAGCGGGCTGGCGTCCCGGAGGCTCTTGATCTCTGCCGAGCTCAGCACGGTGTAGACGTCGTCCGCACTCTGTGGGGCCGTCCAGAACATCTCCCAGTACTCGCTGTCTGGGGGGATGGCGAGCCCGGGCTCGGGCTCCTCCGCCAGCCGCAACACCTTGTTCTTGTACGCTAGCCTCGACTCTGCCTGGCCCATCGATCGTGTGGCGTGTAGCGGGCGGTGTGGTGGGCTGGGGTTGCGATTGGGTTGGCCTGGGGATTATGTGTGGCGGACACCTTCGCGCACTGCGTAGGCCAGTGGGTGGTGGCCAGTGGGATAGTGGGGGATTAGTGGGGGATGGTGGAGGATTAGTGGGATGGTGGGATGGCTAATAGAGGATTAGTGGGTTAGTGGATGGTGGGAAGACTAGTGGGGATTAGTGGGGAGTGGATTAGTGGGTAGTGGAATAGTGGGTAGTGGTTTAGTGGGTAGTGGTTTAGTGGGAAGTGGATTAGCGGGATAGTGGGATAGTGGTTTAGTGGGAAGGCTAGTGGAGGATTAGGGGGAAAGCGGCCAGTGGCCAGTGGTTTACTGACCAGTGGTTTACTGACCAGTGGTTAGTGACCAGGCCACGCCATCTACGCCTTCATTCGTAGCCATCATATTCTCATAAAGTACACGCCGCCTCACCAGTCGTTGTCCACAGCGTCAAATCTTCTCTTGGAAAGAGCATCCTTGTTGAACGTCAGCACGTTGTCAATCGTCTGCAGTCTCGAGTCCAAGTTGGACTCCCACTCTTCAAACGACGATCCAAACGCCGACGACGACGAGTTACTAAGCATTGGTGGCACAACAACGTTCGATGGCAGTGGCACCCTCAGCAGAGCGTTCGCAGGGTTCTCCTGTCTCGTCGACATAAAGACGCTGTCAGGGCGCTGGTAACCCTCGCTCACCGCCTTTCTAATTCTCATCCCCATCGTCTGGAGCTGGTACTGGTGGTCGTACGACTCGTCCTGGCTCAGACTGTGGTTCAGCTGTCTCTTAACCTGCGACATTGTAAGTTTCTAACTTGGATAAAGTAGTGGCGAGAGAGAAGCGTTTGAAAACTTTTCAGACAAAGCTGATAGCGAGATGCGTAAAAGTGGTGAGTTAGCTGCGCGCAGTGTTTATATTAGGTGCCGAAAGGGGAAACTGTGTGGCGCGGACCGTGTGCTGAGGTAAGCGGGCGGGTAACGCGCGCGCGACAATTGCCGCATCGGGGCACCTGCCTCTTTCGGCCATTATCCCTCGCTTCCCCCATCACTTAGCGGCACCATCATCGCCAACTTCCACTATGTACTGGCGATAGCGAGTACGAACGGCATGACCCACTCGCTCCGGATATAAAAGAAAAAATTTCACACACACTTCGACTCACTCTTCATAGCACGACATGGTCAACTTCAACATCTCTTCAACCGAGGCTAGAGAACTCGAGGAGCAGTACTCTGCGCACAACTACCACCCATTGCCAGTGGTGTTCCACAAGGCCCAGGGCGCCCATGTGTGGGACCCTGAAGGGAAGGAGTACCTCGACTTCCTCTCAGCCTACTCCGCTGTCAACCAGGGCCACTGTCACCCAAAGATCATTGGTGCCCTCGTGGAGCAGGCTCAGCAGCTCACGCTTTCCTCGAGAGCCTTCTCCTCGGACGTGTTTGGTGTCTTTGCCAAGTACGTGACTGAGTTCTTCAACTACGAGATGGTTCTGCCTATGAACACCGGTGCCGAGGCTGTGGAGACCGGTCTTAAGCTCGCCAGAAGATGGGGGTACGTCAAGAAGGGGATCCCAGCTGACGAGGCCATCATCCTCGCTGCGCAGAACAACTTCCACGGCAGAACGCTCGGTGTGATTTCGATGTCCACTGACCCAGACGCCACCACGCAGTTTGGTCCTTTCCTCAAGAACGTTGGCCCACAGATCCCAGGCTCGGACAAGGTGCTGAGATACGGTGTCATTGAGGACATTGAGCTTGCCCTCAACAACGCGGGCGACAAGGTTGCCGCTATTCTCTTGGAGCCTATCCAGGGTGAGGCCGGTATCGTGGTGCCTCCAGCTGACTATCTGCCAAAGGTGCAGGCTCTGTGTAAGAAGCACAATGTGCTGCTGATCTGCGACGAGATCCAGACTGGTATCGCCAGAACCGGAAAGCTTCTGTGCTACGAACACTCCGAGGGCGTCAAGCCAGACATTGTGCTGCTCGGTAAGGCCATCTCTGGCGGTGTGCTGCCAGTGTCTGCCGTGCTCTCGTCCAAGGAGATTATGCTTACACTCGAGCCAGGCTCGCACGGCTCTACATACGGTGGTAACCCGCTCGCCTCGAGAGTGGCTGTTGCCGCGTTGGAGGTTGTTAGAGAGGAGAAGCTCGTGGAGAGATCGGCAGAGCTCGGCGACTTCCTCAAGGAGGAGTTGCTCAAGTTGCAGACCGAGTCCCACGGCATCATCTCCGAGGTTAGAGGCAAGGGTCTGCTGAGCGCCATTGTCATTGACCCATCCAAGGCCAACGGCAGATCCGCCTGGGACCTGTGTCTGCTGATGAAGAACAGAGGAGTGCTTGCTAAGCCTACACACGACCACATCATCAGACTGGCGCCACCTCTCGTCATCTCCAAGGAGGACCTGCTCAAGGGAGTCGAGTCGATCAGATCCGCTCTCAAGGAGCTGCCAACTGTGGAGAAGGTTGAGCACTAATGGAATATTCTGGGATTGCCCTTTGTAGCCCAACGCCTCAGTAGTGAACAATGGATAAAGCGGCTAGTGCACACTTATCACATGACCTGGATTAGCGCGACGCCCACGGGGAAGATGTTGCGCCACTCTCATGCTAGCGAAGCTGCCATCGTACAATTGCCACAAGGAACGGGTTGTCAAAGTGGGAAATGCGTCTGCGCCTGCACCACCACGTTAGAGCTTAGGGCACATGACGTCTTGTAGGGCCACCAGTCAGGTGCTTCTACACTCGGCAGTAGCCCCTACCACTCTAAAGGAGCACACCAGGCCACCGCACTGACCATGCCACTGGCCCCATACAACGATGCCAGGGTACCTTGCATTGCCATCTCGTAGCCCGCGTGGCGGCGAGCCCGCCAATCAGAGGCCACCGTGAGTCAACTGCACTAACTCGACCACCGGACGGTTGCCCAGCACCACCTGGTGAGTTCCGGGGGTGTGGCGCTACCGAGTGCCTGGCCCATATGGCGGCGCGTGAGTGCCGCTGGCCTTGATGGGCGCCACGCCAGAGCGCTCAGCTTCTCGCAAAAGTGCACAGCTGTTACCAATTGGACTCAATTGGTCCCCTGGGCTTTTCCCCCGGCATTTCCAGCGCTTGGTGCTGGCGCACTGGCTGTGAGCGGCGCCGGCTGTGGTGGCGAGTTTCGGCCGCTGGCTCAGCGCGCATCAGCAGATGCTAATTGCACCTCATGACCGCTCGGCCGCAATTATAAATTGGAGCGTTGTCGCATGCATCCCGGTTTTCTTTCACCACAGCACACAGTCTTTGACTTCAGCTTATAACATCAACTACAACAAGAATGGCTATCAACGTCGGTATTAACGGTTTCGGCCGTATTGGTCGTCTCGTCCTCAGAGTCGCCCTCTCCAGAAAGGACATCAACATTGTCGCCATCAACGACCCATTCATTGCCCCAGAGTACGCTGCCTACATGTTCAAGTACGACTCCACCCACGGTAAGTACGACGGTGAGGTTACCTCTGAGGGTAAGTACATCATCATCAACGGCCAGAAGATTGAGGTGTTCCAGGAGAGAGACCCAGTCAACATCCCATGGGGTAAGGAGAACGTTGAGTACGTTATCGACTCCACTGGTGTCTTCACCACCCTTGAGGGTGCCCAGAAGCACATTGACGGTGGTGCCAAGAAGGTTCTCATCACTGCCCCATCCAAGGACGCTCCAATGTTCGTGATGGGTGTCAACGAGGACAAGTACACTCCAGACATCAACATCCTCTCGAACGCCTCGTGCACCACCAACTGTTTGGCTCCATTGGCCAAGGTTATCAACGACTCCTTCGGTATTGAGGAGGGTCTGATGACTACTGTCCACTCCATCACCGCCACCCAGAAGACCGTTGACGGTCCATCCCACAAGGACTGGAGAGGTGGTAGAACCGCTTCCGGTAACATCATCCCATCCTCTACTGGTGCTGCCAAGGCTGTCGGTAAGGTTATTCCAGAGCTCAACGGTAAGCTCACTGGTCTTTCCCTCCGTGTCCCAACCACCGATGTCTCTGTTGTTGACCTCACTGTCAAGCTCCAGAAGGAGGCCACCTACGACGAGATCAAGGCTGCTGTCAAGGCTGCTTCTGAGGGTAAGCTCAAGGGTATCCTTGGCTACACCGAGGACGCTGTTGTCTCTACTGACTTCTTGACCGACTCTAGATCTTCGATCTTCGACGCCACCGCCGGTATCTGGTTGTCTCCAAAGTTCGTCAAGCTTATCTCCTGGTACGACAACGAGTTCGGTTACTCCACCAGAGTTGTCGACCTCCTCGAGTACGTTGCTAAGAAGTAAATTGGCTCTCTTTGAGATGCTCGCACTACTTGGTATTACGTTTATAGTCGCTTGAATAACGATATTGGTATGTGAATAGAGATTTGTGTAGAACTCGGAACGCGGAATAATCGGCCTCCGACTGAAAAAAAAAATTGTGATGTAATGGCCGGTTACGATGCCACTCTCCCTGCCGGAAAAATTATGCAAACGTAAGCCTACAGTGAAGTTGCGATATACGCAAAGCCCCAAATGGCATAGCAATTGACCTTGTAGCTCCGCCATTGGCAGCAAAGCTCATACTCCGTAGAATCCAATGGGCAGCGGTAGCCCATGTGGCCCAATTGGAAAATTTAATGAGCCAGGGCGCGAGCCATCCTCAGAATCAACAATGGGCTGCCAGTGCAACCACGAGGCTCCAAAGGCCCTAGACAGACCAGAGGATGCCCTCATCACATCCTCAGACCCTACACACCCTGCCAATCTCATCTGTGAACTGTGTAGACTCTTCTACGACAACGGATGGGTAACAGGTACTGGCGGAGGCATCTCGATCAGAGAGGGATCTCAGATCTTTATAGCACCTTCTGGTGTTCAGAAGGAGCGTATGCTGCCTGAGAACATGTTCGTGATGGACTTGGAGTCGAAGGAGTACCTCCGGAAGCCCCTTGTCTACAAGCCATCGGCGTGTACTCCGCTATTCATGAGCGCATACACTATGAGAGACGCTGGTGCTTGTATCCACACACACTCGCAAGCTGCGGTTATGGTGTCCCTCATGTACTCCAAGGAGTTCCGTATCGCCAACATTGAGCAGATCAAGGCTCTGCCCAAGATCACAGAGCCAGGATACCTCGGCTTCTTCGACACACTGGTGATCCCCATTATCGAGAACACAGCACACGAGGAGGATCTCACGGATTCTCTACAAAAAGCCATAAAGGAGTACCCTGGAGCCACTGCGGTTCTGGTGAGAAGACACGGCATCTACGTGTGGGGTGAGACGGTATGGAAGGCCAAAGTGTACAACGAGGCCATCGACTACCTCTTGGAGCTCGCAGTCAAGATGAAGTCAATGGGCATCCCGCCAGACTGTGGCATTGGCGAGGAGATGAACTATGTTAACAACTACAACTAGTCTCAATAATAACCGTCAATTTACTTAGATAGCAACAGACTTTCTGAAGTTGGCGCCGGCGTAGACAGCCTTGTCGCCGAGCTCCTCCTCAATTCTGAGGATCTGGTTGAGCTTGGCCAATCTCTCGGATCTAGCTGGAGCACCAGTCTTGATCTGGCCGGATCTGAGACCGACAGAGAGGTCAGCAATGAAGGTGTCCTCAGTCTCACCAGATCTGTGGGAGACCATGACACCCCAGCCAGCGGCGTAGGAGTCCTTAGCAGCCTGGATGGACTCGGAGAGGGTACCAATCTGGTTCACCTTGAGGAGAAGGGCAGAGCAAGCCTTCTTCTCAATGGCGGTTTTAATTCTCTCTGGGTTGGTGACAGTCAAGTCATCACCGACAATCTGGATGTCAACCTGGGAGAGGAAGTGCACCCAAGCGTCCCAGTCGTCCTCAGCGAATGGGTCCTCGATGGAGACAATTGGATACTCCTTGATGAGCTCAAGGTAGAGGTCAGAGAGCTCCTTACCCGAGAGCCACTTGGATGGGTCGGAGTTAGGGTTCTTGAAGTCCATGTCGTACTTGCCGTCCTTGTAGAACTCGGAGGAGGCAACGTCAAGGGCAATGGAGACCTTACCGGTGTAGCCAGCAGACTCAATCGACTTGACAATGAGGTCAAGGGCCTCTCTTGGGGTGGAGATGTCTGGAGCGACACCACCCTCGTCACCAACGTTACCGGCAGACTGGCCGTAAGTCTTCTTGGCAAGAGACTTGAGGGTGTGGTAAACCTCAGAGCCCATTCTAAGAGCCTCGGCAAAGGTGTCGGCACCAGTTGGCACAATCATGAACTCCTGGAAGGCGAGAGCACCACCAGCGTGGGAACCACCGTTAAGAACGTTCTGGAATGGAACTGGGAGAACGTATGGGGATGGGGTCTCAGCAATCTGGGCAAGGTGAGCGTAGAGAGGAACGCCCTTCTCAGCGGCAGCGGCCTTGGCGGCAGCGAGGGAGACACCGAGCACGGCGTTGGCACCGAGCTTGGACTTGTTGGCGGTACCGTCGAGCTTGAGGAGGAACTCGTCAACAGCCTTCTGGTTGGTAACGTCGAGGTTGGCGGCAACGAGGGCTGGAGCAATCACGTCGTTGACGTTGGCAACAGCCTTGAGCACACCCTTACCCTGCCACTTGGACTTGTCACCGTCTCTGAGCTCGAGGGCCTCGTGGATACCGGTGGAGGCACCGGATGGGACAATCGATCTGAAAGTACCCTTGCCGGTGGTGAGCTCAACCTCGACGGTTGGGTTACCACGGGAGTCGTAGACGTATCTGGCGTAGACCTTAGAAATAGCCATTGTTAATTGTGCTTGATTGTGTGAAGAGAGAGTGGCGAGAAGTGGGCGTTCGCGCGTATTTATGCCCGGCCTGGTCACCGGGAATGGTGGTGGTGTGGTTGCTGACAGGTGATGGTGCCGATCCGCCCACGCCCCACAAATGGCGAGAGGCCGGCGCGTGTTAGCTGGGGGAGCTGCCCAGTGATCGGGCTGGATGCTACGCTGGCCACCATGCGAATTTAGGCTCGCTGGCGGCCGCCTTCAGGTACCCGGTTCAGGTGCTCCAGTTGGTGGTGGTCATCTGATGACACCGGGCCGAGAAAACGCACCGCACGCTTCCGCACAGTGCTACAAATTACAAGGGCAGGGCCAATTGGAAACAATGGGCATAGCAGCGTCACAGGCCACTAAACGACTCTAGGCTCAACGTCTCCCCGTCGTGGGCCTTGTGTCCCGGTTGGGCACAGCCCGCGCTCATCACCAGGTGGAATAGGGCACGCTTTAGGGCTACACGGGAAGCCGCCCAAACTGGCACCGGCCAATTGAAACGCACTAGATGCTTATTGTAGGCACCCTGTGATACTGAAACACAGCACGGGCTGGCACTGCGAGAATTGGGCGCCAGAGGCACTCCCGGGAGTCATCGCACTTTGTGCCGGCAGCCACAGTGCGTTATCTGCAATTAGCACGAGCTGTAGAGCTCAGCACGATGGAGAAGTCCCACAAGATGCTGTCGCTGACACAGGCCGTGGACACACTCAAGTACCTGACCTTCATGAAGTTTGCAGAGCTGGACTCGCAGTACTTTGCACCGGGAGTGTCGTCAGCGCACATTGAGGAGTGTGAGGCCATCATGGGATGTGCGCTGCCCCCTGATCTGTGGGCCCTCTGGACACAGTGTGGGGGCGAGTCCTCACGCCTCGGTGTTGCCATTGGCGCTAGGTTCCTGCCCTGGAGAGACACGATGCAGCTTGCCATGGACCACCCGTTGTGCTTCTCTGAGGGTGAGACACTCCCGCTCTTTGCTGAGGACGATGGCGGTGCGGTACGATTCGTCTCTGTGCGGCTGGACTCGGGCGCTGTGTATCTCGAGAGGGCTCCGTACGATCTCAGCTCGTGCGAGTCTGAATGGCTAAGCGGCTCCCTCACCGAGTTCCTCAACACCCTGGTGCTGGATCTCGCCAACGGCAGCGGTACTATATACAACGAGACTCCCCGGGGCTACGAGGTCAAGGCCGGCTCATACCTACACTACCTACACTTGCAACAGCAAGACATCTCCAGCATCGTTGCTCATCTCAGCAGCCAGTCACTCCACTAACCGAATCACTCTGAACAAGTGGCTCATCACAGATAGTACAGCGCCGGCGTGGGCCTACCGTGCGCGACGGCGGTTTCTTCCACACCGCGACCCACGCAATTTTCAAAGTGAAAAATCTTTGAAAGGGACTCTGCTTACACCGGGCAAGTGTCTTTGAACAAGTCAACTCACCACATTACAAAATGGCTATCTCCAAGAACCTTCCAATTTTGAAGAACCACTTCAGAAAGCACTGGCAGGAGAGAGTGCGTGTGCACTTTGACCAGGCTGGCAAGAAGGCCTCTAGACGTCAGGCTAGAGCCTCCAAGGCTGCTGCCATCGCTCCAAGACCACTCGACCTTCTCAGACCAGTGGTGAGAGCTCCAACTGTCAAGTACAACAGAAAGGTTAGAGCTGGCAGAGGTTTCACCCTCAGAGAGATCAAGGCTGCCGGTCTCACCCCAGCTTACGCCAGAACCATCGGTGTCGCTGTCGACCACAGAAGACAGAACAGATCCACCGAGATTTACGAGCTCAACGTGCAGAGATTGCAGGAGTACCAGGCCAAGCTTATTGTCTTCCCAAGATCCGGTAAGGCCCCAGAGGCTGAGCAGGTTCTTTCTACCGCCGCCACCTTCCCAATTGCTCAGCCAGCTGCTGAGTCTGAGCCAAGAGCCGTTGAGGTTCCAGAGCAGACCGCCTTCAGAACTTTGAGACTGGCTAGATCCGACAAGAAGTACAAGGGTATCAGAGAGAAGAGAGCCAGAGACTTGGCTGAGGCTGAGGCTGAGAAGAAGAAGTAAACTTCCCGCTGCATATCGCTGAAACCGTTGACTCACCTCTTGAACCGGATGAGCCATACGGCGAAGTGCGAACTACAAATACCAGTGTATAATAGTCTGTTTTGCTTGTTCATCGTCATGTTTTAATGTTCACAACCACCATTCGATCTTATCGTAGTCTACTACACAGAATGAAATTACGAATACAGGGGTTTATTTTGACTTGATGCAGGTTCAACGAGCTTAGTCGAAGAGACCGAAGCCCATGTCGTCGTCAGACTCCTCAGCAGCCTCCTCCTCGGCCTCCTCAGCGGCAGCCTCTGGAGCAGCAGAGCCAGCGGCACCAGCAGCAGCTGGAGCAGAGCCAGCAGATGGGCCAGCAGCGGCGAAACCCTTAAGGATCTCCTTGAGGTCCTTACCCTCAAGAGCAGTAGCGAAAACGTCGGCCCAAACCTAGGACTTGTTAGTACCATAAATAAATGAATAAAATCGGTTTCATTGATGACCCAAGTGTGCAAAAACAAGACGAGGGTGTGGCTAGTGCACCAATTTCGTTGTAGAACCTCATATTGTCCCTCCCTTGGGTGTTCATCACCGACTAAAAACTTTTCAACTTACCTTGTCAACGGAGGCACCGGCAGCCTTGGAGAGAGTGAGGAGGTTCTCGGAGGTGATGTCCAAGCCAGCGTCGGCAAGGATCAGAGCAGCGTAGGAAACGATAGCGTCAGACATTGTTGCGATGTGGTATCTAAGCTAAAGCAGTAACAGCGAGCGTCGTCTCGACCCTTTTCGCCAGTGGTGCTGGAGCGCACACAAATTCGCGCGGTGTGGCAGCCCTAGGGCTAATCACGTGATGCACATGCTGCTTGTTGATGTCTGGATGAAAATACAAGGTGTGCGGGTGCGTTTGACACAATTTATGAGTTTGGTAACCATTCAACAATAGTGCTTGCCTCCATCGACCCTTTTGAGAGACAAATCTCTTGAGATTGAGGTTATGACAGAGCTACTTGGTAGTAGATGTGCTCTTGTTTGCAAGAATGTTAATCAAAAAGTCTGCTACAAACCTGTAAAAAGTAAATCAAAATTGAGAAATTACAAAGGCATGTCTGTGCCATCATAGTTGAAAAATCTACCGTTATCCTCCTTGGTGAGCTTTTGAAGCAAAGCGAACAGCTGAGCTGCGGAGAACTCTGGTGTAATTTTACCGGCAATCAGAGAGGCTGCAGCTCCAGGACTCTTCTTCTCAAAGAAAGAAATTCCCCTGTTGCCCATGTCAGTAGAGACCATGCCCGGGTGAACTCCAATTACGGTGAAGCCCTCTGGACCGAGCTCGTTAGATAGAGCCTTGATAGTGTAGTTGAGCGCTGCCTTGGATTGGCCGTAGGCAGAGACGCTTATGGGCCGGAAGCTGCCGATTGCACCCACAGAGCTAGAAGTGTGGACCATCACCCTGGTGCCTCTCTCCAGCAGGAGAGGGTACATCTGCTTGCACAGAAGAATTGGGCCTAGCACATTGGTAGTGTAGTGAGCGAGCCAAATGTCCTTTGGCACATCGATGACATTGTTGTAAGCCTCAGACATGGCAATGCCAGCGTTGCTGATGAGGTAGTCGATACCGGTACTAGCAATAGCCTTGAGGCTCTGCCCAAAGCTCTGGATCGAATCCTCGGACGAAATGTCGAGTGGGAGGATCTCAACGTTACCCGATTCAGTGGCGAGCTCCATCAACTCCGTAGCAGAGTCGGGGTGACGCGCCGTTGCCACCAAGAAGTTGTCCTTGTTGGAGGCGATCTCTCTAGCCAAACGGAGCCCGATGCCTCTGTTGGCACCGGTGAGGACAAACACTTTGGCAGACATACCTGTGATACATCCGGGAGGAGTCGCAGTCTTATACTCGACGCTACGGAACTCCACTAGCTGGAGCCCGGGATGAAGTCCGTGCGGAATCCCGCTGCTGGGATCGTTGCCCCGGAGTTCCGCCGGCGCGTTCGCGTCTTGCATCGTAACCCGGACACCTGTTGCCCCGGCGATGCGCGAATCGGAATTGGTTTATGGGGCACACACGTAAACAAAGAGCCCTCACAACAAACAAGGTGGACTTGGCTACCATCTACACCGAAGGAAGAGATACCCCTCACCCCCAGAGATCACAGCATACCCGGAATCCACCTCCCACTCACGTCGTTCGTTTAACCGGTTCCCCGTGCTGAGATCCCCATTTTATCCATAGCCACAAAAGCACAGGGCGGAAACATATTGCCACAAACTCACCAACAGCCACCACGAAAGCCAGTGATACCGTCTCCCTGAGACAATCACGTCCCCCCCTATCTTACTGAAACCCCACCCACACACTTCACCACCTACAATGGACAGAGCAGTCTTCCGCCACAACACCACCGACGAGAATGCCGAGAACCTTAGACACAAGACGGCTCAACCGCTGCAAGCGCCACAGCGTGCAGTCCTTGGGAACGTCTCCTCCAACAGCCTGAGAGCAAGTGCTCCTCCACAGCGTGTCCAGGTGTATGCTGACAATGACGAGAACGCAGTGCCTGGTAGAGCGCCCAAGCGCCCAGAGAGATTGCACAGAGCGCCCTTGACGGAGATCCCGTTGCGTGTAGAGAATGAGGCCGCTGAGGAGGAGAGCGAGGTGATGGATGAGGACGATGACGAGGAGATGCCACAGCCAATGATGCCAGTGGTGAATCAGCAGATTGTGGAGGAGCTCCAAGAGGTGCACAACATGTTTTACCACGAAGAGCTGGACGAAGAGGATGAGGACACCTTTGATGTGTCGATGGTGGCAGAGTACTCGCCTGAGATCTTCAACTACCTCCACTCGCTCGAGGTCAAGCTCAGACCCAACGCACGCTACATGGAGTTCCAAACAGAGTTGAAGTGGAACATGAGAAGCATCCTCATCGACTGGCTAGTGCAGGTACACTCCCGCTTCAACCTCCTGCCCGAGACGCTATTCCTCACCGTGAACTACATTGATCGTTTCCTCAGCAAACGCAAAGTGTCGCTCAGCAGATTCCAGCTTGTTGGAGCAGTGGCTCTCTTCATCGCAGCCAAGTACGAGGAGATCAACTGTCCCAGCGTCAACGAGATTGCCTACATGGTGGACCATGCCTACACGGTGGATGACATCCTACGTGCTGAGCGCTTCATGATTGACGTTTTGGAGTTTGAGATGGGGTGGCCCGGGCCAATGTCGTTCCTGCGCCGCACCAGCAAGGCGGACGACTACGACTACGAGACAAGAACGCTGGCCAAGTACTTTTTGGAGATCACCGTGATGGACTACCGGTTTGTCGGGTCGCCGCCCAGCTGGTTGGCTGCGGGGGCCCACTACCTGAGTCGTCTCTTCCTCAACAGAGGAGAGTGGACTCCACAGCACGTCTACTACTCGGGCTACACTGCTGAGCAGTTACGGCCGCTAGCGTATGCACTTTTGGACTCGTGTCGCCGGCCAGAGGAACACCACAAGTCCATCTTCGACAAGTACAAGGAGCGCCGGTTCCGCCGGTCGTCGCTGTTTGTGCAGGAGTGGTTCCACCTGGCGGACGAGGCTTCAGACTAAACACTTATCCATTGTTATAGCATAGCCTTTGTAGACTCCGTGGCGCATGGTGTAGCTCTCCTGGATTTTCCAGGCCCATTTATATGCCAAAAAGTTTCGCGCTAGCAATTTTTAACTCAACCATCACCATGTTCCGTCTCGCCTCCCGTACGCTTACCTCCCGTGCGCTTGCCTCCTCGTTGAGAGGCAGCTCCTTCAGAAAGGCCTACCCCCGTCTCATCTCCACGACTCCAGTGCTCGCCAATGAGTTCTCCTCCCGCCTCTCGCAGACGCTGAAGGAGGAGATTGCCCACGAGCGTGAGAACGATGAGGGAACGCCAGCTGATGTGACTGCTTTTGTGGCGCAGTCCGGGTTCCAGATCGTCGAGACGGCGGGCCAGGCCCTGGCCAAGCTCGAGAAGCGTGGCGCCGACGAGGTGGTGCACGTGTTCTTTGATGTGAACCAGGTTGTGAACGTGCGGCCTGCGGAGGAAGAGGAGGCCACTCTGGAGGAGGGATTCGAGGACCCATACGAGTCCTCCTTCATCAACCTCAACGTTGTTGTGGAGAAGAAGAGCAACCAGTCTGCGATTGCCTTTGACGTGCTTGTCGGGCCTGAGGATGCCTCGTCGTACATTGAGAACGTTGTGGCGTTTGAGAACAGCGCCGATGCCCTTGCTGAGAGCGCCGAGGCTGACCAGAAGCGGGAGCTCGCCTACAACGGACCAGCCTTCTCGAACCTCGACGAGAAGCTCCAGGAGGAGTTTGAACAGTTTTTGGCCTCGAGAGGTGTCAACGAGGAGCTCTACCAGTTCATCCTCAGCTACGGCACCCACAAGGAGAACCAGGAGTACATTGCCTGGCTCAACAAGCTCGACAAGTTCTTCCAGTGAAGTAATTGACTGTTTGTACATAGTCCTAGTCAATACATAGTAAAGAGTTATAGATGGAATGATGCATTTCAGTCTCGTACACACTCTAGCAACACATCTATGCCTAGTCTGTCTCCATCTTGTCCTCCTCCTTTGGCTCGTCCCCTTCTCCATCGTTGCCGTCGTCGCCATCGTCTCCACCGCGTCTCTCGTTCGACACGCTGTCGAGCTTATCCAGCCATTGCTGGACCGCGTCGTCATCAAACTGCTCGTACCCTTCTGGCCCGACAACGGCAATGCTTGTGTTCTTGGAGTTGAGCTCCTTGTCCTGTTGCAACGTCTCCCTCAGCGACTTGAGACCATGCACAATGAGCTCCTCACGGCTCGAGCCAGAGTACTCGTCAATGTTACGCTCCAAGTAGGTTCTCCCCGCCTGCGATCTTGCTCCAATGGCACAGCCAAAGTACTCGAGCACCTGGCCTGAGGGCAGGAACTCAAAGAGGTGAGCACCCGTCTCGTCGTAGCCCACAATCAGCAGCCCAACACCGTACGGTCTTGAGCCGTAGCCCTGTGTGTTTCTCTGAGCCTTGTCCGCAAGCAGATTGGCAGCCTTCTCCACAGAGAGTGGTCTGTTGAAGACAAATCTTTGATTGAGCGCCTGCTCACGCAAAAAATTGGAGAGCACACGAGCATCTGGCGCAAGACCCGCGAGTGCTATGCCCATGTGGTCGTCCACCTTGATGATCTTCTTTTGGTACGACGAGAGCTCCTCGGCGTTACGCTTGAGTGCTACAAGCACTGCGTGCTGCTTGGTGGCGAGCCCAACCACGGCTGAGCCCTGTTTGATAGCCTCGAGGGCATACTCCACCTGGAAAATCCGGCCGGTGGGCGAGTACGTTACGGTGTCACCGTCGTAGTTGTTTCTGAACTGGCGGTTAGTGGCACGATCGATAATTGGCTTACCATCTGGTGTGTTGTAGTGTACCGAGTTCGCCACTTTTCGTTCGCGCGATAACTACACTTAGGCTGCTAAACCCACCATGGCTTCCGCATCACCACTACAGAGGATCATTGCGCTTTCCGGGGTGCTGGCACTCGGGTTCCTGTGTACGGTGCTAGCTGGGGCTCTCTACCACAATTGGCTCCCGATGGCCTCCGCGGCGATATTCCTCTTTGCGCAGATCCCCACCATCGTGTGCAACCAGTGGTCCTCCAACGACTTTATGTCTGAGTCCTCACAGTAAGTGCCTGGCCCGCTTCAACTAACACCAGAACCGTCGTCGACTTTGGCAAGTTTGCCACGGGCCTTTTGACCGTGTCAGGTATCGCCTTCCCAGTGGTGTTGCACCACTCCCACGTAATAGGCACCACTGCTGCCATTCTCACAGTAGCGGGAGGGCTGCTGATCCAGGGAACGGTGATGGGGTTCACCTCCTTCTTTGAGCGGGACGACGACCTCACGGGCTTTGAGATATAGCATACTCGTCACTATGCACTGTTATGATGACCTGAACCCATGTAGACAGTAAAGAGGCATGAAGTTAAGGTTCTGTGTACCCTTTGGTGGGTATTACAACTGTTACGGCAGACATTGAGCCAATTGGCTCTCTACAAATGCTCACTACGGCCCACTGACTCATGATTTTGATTTCCTTTTTGGCGGCCCTACGCATCGCCATTGATCGTGGCCACAACGTTCCGCTGGTGCCGGTAGTCCCTGAACTCCAGCAGGTAGATCCCCTGCCATGTGCCCGTGGCGAGTCTGCCGTTGGAGATGGGGATTGAGAGCGATGCGCCAACAAGAGTCGACTTAATGTGCCCAGCCATGTCGTCCGGCCCCTCGCCAGCCCCCGTGTGTCTGAAACGTCCCTTGTGATCATCCGGAACAAGGTCATTGAGAGCATCAGTCATGTCGAGGCGAACATCCGAGTCCCAGTTCTCATTCAAGGAGAGCGCAGCCGATGTGTGCTGGATAAAGAGGTGCAGCACACCAATTTTGCACTTGGAGATCTCTGGAAGAGCCCCGACAATCTCGTCCGTGATGAGGTAAGTACCACGAGAGCGAGGAGTCAGCGGGATCGTTCTTTGAGTCCACATGATGTGGTGTTCAGTTTGTTGCGTAGTAGTTGAAGCAATGCTCCAGATCCGGCCGCATTGCCCCCGGATCTCTTATCGCCCGGGCATCTCCTATCGAGAACCAAACAGTATATATAACGGCTGTGGCCCACCTGGTAGAAGTAGCTATGCCATACCTCCAGCATTATACGGTCCAGGAAATCCCACCAGTGGTTTGTGAACCACTCACCCCTGAGGGCTTTGCGCCTTTTGGCACCATCATCTCAGCTCCTCACCAGCTGAAGACTCAAAAGAGCGTCAGTGCCAACTATGGCACAGCCGTCAAGCTCCACAAGGTTTCCAAGATTGAGAACCACTTTGAGAAAACCGAGCCACAAGTGCTGGCAACACCCAACTGGAACATCTTCCGGTGTTCGCCGCCCATTCATCTGATGAAGGCAGATGGCGATGACGCAGTGTACACAGCTAAAGTGCTTGAGAGACACCCCTTCTCATCGCAGACCTTTCTGCCTATGGGCGTGGACAAAAGCCAATGGGCGTATGTCGTAGTGTGTGCTGAGATGGGGGAAGACTCAATGCCTCTCAAGGAAACGACGAAGGCCTTCATTTGCAGGGGGGACCAGGCCGTGACATATGCAGCCGGTAAGTGAAGTTTATAAAGGAAGCTAACAACAGGAACATGGCATGCGCCTATGATTTCATTGGTGGAGTCGCTTGACTTTGCGGTGATGATTCATGAAAACGGAATCCCTGATAACGATTGCCAGGAATGCCTCTTCGAACCTGGCTACCGCATTGTGATTCCAGCTATGGCGCTGGACGCAAAACCATTTAGAGACTCGCTAGAATAAATGAATGCTCTACATGTGTATAAAAGATTTAAATTAACCAGGTCTAAGCCTTTGAGATCCCATATCCGAAACCTTGAACCGAAAATAACAAACAGAAAACAGTGAGTGGCCACGAACTAATGCTCGTATGGTATAATGCAGTTGTGTGCAGTCTAAACTTACAACAACAGAGCAGCAACACCAGCAACGACGGCAACACCAGCACCAGCGAACATGTTGTTAGCAGCACCCTCGAAAGTGGTGATGGATGGAACAGTCACGTTAGAACCGTTGTAGGTTGGGCAGTCAGTGGCAGTAGAAGCACACTGGGTGATGGTGGCAAGGGTGGTGGACTCCTCAGTCACGAAGGTGACGTTCTGGGAGAAGGCGACAGCGGCGACAGAGAGAAGAGCGATAGAGAACTGCATTGTAAAAGAGTGACAAAAGTTGGATCGTTTGTTGGATGAGGAAAGAAGGAAAGAGAGGGGGGCAGGGCCAGCCTTATTTATAATTTTTGGCTGGTGCTAGTATGTTGTTTTGATTTTGAGGGCTTGTCACCAACTCTGTAAACAAACCCACAGATTCCTGCATTCTCTTGCGTGCGCGATACCCTATTGGGGAAAGTCCCAGCACGGATCAGGAAGGTGAGCGCCCAGCTCCGGGTAGTGAACAGGAATGTTGTCCTCAAATCGGGCGGGCGCGCGGCGGATCGGGGAATACTCTCATGCATCTTCATGCAGATTGCGTAGAAAAAAAGTGCAACGGCAGTGTTTTGATTTTGGCACCTATTCCGTTTAGATAAGAGTCATTCCGTATATGAGCTAGTTTCGTGGAGGTGATATAGAGGCTCCATTTAAAGTGAGCCTTATTTGATATAGACGCCGCTCGTAGAGTGTAACCTCTGATCCGGCATGTTTTTTTTTCCACCATGCGACCATGTCTCACATCTGCTGATCGATTAGCGGATACTGGCGGTGTTTTTCTATAGGCGGGTCTGGACCCGTGTCAGCCTTGCAGTACACCCCAATCTGACTGATCTGCTGTACCAGGAACCAACGTACGACTGCCCATTGGGCCAGAACACAGTACGCATGCTTGATGTCTGTGACCACATATACCCTCTGTAGCACAAACGTGATCACGCTCACCACCTAGCCATACCATTGGCCCACCGGATATGCCTAATGCCTCTTGCGTATACATTGGGTGGACTAGACCAAAACAGGGACCGACGGCTAACCGGCAGACACATCCCCTATTACGATATTTTGATCCAACGCGTCGCCATACGCATGGGGCGCCTCACTGAGACTCTACACACAGAAAGCGAAACATTTGTACCTCAGTAACCCCAAAGTCACACGATCCACTGGGATGGCATAGCCTTCGAAGAGTTTCTGGTTCCCGTTTCTCTAGTCTTACGGGATTGCAAACTCGTTGTTCACTACGAGTCGCGTCCTCTGGCTAATGTTGCTAAGGAAACGTGTGAGGGGCACGTCTGGTATACGGGTGTATGTGCACAGCAACACGCGTCCGGATCTTTGTGTTGCTGGGCGTCTGCAGCTATCTTTATCCATTTGGGGTCCGGACGAGTTTGAGGACTTTGGCTAGAAACAGGGCTGGGCTCAGGGGAGACATTGGCCATCAGGGATTGACTCTTTGCTCCACAGGGATGTTTGGAATAGCTTCGGTATCCTGAGCACAGCTTCACTATGCTTCAAGCAGGTATGTATCCAACGAGATCTGCAGTTCTGCAATGGTCAATAGTACCGCATCTTTCTTGTGATGGGCATGTAGATCGGGAAGCTGGGGCCCAGAAGCGGAGTTACGGTGCCCCCGGAAATTGAGGAGAGGGTGTGTGGATGTATGCAAGGCAGTCACAGTCACAAACCGCCTCTTTTCGGAAGCGCTTCGCGACTGAAAAATCGAGCGCGCGATCCCGAAGGTGCAGTGAAAAAGCATTTTGAACCGAGTGAACTATCATCACATACTAGACAAAATGGTTAACATCATCTCCAAGAAGAGAAAATTGGTCGCTGACGGTGTCTTCTACGCCGAGCTTAACGAGTTCTTCACCAGAGAGCTCGCTGAGCAGGGTTACGCTGGCTGTGAGGTCAGAGTTACCCCAACCAAGACCGAGGTTATCGTCAGAGCTACCCAGACCCAGGCTGTCCTTGGTGAGAACGGTAGAAGAATCTACGAGCTTACCTCCCTCGTCCAGAAGAGATTCAAGTTCGCTCCAGGTTCCATCATCCTCTACGCTGAGCGTGTCCAGGACCGTGGTCTTTCCGCTGTTGCCCAGGCCGAGTCCCTCAAGTTCAAGCTCCTTAACGGTCTTGCCATCAGAAGAGCCGCTTACGGTGTCGTTAGATACGTCATGGAGTCTGGCGCCAAGGGTGTTGAGGTTGTCATCTCTGGTAAGCTCAGAGCTGCCCGTGCCAAGTCTATGAAGTTCCAGGACGGTTTCCTCATCCACTCTGGTCAGCCAGTCAGAGACTTCATTGACACCGCCACCAGACACGTTCTGCTCAGACAGGGTGTTCTCGGTGTTAAGGTCAAGATCATGAGAGACCCATCTGCCGCCAGAGTTGGTCCAAAGTCTCTTCCAGACTACGTCAAGGTTATCGAGCCAAAGGACGAGGAGCCAGTCACCACTCAGACCGTCAAGTCTTACATCCAGAAGGCTGAGCCAGCTCCAGAGGCTGAGACCGCTGAGGCCGAGGCTGCTGAGGCTGCTTAAGTCAATTGAGGCTGTATAATTTTCAAAAATAATGGGTTATCGGTTTTAATCTTGTAGCGGACCCTTTTTCTCATTTTAAGTACGGCGTTTTTTACTTATCAAGCGGTTGCGAGCCCCGCGATGGTAAAGTGAAAGGGCTCACTTTGCCTCTTTTGTCCTCTCACCGCTCCACCATCCAAAATGGCCATTAAATACAAGGACATTGTGCCGTTGGGTAACGCACTCATCATTGCTGGTATGTTGGATCTCTAGGCCTCGCTAACGCACTAGGTGTCTTCTTCTTCCTTGGGATTCTCTGTGGCAACTTCCCATACGACTTCAAGACGTTGTATACACAAAACGCCACCAAGGAGGCATTCGAGAACTCGCTCAGACACTACCAGACATGGTCCCAGATCCCAACTGTCGCCGTGCACATTCTGCACGGGTTCCTTGCCCTGGGCTTCATCGGGTGTGGTATCAAGATCTACAAGCCATCTGAGGATGCCAAGTACTTTGAGTACGGAACTCTGCTGCTGTACGTTGTGGCAGTGTGTGTCTACCTCACCAACCTCAAGACTGGTGCTGACAGTGCCTTTGCGGGCCAGTGGGGTGAGGTTGACTGGATGACTGGGCTCAATGTGATTGCCGCCTCTGAGGCGATGATCATGTTCCTCCTGGGTGGCATCCTGGCCCTCCAGGCTGGTCTCTACTACGCCGAGTGGGACTACCAGCAGAGACTGGAGATCTTCAACAAGGAGGAGGCGGAGCTTGCTGCTGAGGCTGAGAAGGTTGAGCCAAGCGTCGAGCCCGTGCCAAAGGCCACTACTGTGGGGTCCGAGGCTCCTAAAAGCACACCGGCCAAGAAGAAGGTGGTTAGAAAGCCCGTGAAGAAGACATAGTGTAATATAGGACAATTGCCGAAAAGCAGCGATAAGATTCCAGATTAAATTTCCACTCGGACGCACACAATAGAGATTGTATCGCGGAAAAGACAAACCACACATGAACGCCATCACCGGCGACGTGGACCTCCAGAAGGCGGTGCACGTGCTGCCTTCGAGTCTCCAGCCCTGGCGGCCTGCCATCATGTCGTACACGGCGTCGCTCTCCTCCACAGTGGCTGGCTACCCGCTGGACTCCATCAAGACGCGGATGCAGACCCACCACTTCAACGGGATCCTCGACTGCCTCTCCAAGACGGTCCAGAAGGAGGGGGCCAAGGGCCTCTTCCGAGGCCTCACTGCGCCGCTGCTCTCCTCCTCCATCACCAAGGCCATTGGCGTCTCCGTCTACACAGACGTCAAGCCCTACGCGGTGAGGCTCCAGCAACTCACACTGAGGCCCCTGAGCGTCCCAGACTCGGCCTACAGGGATGCCGTGATAGCTCTGAACAACGCTCCGGTGTCTTTCCTTGCTGGAGCCGTTTCGGGAGCAGCGTGCTCGCTCTTTGCGTGTCCCTTCGAGTTCACAAAGCTCTTCCAGCAGCTCTACATCCTGATGGAGAGCGACCTGGGGCTGAGCCCTAGAAGGATGCCCAAGACCACGTGGCAGGTGGCGAAGCAGATCAAGAGGCTCGAGGGCTACAGAGGCCTCTACTCGGGGCTCCATTTGCACATGATGCGGGACGCTACGGGCACTGCTCTCTACTTTAGCGTCTACGAGACTGCCAAAATCCTGCTGAACGGGCTGGGAGGACCGCTTTCGATAGCGGTGGCTGCTGCCACCTCTGGAGTGCTGTCATGGGTCGTGGTCTTCCCGCTGGACACGGTGAAGTCTCTCACACAGCGGGACATTGTGTCCAACATCATCAGGGACCTCGCCATGAAGCCCAGACAGCCCATTCTGCTGAGGCGACTGAGTCTGCCCAGCAGGCAGATGTACCGGGGGCTGAGTGTGAGCGTAACGCGCTCCGTCATCACAAGCGTCGTCTTCTTCTCCACATTTGAGTACCTGATGAAGCACATAGCATAGAATGCATAGATAGAGGGCAGGTAGAACAGCGCCCCACTAGAATGACTAAGTAATTCTCATCTATAAGTCGTAATCGTCAGTATTGTCGTAAGCTACCGCCGCCTCTTGGTGCTGCTTCTCGTGTTGCGCCTTGTACTGCTTCTAGTCTGGCGAGTCACCTCGGGTTTGGCTACCCGCCTTAGGTCGCGATCTTTGTGTAACCTCCCACTGCGACGAGGCTCCTCGCCTTCGTTCAACAAAGCATCCAGCGCCTCTCTATCGATCGTGTGTACTGCGTTGATCTTTCTGGTGGATCTTCTCAGCTTTGCGGGCTCTGTACCCCGTGGGTTGCTCACCACGCTTCTCTCTTTAAACTCCTCAGTAAGAACATCCTCGTCCTCGTCCTCACTTTCAGCTCCAGCGTTATCCTCCTCCTCAGGTGGAGCGTTATCCTCCTCCTCAAGTGGAGCGTCATCCTCCTCAGGTGGAGCTTTATCCTCCTCCTCAGGTCTAGCGTTATCCTCATCGTCATCACTAACGTCCTCCACTTGGATTTTAATCTCATCCTCTTCACTCTCATCTTCATCCTCTCCAAAGTCTTCCTCAGAATCGCTCTCCGATACCGGCTCAGGACCACGCTCAAACTCCTCCTTGGCTATAACCAGCTCCTTCAGGTAGGCAGGCACATCTGTGTGGCCTAGGGCAATCTCTTCAACCTGCCTCTCCTGCTCCTCCTCCAGCTGTCTAGCAAGCTCAACTTCCTTCTCGGTGTTTGCCCCAACAAAGCGTCCACTTCTCGTTCTCATGATGATGCGCTCATCCACAGTGAGGTCCGGAGCTCTTGTTCTAGGGCGTTTGCGGACTCTGCGTGGCTTCCCAACTGGCTGTGTTCTTCTTTTCTTGGAAACGACCCACCCGCGGACATAATCCCATCCTCGTTTCAGCATTGAAGGCCCAGGGCTAGCTGGTCTCTTGTTAACTAGCTCTACCGGCTCTGGCGATATTTCGGCATCACTCGTAGCCTCGGGAGTGACCGGGATCTCCTGGAGCGAGTCTGTGGTAACGTCAAGAACGTCGTGAGCAGTTGGCAAGTCAGTAGAAGAGTGAGCGCTCGACAGGAGATGGATCTCTGGCTCAATTACAGCGGTCTCGTCCGGTGCAACAACACCGTCAAACTCCGCCACTTTATCCTCCGGCTTCGAGGGCTTCTCACCAAGCGCTTCTGCAGGCTCTTCTACCTCGATCGTGGCATCGGGAAGTCCCATCATGTCGACAAATGCGCCTGCTGCCTGTGACAGTGTAGCCGGCTGGCCGTTCTCCAACGATTCGCCGACGGATGTTGAGGCCTCCATTTCGCCAGCCTCATGGGCCAGGTTCAGCAGCGGCTGGACAGCCATGGAGCGATTTGGCGACTCAGTCGGCTCGCTATCTTGTTTCCTCAAGGCCGCCTTCTGAGCAGCCCTTGCCGCGAGAGCTCTAGCAGCCGATGAGAACATAACCCGCTCGCGTTTCTCCGGCTTTCTCTTCATCGGTGTTGAAGAGTCCATAGCGTGGTCTTCAGGCTCCGGCGTTGGAGTCCCTTCAGCAAGTGTCTCCACTGCGGTGATCAACTCAGCACCGGACTCTCCAAGAGCAGTGTCCAACATCTGTGAGGTGCTCTCGATAACCCCATCAACGACAATCTTCTCAGCTTCCTCCACTTGTGCTTCCTCGTGATCGCTAGCAATCCCGTCTAGAACATTGGTGAAAGTTCCGGCAGACTCCGCTACATGCTTGAGGGAGCTCCCGATTTCAGTGACGCCTTTTTCAACGGCGGTGACGAAGCTTTCAGCCAGGCCGAGAGATTTTTCTTCAGTTTCACCTCTTGAGCCTTCGACAAAGTTTACCATCTGCGCGTCGTCTAGGGTGGCATCTTCGGTCGTGGCATCTGTCGTATTTGAGGGCTCATTAGGCGATTCTTCAGCCTTAGTCTTCGCCAAGTCTCGAAGCATGTGCTCGACTGATGGATTGATCTTGAATTCAGGAGTATGTGTTGACGAGTCCGCTATGGATAGAGCGGTGACAAAGTCCTTTGATATGTCGACGAAGGAGACATCACCAGCAGCATTGTCAGGAAGAACATCGTTGAAAAATGAAACAAACGTCTGCTGCTCAATGTCCGAGTCCGAGTCTTCCTTTTCCTCGGTTTCTGGCACTGCCGGAGCAGCTCTTTTAAAGGAGACAGCAGGGGGAGAGACAGCGGTCGGAGCGGGTTCAACTTCAGATTCATCGTCATCATCTTGTTCAGCAAACACAACAGAAATGTCATTCTCCGTGACATTGCCAAACATACTATGGGAAGGACTCCCATACTCTTCGTTATCCGAGTCGTAGTACTTCATTGAAGGTACCGGATTGAGCCCTTGGCCAATGACAAGCTCAGTATCATCCAACGTTTCACCAGGGCCAGGATTCTCGAGCAAGTCGCCGTCTTCAGAGACTTCGCCTTCCGGTTCAGAAACATTGACTTCGACGCTAAAATCATCATTGTGAATTTCACCTTGACCCGAGGGCGGTCTGATTGCCGAGCTCAGAGGAGATAGATCCTTCTCCTTCGATACAGAGCCCAGATCATAATCGATGGTTTCAACTGGATGATCTTGAAGGTATTCCTGCTCATCCATACCGCGCACCGACTCGCTGAGTTGATCCTCTAGCTTTTCAAGCGCAGCAGAAGCCAAAATATCAAACCCTGAGCTTCCGAAAACATTGCTTTGTGCTTCGTTTATCTCCATCTCATCTGTGACGGCTTCAACGATGCTCTGCAGCTCAGGATCAAACTCCTGTAGCCCGGGCCCTTCGACGCCCTCTTCACCCAGTCCCACTTGAGGGACCTCAACTTCGTGACCATCAACAGAGCTAGCAGCAATTTGGACAGGGTGTGCCTCTTGATCCAGAGGTTGCTGTGGTTCCTCGTTGTTCTGGAGAGCCCCGCTCTCCTCAAAGTCCACCGCTCCCAGATCTGGCCTCTTCTGCTCGCCTAGATCGTAATCCATATTGTAATTCAGTGCATGCGATGCGAAGAGGGTAGGGTCGAATTCAGTCACGTCTCTGGATTCCTCAACAGGTGCCTCCTCAGACTCAGACTCTTCATCGGCCACGCCGAATTCCCCCTCAGCTTCATCCAATGATTCTTCCGCATCAAGATCAAACTCATCTGCAGCATCTTCATCATCAAATTCTTCCTCCACATTATGGTCAAGATTTTCCTCGTACAGCTCATTATCGACTTCATCCATGTTAGGCTCTTCGGACTCATCACTCAAATAAACCACCTCAGAAGTATCCTTAGCTTCTTCAACTGCATCATATGAACTTTGGTAACCATCGGGATCTGAGCTGTGGAGCGATTCCTGATCGTACGCCTCAATATCATCTTGATTAGAAGCAGATCCCAGAATTTCCATACTTTCCACATCATTTTTCGATACCCTTTCATCTTCTCCACTTGAATCAGACGAGACTGATTCCGCCTTTCTTTCAAGAATGTGCTTAAGAGCGGTGAACGCTTCGGAGTCAGCTTCATGGTGGGCCTCAATGAGCCTTCTGTCATGCTCGAGCTTTTGGTAGAACACTTTCTCACGCTCCTCTTCAGACTCGAGCACACCCCGAGCCCTGAGCTTCATCGAGTCAATCCAACGGACAACGTCATCTGTAGTTTGCGAGCCCGGCACTTGAGATCGTGCAATGTGACGGATCGTATCGTTCGATTGTGTAGGATCAGGACTTGACCTCCTATCCGCAGCCGCTGCGAAAGGGGAACCTCTCCATGCTTTGTAAGCTGGTGTAGTTAACCTTCTGAATGGTGACCCTGGCGTCATCGAAGAGACATTCCAGCCCTGGCGGTGAACAGTTTTGCGAGTTGACGATGTCAGGTCGTCTCCGGAAGTCCTCGCCGGCGTCAATTGCTGCCCCGATTGAGATTCCGTACCATCACTCATGTTCGAACTTGTTCGGAGCTAGAGACGAAGCGAGCCTGTGATGTAACAGCTCTCTTGAGGGGAACGATAGTTAACTTTCTAAAGAGGTCGTTAAACGTATGTGATGTTTGCCCATACTTCCGCGCCCGACCGAAAATGGCAGTTGGGCTTGAAGTCGCTTACCGATCTGAGAGGTAAACAGAGCTTGATTAAGGAGACAAGGACTAGTGGAAGTATCTAAAGTCACTTGCAACTCAATCCGAAATCATGGATAGCTCAATCCCTTCTCTGGAGATTGGATTTTACGACCCATTCAATGTGTATGAGCAGCTGGAGAAGCCATTGAAGTCAAACATCAACCTCACAAATGTCCATTGGCGCAAGAGCAGTACCGAAGCGCTTCGATCCATAGCCTCGCTGTCGGTGGAGTTCGTTGAGGAGACCCCCAAAGGCTTCGATAGCAATGCATTGGGCTCACACACGAGGCTCGAAAGTCTGCCGATTGAGGAATGTGGTAGACGTGTTGTCAAGATGCTTCGAATTCCTTTCGTGAGGCTGATGCTCATCCGGTCAGAGGATCTTGACATCTACCGAGCTACAACAAGGCCTTTAATCAGGGAATGGATTAAGTCCAATGTCGATGGAGCTCATGGCCCCGTGGAATGGTATATTGTGCTGCACGCGGACTCTTCGAAATTACAGGCAAAGCTATTTGACAAGCTAAGGACTGACTTCAACACAGACGATGGACCAGAAAGATGCATAATGATCAAAAGCAAGTACGAGACCTCTGCGGAAGAGCTCAAAATGTGGGGTTCTACTAACATGCTCCTGAAGAGGAGTGTTTTGGAGTCGTTCACAAGCAGGATGCAGATATTGGAAGCCGCACTTAACACAGTAGCGTCAGCAGTGAAGGAGAATTTTGCCTACTACCTCATCTTGAAGGAAGGTCTTATTACCCAGTACCTCTCGCTGCATCTCTTGGAGGACTCTCTTAGCGAAATTGACGAACTGAGCTCTGCTATAGCAGTTCTACAGAGGTCACAAGACCTTTTTGCTTCGATGGAGTGGAAAGACCAGGATCCTTTGGCTATGGAGAGGTACATCACCAAGCCATCTCTTGTTGAGGATACCAGCAAGATTCCCTCGCTGTATGAGATCAAGAGCTTCATATTTTCGAAAATATTCGTCATCTTTGAGTCCCTGTCGGATTCGGCCCAGTCACTGTCTCTCTCATCGTTGAGAGTTGCGGAGTTTTTGACAAGATTGAAGCGCTTCATCTATGATGTGACCTCCGACTTCTCCCAGGAGAGTTCAACAATTAGCTTGGACGAATGGGCGTATATGATTATCAATACGGTTATGTCTTTTGAGATCTGTGCAAAGATGGCCGTAACTGGGAATGATGAAGCGGGTGAGGCTAGCCAGCTGTTTGAAATGTTTGGCGAACTTTTGCTTTTGCAAAGATCTAAGCTTCTAAGCATAGGCGAAACTTTTTCCTATCACATTAAAGGGGTCCTCACAGATATCTCTTTGGGAACTAGTGGGTCTAGCCAGGAGATTACATATGACCCTCTGAAGCAAATACTTTCGTCAGAGACGAACTTCGAGGACCATTTTACACTTTTGACTGAGACTGCTATCAACCATTTCGGTATCGCCAACAGTACAAGAATTGTGGATGCACTGTCAATTGATATTGCTCTGCTTGATTATAAGAACAAACAGTACGAAAAGGCTGCCATTGTGCTTTCAACTTGCCCAGAATTTTATGGATCTCAGGGATGGGAGGTTATTGCACACACTCTGTTGGAGACATACATAGATTGTTTGGAGAATATGGAGCCCGATGCGTCATTCTTTGTCAGTGGTGAGCAGCCTGCTTCAAAAGATGAATTGCTATCGCAATGTTACATCAGAGCTGTTTCTTCATTGAAGCATACTGAGGTCTCACTACAGCCTGCCCTGATCAAAAGAGCGGTAGATTATCTTACAAGTGAGCTGAGTGAGAATGCAAAGGAGCAGTTTGTACAAATCGGGGACTTGTTGTCGGTGAGACCAATCAGTCTTATTGAGTCCGCAGGCAACGATCTTTACCACATCAATATTTTGCTGGAGAGTAAAATCCCGGAGGCTGTCCAGTTTACAAACATCAAATTGATATTGGAAAATGAATTCGGTGACACTGTTGAGTTCCAAGATAGTGCGGTTACCGTCATTCCTGGGTCATCGACCGTAAAACTTACCACAAATATGATTCAATTTGGACTTTTCACCTTGGCGACCTTTGCGGCCAAGCTGGGACCTATTTCCATGATTGAGGTCTTTGAAGGTGAAGCGAAATGCCCGGTGGAGGTTCTCCCAGTGTTTGAGAATTCGAGCATGAGGATTGGGAAATCAACAGAGATTGACCTTGACGTGAAACCTGTTTCGATCTTTATTTCCGTACCTGAAAACATTACAGACTCGGCACTTAAGGTTTGGCGCCAGTCTGAGACGTTCAATATTGGCGAAGGCGTCATCGTTAAGGACGACACTGGCTCTAGAGTGGAAAACGTGATGACTTCTGAAGACACTATCAGTATGTCCTCCTTGGAAGGGGGTAGAACTTATGAGGTGATTATACCTTACAGTACTATTCAGAACTCGAAAAAGAAAAACTTCCACCTTTATGCGTCACTCAACTACAAACTCCAAAACGAGGAGAGAGCCCAAACCGTGACAAGTTTCATTGATCCCGCACTCAGTATTGCAGTCTCTGTACGTGATATCTTCAAGCATGACGGACTTTACTCCCGCTTCATGGTAGGAGCTGCGGAACCAGAACACCCTGCCAACATCATCTCTGTTGAGTTAGCTTCGAACGATAATTACAGCGTGTTGAGCCCGTTGAAGCCTGGCCCGCTTGTTGCATTTGGTGATCAACCTGGAAATTACTTCTTTAAGATTGTGGAGAAGCAGAATGCAACTCCACTGGAGGAGGAATTTTTGGAATTGAGAATCCTTTATCGGGAGATTGATGAGGAGATCATGGAAGTTTGGAAACATAAGCTGTCCGGAGATCTTCGAGGAGAGGGCCTTGGCAAATACGAAAAGCTCTTTTGGCATGAGTCCACAGCACTCAGCTTCAGCCATAATGACTATGTCATGAATCACAGGGTCGGGGTTGTGAATCCTGGCAAGGTTCAGACTCCCAAGTTTTTATCGGCACCTCCAGATGTCAGAGAATCTCTTGCTGGTGTTTTTACCAGAGCTGTGGGTCAAGGATTTAACTTCGACTCGTCCTCTCTTCAATTAGAGACCAAGCTGTTGAGAATAAGTGTCCAGATTCCGGCGATCGAAGTTATCCACACAGTTGAGCTTAAAAAACAAGCGGACTTGAGGTATGCCGTTCTCGGTGAAGAGATCGTGGCCGTTTTGGAGATCACATCCGACGTCAACACTCGGGTTGCAAAGAGGGAAAAATCGGGGAAGAGACGGGTTTTGTTCGAAGGCGAACAATCCTCGCTTAACAAGTATGGCGTCGAGGTGCTTTCAAATCAAGATTCCTGGCTGGTGAATGGGAAAACTCATTTTGTGCTAGAAATTGATAAGAGCGAAAAGAAGACTCACGCCTTCCCACCAACTACACTGTCTTTGATCCCACTCAAAGTGGGCAAACTCGCACTGCCTAAGGTCCAGATCAAAAACCTGAACGTGACGAGCAAAAATGAGTACCTGATGGAGGTGGACTACATCAACGAGAGTGAGACCGTTAATGTTGTTCCAGAGTCTCTGTAATGCATGATCTATACACGAATAAGTTAGTTATATGATAGGACACCAGTCAGCAGAGACGTTGCCTCTGGCTTCTTCGACACAAGGTTTGGAGTGATGTTGTTCTCCATGAGATATGTCTCAGTGGTGGGCCCGATCGAGGCGATTCTGATCTCCTTGATGTTCGGCAGCGTCTTGATATAGTTTACAATTTCCTGTGTTCCCTGAGGGCTGAAGAAAATGACCCAAACAGAGTCACTGGTTGTCGGGAATACTTCCGTAAATCTGCCAATGATATTAGGCTTTTCCAGAGTTCTGTAGATCACAACCTCCTTGAGATTGTAACCATTAGAGAGAAGTGTTTTCGGGATGATGTCACGTCTCGTCTCCCCTGTGAAAAAAGTTACTTTTTGAGATGGGTTCAGCGTCTTGATAATGTGCTGACTCAAGACGGTACCATTGCCTGCGTCAGCTCCCCCCTCCAGTCTGGTGAAGCCAAGTGCTTTCAACACACTCTCTGTTGCAGGACCAACAGTAAATGCCATCTTTTGCAAAACTTTTGCTCTTGCTGCATGATCGATGCTCTTCAAGCCTTCTGCAAGCGCCTCCACGGCCCTTTGGCTTGTTATGATGAGGGAGTCGGTCTCTTCGAGAAACTCTGGAGATGTGAGATAGCTTGTGATAAAGGACAAATCGGCATGAACGTGGTCTAAAAGAGGGACAAAAGTGGTCTCAAAACCTGACGCCTCGAAGATATCATGGTACGGATCCGAGGGAACAGTTTGGTTCTTCAGGAACAGCACCTTCTGTACCATCTCGCCGTCAAAGATCTTTAGGCTGTAGTGATGACATCCTCTGGCTTCTCATTTGTCTACGAGCCGGTTCGCGCACACCTCATCTCTACGTAGAAACTAGTCGTCATATATACATGCTATTTCTGAAGGGACTCCACGTAATCCAGCACAGTCTTCTCCTGCTTTGGTGCATCCTGTGGTCTCTTCCAGTCCTCTGGGAACTTGTTGTGGAGCGTGCGTCTTGCGAGAATCTTGTTCTTACGCTTAGACTCCCTAGCCTCAACGTGTCTCTGGTCCACTGCAACATCGCTGAAGTCATCTGTGAGATCTTTAGACTCTTTGATCAGTGCATTGAGTGTATCAGCGAGGAACCTGGTGTTTTGCAGAGGCTCAGGGAATCTCTCAGATGCCAACTGAAAGATATCTGTCTTAGCGTTGTATCTCACTCCAGCAACCACTTTGAACTTGTGGGCCTCTTTGGCACTTAGACCGAGCTGCGACACTTTCACACGCATCGACACTTTGCTGTTAGCTGCGAATTCTGGCTCTCCTAGATATGTCGTGTACTTGTAAGTCACGGGGCTATTTGTAGGAGGGACGTACTTCTGTCTGTACTTCGCAAGATGTGGCATCTCGTAGGCTGCAATACGATTGTACTCTCTTTGCTCTCTGTGGTCTCTGATGATTTCCTGCGCCTGCTCAGGGTATTCATCATACTCAAACTTCTTTGGAAGGTAGTCGTCTTCGTATCTCACATTGGAAAGTTGATATGCCACGGGCTCACCTCCCTTATACAGTCTCTCAATAATGGACTCGCTCACACCGGTATGCTTAGATGTGGACTTGAGGGCTGCGAGTTCATGGTCGTTGGGTGTGAAGGTGGCTCCCTGAAGTGCTCTTCTCTTCTTGAAGAGCTCAAGAATCTGCTCAGCAGGAAGTCCCTGCCACTTCTCTGGATGTTTGTAGAGATCCTCAGTCAGCCTTTTGGCTGTCACTGAAAATTGCCTGGTGAGCCTCAGCGATGTGAACATTTGGGCTGGATGTGTACGTCTATTTGTGGGCAACTTTTTTTCAGCGCGAGAGCGATCGCGGTGTCCGGGTGCCATCGGACAACTGAACGGGTATCGTTATCGATCTCATCACAGCTTGACAACAAAAAACGCACCAAAGGTTGAAGGCGTGAGTTGTATATTACCAAATGTGAGCTGGAGATTACATATCGAGCAAAAGCACACTGTATATTACATAGAGGACAATAGCACAATTATCAGCCGGAGAAGGAGCTCTCCGCCATTGACTTTCTCTTCTCCTTCTTTTCCTTCTTCTTCTTCTTCTTCTCCTCCTTAGACAACCCATCTGCAACCTTCTTCTTCTTAAGGTCAGCCGGCACTGGAATTGGTGCCACGGTTGGTGTGGCGGTCTGCGAGGTTCCGTTCTCCTTCTCGGTTGCATACTTCTGCTTCAAATCGAGATAGATGGCGAGCTCTGAGTTGTAGGCATCCTTCCACTTCTTCTTCTCATCATCATCAAGCTGTGCCCATTTCTGTGAGATAAGCTGGGTGGTCTCTGGCGAGGTCAAAGCTGGTTCTCCCTTTGCAATTCTCTCCTGACGAATAGATTCACGCATGTAGTGAGAAAAGGCAAAGAAGACTGTAAGTGGCTTCTTTGGGGCATACACGTCTTTGTCCTTCTTTTCACGCTTCACCTTCTTCTTAACAGGCTCTTCCTCCTCAGCCATAGCAGAGAGCTCTGCTGGCACTTCGCTCAACACAGAGCTGGGGAGAATCACATCTCCCGCAATTGTATGAGCTGTAGAGCTTACACCCTCAGCGGCACGTGTCAAAAGCTTGAGGGTTGAAGAGAGATCTGCAAAGACCTTGGTGGAGTCGTCATCAGTGTTGAGCGACGCGTTGTAGAACTTCACGGTAGCCGTGGATGCCTCGTCAGCAGCTCTCGAGAGCTCAAACAGAGAGGCCACAAGCTTTAGTTAGTCGGTTCTTTACACGCTTCACTTACTGAGTCCTTTGCGGCTTTCAGTTCCGTTGCCATAGTGCGCGTTGTTTTGGTGCGGTAGTATGTACGGTGTTGCTGGGGGGCTTCCTCGCGGGTGGGCCGCTAGTTATAAGGCGAGCCCGCTAATTTTTGTGAGGTGGACGTTCGCACCCCGCTAAATTCCAGGCTGGCCTTAGCGCGCTGGCGGTGGTTGGGCCTAGCGCGTTAGGGGGACCATACAGGCACGTGTAAACAAACATGCACACTTTTAGGTCTCGAAAATACTTTAAAAGTCTGCGGAGGGGAGATTGTGAACCATGGTGTCTAGGCTAACGATTGAAAGCTCATCTTCGTAGCCGAGACCCCAACGGGGCATCTGAGTGAGCCAATTGCTTCTGTTGCGAACGTAGTCCTTATGATGGTGGATCAAGACCTCGCCCAAGATCTTAGTGAGATCCCTTATAATACGCTCCTTGCCGATGGTAGACATGGTAGGCTTCAGTAGCGTCATATGCAGAACCAGTAACCTAAACTGGCTGTGTCTTCGGAGCCTGAACTGGATCGTCACATCGAATCTGTTCTGAGGAATGTCATGCATTGGCCTCTCTGAATCGTACCGACGATCATGGAGTCTGAGCTCTGTAAAGAAAAATTCCAATAGGATCCATCTTAGTACCTTTGCATCACTCAGGAGCACACGGTGAAAAGGTTTTTTCAGCTCGATTTCATCCCCAACCTTGCAACAACGCAGGGCATACTCACGCGCGGTGTGTCTCAAGATGAAATCATAGTCCACTCTGGTTTTACCAAAGAACAGTGCGTTTGTGTTGCGGAAATCCATTGTCACCGTTTTTCTGCTTTTTGCAGGTATTTTCATATCAACAACGCCATGTCTTGTGTTTAACGAGTATGCACTAGCAGCGGCCATATCTCCCAGGTTTAGCGGGATCTCCCTTTTCACTGAATGAGGTTCAGGCATGGGCATACCAGTATACGACTGTGGGAATTGAACGCCTTCAAGATATGAATATCTCAAATTGTCCGGAGCTGATGGATATGCCATTCTCGCAGGTTGTGGCCCATTTCTTACACTGAGTACCGGAAGTGCATGCGCTGAGGGCATACAACCCGCACCTATCAAAAACTCCTTAAAAGATGGAAGCTTTTGTGTTATCGGGAAATGTCTTGTAGGCTCTTGACACCTTCCACCAACAGCAGGGACGAAAAAGGGAGTTTGGGGGATCATTGGGGTAGAGCTGCTAAGAAGGGCGCCTGGTAAAGTGGATATTTGTTTGAAGCCTCAGCTATAGCAATGTCCTTCCTGAGCAAAATGTGAAACATCGATGAGGGAAGAGTTGAACAATAGAGATAGTAGGGGGTGAAACAGCCGTTGTCATGGAGACGATGATGCAACGAAATGGGGCACATTAGGGAGGGGCACACTTTTTCTTATCTTTGATTTACTCGAAACTCATTGGAACAACTTTTGCAGCATCATTCATATCAGAGATCAGTAGCATCAACTTACCCTGTGCTCATTTGGCTACAAACGCCCGAGAGTCACTAGATGACCTCGACTCTAACCAGAATGTGATGAAGGTGTAGACAGCTGAAGACAAGCGAGGGTGCAGAGAGCTGAACGATTGTAATATGGAGGATGGTGGGATGGATTAGCGGAAAAGCTGATCTTAGGCGACGATAACAAAAATTCAAGGGTGAAGAGTGATATGATGGCCCTGCACTCTCTTACTTGGGACGTTGCTTAGGACGTCGCATGATGTAGAAAGCTTCATGTGGGAGACCATAAGGTGGTCCAAGGTTATGGAGCCGAAACATTGCATATAAGAAGGCATCTTGGCCGAGTGGTTAAGGCGAAAGATTAGAAATCTTTTGGGTTTACCCGCGCAGGTTCGAATCCTGCAGATGTCGTTATTTTTTTTGCAAGCACTTCAATGGTGCATTTCTCATCAGTCTCAAATGAATACAGTAATACGATCACCTAACACTGGGTTCGTAAGTCATTCATTCGTTAGCTATCAATTGTACTCGTACTCGAGTCCTTCTTATTGTGTTCCTTGGGGATTGGACTCTACTCGTCCTCTCCTTCGTCCTCCTGTATTGTCCCAAATGGAGTCATTGGAGAGAAGGCAGGAGCTGTACTTCTCAAACTACTAAGCCCTGTAGAAGTTCCAGCTGTGCTGTAAGGTGAAATTTCGTCTGAGTCGCTTGTTGTAGAGTTCAGTGAACTGAGTCTTGATCTGAAGGCCTTCGTCACTGGCGAACTCCCTCTGAGCTTCAGAGGTGAGCTTTTGCTTGGAGTAGCCTCAGCGGAGAGAGAATTCAGGGACTCGTAGTTGTTGATGTCGTCCTCATCCTCATCATGCATAATGTCACGGTCAGGGCCATTAGGAGTGTGTGCTTCATCAACGACAGTTGCACCATCACTACTGTTAGGAGGCGTGGACTCTTGCAATGCAAACTCAGGTATAGGACTTTCGGAGTCAATGAGCACTTTCAATGCGGAAGGAGTGTAATTGTGGAGAGTTGAAAGCTTCGGAGTGCTTAAAATGAAAGGAGTTGCGCTTCTCTTCACCGGCTTCACCTTCTTACTCTTGTTCCCAAGCCTAGTTATCCAATAGATCATCCTTATCAGTGTGTAGTAGGTTGTGAGGCCTACGAAGAGTCCTGCAAAGCACATCACGTAAAGGAACCTGACCCATTGAGCAATAACCTTGACCTGACTCAAGCCATAGTCCATCCGTAGCAACTCTTCAATTCTCGTATTGAAAAAAATAGCCAGCCACAGATTGATGAACTGTTCTGCATTGAACTGGAGAATACGCAAAACAAGAAACAGGGGGTCACAGACGAGCGACAACGCAAGGCCAATCCCTTGCATTAGCCTCCAGGCAACAAAGAAAGCAATATTCGAGGACGCGGATACTATCTTGAACCCGTAGGAGAAAACGTACCTGCTCAAGTGATAAGCTTCCCGAGTCAATGTCAAAGCGGCCATACTCGTCGTCTTGACAAGCAAGACTGAGGCATCCTTTATCTGCCACTGAGAGTTTAGCAAGGTCTCTCTCGCAGAAACGTCAGGGAAATCTTGTGGCTGGTTTTCTGACACCCCTTTACCGGCAAACAGACCAAAGCACATAATTATAGAAAAGTCGTGTCTCCAGATGTTGAGGGAAGCAGGGGTCAATCCCCGGTAAACAGTTTTGATATGAAAGACCCTATTGTTTACCCTATGTCGTATCGAGCTTCGCGAACGCGAAACTGAAGTCCACCTCTTTGAACAATTTTTTTCAGCTGCGATCTTTAACTATTTCCAAACTCGTGGAACTGGAGACTTTGGAGAAGATGCACATTTGATACCGTGATATCACAAATAGAGCTGGTTTTTCACAGTATGTCAATTGGAGACTAAGGATAGCTCTGCTGACTCACGTGCACATCATTCTATGACCCTTTCGGTCCTTCACTTGGCTCTTCTCCAAATTCTCTAGTGTTCATGAATTCACTCCTCTTTCTGTCCTGTACCCTCTTCTCTTCCATAGGGTACTAGGTCCTGGTAATGGAGAAGAATAAGCCTTCAAACGGCGGGGCCTACTTTGATACATCGGGCCTTTGCTGTGGGGAGGATCGTGTCTGTGGGGTCCTCACCTCACCTGGTCACACCTGTTTAGCACTTCGCTAAGGTGTTGCGGGTTTTGCAGACTACATTTCTTTGTAGTTACCCTCCAGTTGTAGCTTTCGGGAGGCGTCAGTAGGGCTCAAAGCCGCCAGATTTTACTCAACCGGCTTTCTTCGTACTTGAAAAGTGGACTTCAAGACCTATTGACAAAAATTGACTTTTCAAACTTCTGATAAGATGATCGCAGACAGAATAAAGTATCCAGTAGCTCACAATTACCCGGAATTTAGGTAATTTTGAGCTTCAAAAGGGGAATAATGACAGTATGTGGAACACTGTGGAGTTTCATGCATACAGGGAGTGATTGAATGAGATCATAGATGGCGGTTAGATAAAAAGCTACCAAATAAGTATGAGAATGACTCGAAAATATCGTTTAGCCGACAAGGGGTTTAGCTCGAAGTATTCTGTACTGAACCGAAAGCCATCGTATGCGTGTTAAACTCAACAACACAAACAGTTCTCAATCAGAAATCGTAAAATCCGAGATAGTTTAGTGGCTAGAATCTCCGCTTGTCGCGCGGGGGACCGGGGTTCGATTCCCCGTCTCGGAGTTCTTTTTTTGAATCTGGGCAATTTAATGCCCCTTTTGCCGATGTTTTTGAGTAATGTATCGGTGGAGTATATAGCAGCTAGCCTCATTAGCAAGGCCAATCTACAGGAAGTTAAATGCCGAGTTGATGCAAATTGAGGGATAGCCAGTACCCCCTTATACGTCGTTAAGTGCCACACACACTGCACCCTTGTGATGCCCATTGTACTGTCTTACTGTTTCACTTGTGGCAAGATCCCATAGTCTGACATAGTGGTCCGAGCATGCAGTTACCAGATATGCCGAGTCAGCAGAAAAGGCACAGTCCCACACCCATCTTTGATGTCCCTGAAGAGTTGTTTCCAGTCCGAATGAGTCGTCAACGTTCCAAATACGAGCAGTGTGGTCTGCAGAACATGTCGCAAGATGCTTCACATCACCACTTAGCAGTACACGTGTTATGTACTTGGAGTGCGATCTAAATTTTGTCACAGGTTGCAAGGAGGTGGACTCCCGCTGCGTGCTCATCTTCCAAACGTAGCAGTTGCCCTTGTTATTACCAGCCACGAGCATTGAGCCGTCAGAAGCCACCGTTACAGAATGCACGGGGACGTCGTCTTCCGGAATCAATTGATGGGTGCATTGGTTTTCACCGAGATCCCATATTCTTACATTACCGTCTTGGTCACAACTGATGAGCTCACCCTGATTAGGATGGATCACAACCTCATTCACGGGGCAATTGTGTTTGTAGTTTCGCTGCACTGAGGGCGCTCGCACGTCCCAAACCTTGACGGTACCATCCTCTGAGCTCGAAACCATCCACTTATTGTCAGACTGGAAGGCAATGGACGTCACATTGTTTGTATGGCCTTCGAAAGACGTGACAGGGTTCGGGTTGGTTGTGCGAATGTCGTAGAGTCGGACATGAAGATGGCCAGCGGCAGCCAGGAATCGCTTGTCAGATGTGATTTCGAGTCGGTTCACTTGCGAGTCAGCGTGCTGAATAGTTCGAGAGCACACGCCTGTGAGGGCCTCCCAGAACCGGATTGTATGGTCATAGCCCGCAGAGGCTAAGATAACCGACATTGTGATATCGATGAGGTATCTATGCTGTTTGTATCTATAGTGTCTCTATTAGAAGGTTCCAGAAGGCGCGAGAAATTCGCTCGTCAGCAAGCGCGGTGTATATAAGGCGCGGACATCCATTGGAGGTACCGACGATAAGCACCACATTGACGATGGCCAAGGACACGGAATTGTACAACAGACTCGGTGTGTCGCCTAGTGCAAGCGACAATGACATTAAAAAGGCGTACCGCAAAATGGCGCTAAAATACCATCCGGACAAGCCAACCGGTGACACGGAGAAGTTCAAAGAGATCTCTGAGGCATTCGACATTCTTTCCGATGAGAACAAGCGTAAGACCTACGATCAATTCGGTTTGGACGCAGCCCGTCGTGGTGGCCCTCAATTCGACGGAGACACCAATATGGGCGGCATGGGCGGTCATCCATTCGGCGCAGGTGGTGGTGGAAGCTTCAACTTTAGCGATGCCTCCAACATCTTTGAGCAGTTTGCACGTGCAGGCGGAATGGGAGATGACGGAGCAGGATTCCACTTCTCCAGTAACGGATTTGGTGGAGGGTCTCCATTCGGAGGCTTTGGAGGCATGCCAGGAGGAATGGGCGGGATGCCTGGTGGCATGGGTGGTATGCCAGGCGGTATGCCGGGCGGCTTTGGCAGAGGCCACTCCGCTGAGCCAGAAGTGGAGACACAGCAGATCAACTTGCCTGTGAGCCTAGAGGACTTGGCAACAGGTACTAAGAAGAAGATGAAGCTCAGCAGAAAGGGTGCCAACGGTACTAAAGAAGACAAGATCATGGAGATTGACATCAAGCCAGGCTGGAAAGAGGGCACCAAAATCACATTCAAGAACGAGGGCGACTGGACTCCTGCAGGCAGAAACACGATCCAGTTTGTCCTGAAAGAAAAGCCTCACCCATTCCTTAAGAGAGACGGTAACGACCTCATTTGTACGCTGCCATTGACTTTCAAGGAATCCTTACTGGGCTTTGACAAGGTAATTGAGGGAGTGGATGGCAGAAGAATCCCACTTTCGAGATCCTCGCCTGTACAGCCTACATCGGAGCAAGTTTACCCAGAGCGTGGTATGCCAATCTCCAAGACACCGGGCAAGAGAGGCGATCTCAAGATTAGATACAAGGTTGACTACCCACTTTCTTTGTCGCCACAACAGAAACAGGCCATCAGCGAGCTCTTCTGAGCAGCTGAGGCTTCACGACCGCATATCTTCATATCCGACCCGGTGGGAAAGAGTATATAGCTACCGGGTTTGGTGCAAATAATGACCTTCCGTAACGATCTAGTGTTGGAAAAGTGCCGTAGTGGGCGATATCTCGGTACAAGACGAATTCATATCCGTGAAAAATTACAAAATACATAAAAGGAGGGAGCCACCAGCTCCCAAGAAGAGTAACGATGTAGGGAATTCCATGCAATAAAACGTGACAAGGTTAGGGTTTTACTTCTTTGACTTCTTCTTCTTCTCGCCCTCCTCGGCCTCACCGTCCTCGTCAGCCTTTCTCTTCTTCTCCTTCTTCTCCTTCTTCTCCTTCTTCTCCTTCTTGTCCTTCTTCTCCTTCTTGTCCTTCTTCTCCTTCTTTGGGGTGTCGGTGACAGAAACGTCGGCGGTGATGTCGGCAGTCTCGTTGGCCTCAGTCTCAGCCTCAGCCTCAACCTCCTTCATCTCAACCTCCTTGGTGAGAGGCTTAGATGGAGCAGCTGGCTCTGTGTTACCCTCGAGGTTGACGTAGTTGGTCTTCCAGTCAGAAGGTGTGTTCTCGTTGACTCTACCGAACTTGTCGAGCTTACCGTCAGCCTTGAGCTGCTTCTTCTTCTGAGCCACTGGACCCAAACCCCATCTTCTTGGGTAGAGGTCTCTCTCCATGATACATCTCTTCACCTTGGCAACAACACCGTGGTCGCAGGCAGCAAGGTCCACAGTGGACATCTGTGCGATACCAATGGCAATAGCCTCACCCTTGGTGGTGATGAGCACAACCTCGTCGTACAGCTCAATGCCCTCCTCATATCTCAACAGACCTGGGATCATGAGCTTGGCACCGTAGCATACAGCGTTGACGGCAGAGTCCTTGACGACAATTCTCTTGTAACCGACAAGCAGAGTCTCCAGAGGCTGAATGATTCTTCTGAGGTACGACTCGTCTCTGGTGTTGTCGTAGGACCACTGAGCATCGAGCACATCGTGGAGAGTAACGAGGTTGTCGTTCTCAGAGAGAGCACCGGATCTCACACGTCTAAGCTCCTGCATGTGACCACCAGCACCCAAAAGCATACCGAGGTGAACACAGAGAGTTCTCATGTATGTACCAGCCTCACACGAAGCCCAGAAAACACCGAGACCTCTCTTGTTGTCGAACTCAATCAACTTGGAGTCGTAAATGGTTCTCACACGCAACTGTCTCTTGACAGCAGAGATGAGAGGAGGTCTCTGGAAGAGAGCACCAGTGAGGTTCTCGAGGGCTCTGCCGAGCTCCTTCTCATCATCCAAAGTCTCGTGGAGTCTCACAATACACACGTACTCCTTACCAGCACCCTGCTGAGACTTGACAAGTCTGGTGGCTCTGTCGATACAGACAATAAGACAGCCTGTGACCTTTGGGTCAAGCGTACCAGAGTGACCAGTCTTCTCACATCTGAGGATTCTCTTAATCCAGGCGACAACCTCGTGCGACGATGGGTTCGATGGCTTGTCAAGGTTGATAACACCAGACGAGATGTAAGACTTGAGGTCTCTCTTGAGTGGAGAGCAGCCAGTTGGGATTGGCGTGTAGTGACCGCTTCTCACAAGAAGCTTGTCGAAGTTCTTGAGAAGCAGTGGCCACTCAGAGGCATCCTGCGATGGAGTGATGTTCTCCGGCTTGATCATGTGCTCGTCGGACATTGTCGTTATTAGCCTTAGATGCCTGGAGATGAGCCCCTGCTGTTTTTTCGCCTTGAAAAATTTTTGGTGAGAGTGCGGCGGTAGGGGCACGTGTTACATAAACACTCCGCAAACGCTTACGTAAAAATGTACACAGCATCAAAGATTACAATTATATGCGTTACTGGAGGCCGAGTTGTTGAGATATCTTAACCACGAGTGCCTTCTTCATGAACTGGTCCCGGGCAAGGTTTCTCGCATGCTTGATGAAGGAGTTCATTGGTATGAGTCCGTGGTCGTGTGCCCTGGTGAGAGCGTAGATCGTGTCTGCTATTGCTTGGTCCTCTGCCACAAGATCGTACAGCTGGTTGAATACCACAGTCTCACCACAGATCACTTCATCGGTGTTGATTTCTTTGAGGTTGCTTGCCTGCTGAATTGTATCGTGAGCGGCTTCAATCGCAGTGCGTAGAGCACTGTGATTCTCAGAGATTTGCCTCTCGAGCTTTGTGAGCTCACGTTCCTCGTAGTCAAATATGCTTTCAAACTTACCAACTGCATACTTGACCTGATTTATGCTGCCATTGAACTCACTAAGCGAACGCGCAACATCGGTTTCGTAGATGTTTTGCAGCATCGCCTTGACTCGTTCAGTGGCACTTTCCCGTTCTCTGTCCACCATGGCCGGACTGGGTGAGGTTATGGAGTCCGCAAGATCATCCATGATATTTGGCTGTTGAAAGACAGGTCTGACATTTACTTGAGAACGCTCGTTCATGCGGTCTAGTGTAGGCGACTGTATCATGCGAGAGCGCAGCTCCTCTGGAAGAGGTGGAAGCGGTGGAGGACTCATAGGCCCCTGAGGTGTGGTTGGACTGCCTGATAAAGCATTGTTGCTTTTAGGGGGTAATGCTGGTATTGGCGAATGTACCGATGCAGGCGTTTTCGAAGGCAGCGTTGGCTGTGATGAGCGGCCTGAAATTGGAGTGGCGATGGGACGTGGCGAGCCAGCTGGTTTAGAGTACACTGGCGACTCCCTACTGAATATAGCACTCAGCGCACTGCATAAAGAGACAATATTCGAGGGCTGTTCAGATTGTCCCCAGGATGCAAGATACGGAAGATAACACCTACCGCTTGCATCGACGTGATTTCCAGGTTGGAGTATCATCTTTTCTGTGGGGACAACAAATGCAAATGGTGCCACAAGTGGATACTCTTGTGGAATCCACAACTCGACTGGTATCTTGTACACTCTTCCCTGAATGCTAGCGGGAAGGGAGCCATATAGATTGACAAGCAGATTCGATTCTCCAGAGTCATTGGTGTACACCCTAGTACGGGGCTTGAGTGTAGGGTATGTCTGGAGCGCAACAGCAATGTCATGATACGCTGCCCTGGGATCAACATACTCCTGTAGTTAGTACACTGGTGTTGAGATCACGTACTGGTTGCAGCACTCGGAAAAGCCATTGCAGAAGCTCATTCGGCAATGTTGGATGGCTCATTATGCAAATGCTGTCGATGCTTTTTCTATGAAATGAGGATGCTTGGCCTTTGATACTGCAGACTTCACAGCTAGGGTCGATTGGTGATATCGCGAAATCCGAAACAGCGCCAACTTGCAATCCACAACGACTACGGACAGCTACCGTTAGGACACTATTTGCACCAAAAAGACATGAGCGGGTAAGTACAGAGACTCTGAGCCTCGAGATATAGCTCTCTCCGGTTTATAAAAGCGGAGCTACCACTCCCCTCCGCTCTACAGCCGAGACCTATCTATGAGACCGTTCATTGAGAGTGGAGTTAACACCAGCAGTTACACTGTGTTTATCGGACTCCTTGTCACAATTGCTGTGTCAGCTGTGTTCTGGAAGTTTGCTCCTAAGGAGAACCAAACGTGAGTGGATTTGCATCATCGCCATTGAGGTTCTATCGATGCTGGCGGAGGAGCCCAAGCCCCCGTCTTGTGTTTAACCATACTAACAATGTATCTAGAGTATGGAGAAGTACCGTTTCTCTTACAGTTGCCATGGTTTACCTTCTATGGGCTATTACATACCTTGCACAGCTACACCCGTTGGTGCAGCCTCGCCGGTCAGACTTGAGACCCGAGTTTGCTGATTAAATACTCGGGAGATGGAGAGACTTCGGCCCCAAAAGTGTAATGGTGGAACCATCGTACAGACACTTTGAGCTGGCTGCCTCTATCAATGAGTGGATCCTGTGTCATGCTGGCATACCAGTGAAACGAAGTCCTCATGGATATAAATAATTCAATGCTATAATTGTAGCTTAAAAGAGGCGTTAGCTCATGCCTAGGATCATAAACCTAAATATTAAACATTACGCTGACTCTATAAAGTTGACAATGACCTCACTGATTTGTCTGCCATCGTGGGTGGCCTCAGCTCTCTTGGCCGACTCGGCTACAAACTCCGCTGAGAGCTCCGGGTGTTTCTGGGAGAAGAGTGGAAAGTACTCACTCATGTAGTCTGAAGTGAATTCAGGGTGACCTTGGAATGTTATAATCTGATTCTTCTTGTAGAATCCCTGGAAAGCAGTCTTCTCTGTCGAGCCGATGCTCTTAACACCCTCTGGTAGTTCCAGAACCACATCTTGGTGAACCTCTTGGATTTTGATAGTCTCGCTGTTGGCAAAGAGAGCTTTGATGTCCTCGTCGTCGCTTATCTGTATATCGTGGACACCGTACTCCCAGCCTGCAGGGTTTCTTCCAACTTTAGCACCAAGTGCACGGCCGATTATCTGGTGGCCAAAGCAAACACCGACAACAGGGATCTCTGCATGGTTTTTGAATAGCCATTGCAGGTAGTCGGCAAGTTTGTTAATCCATGGAATGTCGTCAAAAGAGTCCGCGACAGATCCTGTGATCCAAATGGCCTTGACGTCCCGTAGCTCGTCCTCAGAAGGGTACTGCATTTCGATCGTATCAAAGACCTTGGTCTCACGGTCACTCTTACCAGCTCTGAGAGCTGCAATGCTCATCTGGGCAAAGTCACCATGCTTCTCCTTGAAAGTGAGCGAGTAGTCCGTCTGAAAGATGGCAATGTACTTTGGCGAGTCTCTGGTCATCGCGGCACAGAGGGGAGAGGTGGGAAAGAGGTGCACAGGGACACCTGGGCTATATAAGCTGAGGCTTTCAGAGGGCTCCGAGTGATGCCGTGTGTGGCAGTATGCAAGTGCGCTGCATCGAGCGTGTTCGCGACAAGCCTCCAAAGCCAGCGGCTCAGATCAACACCGCCCTAAAAGACTACTCCGAGCGCCGATAAGAGCCGATTCATTGAAGCATGGGACTGAGCTCTGCAGATAAGGATAAGGTCAAGAGGCTGATTCCCAAGGCGTCGCAGAAGGTCCTCGACGCTGCAGTGGCGAGACTCTACATTGCGTACCCCGATCCCTCCGAGTGGACATACACGGGGCTCTCCGGAGCGGTAGTGCTGGTGGATGACCTGGTGGGCCACACTTTCTTTCTCAAGCTAGTGGACATCCAGGGGCACCACGGAGTGCTTTGGGACCAGGAAATTTACATCGATTTCCAGTACAACCAGGACCGGTCCTTCCTTCACACGTTTGAGCTTGAGGACTGCCTGTGTGGGCTGCTGTTTGATGACACGAGCGATGCCACACACTTCTACAAGCGTGTTACATCACGAGAGAAGCACGGCTCCAAGAAGACGGTGCAAAACAAGAACGCAATTGCGATGAAGAAGGCTCCTGAGGAACCACTAGCACCAGGCCCTAGGGGGCAGTCTATCCAGCCAGGCCAAGAGCAGAGAATGAGAAGAACGACACACACGCTCTTCTATGATGGAGACCCACCGCCAGAGTGGCGCTCGCTCTACAGAGAGCTGGCAAGCCAGGGCATCACTGAGGACATGATTGCCGAGAACAAGGAGTTCATCAAGGACTACATTACACAGATGGGCGGGCCGCTCGTGGGACTGGAGCCACCAGTTCCAAGAAGATTCCAGCACCAGGCCCCATCCAGAGTGGCCTCCAATGCCAGCACCGTTCACAAGAAAAAGGCACCCCCACCGCCGCCAGCGATGGCTGCCTCGTCAGCCTCGTCGTCACAGCCTTCAGCGGTAGCCACCCCAGAGCCAGAATCCAGTGATGAGGAACCTGAGCCCTCTAGGCCGGTGCACTCCATCCCACCACCACTTGGCTCCGTCCACCGTGTGCCTCCACCGCTTGCCAATCCACCATCGTTTGCACCGGTGAACCCTCCAGGCCAGCCACCAGCCTTACCACAGGGTGCCAGACCAACACCTCCACGGCCTGGTGGGAGAGCTGTGCCTCCACCTCCACAAAGGGGACCTGTACCGATGCCGCCACAAAGAGGAGCCGTACCTCCACCGCCACAAAGAGGTGCAGTTCCTCCCCCACCACAGAGGGGAGGCGTACCTCCGCCTCCGCCTTCTAGAGGCCCAGTACCGCTCCCACCAGCTTCACGCGGGCCACCTCCGCCAGCTAGAAGGGGTGCACCGCCGCCTGCACCGCCACCAAGAAGGGGAGCCGCGCCACCACCGCCACCCTCGCGGCAGCCAATGCCGCCTCACCAGCCACAGCAGCCTCAGTACCAGCCACAGTACCAGCAGCAGCCTCCGCCTCAACAGCTACCTCCGCCACAGCAGCTACCTCCGCCTCAACAGCTACCTCCACCCCAGCACATACCTCAGCAGCCACCAACATCCTTCCCACAGGCAACCCCAGTGGCTCCGCCTCTGCCCCCTATGAACAATGGCCCGCCACCTCCTCCAATGCCTCCAATGGGCGGTCCTCCACCAATGGGGGGCGGCCCACCACCACCTCCTATGCCTCCTATGGGTGGTCCTCCACAGGGCAGTGGCCCTCCGCCGCCTCCTATGCCGGACATGGGTGCGCCTGCTGAAGCTACTGGTGATGCTGGAAGAGATGCGCTTTTGGCTTCCATTAGAGGTGCCGGTCTAGGTGCCCTGAAAAAGGTTGACAAGGCCGCCATTGACAAGCCATCGGTTATCCTACAAGAGCAGAGAGGCGAGGCTCCAGCTGCTCCTAGTGCTCCTTCTGGAGGTCCAGTGAGTGTACAGGATGCTCTCGCAGCAGCTTTGAACGCTAGAAAGGCCAGAGTAAGCAGAAGCGACGACGAGAGTGATGGCGAAGACTGGAAATGATGCATGCACTATTTGGTAACGACCTAACGTAGAATTAATACATCTGTGAAGAAAACTTCTCCTGCCACAGATCTAGCCACTTTGTCTTTTTCTCGTCACCGGCATTTAGCCTTCTCACAAGCTGAATGAGAAGCTCACTCTGTTTCTCGATCCCCTTGGCCTGTACCTTCACCTCAGCAATTCCGGCGTTCATAAAGAAAGCTGCAACTAAGTCGTCAATTTGTCCAACGAGAGCGCCCTGCTCGCTGTTGAACTCATCGAGGGCGGACCCACTAGCACTCTCAGAAGGTAGAGACTTGGACAGTGAGCTCATGAGTAGTTTGAGCATTTTGATTTGTTGACTCCATGTCTTGGCCAGCTCCACCAAATGGGGATCTACGGTCGTCTCCTCCTCATCCTCACTTTCATCGTCCCCCAATCCGAACGGGTCATCGTTCATCACCTCAGGACTTTCGATCCACTCGTTGAACTCCTCCAATGCGTCATCTATGATTGCGATATTCAGCTGTATATGGTCTTTCAGCAGACCGAGCTTTCCTTTTTGTAGAAGTGTCTCCAATGACTTGCAACTGTCCCAGACTTTGCCAACAGATACCAGTCTTCCATCCACTGTCTCACTTGCGGCCTCCTTTCTCTCCTCCTTGAAATCGAGAGCCCTCAGCTCTTCCAAAAGAGTGATAAAGCTCGATATCATGTCTTGCACCTTGCTCAAAATCTCCTTTTGGAACATGCTTGACCACACCGATTCGTCTGAAAACTGTGCCGTCATTTCCACAATGAGAAACATCTTCTGGGAGGTCTCCTTGATCATCTCATGAGCTGCATTCAAACTCACTGGAGGTCTGAATGCTATACCAATCTTGGTAGCGTGTGCGTGTAGAAGCTGCGAGATCTTTATTAGCTCAGTGTCAGCATTTGGAATCTCTTGTGACCCAAGCTGCGACAACCGTGTTGTGGCAAGTGTGTCCTTATAGAGGCTCAACCCGTCTTTGAAGGACTGGATGAGAGCTCGAACTTCAGCCTCAGAGTGATCTGAAGGCATATCTGGAGGCAGGTTTGTGCTGATTGAGTATGTGCCTCTTAAATTTTTCGGTCTGCGCGAGATGTGAGATGAGATGGAGGTAGAATCAACGGCCTCCTCAGAACAACTGGAGATGGCCGCTTCTTAGTCACGGCCGATCCAGACTAGCAAGATTACCCACTACACAAGACATTATTCGCTGAAGTCTGGGCCTTTTCGGTGATCTCTGGTAATTCCTGGTTGCATCCGAGACTCTAAAGAACCTGCTTGGATCAAACCCCACTGAAGTCAGGGACACTTCTCTATACAAGATGTGGCCTCTTTATCTAGGAGGTGACATAAGAAGTGAACATAGACGGAATCAATCCAATCTGAGGACTCATGTCCATCCCTTAAGTGTTGACGCAGATACCCTCCTGATCTCGGAGATGAAAGGGCTGCAAAGAAAAGTTAGCCGGGTGTGCTTGGAGGTCATTTAGATCCCAATCTGAGAGCTCGATCAGTAGCCCAAGAACACTTGACTACAGCACGTCCTTATCTGAATGTTCCTGCTTCGCATGAGGTTGGCGCGTACCAGATCGCGAAAGTCGACACGTTTGACATTGATGAACGGTCTTGAAGAATTCGCACATTAGAGCCCTCTTTACTTTCGAAACCTGGAAGTGGCGCTGACAATTCTGTCAAAATGAGTCAACCAGGACAACCACAACCGCCTAACCCGTTCGCATTGAACGTGGCTTATTTTCTGCGCAAAAATCCTATTCTGAAAGAGCGCCAGGGACTGCTCAATGGGAGCGTCGTGGAGTTTGCCAGATACAAAAGAATCTCTCGTGCTCTGCTCTCTGAGGAATATAAGAAGCAGGCAGCAAATCCAAAGAACAAACTACCACAGATCAACACTGCGCAGGAGGCCAAGAGCGTTTTCGCCCTCCTGATCCAGAGCAGACTCGTGCTGCGTGGACAGAAGCTGCACACACAGGAGGCTAGAGACCAGGGATTCTCACCAAAGAAGGGATTCCCCTGCTTTACTGTAATGGGCCAGGCGTCTCTTGCTGACGACGAGTACTACGTTTGGCTGTACCAGAAGAAGTCCGTATGGGACTCTATCATGTCATTTGGCCTGTTAGCAGGTGTCATTACACTCATCTGCTTCCCTCTGTGGCCTCAATTCATGAGAAAGGGTGTCTGGTACCTTTCCATGCTGTTCCTTGGCTTCCTTGGTCTCCTCTTTGTACTTGCTATTGTTAGACTTATTGTTTTCCTCATCACACTCTTTGCAGCAAAGCCGGGCCTTTGGATCTTCCCCAATCTCTTTGAGGATGTGGGATTCATTGAATCCTTCAAACCTTTGTACGCATGGAACGTACCAAAGCAGAAAAAATCCAAGAAAGGAGTTGCACAGAAGACTGAAAAGATCGAACCCGTCGCTGCAGAGCCAGCTACAGCGTCTGCATCAGGTGCTGCGCCATCTACTGGTGCTCCAGTGAAACGTAAAGTGGTTCTGGAGGAGGTTGACGAGTAAAAAAAAAGTGATGAATAGCACAATCTGCCTTGAAGTAGCCATCGCCTGTAAATTTTGGTGACTTTCCCATTTGGGGGGTTTCCGTTTTTTTGTTCTTAACCCGCGCTCCCTCATCACCGCACAGATCATTCATGAAGTCAATCTGGCGTCTGAGGTCCGCTTCTCTGGCCTGGAATCAAAGGAGATTTGTCCAGCTATGGCATCAGAATCTTCAGATTGATCAAAACGCTCTTGGAGAGGAACTTGAAGAGCCCCTTCTGGCGCATCTGCGGAAGCGGGGACTCGTAGCTCAGGCCACTAGCGAAGATCTCGAGCCATTGCTCGAAAAGGCTAAGCTGGGGCTTTACTGTGGTGCCGACCCCACTGCTAAGTCTCTTCATTTGGGGAACTTGCTACCGCTTATGGTTCTTTTGCACTTCAACATACGAGGACACAATGTGACAGGTCTCGTTGGAGGAGCTACTGGAGCCGTTGGAGATCCATCTGGCAGAAACTCCGAAAGATCACAGATTGAGGATGAGACCAGACTGGACAACGTTGTTAGAATCAGAAAGCAGATGGAATCCTTTTTTGCAAATGGCGTGAGATACGTGAAGTCTGTGAGCGTGCAAAAGGTGATTCAAGAAGGTGAGATCCAATCAGAGAATAACATCAATTGGTGGAAGGACATGTCATTGCTCCACTTTTTGGCGACTTATGGCAGACATATCAGGGTTTCGCAAATGCTGGCAAGAGATAGTGTGAAGGGGAGACTCGAATCGGAAAATGGCATCGGCTTCAACGAGTTTGCCTACCAGATCCTACAAGCGTACGACTTTTGGCATCTCTTCCGCAACAAGAATGTCAGCATCCAGGTTGGAGGTAATGACCAGTGGGGTAACATCACAGCAGGAGTTGACCTGATCACGAGGTTGAAGGGGATTTTGAAGCAGGACAAGAAGAACAAGGAGGCTCAAAGAATTGCGGGTAGAAATCCGTTTGGGCTCACTGTGCCCTTGCTCACGACCGCTTCAGGAGAGAAGTTTGGCAAGAGTGCTGGCAATGCGGTCTTCATTGACTCTGAGATCACTCCGTCCTTTGACCTCTACCAATACTTCATCAAGACGCCAGACAGCGATGTGGAGAAGCTGCTCAAGATTTTCACATTTCTCCCGCTAAAGCAGATCAGTGAGATCATGGAGCTCCATTCGCAAGACCCTGCTTACCGCAATGCTCAGCGTGTCTTGGCCAATGAGGTCACTGATCTGATACACGGCGTCGGATCGGGTAAGCATGCTGCTGTCATCTCGTCGATCCTGTACCCACTTCCGGACGTGCCTTACCCAGACATATCTCCAGACACACTAATCTACTCGTTTGAGAATGCCAACATCCTCAAGAAGCTGGACGGTGAGAAGTTCCTCAACGAGCCATACTCTTCAGTAGTGGCTGAGCTGCACGGATGCTCAAAGAAGGAGGCCAAGAAGCACATTGCGAATGGTGCAGTGTACGTTGGGTACGACAGACTGCGTGTGGAGCCATCGGACTCGCTGCTGCTCTCCAGAGACCAGCTCGTGGACGGCCGGCTGCTGCTTCTGAGAGTGGGGAAGTCCAAGTACCACGTGGCCCAGGTCGTGTAGCGTACTTAATGAACGTGTATATAGATTGGCGCAGTCGCGCAGACATCAACAATCAACGTAGCGACTTCCTCAACAGCAGAATGGAGACGAGGACCATTGATGCCAAAGATGTAGCCGAGAGGCTCATGAGTGCCTTCAAGGAGCGATGCCTTGAGAGACAGAAGAAGGACTCGAGGCCTCCACCACAGCATGTGCTGCGGAATGGGCTCGTACAATCGGTGGCACAGACGTTACAACGACTGGCCATCTGCGAACGCCCAGACTATAAGGATGCTGCGCTGGATGCCATTGACTTTGAGAAGATCTACAGCGGTGTTGACAGGAGATCCGAGGAGCACGAGAGACTGCTAAGCGAGGGCAAGGCCAAGGAGAGACTGGGACACACGGACTTTATCGTGCTGGAGTTGTTGAAGTGGTACAAAGGAGACTTCTTCAAGTGGGTCAACACGCCAGAGGTGCCGGGCAAGACTGGTGGAAGGCTCGTGAACAGAGCCCCACCCACACCCGAAGAGGCAAGCGGAGGCGCTGGGGTTGTGGAGGTGTACATGTACGATGACGGATCACAGGTGAGGTTCCCCAGATACAACGACCCCAAGAAGCTTCTTGAATGGAGACAGGGCAGATGTGGAGAGTGGAACATGTGCTTTTACCAAATACTGCGAGCCATGGACATCCCGACCCGCTATGTGCTTAACGTGGAGGATCACGTCTGGTGCGAGTTCTACTCCTCGGGCCTGGCGCGGTGGGTCCATCTCGATAGCTGTGAGGAGGCCTTTGACAACCCGACACTGTACAACAAGGGCTGGGGGAAGAAGATGAGCTACTGCATTGCCTTTGGGCTGAGCGGAGTGGCGGACGTAAGCAAAAGATACATTGTGGAGGAGGACAAGCAGCTGCCTCAACGGCACGACAAGAGAGTGCTGAGCCAAGCGTTCCGCTTCCTGAGTGCTGTCCAGAGGCGGAGAATGGCGCAAGACGAGCTAGTGCTGTGTACACTTCAGGACTACTTTGAGGAGCTGGAGCTGGCTGGTGAGCTAAAGGTCCCAGAGGGGCCGGCGCTGCCCAGACAGTCTGGCGCCGGCGAGTGGACAAGGCTTAGGGGCGAGGACGGTGCCTAACACAGGCTCTGTAGTGATGTGCTATAGCCATTTGTTCTAGATAGGTTGAAATTAAGATTTAAATGGCCAGCTTGTAAGTGTATCTTTATCTGTATCTAGTATTGCAGCTTGTCGTCGTAGATCGACTTCCACGGCTTGTAGTCCGAGACGGGTCTCTTGGACTCGTCCACCGTCTCGTGGAACTTGACAAAGAAGTCGACGATCCTGTTGATGGCCCAGTTCTTGCTGTCGCTCTGCACGTAGGCGAGATGGCCACCGAGGTCGGTCTTGGAGAGGTAGACGTATGGGTTGGCCCTGGCCTCCGCCTCTGGAATCGACTGCACACCCACCACCGGGTCGTCGGTCGAGTTGATGATGAGCAGCGGGGTCTCCACTCTCAGCAGCCTGTTCACGGACGAGGCGGCTCTGTAGTACTGGAGTGCAGTCTGGAAGCCGTGGAGCGGGGCCGTGAAGAGAGCATCAAACTCCGCAGTGTTGTGGTACTTCTTGTTCTGGACGTTCTCCTCGTTGAAGAACTCCGTCTGCATCAGCGTCTTGCGGTTGGACTTGATGAGTCTTGCGAGAGTGGAGGCGATGCTCTCGTTGAAGAGCCACTTGCCAAAGAAGCCGTTGCCAATGTGGTAGGCAGAGTCCACCATGTCCCACGGGTTGGAGAGACACGCCGCCGCCACAAACGGCGAGTTCGCAGCCTCCTCCCCGAGGTAGTTGGCCAGAATGGTGGCACCGAAAGACATCCCCACCGAGTAGAGCGCCCTGCCCGGGTACTCCGCCTGGAGCATCTTCACAAAGTGGCGCAAGTCGTCAGTGTGGAGGCCCGTGAAGAGCTGCGGAGTGGTGAGCTTCGTTCTGGCACAGCCTCTGGAGTTGAGCACCACCACGTCGAAGCCGTTGAGGGAGAGCCCCTCCGCCAGCATTCTCACGTACGGCTCGTGCGACCCGCCAGCGAGTCCGTGGTTCAGCACCGCCAGCGGCCGCTCAGAGGGCTCCTGGAGCTTGCTGATCTCCTCGCTGGAGAGGTAGCGGGTGCGTGGGTGGAGCTTGGGCCAGCCCTCAGGGAAGTTTAGTGGCGCCAGCGTGGCCCACTCCTCCCTGGACACTGGCGGAATCACATAGTCTGCCGAGGCCACGCCGCCGTCCGCAAACTCGATGAGCCGTCTGCCGTAGAACACCTGGAAGCTCTTGGAGAAGTCTCCGCCGTAGATGTACATCGTCTGGAGGGCTCCGTGGAAGAGCGAGGGGGCCAGGCGGAAACGGGCCTTGTTACGGAGCCCCGGGACCCCCGCCACGAGCTCGTGCAGTGGGATCACAGCAGTCGCCTCTGTGCCATTCTTGAGGGGCAGCAGCACCGTCTCCGGCGCGTGCGATACTGTGACTGTGCCTCTGAAGCCCGCCATTGTTGGTGATGATGAAGCCTCGAAAATGAAAAAGTACGGGACATAAATCACACAGACAGATCCAAAGGAATGCTGGCGCGCGGCGTAAGAGGCTTCCACAGTGGACTGAGCCGCTGGAGCTCCCACCCAGCCAAGGCCAGAACCACGCTCAGCGACCTCCACTCTCTCTACACACAGGGCCAGAAGCTCGCCATGGTGACAGCCCACGACTACATCTCAGGAAAGCACGCCAACGACGCCGGCGTCGACATGGTGCTAGTTGGCGACTCGCTGGCGATGGTGGCACTGGGCTACGCCGATACGAACGAGCTCGAGTTTGACGAGTTCATCTACCACTGCCGAGCCGTCGCCAGAGGCGCTCCACAGAGCTTCATTGTGGCAGACATGCCGTTTGGCACCTACGAGTCCTCCACGCCAAAGGCTGTTGAGAGTGCGCTGAGGCTGGTGGCCAAGGGAAGAGCCAATGCTGTCAAGCTGGAGGGAGGCTCCGAGATTGCACACACGATCCAGGAGCTCACGAGGATCGGAATCCCCGTAATGGGCCATGTCGGGCTTACCCCACAGAGAGCCAATGCCCTCAGCGGGTTCAAAGTCCAGGGCAGAACGGCAGAGAGTGCCCAGAAGGTGCTGGAGGATGCCAAAGCAGTACAGCGGGCTGGGGCCTTCTCTGTGGTGCTGGAGGCAGTCCCCGAGTCGATCGCTTCCTACATCACGCAACGGCTCTCGATCCCCACCATTGGCATTGGCGCAGGCTCAGCAACTGCTGGGCAGGTGCTGGTACAGGCTGATATGCTGGGAATGCTCAATGGACACACGCCCAAGTTTGTGAAGCAGTACGCCGAAGGCTACACCACAAACGTGGCCGCCATCCAGCAGTACGTCGAGGACGTCAAGAGAGTGCAATTCCCGCAGTCAGGCACTCACACCTATAAACTCAAGCCCGGTGTGTACGAAGAGTTTGTGCAAAAGGCAGAGTCATGATTGATGCCTGTATATAGTATGCCTGTATATATTTATTCTAGCTCACTTGACCAAGATGCTCTTGCCCTCCCTGATGGCCTCATAGCTGCCTGCGCTTGTTTCCTGGCCAATGTCAAAGACCAGAGTCTTGCCGAATTGCGGCGTAAAGATATCAGCAGCCTTGTTGAGGTTATGTGCGAGCTCATCCAACTTGAGCTTTGGCTCCAAAAAGTGCTCGCTGCTGAGGACAAAAGTACCCCAATGGACTCCCACAATCTTCTTCGCCTTGAGATCATCCATAATCTTGACACACTCCTGTGGGTTAATGTGTCTGGGCTTCTGGTGCCATTGCGGGCAGTACTGGCCACAAGGGAGCATGGCCAGCTGTGTGCCCTTGCCGTACTTTTCCGTGATCTTGGTGAAGAGGTCGCTCACGTAGCCCGTGTCACCTGCATGGAAGAATACGGGCTTGCCGTTTTTCAAAACAACGAAAGAGCACCACAGAGAAGTGTTAGAGTCCCATAGCTGCCTCCCGGACCAGTGCATCGCAGGCGTGCAAGCCACCTCATAGACGTTCTGGGGATCCTCTGGCACTTCAATTCTCGCCTTTTCCCACCAATCGAGCTCTATAGTGTTGTAGATACCACGCCGAGCTAGGAATTTGCGTAACCCAAGAGGTACCACCCACGTGGTTTGGTTTTTGAGAGAATCAACAGCTTCCAGATCCAGATGGTCCGGGTGGTTGTGTGACACTAGCACAAAATGTGGCTTTGGCAGTGCTGAAAGCTCACAAGGTACAGGCGTTATTCTCTTAGGACCCAGTACCGGATTCACCAAGTAATTTGCAAAGAGAGGATCTGTCAGAATGTTTACTCCGGAAATCTGCAAAAAGGCACAGCTCTGGCCTATCCAGGTGAATGTCATCCGGTTTTGCAAGGGGGGAGTCTGCTTCCCCAAGCTTTGTAAGGTCTCCTTGTTCAGAAGTGATGACGCCTCCAAGAGTTCAAAGTCTGGCTCAAACACTGGCAAGAGCTCCCGGAGAGTTGCGTGGTCGGGAACACCGCCGCGTGACTTACCCTCCCACAATTCCAGTATTCTGGTTATGAAGAACTCAAACAACGTCTGCATCCGGTACTCTTCAAATGGGTTCTCAAATCTTCCACCGATGGTAAGGGATTCGTACTTGTCCCTGATCTCATCGCTCTCCAAAAGTGTCGGCTGTTCTCTCCGCAACTTCTCCATACGAGCACGCCGTGTGATTTCAACATTTGCCTTGTAAGATACGTAGAGAGCATACGAGGAGTAGGTGAGGATCACTCCCAGCCCGATCTTGGTCTTGATCCCCAAGGATCCGAGCATCTCTGGCCTTGTCGATTGCGCGCTGGCACTTTTTGAGACCGCGAAGCTTGACACATGGAGACAATAAAACTACACTACAGATAATTAAGAAGACCATGTATATACCATGGAATATGCCGGGACGTAACGAAAGAGCAACGAGAATTAGTGTGTGCCAAGTCTTGTAGACCATAGAAGGCACCGGTCAAACAGGCAAGAGTACAAGGGATAGAATACACATTGGGCACGTGGGAACAAGTCGTTAAGGCTATGCCTGTGGAGCACCGCCTCTATGCAGGGCTGGCGTTTTCATCTTCTGGTTCAGCTCCTTGATGTCCTCCTTATCCTGCCTTGACTTCTCCAATTTGTGCTCCTCGATTCTGCGCGTGATGTACTTTGCCATCTCCGGCTGATCAATCACCGATTGCAACCAAGGATGCTGTAGCAGCTTTGTGTAAGTAGGTCTGCGGTCTGGAATCTTGTCAAGACAGTGATTCACAAAGTCACGGGCCTCCTGTGAGTAGTCTTCAGGGAGACTTGGCGGATCGCCATCGACAATCGCACTGAGCTGCGAAAAGATATTGTCGTAGGTTTCCGGTGGATATGGGTAGCTTCCCTTGGCTGTCTCGAGCATGGTGAGTCCCAAGGACCAAATGTCCGACTGTACTGTGTACGTCACATCATCAGGAGTGAGCGATTTGATACGTTCAGGTGCCATGTAGGACTGGCAACCAATATTTGTCTTCGCCAGGGAGGCAACGAGGTTGCCTGAAACACCAAAGTCACAGAGCTTAACCTTACCTGAGGTGTCAACAAGGATATTTGTGGGCTTTACATCACGATGTATAACATTGTGGGTATCCTTCAGTTCCTTTAGCCCGCGTACAACGCTGTCTGTGATGAACTTGAGATGTGGCTCGTCCACTCCAGAGCCGTAAATCTTGTCAAGGGACCCGCCATCCATGTACTCAATACACATGTAAACGGCACCCTCCACGAAGAAGGCACCGTAGAAATCCACAATGTATGGAGAGTTGCATTTGTGCAACACCTCGAGCTCCATCAAAATGGCACGGAACTTGGAGTCATCCAGTTCGAGTCTCACTTCCTTCATCGCCATAACAATACCCGTTGGCTTGTGAAGCACTTTGCTCACAGTTCCGTAGTTCCCCCTGCCAAGCTCCTCGAGGAACTCCAGATCGTCTGCAGAGATGCGGAACTTTGTACCATTGAAGTCTGCCCCCTTGGAGTCAAGCGAGAGCTTTCCAGCAAAGTTGAGGGACCCCGATTTGATGTCTATGTACTTGGAATAGTTGGCAAACAGGCCCTTGAGCTGCATAGATTGCTGTGGGGGTAGTTTGCCCTTCTTGTCGATAAAGTCTGACACTGAGGACTTGAGATTGCCTGGCTGTGGGAGATCATTGGAAACACCAGCAGCAGGAGTCACTGGAGCGGAAGCGCTTGATACTGTTCCAGGAAGCCCGCCTGGGAGCTTCATACCACGGCGCATCGAAAGCGACTGTTTTGTCTTTGGCAACCGCGCCGCCACCTGAGGGCTCACCTGTGAGTTGATTGGCAGCGAAGGGGCCGGTCTTACCGGGTTCAGCTTCACCTGTGGGGTTGCCATCACTGGCGATGGCGAGGGAGAGGAGTCAAAGGAAAGAGAGTCACTGTCTGTGGATGAGGGGGTCCGCGCAAGGTTCTGGATTGGCGGCAAAGGTGGCAGTGGCTTGTTTCTCATCTTGAGAGATCTCTGCCTCTGGAGCTCTCCCTGTGGAGCATCTGGATCGGCGTTCCGCTCTGTGTTCTTGGACTGGCGCTGCTCTTGGAAGGCCAGAAGACGAGCCTGGATGTCGGCGTTGATGTTCTGAGTGTAGGTGGTGGAGGTCCGCGGCGAGCGCATCGGCTCGTCGAGACTGAGACCCTGGAGGTCTCTCTCAGGGGACTCCGGGTCAGGCATATCTTGGAAGATTCTGGTGGGTTGGTGGTGGATCGATTGCCTCTATCTGTCTCAGGACTCAACGCTTTGCGCGGCTCTGTTGCAACCGCGTAGCCGCTTGTGAGTTCCGAGGGCGGGGCCGGATCTCGCGATGCTGTCACTTGAGCGAGCCTCGGACCATGCACTGCAGGGAGAGTGCTGGGGAAGATGGGCGAGTGTGGGAACTCGTGCAGTGATGAGTATGGATCAGAGAGCCGGTGCCCTTGCTTATAACTACAGCTGTAAGGTCACTCACCTCGTGCCAAAGATTCACTCAGAGATACACCGGTGGGGCTTTAGGACTCTGCACAGTGAAAAATTCGTCCCGAGCGTAAGCTTGCATGGGGAGATGTAGGTACCCGTTTTACGCTCTTTCTACCCACTTACACAGGTGTGCAGCTACCACATGGCTTGCCCTCTTGGGTCAGCGACACAGTGGCTAGCGCATGCTGAACCCAAAGCGGTGGTGACTGCTACCGCATCGGTTCTGGCCCAGCATTCTGAGGCACTCCCTTGCTCAGCACTCATCTCCTCCGAACTATAACCCAGAAGTCTGTGCCAGCCACTGTAGAACTTACACAGTAGACCCGGTACGATATCAGCAACGGCGTCTATCACTAAGACGCGTTGGGGATGCCCGGGTGCTAAGTTTAGACTCGTGTGCTTATGCGTCACGACATCCTTTTGATGCTCTTTTGTGGCTATCTCAAGCACCAGTAGCCACAGACCAGCTCACCCTAAGGCCCCGGCCCGATCTCTGGAGTGCATGTCACGCCCTGGGATGCCCTGTGTGCAGGGCCAAGAACCGATATTATGCCAATTACACTCCGTCTGCTATTATCCACGGTGCATCTCTCAAACTCCCCATAACTTATAATAAGACTCTCTAGGCGCAGTTACATCACAGGGTGCGTCCCCCTTGTCCACCACGGATATAGCGCTAGCGCTCTTTTCTTTTGCGCCGCGGTGCCGATTGGACAGGTCGTATCTGCCCAATTGCCTAAGCTGAGGCACCCACATGTTAGGGAAGTTAGTGATGCTGCCTCATGCTAAGTATCAACAAGCTATATCATGCCTATTAATAGCGCCTATTGTCTGAGGGCAGATCGGTATAGCGTATCAGACACCCACCGCTTCTCTTCCCCAGCCGCAAGTGGCCATGTCTCAGATGTAGCAGATACGCCACGTCCAAATCGGATGATTGTTCTCTGGCCACTTCTGTGGGGGCAGCATCAGTTGCAGAGCGGTTGCTGTATTTCGAGTCCACCGAGGATGGCATAATTCCGATCCCGCTCGACGCTCAACGGTTATCAGCCAGATAAACATGCCGCACGACGACAGCTACGGATGATATGAATCATAGCATGAGGGTCATCACACCCTCTTTGTTTCTATTAATAATTTAAGCAGCCGTGCTTGGTGAGGCTACCGTGGCGGGGAGCTGAGGTCGACCCTCGCAACACCCAGACACCGGCGCACCCGATTTCGCGGGTCATCGGCCATTCTTCACTCGAGCTCTAAGGCACTATAGGCGAAGATGTCTTTGAAGGCAGTTGACGGAGCCACGCACGTGGTCAAAACCTCAACCTCACTCAACTTCTTCTCCAATGCCACAAAATCGACCTTGACCGACTCCACGTCCTCCACCACTACACAGTGGAAGAACCCGGCAAAGGATAAACGGAATGTTCAAATCGTCAAATATTCCATTAGACCAGTTCACCCCTATATTGTGCCGTCGGAGACATATAAACTTATGGTGGTCGGAAGGGCTAAGAATCCTCTGCAACCACTCACAAATGAAGCCGTCTATTCTGATGGTAAGACCCGCATCCGGAACGCTTTGAGCTTTGAGTCTGGTAGGGCTGCTCTTCGATTTGCAAACATGATAAGGACAGAGTTTGAAGAGCTTGAGCTACTCTCACCAGTTCCGGATACAAGTATACACAATGTTGACCAGTCCGTGAGAGAGGCCATTGACTTCATCCTGGAGAATAACGTGACAACAGAAACGCTGTTTGATGTTATGGACAAGTCGATATTGAACTCGTCTGGCATTCAGATAACAAAGGAGGAGAAGCTGGCTTATATTCTACACAAATATCTAAAGGTACAGTCAGCATCAACATTATTCGCATTTGTCAAAGAGTTCATCTTGGAGGCCGAGAGTGCTCACATGGCCAGCAAAGTCTTCAACATCACAAGGTTCAACGCTACGAGACTCGGTCAGAGCAAGGCCAGTAGGCTAGTACCTCTCTTGAACGAGCTTTATGAATGCGCTCTGTCAAATTACTCGGCTTTGGAAAGGGATGCCAGTCTCAAGCTGGCCTACGTGGAGGCATTGCTTTTCTTCAAAAAGACCGAAGGGTGTCATGCTTTATTCTTGCAAATCGCAGATCTTGGGTTCTCACCTACAGCTGCAACCTTTTTAAAGTATTTGAGACTAAGCCTACGGCTCACAGCCGCCCCAACCAATGAGAGCTTTCTGAAGACATTGGAAGGATTGGATGATGTCCTCCTCGCTACAATGGATGCTTCCTGTGCTGATGTGCTTATCAGAGGCTCAAGGTCGTTTGTGGAGCTCGGTAGTGTGTTTGATCTCTTGGAAATGAAGTACAACGCTGACGAGATGAAGGCGATGGTTCCAGCGCTTGAAGGTGCTCTCATTGACACACTGAGAGAATTCACCAGCAAGACAGCAGCTCTTCAAGGAACCAAGGGCGAAGCAATTCTAGCTCTGAAAATCAGTCTTTTGAAAAGATTGAAGGGTTACACGGAGTGGAGTCAATCTGTCAAGGCATACTTGATCGAAGAGTGCATAAAGTCGGGAAGTTTCATTTACGCTAGGGTCCTATTACAAGAACTGCAACTGGAGAAAACCAAGGTTCTCCTGCTGAAGGATCTGGCCAGGGAGAGTGCATCCAAGGTCTTTCCCGGAAAGCCTACTTGTGACTCTTTAGCCTATTATGAGCTACTTTCGGCACTTGAAAAAATAGCATAAATATACAATCATTGCATAACGAGAACAATCAAACAAAGGTCGTAATAAATCATAAATTCATCTCCGAGCGCCTGGCCGTCTTGCCTTTCTAGCGCCGACGCTAAAGTCCGGGTTGGAGGACAAAAGATCTGTAGCGCTCTGTTGGGGAACTCGCTGCTGAGCATAGGCGTTTTGTGGTCTCTCGCCAGCGTTTTGTGCTTGTCTTTGCATATAAGCAGCATACTCCTCCGGATTCTTCTCAAAATAGCGAGGGTTTATACCTCGTTGTGAGACGGACGTAAAGGTTGAAGATCCGATGGATTCGTTTGACACAGAGGGTGTGTATCTTGCTGACTCCTTCGAGCCTGTGAAGCGGTAATCTTCAATTGTCAGCTCTGAGGCTGTCGGAATGCCTCTTTCACCAAAGCCTAGAAGATCTTCAGATATCGAGCTATGCTCAGGAATCTGAGACTTTTGGAGTAGACTTGGCTGTCGGCGGAAGTGTGTCTCCACCGGGGTGTTGATGGTAGATGGTACCTGCGATGAGTAGGCAGACGAGGCATCGTCTGGAATATCAACCGTGAGGTGGTGAGAACCTTCATCATCGTCCATCACATTGACTTCGTCCATAGTTGACTCCTCCTCGGATAGTTCGCCAATATCTCTCCCCACCTTGGAACGCAAAAGGTTTTCGTCTGTGGCTGCAAAGCTATCGGTGGAGTAAGCTGGCGAAGGGTTGAGGGCATCTAGCTTCTGTGCGATTCTGGTTCTGTATGTCACTTGACGTTCAACCTCAGGCTCCAAATTTGTTGGTGGGGTTTCGAGAGCTTCCTCTGGCATCGGTGGTGCAGAAGGCTCGTCCTCATCATTGAGACCAAATCCCCATTCTTGGCTCGGTGGGAGGGGAGGCTCTTCAGCGGACGTGGACCTTGGCGTTGGTGGCATTGGACGTGGACCTGTTAGCTTTGAACGCGGTAATATGGTACCATCTTGTGGATATGGAGCATTTGACACCTCGGGAATCTCGCTGAGCATCGCCATCGGTACCTCTGACGGGTAAGGAGCCTGCCTTGATGCGACCTCTGGTACCATCTCCCCTGCAGGCGTAGGTTCCACAAAGCCAACTCTTGGAGCAGAGGATGGGGCGTTGTATTCATAGCCTCTGTATGCGGTAGATGGCGTTGTTAAAGGCTCTGACGATCTGTACGAGTTCCTGCTTAGGCCACTATTGTTGTTTGATCCCCGTACGGAATCATACGCTTGTGTCTGTGGCACATCATCGTACTGCACAGAGTCGTCAAAGTTGTAAGTGTTGTCGAGGTCGGTAACAAAAGGTGCTCTTTCGTCGCTTGCAATCTCCTCATGTTGACTAGTCTTGAGATCAGAGCTCCCGTCAACAGTTCCGTAGCCGTACGTCAATGGTTCCAGCTGGTAATCTGAACCGTTATTTATGGCGCTTCTCTTCATAGCCTTTCTCGATGAGACTGTTCTTCTCATGATACAGAGAAGAATGGCAGAGAGAGCGATCAAAACAGTGGACGCCAGTATAATCCATCCGCCCCAGTCGAGGTGTGGCACAAAGAGCAGAATGTCCACCAAGAAAGACAAAAGTGTCAGCAAGAACGACGGCATACACCACAGAAGCAAGAAAAACAGCAATCTCAGCGATGACGAGGGGCCATGCCAGTGAAGGAAGAATGCACCAACAAAGAGCACAAATGAGAACCCTGCGGCTATCGGATGGACAATAAGAAGCTTGGAAACAGAGTGTCTTGCGTTTGAAGGAAGCGAAAAACCACTGTTGGAATCAAGATCACTGGATCGGTAACCTATACGCGCAGGGGTACATGTACCGTCTCTCATACACATCCCAAAGACGCCAAACTGAACGCCATCAAATGTGCACAGAGTGATATTCCGGCTTACTGGCACAGATACAATAGCAATGATCTGGAATGCGAGGGCGATAGCCAAAATCACCGTCAGCGTGGTCGCTGGACGCACTCGGATGGCCATAGTGGCAGTTTCTGTGTTGCGTGATGATCCGTATGGAGTGGGTTGTAGCGCAGCAAAAAAAGGCAAGTAGAGGCAAGAATCAAACAAGCGGATTGAACAGGGAAGTTGAAGGAGTGGATTGCTTCAAATAAAGAGCATGCTCTTCTTAAACAGCGATTGTCGCTAAAAAAAACAGTGGAGAGCCCACGAATTTCGCTCATCAAAACATTGCAGCGCCACATGTTGATCTCCAGCCACACTGTGGCTAGTGCTCGCGATTTTTTTTTGTCAACTGTTTCGAGAGCTCATCGGTTCGAGGACTTACAACTGTCTTTCTACTGATAAGCGGTGATCACTCCCAATCATGGAGCAGCCGAACGCCATCCGAAAGCAACATTTGAAGTTTGAAAACGGGAGCCCCAGCACACCAACTGATATCACCCCACAGGCCGTGCGAGAGAGGGATGAGGGCTCACATGCTGTATCTCCGAAGAAGAAGAGAAAGAGGAAATCTAAGGCCTACGCGTCATCTGTCAAATCAGAAGTGACTGGTAAGGATCTCGACACGTTATCTTCGGTCCCAGAACCGGAAGAGCTGACTCCATCTCCAGAAAAGGCACACAAGGAGACAACTAAGACCCCAAAGTGGAAAGTTTCGAAGCCTCAAGGTAAATCCGCCATTAAGGAGAGAGCAGTTTCAACGAAGACGGTGTCTTTCTTCAGTGATGATGAGGATGACACTCAGTCTAGGTCTCGTGATCGTGCGAGCTTGAAGTCAAGGGCGGACGAATTACTGAAGGTACGAAAGACATTGCCGGTCTATCAGGCCAAGGACGAAATCATGGACCGTCTCACCAAAAACAGAGTCACAATACTCATTGGTGAGACTGGTTCCGGTAAGTCCACTCAGATTCCGCAGTTCCTGATGTCAACAAATGCTAAGGGAATTGCAGTAACGCAGCCTCGTCGTGTGGCTGCTATCAACCTTGCCTCGAGAGTAGCTGAGGAGGCAGGAACTTCTTTGGGAGATAAGGTCGGTTACTCCGTTAGATTCGATCACAAGGCACAAAACCACACCAAACTCAAATATCTTACTGACGGTATGCTCCTGAGAGAAATAATGATGGATTCCAACTTAAGGCAGTATTCTACCGTTATCATTGATGAGGCGCACGAGAGAACAGTGTTGACGGACTTACTCATGGGATTCCTGAAGGAGCTCCTAGCCAAAAGAGACGACCTCAATGTCATTATCATGTCTGCTACACTGGACGCAGAAAAATTCTCAAAGTTTTACGGAAATGCAGACATCCTCTTTGTGGAAGGTCGCATGTACAAAGTGGATCGCCTTTATATGGACAAGCCTTCAGAGGACGTTGTTGACTCCACTATCAAAGCCATTGTGCAGGTAAACAATGGCGAATTGGAAGGTGATATTCTCGTCTTTCTCCCTGGTCAAGAGGAGATTGACAAGTGCGTGAACCTGCTCGAAAGAATAGCTCCAGAACTTCCGAAAGAGGCCCCTCTGATATCGCCACTGCCCCTATATGCTTCTCTCCCACCAGCAGATCAAGCAAAGGTATTTGTTCCCCTGAAAGCAAGAAGAAGAAAGGTTATTTTGGCAACCAACATCGCCGAAACGTCGATCACCGTACCTGGAGTTAGATATGTTATTGACTCTGGTCTCAGAAAGGTCAAGGTTTGGAGACATCAGTTGGGTCTCTCTACCTTACTGACGGCCCCAGTGTCGAAGGCATCTGCTACCCAAAGAGCTGGTAGAGCTGGTCGTGAGAGAGAGGGCAAGGCGTTTAGACTCTACACCGAGGATGATTTTGGTAAACTTCCCCTGCAGACCGAGCCTGAAATCTCCAGAACCAATGTCACTTCCCCAGTGCTGATGCTGAGAAGAATGGGTGTGGACGACATCCTAAACTGGTCGTGGCTGGAGAACCCGGGTCAAGACTCGCTGGTGTCTGCGCTCACACAATTGCATCAGCTTAGAGCTCTCGATGATTCAGGCAAAATCACTGAACTCGGAATCCAGATGGCTGCATTACCATTGGAGCCTCAACTCTCGGGCGTACTCTTGACTGCCCATAAAACTGGATGTCTCTCAGAGGCCATTGATATAGTCTCATGTCTCTCTGTGGATAATTTGATCCTCAATCCACAGTCTGAACAGAGGGATGACGTCAATGAGAAAAGACGAAGCCTATGTGTACTTGGCTCGAAATACGGCGATCTCTTGATGTTGAAGGAGTTGTTCGATTTCTACCTCAACTTTGAAAATTCGCAAGAGAGTAAGCAGTGGTGTAAGGAGCTCGCACTCTCTCATCGGGGCTTCAAAAACGCCGTGAGGGTCAGAAACCAAATCAGACAGTACATGATTGGGCTAGTCAAGGATAAAAATCTTTTCAGCTCTGATCAAGAGACAAAGTCTCCAATGGACATTCCTCTGTTGTTGAAGGCATTTTTAATGGGATTCATCACTAACACAGCCATTGGCATGCCTGACAGATCATACAGAGTCACTACATCGGGTCAGCTTATTTCTGTACATCCTTCATCTCTGGTCTTCGGCAAGAAGGCTGACGCAATCATGTATAACGACTACGTTTACACTACAAAAGGATATGCTAGGAACGTGAGTATCATTGAGCTTTCTTGGCTCCAAGAGCTTGGGTCACACCTTTTGGCTACAAAGGTATCCGTGAACCAGTGACGATAAAATTTGCATAATTGAGGCATATTCATAATCGACTGTAGAGTTCATTTCAGGATTTAGACTGAGTCTGCCCTTTCTCGATGTCCAGGACCATTAAGACGATTCATATTGTGCATCTCGTAGGACTCAGTGGGGGCCAAGCCATCGTCAAGATGACTTACACGTGGACTGACTTGATCATACTGGACGTTCCTGAAACGATCCTCAGTAGAGTGGATAGAGTGGTGAGAAATGTGATCTCCATCTTCAGGGTCTATATTTTGAGCATGGCCTTCACTCTCTTCTTGACTGCTCCTCAAATCGGGTATGCTATTCACACTTCGCGTACGTTTGTGAGACCTGGACCTAGAGAGGTTCCCGTCAGAAGTTGTCGAGAAGAAGGATGGCCTTTTGAGTCTGTTTCTGATAACCTTAGGAGCAGCACTTTTGAAGAATTCCACAACGGGATCCTCAACACTGCCAATAGTTTCTGAATGCATTATGTGCTGACCGGCATGCAAGTCCTGATACCTATCTCTTTTCTCCATCTTCGCTGAAGGCAACATGATGGCACGATCCAGGGAGTATGGCAAACCTCTGTGACGACCTCTAATCATCATGGCTATGATGACAAGCTTTGATATAACTGAAAACTCACCAGAGAATGATGGGGAAGTGCCGGGGTAACCTAACGAGAGCCCAACTGTACCATAAGCTGAGACAACTTCAAACATGCACTGGAAAACATTGAAAGAAGGCTGGTTGGGATTTTGGATTCTGCCGCCCTCTGCTATACAAATGATGAAGAGTCCGAGGAACACAAACCACAAATCAAACGATAGCTGCTTCCGCAAATGTGCGCCGATGAAAGAGGTTGCCTTCTGATGATCATCAGTTTCAGACTCGCCATTCTTTCCCATATAGACACCCAGCGACTGCTCCTCATAAACATTTGTTCTTCTGATAGAAATAGCCAAAGGCATGACAGAAATGTACATCATAACCATGTAACTCACTTGTACTGCCGGATGGAGTTGCGACAGGTCGATCGAAGAGAATCCGGCAGTCCTTGTGCTCACTGCTTGGAAGAAGCCGTCTAGAACTTTGTGTCCCGCGCTCAAGTCTTCAACAACAGTCGCATTCAAGTCCAGGATAATAAATAGAACGAGATCCACAATGTTGAGTACGAGTAAGATGAAAAAGAGCCACCAAGTTGGCGCAGATGGGAAGAGCAATGTGAAGCAACGACGAGGGTGGTCTAGCAGGAAACCTAGAGACTCTTTGAAAAGTGATAGGTCCTTTGACAGCTTGAACATTATCCAGATGACGAATCTCAACATGATTGGGAAGCCAGTGTTACCGACAATTATGAAGAAAGACATAACCAGCAGCACAAACGGAGAATCCCTGAAAGAGATCATGCTGTCCGGAGTCAATGTGTAGCCGAGATCATTGAAAGCAGAGGCAGCGGTAAAGAAGCCCCACCACGAGAGAGTCACACCGCTCTGATACACATAGACTTGATATCTGACAGTCTTCAGAATCCATGGTAAGAGGAACATAAATGCAAGTATATGGAAGCCAACATAGTAAACAAAAAGAATTTTCGTCAAGAGCTTGGTGGCTCTATATTCAACACCGCCCAACTCCTCTTTCTGCTGTTCAGACAAGTTGACAAATGTAGAGTTTCTGCCAACCGTGGGATTCCAAGAGAGGTACTGTGTTGACATCTGTCTCCTCAAACTATTTTCATCGAATGAGTCGTCATCATCCTCTGTATCGTCGTATTCCGACACATCATCAATTGCATTCGAGGACATTCTGCGTCGAAGTACGCGAGGTTTCCTCAGGCGCTTTCTGACGAACTTATCAAATGTAGGTGATTTCCCCATTTTGATCGACTTTTTAGTCGGCACGTCAAGGGTATTTGATCTTTTGAAGTATTTTGAGCCGCCTGTCTGATCTTGGGATGATGGTTGTAAATATGACTGTGCCCTTGTCAAGCCGTTGTCGTCCTCAGATTCATCGTTATCGGCATCTTCATCTATCTGATCCTCTTCATCATTGAAGCTTGGCCTCTGTCGGAAACTGCGCCTCAATCCTGATCTTTTCCTTATGTGCAGAGGCTTCCTTTTACTTGGCTTGGCGAGCTCGAATTGCAAGGCCGAGCTTTTGCGAGATTTGGAGGGACGTTCAGCAGGTCCATGCACCACTATTGCTGGTCCTTGGCCTTCCTCAGATTTGGAGTTCTGTTGAGCTTGTTTGTCGCGCATCATGGCAAGTGACATGTAGACATCCTTAGGGTCGAATTCCTCCCGCTCAGGCTTAGGGAGTTCACCGAACTTGATATTAGGGTGTAAAGCTTCAGCATGATCATCGCGGTCTGCTCCAATGAACCTGATTGGTCTATTCTCCGGTGCCAGTGCAGATTCCTCATTCTCGGATGAAGGCTCTGACAAGTGTACAACACTATTTGTCGAATGGTTCTGCCTCGAAGACGAGACACCTCCATGAAGAGCTTGCTGTGCAATCAGAGACATCTCCGAAGAGCCACTTGATTCATTGGACGTTTTTGTCTCTGGGGATTCCTTTGTTGGATCAACGAAAAGGCCATCTTTGGAAATGTGCGGTTGATTACGAGCATCTTCCCCTCCCCCCTGCTCTTCATCCAGCATATTGGCATCTATGTTACCAAATCTGTGTGCCTTTTGTGACTCTAGTGTCTTCTGTCTGTCCATTGACTGAGTTCTGGCGGCCAAAGTCGCTGTCTTTCTCATCTTAAAATTGAGCTTTGACTTACTTCTGATATCATCAAAGTAACGTTCGAACCAATAGAGACGAAGGAATGCCAAGCATGAGTGGATAAATATAGGAGTGGTCAGTATGGCGAAGATATAAATGACAATTTGCTGGTATAATGTGAGATCGTTGACATTGACTGTGTTGAGACCTGCTTGTGTGGAAGCACATGATGCAAAGAACAATATGTCGATGTACGACACATTCTTCACGGGATACATGAGTATCGACCCGAGGATAGACATGCCGATGATGTATCCATAATGCACAGCAATGAAGTTTGGGAATACCTTTTTAAAGTATGGCCCCAAGGCGGTTTCGACATATCCCACCGCATCACGTATTTTCCAGCCTATCGATTTCTTAACGCTGAAATTGCCAATGGAACGAGTTCGGTACACCATTCGTCGGCCATCTGCAGCGATGTGGGATGTGTCATCGCCGTCAACGGATTCTGGCCTCTGTCTGTTGAAAAACCGCATAATGTGAGAAGCGAGCTGCTTGTGAGTTGAGGTTACGAAGTCCCCCTTGATTCACTTCTAGACTCTGTTGCGGTATACGGGGTACAAACAGCCTTGCGTATGAGCAAAGAGAAGACGGCAGAGTGCCGAACCCAGTTGGTGATGAGCTCACCTGTCAAAGTACAAGACCCAAAAGTCTCCGGAGAGAGTCACAAGGTTGAGTGAGCCAGCACCTGAAGCGTCTTTGCAATCGAGTCTCCACAAGAGAACCCTTCAACTCCTTACGATCGTGATATGCGGTATTGCCGCCAGAATCCCGCTAAACCAGCTTCTGTTTTGATAAAGTCTCAGCCTCGCCGCGCTTCCATCAATCGGTTGTGAAATTCACCAGAGCCCAAAGTCCGCTCGCGAATGCGCTCGATGGAGTACGCCCGCCAATACGTTCACCTCAGGTACCAGTTTCCGTTTGGTTCCTTGGAAAAGATGTTTTTCCGTAAGGCCTTGCCAATGCTGGAGACAAATTGAGAAGCAACACTTGACCTTGCTGTGAGTAGATGGTGCTTCAAAATACGCCGGTCTATTTAGTCGCTCTACGGCAAAATCGACGAGGGCCTCATGATAATTCCACGTCAAGGGAACTACATCAAGACGTGATCATCGTAGCCAGTGCGTGGAGTCACAGTTTCGTATAGGCTTGGGGCGTGCGCTGCAGCTGTCCCGAGTCACAATGGCCGAGCCCTCGAGAGCCCCAACGCGGGTCAATCCCAGATTTGAGATCTCACGTCCGCAACTGCTGTACGATGTCATGGCCAGTACATAAACGAGCCGAATCAGCCTTTAGCGGCTGGCTTCCGTGCCCTAAGGAGGCTCATCTCGGAAGCCCCACAGTACTAAGAGAAAATTTTCTTCATTATTACCTCGCTCTTGCAGAGAGGCGCATCTGCTGCAGAGTGAGAGAGATGGCACAAAAGACACCGCATGCCGCTTTTGTGATTTTGGCGAAATTCTTGACTATGGCTGTCGCGCATTTTGGCGCTTTTTGACACTGCAAAGGCGCTGACTTCACTAGATCCAATATTGCCGTAGTGGTAAGCTCGTGAGGACCGACTTCAGTGGACCCGTCTGGGACTGTCCAATTCAATTACACCGCCTCTAGTTAGAAGAGTTCAGGCTCAGTCTCTCAATGCCTAATTGCTGTGAGCAAGGCTTTAAGCTCATCGCAAAAGGGTGACCGGCCTTAGTGTCGTCTGGTTAGAACTGCGCCGTTTGCGCCAATTGCGCAACGGAAATTTCTTTTAATGCTTCCCCGGGGTAGGCGCGTAAAATTTTTTTAAAGTACAAATTTTCGTGTATTTCCAGCTTTCCTCTTTTCTCCTCTTCTTTCTCTCTTTCTTTCTCTTTCTTCCTTCTTCTCAGAAAGCCCTCTTCGAGTGCCTAAGTGGATTGCTGCCATTAGGGAAACAAGAAGACTCTGCCGCCCCAATAAGCAACAAGTCTCCAACTTTTATTGATCACTGTTTGCTCTCAAGTGTACCCTCAGAGTATCTCATCTCACACGATTCGTCTAGTCTCCAGCTTTGTTACGAATCTTTCCATTTGAGTTACCCGTTGAATACGCCAAAGACTAATCAGTTCATTTGCATCGCTTATTGGTAAGTTGTCATGATGTCTTACTGTTGAACATGGAGCGATGAGCATCGCATGGTGGAGGAGTGCCTTTACGAGAACGAGGAATGGAAGATGAAAGCATTCGTTGCACTAACATTGAATTGGCCAAGATGACTGGGTTGTTACCATGCTATACAGTCTCTAGGCGCCTTTTGGGTGCATCAGTGACCAATTTCCCAGAAAAAAACTGATCTACCCGAAGGGTGCCAGACCTGTATACGTTTGGGTGACCTTAAGTCCTTGTAGCCACAATGTTAGTTAGAGCCTTCTAATCTAATGACGTCTCCGACCACTCTTCAACCATTTGGTTGTTCATTTGCTTTGTGTAGTTTACAGTGTGAACCCATTTTAGTTTGAAAGCATACTAACCAAGCCCAGAGCTCCGCGCAACTGTTCTCTTTTATATTCCCTGATACAAAATGGCTCCATCCGCCCCAATTTCTCCACCTATGGAGTCTACCGGTAACCGTCTGATGGCCCTCGAAATGAAGGACGGTACCGTCCTTGAGGGTTACTCCTTCGGTGCTGAGGTGCCAGCCGCTGGTGAGCTTGTCTTCCAGACTGGTATGGTTGGTTACCCAGAGTCCATCACTGACCCTTCTTACGAGGGTCAAATCCTGGTCATCACCTACCCACTCGTGGGTAACTACGGTGTGCCAGACCGTGAACTCAAGGACGATGACGTCCCAGAGCTTCCAAAATACTTTGAGTCCAACAGAATCCATATTGCTGGTCTCATTGTCGCTCACTACACTGAGGAGTTTTCTCACTTCCTTGCCAAGTCATCCCTTGGTCAGTGGCTCAAGGAGCAAAACATCCCAGCCATTTACGGTGTTGACACCAGAGCTCTCACTAAGCACCTGAGAGAATCCGGTTCGATGCTTGGCCGTATCGGCGTTCAGTCTGACAAGTGCTCTGTCGAGGAGGCTTCGTCCGATGCTTGGGAGTCACACTTTGACATTCCAGAGTGGGACGACCCTAACGTCAAGAACTTGGTTGCTAAGGTTTCCACCCCAAAGCCAGTCTTGTACACTCCATCCAGTGGAAATGCTGTGAAGGGCCCAGACGGCAAGACATTGAGAATTGTCGCTGTCGATGTTGGTATGAAGTACAACCAGATTCGTTGCTTCGTGAGACGTGGTGTCGAGCTCAAGGTTGTTCCTTGGGATCACGACCTCACCTCTGAGGAGTACGATGGTCTCTTCATCTCCAACGGTCCAGGTGATCCTTCCGTTATGGACAACGTTGTCGCACAGCTCACCAAGATTGTTGAGTCCAAGAAGACACCAATCTTTGGTATCTGTCTTGGTCACCAGTTGCTCGCTAGAGCCACTGGCGCCTCCACCATCAAGCTCAAATTTGGTAACAGAGGTCACAACATTCCGTGCACATCCTCCATCTCTGGTCGTTGCTACATCACATCCCAGAACCACGGTTACGCTGTGGACACCACTACCCTGTCTGGTGGATGGAAGGAGCTTTTTGTTAACGCCAACGATGGCTCCAACGAGGGTATCTACCACTCTGAGCTGCCTTACTTCTCTGTGCAGTTCCACCCAGAGTCCACTCCAGGTCCAAGAGACACCGAATTCTTGTTTGATGTCTTCATCAAGGCTGTTCTTGAGCACAAGACCACCAAGGCTTTGAAGGCTGTTGAGTTCCCAGGTGGTAAGATCGAGGACAACTTGGCTGCACACCCAAGAGTGCACCCAAAGAAGGTTCTTGTTCTTGGCTCTGGTGGTTTGTCGATTGGTCAGGCTGGTGAGTTTGATTACTCTGGTTCTCAGGCCATCAAGGCTTTGAAAGAGGAGGGTATCTACACCATTCTCATCAACCCCAACATTGCTACAATTCAGACCTCCAAGGGTCTTGCCGACAAGGTTTACTTCTTGCCCGTGACTGCTGAGTTTGTCAGAAAGGTTATCAAGCACGAGAAGCCAGACGCCATCTATGTGACATTTGGTGGTCAGACTGCTCTCTCTGTCGGTATTGAGATGAAGGATGAGTTTGAAGGTCTTGGTGTCAAGGTGCTCGGTACCCAAATCGAGACGGTCATCACGACTGAGGACCGTGACCTCTTTGCCAAGGCCATGGAGGAGATTGGTGAGAAGTGTGCCAAGTCGCACTCTGCCAACAATGTTGAGGAGGCGATTGCCGCAGCCAGAGACATTGGGTTCCCACTGATTATCCGTGCCGCCTTTGCCCTTGGTGGATTGGGTTCCGGTTTTGCTGACAACGAGGAGGAGCTCGTTGCCCTGTGTAACAAGGCGTTTGCCACCTCGCCACAGGTTCTCGTTGAGAAGTCGATGAAGGGATGGAAGGAGATTGAGTACGAAGTTGTGCGTGACGCCTTTGACAACTGTATCACTGTGTGTAACATGGAGAACTTTGACCCTCTCGGTATCCACACTGGTGACTCGATCGTGGTTGCTCCATCGCAGACTCTCTCCGATGAGGACTACAACATGCTGAGAACGACTGCCGTCAACGTCATCAGACACTTGGGCGTTGTTGGTGAGTGTAACATTCAGTATGCTCTGAACCCCTTCTCGAAGGAGTACTGCATCATTGAGGTGAATGCTCGTCTCTCTCGTTCGTCTGCGCTGGCCTCCAAGGCGACTGGCTACCCACTGGCCTTCACTGCTGCCAAGCTGGGTCTGAACATCCCGCTCAACGAGGTGAAGAACTCTGTCACCAAGGTGACTTGCGCGTGCTTTGAGCCATCGCTCGACTACGTTGTGGTGAAGATCCCAAGATGGGACTTGAAGAAGTTCACCAGAGTGTCGACTCTGCTGTCGTCGTCGATGAAGTCTGTCGGCGAGGTGATGTCGATTGGAAGAACGTTTGAGGAGGCTATTCAGAAGGCGATCCGGTCGGTGGACTACCACAACCTCGGCTTCAACCAGACGGAGGCGCTGATGTCGATCGACATTGACTCCGAGTTGCAGACTCCATCCGACCAGCGTCTGTTTGCCGTGGCGAATGCGCTCTACTCGGGCTACACCGTGGAGAAGGTGTGGGAGCTCACCAAGATTGACAAGTGGTTCCTCAACAAGCTCGAGGGGCTCATCAAGTTTGGCAAGTACTTGGAGTCGTTCGGCACCAAGGAGAAGCTGACGCCGCTCGTGGTGCGCGAGGCCAAGCAGCTGGGCTTTGAAGACAGACAGATTGCCAAGTTTGTCGGATCGAACGAGGTGGCCATCAGAAGACTCAGAAAGGAGTTTGGCGTGATTCCGTTTGTCAAGCAGATTGACACTGTGGCTGCTGAGTTCCCGGCTTACACAAACTACCTCTACATCACTTACAACGCCGACTCGAGCGACGTGGAGTTTGACGACCACGGCGTTCTCGTTCTCGGGTCCGGAGTGTACAGAATCGGGTCGTCTGTGGAGTTTGACTGGTGTGCCGTCACCGCCGTCAAGACGCTGCGGGCGTCGGGCATCAAGACCATCATGGTGAACTACAACCCTGAGACTGTGTCGACGGACTACGACGAGGCGGACAGACTCTACTTTGAGACAATCAACCTGGAGCGAGTGCTGGACATCTACGAGCTCGAGCAGTCTTCCGGTGTCGTGATCTCGATGGGTGGCCAGACATCCAACAACATTGCGCTGCCCCTCCACAGAAACGGTGTCAAGATTCTCGGAACGTCGCCGGAGATGATTGACTCTGCGGAGAACCGCTACAAGTTCTCGCGGATGCTGGACAAGATTGAGGTTGACCAGCCGGCGTGGAAGGAGCTCACGTCGATTGACGAGGCAGAGGGCTTTGCTGCCAAGGTGGGGTACCCTGTGCTTGTTCGTCCCTCGTACGTGCTCTCTGGAGCCGCCATGAACACCGTCTACTCCAAGGACGACCTCGCGTCGTACCTGGCACAGGCTGTTGAAGTTTCCCGGGACTACCCGGTGGTGATTACAAAGTACATTGAAAACGCCAAGGAGATTGAGATGGATGCCGTCGCCCGCAACGGCGAGCTCATCATGCACGTTGTCTCCGAGCACGTTGAGAATGCCGGAGTGCACTCTGGAGATGCGACGCTGATTGTGCCTCCTCAGGACCTCGACCCGGAGACGGTGAAGCGGATCGTGGTGGCGACAGCCAAGATTGGTAAGGCGCTCGACATCACGGGGCCATACAACATCCAGTTCATCGCCAAGAACAACGAGATCAAGGTGATTGAGTGTAATGTGCGAGCGTCGCGGTCGTTCCCCTTCATCTCCAAGGTGGTGGGCACCAACATGATTGAGATGGCCACCAAGGCCATCATGGGGCTGCCAGTGACTCCGTACCCTGTCCAGGACCTTCCAGAGGACTACTGTGCCGTGAAAGTTCCGCAGTTCTCCTTCCCGCGGCTTGCCGGCGCCGACCCGATCCTCGGCGTGGAGATGGCCTCTACCGGTGAAGTTGCCACCTTTGGCCACAACAAGTACGAGGCGTACCTCAAGTCGCTGCTGTCGACCGGGTTCCACCTGCCCAAGAAGAACATTCTGCTGTCGATTGGCTCCTACAAGGAGAAGCTCGAGCTTCTGCCCTCGGTCCAGCGACTCCACGAGATGGGCTACCACCTCTTTGCCACAGCTGGAACGTCCGACTTCATCCAGGAGCACGGCATCCCGGTCAAGTACCTCGAGATCCTCGAGGACGAGGACGAGCAGAAGAGCGAGTACTCGCTGGCGCAGCACCTCGCCAACAACACGATCGACCTCTACATCAACCTGCCGTCGTCGAACCGGTTCCGCCGCCCAGCCAACTACGTTTCCAAGGGCTACCTCTCGCGGCGGATGGCGGTGGACTACGCCGTGCCTCTCGTCACCAACGTGAAGAACGCCAAGCTGCTTGTCGAGGCGCTCTCCCGCAACATCTCGCTCGACGTGTCGTCGATCGATGCCCAGACGTCCCACCGCACAGTGTCGATCCCCGGGCTCGTCAACGTGTCGGCTCTTCTGCCCTCTGCGGACTCGTTCGAGGAGGTGACGAAGCAGGCGCTGGCCTCGGGCTTCACCTACACCCAGGTGGCTCCCTTCTTTGCTGACGGCAGTGTGGTGGACGATGTCCAGGCGCTCAAGGAGGCGGTGGGCTCCTTCGGCAAGGCCTACACGGACTTTTCGGTCTCGTTCGCCGCCACCAAGGGCAACGAGCCCCAGGTCCAGCAGGCAGCACACTCTGTCGGGTCGCTCTACCTGCCTTTCAACGAGCTCGCCACCGCAGAGGTTGCCGACGTGACTCCCCAGCTCTCGTCGTGGTCCTCGGGCAAGCCGCTCATCACGGATGCCCAGTCGACGGACCTCGCCTCGCTGCTTCTGCTGGCAACCCTCAACAACGTCCCGCTCCACGTGACGGACGTGCGCACCAAGGCGGACCTCGAGATCCTCAAATTGGTGAAGGAGAAGTCGTCGCTCGTGACGTTTGACGTTTCCGTTTTCGCGCTCTTTGTGTCACGCCAAGAGTACCCGGGCGCGCACTTCCTCCCCACCAAAAAGGACCAGCAGGCGCTCTGGACCAACATCCACCTCGTGGATGCCTTGTCGACTGGTATGATTCCGACTCTGCTGATGAAGCACTTGGGCAAGCCGGCGACGACGGGCATTGCGGAGGCGCTGCCGCTTCTCTTTAGCGCAGTGGACGACGGCCGCCTCACGATTGACGACATTGTCAAGAAGTTGCACGACGCTCCGATCGAGATCTTCGGGCTGCCGGAGCAGCAGGCGACGGTCGATGTCGACCTCGACAGGGCCTTCACGACTCTTGGGGAGTCGCTCTTTGAATTGAAGGGCGGCGTCGAGCGTGTTGAGGTTTACGGCGAGACGGTGTGCCTCGATGGCCACGTGGTGGGCGAGGCCCAGGGCTCGGACAACTCCGCCTTCAAGAAGCGGCACGGGTCGATTGCCGCGGCGCCAGAGCCTCTGCTTGCCTCGCCACACATCAAGAAGGCGAGATTCTCCTTCAGCGAGCCGCGGCCGGTCTTTGCCGAGCCCGAGGAGAAGGAGGTGAAGGGCACGGAGCTCGTGTCGTCGCGGCCTCCGAGAGAGCTCTCGCCACCGGGGGCCATCGCCTCCTACATCCGGTCCAACAACCCCTTCCTCAGACGCCACGTGCTCTCCGTGAGCCAGTTTGGCCGCTCCGACTTGCACGCGCTCTTCACCGTGGCTCAGGAGATGAGGCTCGCCGTCGAGAGAAGAGGCGTCCTCGACATCTTGCAAGGCCGGCTGCTGGCGACGATGTTCTACGAGCCATCCACCCGCACGTCGTCGTCGTTTGATGCGGCGATGCAGAGACTCGGCGGCCGTGTTGTCGCTGTCGCAGCGTCGGCCTCCTCCGTCAAGAAGGGCGAGACCCTCCAGGACACGATCCGGTCGCTGGCGTCGTACTCGGATGCGATTGCCCTGCGCCATCCGGACGAGAGCTCGGCTGAGATTGCCGCCAAGTTCTCGCCAGTGCCGATCCTCAATGGCGGCAACGGGTCCCGCGAGCACCCGACACAGGCGTTCCTGGACCTCTTCACCATCAGAGAGGAGCTCGGCACGGTGAACGGCATCACCGTGACGTTTATGGGCGACCTCAAGTACGGCAGACCGGTGCACTCGCTCTGCAAGCTTTTGCGTCACTACCAGGTGCGCATCAACCTCGTGGCGCCTAAGGAGCTCAGACTGCCTGAGAGCATCAGACAGATGCTTGTCGACAACAAGATGCTGGCGTCCGAGTCCGAGGTGCTCACCAAGGAGATCATTGCCAAGTCGGACGTGCTCTACTGCACCCGTGTCCAGCAGGAGCGCTTCTCGAGCCAGCAGGACTACGAGAGACTCAAGGACACGTACATCGTGGACAACAAGATCCTCTCGTACGCCAAGCAGCACATGTGTGTGATGCACCCGCTGCCCCGTGTCAACGAGATCCGCGAGGAGGTGGACTTTGACCAGAGAGCGGCATACTTTAGACAGATGCGCTACGGCCTCTTTGTGAGAATGGCGCTGCTCGCCATGGTGATTGGCGTGGACTTTTAGCGGTGACTGGAGACCACCGTGGCCCGTGCCAATCCGATTCAATACATCTTTGTGACTTTGGAGAGTAGAGCCGACCAGTGGCACCTTTTGTGTCACTCCAGCTTTTGTGTAACGTTTGTAACCTTTAGCCTTTGTGCACTACGAGCAAACACCAAGCTACACCACTACTAAAAAGACCCAAGTCGTCTTCGCTATACAGTACATTCAGAACAGATCGCCATCGCCCTCGCCATCCTGGTTCCCAGGATTGGCATTCATCAGCGCCCTCGCAATCTCCACCCCTTGCTGTGCCTCGTAATGCCCAACCTCAGGGTCCACAGGGACCTGCTCACCAAGCGACTGCTGCATCAGCTGTTGATCGTACGGAGTCGACGTCTCAGAGTACTGTCGTATCCGCTGTGGCTGGGAGCTCGCCGCCGGCTGCTGGCTGTATCTTCTGTCGTACGACTCGGCATTGCGAGGCCTCTGACTGTTGTCGCTGTCCTGTTGTAGCCTGTGTACCGCATCCACCGCCTCTAGAATGTTGGAAGGTATCGACGACATGTCGATATTCGTGAGGTTCATGTGAGCATTCTCCTCATCCACAAGATCGTAGTGGCCCTCCCGCTCCTCCATCTTGTCAGGCTGCGGCGACTCCTTCTTGCGCTTGACGGCTTTGCTTGGATCTCTACATACAGCACAGTTCCGAATCGCCTGTGCCACCGTGTCTTTGATTCGTGTCCAGTGGTACCTCTCTGTGATGGAGGCCGTCGTCTTGTTGATCCCTCCGTGGTTGTGTCTGTGGTAGTCTGTGCAAATCTCCAATTGGCGAACTGGATCGCTTATAACTTCGCGTCCATTCAGCATCAGCTTGCCCTCCAGCAGCTTGTAATGGGCAGCGGAAGACCGCAGCCTCGATTTTTCTTGACGATCTATCAGGGGAGGGTACCGGCCCGTCTCCAGGTAGTATTTGATCTTGTCGAATCGGTATGTAGCATGGTTGGGCTCCACAGCCTGTACAAGCTCCTTACCATAAATGTAGGCATCCACTGCACTCTCGTGCTCCTTCAAGATACCAGCAGCCTTGATTTTGCCAATTCGGCGGAAGTTCAACGCTTCAAAGATCTTGCGAGCTCCAACGTTGGACTCAAACACAAGGTTGAACATCGAAGAGGTGTAACCGAGTTTAGGTGCCCAGTCCAGGTAACATTCCACTAGAGTCTTGCCTATACCCTTACCCCTAATCCCCGCATTCACTAGAAACCCTCCGGTGGATATGTGGGACGACCGGCCAGGGAAGTTTGGCCGGATGAAAAAGGATCCAAGACACTCCTTCTCCCATTGGCGCTGGTGATCGAGTTGCTCATCCTCACCAAGTACCATAACCGCGGCAAACGAGGCAAACCAGAACTGCTTAAACTCCTCAATGTCTAGAGTCTCAAAAAAGGGGAAAGTGTCGCCACGTTCCACCTCCATGTTGAACTCGTCCGCCAAAAAGGCCAAGAGCCCCGGGGGAAGCTGGTCTGCACTGTGTAGAGGGTATATCGTGGCTGTCGTTTCGCCATCCTTGAGCAGAACTGTGTAAGGTGGTATCAGCGCCGTAAAGGGCTGGTCCGGGCGATATTCGGAGAGCTTGAGAAGTGACATGGACATGACGCCCTATGAATGTGAAGAAAACGCGTCAGCAAAATGAGGCAGAGCTAGGATCACGGCCCCTGCAAAAGTGCCACAGTAGAAAGAGGCAGTTGGCTCACTCAGTGAGTCGCACAAAGCTTGGAACGCTAAACTTGAGGCGGAACGGTGGGTCTTTGAAGTCCCTCGGTACTTGTTGATTGTTTATGTTACGGCGCGTTTTTTCCCCTGGTGTCCGGGTGTCACGAGCAGCTGGGAGTGAGGAGGTCTACATTGTAATCAATCTTAAACTACAACCGGGTCGTGGGCCTCTAAAGACTAGCCCCTGATAGCCCTGCTGTGATGCCAGTCGTTACGTCTATATGAGATGCTTGCCAAACATCACCGCACCAACCTTACCCTCCTTACCCTTCAGTACACCGGCCTCCGGGACGTAACCGATTCTGTCAAAGCCCAAGGCATCCCAGATCTTGATACTAGCCACATTGGACTCAAAGACAAGATTGAAAACGGAGTACGTGTACCCCAGTATCGGCCCCCATTTGAGGTACGACTCGCCCATAGCACGTCCCACACCGAGGCCTCTGATACGGTGGTTCACCAGGAATCCCGCATTGCAAATGTGTGAGCACCGGCCCACGTAGTTGGGCTTGATGTAGTAGGTACCTAGCAGCTCCGTTTCCCAATTTGTGGAGTCCGAGATGACCGTCTTCTCTGGAACGAGAACGGCGGTAAAGGCACCAAACCAGTAGTCCAGAAACTCCTGCTTGGAGAGGACGTTGAGGTAAGGATAGGTGTCACCCCTCTCAATCTCAGCATTGAACTCGTGGAACAGAAACTCCACCAGCGATGGTGGCAGGTACTCGGGCTCTTGCAAGTGCTTCTTGTAGAAGGGGATCAAGGTGGCCTTTGAGCCATCCTTCAGTGTGAGGATCTGAGGCTCTGTGATGGTGCCGAGCGGCTCGGCCATCTCTGGTCCAGAAAGTCCCATTGTCGTTATCGTTGGTGAAGAAGGTGAATTCCGCGATAATGTGCGGCAGCGATACCTAATCTGGGCCACCGAGTTTGAGACACGGAGCTTAAGCCATCGTCTCACAGACACTGAAGGTGACTCATTGTATTAATTACAACTTCTGGCTTTCCAATTGAGCTTGAAGCTTGTGCCTCGTTATCTCCGGCCTCTCTTTTCCAGATATATAATCCCCGCCACTATGGTCCTCGTTGCTGCTGGCCAGCTGAGCTCCACCTCGTCCCTCACCAGGAACGGTGCCATGGCAGTCCGTCTCATTGATAGGGCTGTCAAGCTCCGTGCTGCGGTGCTTTTCCTTCCCGAGGCCTCCGACTACATCGCCGCCTCGATGCAGCACTCCAAGAAGCTCGCTGTGGAAGTGGACAAGTCCCCCTTCGTCTCTGCTATCCAGGGCAAGCTGCGTGAGCTCCACTCTGAAGGCATTGCTATAGAGGTGAATGTCGGAGTTCACGAACCTTCTCCAAGGGACGATCGTGTGCTCAACACCTCGCTATGGTTCAACTCGCAGGGCGAGATTGTACAACGCTATCAGAAGATCCACCTTTTTGATGTGTCCATCCCAGGCGGAGCCATAATCAAGGAGAGTGAGGGAGTCGAGCCAGGGTCTCAAGTTCTTGCGCCGTTCGAGACTCCAGTCGGGAATGTGGGTCTAGCCATCTGCTATGATCTCAGATTCCCAGAGCTTGCCCTAAGATTGCGTACGATGGGAGCCCACGTACTGACATTCCCCTCAGCATTCACACTGAGAACTGGAGCTGCTCATTGGCACCTGCTGGGCCGTTCCCGTGCAATTGACACACAGTGCTACGTGGTGATGGCTGCACAGACTGGTGGACACGTTACGCTTACGGATGAGGAAATTGCAGAGGGAAAGCAGCCAGAGCCTGCTAAACGCTTCAGCTACGGCCATTCCGTGATTATCGATCCCTGGGGGACGGTGGTTGCTGAGGTGAGCGACGTGGACACACAAGCTGAATCGCTGTGTGTGGCCGACATTGACCTCAACCTTGTGGAACGTGTGAGAGCCAATATGCCACTGTGGGAACAGCGGCGGCCAGAGGTGTTTGGTTACACCGTTTAGTATTTCATTGCGCCGTCCACTATGTAGCGTGGGTTATTGAAATTAGACAATGCAAGGTCTAGCCCTTTTCCGTCAATCCCCCTTTTTATAGATAAGAGCACTCTCCCCCACTCTCCATCTTCTTCCCACCTCACCACTAGAAATGACGAAGAAAGTGGCAATTGTCATCTACTCGCTTTATGGACACGTTGCCAAGATGGCAGAGTCAATCAAGGCCGGTGTCGAAAGCACAGGCACCAGTGCAACCATCTTCCAGGTGCAGGAGACACTTCCTGACAAAATTTTGGAGATGGTGAAGGCTCCCCCAAAAGGTGACTACCCAATTGCCTCTCCTGAGACTCTCACGAGCCACGACGCCTTCCTGTTTGGGATTCCGACCCGTTATGGTACCTTCCCAAGCCAGTGGAGATCCTTCTGGGATACCACAGGGTCGCTTTGGGCAAAGAGCGCCCTCCAGGGTAAGCACGCAGGGGTGTTTGTCTCCACTGGTACCCCAGGAGGTGGCCAGGAGACTACGGCCTTCAATGCTCTCAGCACAATTGTGCACCATGGAATGATTTTTGTGCCATTGGGCTACGGTGAGACTTTTCCGCTCATCACCAGTTTCGAGGAGGTGCACGGTGGCTCCCCATGGGGCGCTGGATGCTTTGCAGGCCCTGATGGCTCTAGAGAGGTGTCTAAGCTCGAGCTTGAGATTGCCAAATACCAGGGTAAGTTCTTTGGTGAGGTGGTGGGGAATACAAAGTGATTTATTTATGCTCAATTGCCGTAGCGACCCGCGATTTACGATAGGGGGGGATTGATCTTTACCCCAACCTTTGACTATTAACTCTTTCCCGAACCACAATGTCAATGCTCAGATCGCTACAGGGAACACCAGGAGTTATTACACTGTTTCACTCATCATCGCACCCTGCTACTCAGCTATTGAAAACTCTGCAATTGGAGGCGAATCCTTCATCTCCGGAAAACCAGCCCAGAATTGCCTCACAGCCTCGGTCATTGTGGAACTGGATTTCAAAGGGCAAGAATGAGAATACCAACCAGGCCAAGTTTCAGTTAGAGGAGCTTGTTGATCAACTGCCCACATACGATCAGCTTAAAATGCTGAGGGGCTTTGTACAGGAGAAGCCATCGCTGCTCAAGACGTTCCAACACAGCTTCCCGCAATTTGTCACTGAGAACTTCAGCCAGGTGGCCATACCTGAAGAGGACCGCACTTTGGAGCTGAGAAACGAGGGTTTTGATCAATGTGTGGAGAAGGGGATCTTTGTTCCGCCCTTGGTGGTGGACTGGGATAACAAGATGATTGCGAATGGGGTGCGCTCGCTTCAGCTACTCCTCAAAGAGTACGAATCATAAGGACAACTATGCAATACGAATCATGAACATTTATAACGGTTAGTCATACCCCATTCTCTTTACAACGTAGCTCTGTGCCAGAACGCCAAAACTGAGTGAGAGTCCGTCATAGACCCAATCCTTGACCCACTCGCTAGGATCAACGCCCTCATCCTCGCTCTGGACCTCCCCTTCAACCGATCCATCAAGCCATAGGGCCCATTTCAGTGGGAATGCCTGCGACTTTGTCACAATGGTGATGTCATTTGTCGTATCCTTGAGCACGATAAGGAAGTGGAAAGAGGTGGAGGACGAAGGATCAATAGTGATCGTGGTGTCTTCATTGTCCTTTGCAAGCGGCTGAATCGGCACGATCGAGATGAACAGCTTGGAAGATCTCACCTGTTCGATTTGCTGTACCTTCTCAGTGTCGTGTATGGCCGTCTCCAAATTGGCAAATGCCAACTTTTCACCATCAATTGGCTTCCCCTCAAAAATGTTAAGGTTGCGCTTGTTGTGCTCTTTGGAGGTGTTTGTAACAAGTTCAATGGCGATACCACCCTGCACCTGCTTCATTACTTTCTTGAAGCTCTTAGATACAAGACTCTCCACGTAATAGTTCTCCAGGTCATGCGTGACTGAGATCTTCAAGACCTCGTCCGTTGTCATGATTGAGCTCACAAGGGAATTGATGCTCTTGGTGAAGAATCCAACAGCCTTAGATGGGTCCATCTCATCCCCTGCACTAATAATTCTCTTCTTGGTCTCCTCGTCAAGGCTCAAACCCTGCAGCTTCTTGATCTGCTCGTCGATTTTAGCCTGGTTAGCCAGCTTTGTAGCCTCCTCCTGCGCCTTGAGCGAAAGTTTCGATGCCTCCTCCTGTGCCTTCTGCGAAAGCTGCTGGGCATTATTCCAGAAGGAGCTCACAGTAGCTGAGCCCGATGATGACCACCAGCTGGAGATTGCAGCAACGGGGTCTGGCAACGCATCCTCTTCTTCCTCTTGCTCTTCCTCTTGCTCCTTCTCTGACTGATCACCGTCCTCTTTGGTCTCAGTATGTGCTGGTTCAGCAGGGGCTTCCGCCTTTTTCTGGGCTTGTTTAGCATCCTTTTTTGGCTTCTTCTGATCATTGGCTTCCAGCTCATCAAGAAACTGCATAATCTCAGAGCCATCACCAGCAACCGATGCCTTACCCTCCTTCTTCGAATCTGGAAGAGAGTTCAAAAACTCTAGCACATCCTCGGCTTCAGTGGACTTCTTGGGAGTGGAGGTCATGAGATAATCGTGAATGGGGGAAATGAGTTCTCCTTATGTGTATGTTGACCTTTTCAAGCGCGGCGGGTGCGCTAATGTTTGGATGTTTTAAGGCTGAGGCTTATCGAGCTGCTACGCCAATTCATCAGTACAATATATAACATACAGCAAATCAAAATCAATAGCAAAACACCTCCAGAAGTAAAACTTTATCTTATATCAGCAATCCGGCACAACAACGAATGAATGTAGAGACCCCATTGAAGTAAAAAGAGTGGGAAAATTAGGCACCGACAGAAATCTGGCCAGCAACATGGTTGGCAACCTTCTCCACAGACTCACGGACAGCTCCTGTAGTCTCAGCAGTAACCTCCGCAATGCCATTCACTTTTGTCTCGACAGTCTCAGCGATTGCCTTGCTATTGATACCGAGGTTGGCAGTCACCTCGGACACCAACTCGGTCGAGGTGTGAACAAGGGCGGAAGGGATTGAGTTGTGCTCCTTGAGCTCAGAGTCATAGATCTTAGTCACATGGCCAGTAATCTCGCCTGGAAGCTTCATCGCCTTAGTGGCAGTGTTCTGCACCACGGTGATGGTACGGCCAGTAGCGTCCTTTGTAAGGCTAATGAGCTTTGTAACCTCGTTGGACTCAGGAATGACAGATGGGACGCCTGAGGATGGGAGGTACGTGTTCATAGCAGACTCAAGATGCTTGTTCACGGGAGCCAGCACCGGGTTGACTGTAGAGACAGTGTTGGCGACGATTGGGTCGGTACGAGACTTGAGGAAGCTCTGAGCCTCAGAGTACTTTGCCTTACTTAGCTCAACACCCTTGTCGGAATACTCGAATGCGGTCTTCTTCAGCTCGGCATACTTCAAGTTGGAAAAGTGCACTGTCTTGATAGGAGGCAGATAATACTCAACCGTCTTGATAACATACTCCAGGAAAAGCTTGTCGAGCTTCAAGTAATAGTCATACACGAATGGGGCAACCTTGCTGAGTAACTCATGAGATGCGAGAGCGACGTTTGCAAAGTACTTTGCAAAGTAGTCCACTAGGGCAAACGACAAGATGTAACCCACAGCCTCATAAACTAGTGGGAACTCCTTGTAAGCGTAGCTCACGGATGGGGAGAGACTGCGAAGACGAGTCAAAGGAGATTCAAGTGAGGTAGTCATTTTGCAAGCACAGCTCTTTGAGTCGGTGAGGCAAACAAGTGGGATTATCTCTTAAATAAGGTGAAAGGAGAAAAGGAAGGCTGCGCGATAAGTGTGAAAAGAGCAAACTGCTGCACCCTCAAAAAGGCAGGATTGGCTGGGGAGATAAAGGTTAAACTCGAATTTTAGATTTACAAGAGATTTAAAGTTGAAGAGGCACCATGCATTCAAATAGTAGCAGCGTTTTTTTGAGAATAAATGCCCCATCTTACCCGCCAGAGCTGATTAGGCCCCTCTGTTTGCAGCATGTGACGGAAATGACGTGACGGAAACCCATTACCCAATCGGGAAGCGCGTGACACAATCAAAGTGTCTTCAACTACCCTGGTCTCTATGCTCTAAGGCGTCGAACAGTAAAGTTCCTGCTAGCCGATCGGTGCATATTCTAGTTCTTTGTGGCTCATTTCTGATGCGTTGGCGCTGTGGTGTCAAATTGCCGCCTTTCTCGCAATCCGATTGTGGTCACCTTCTCCACACTTCCCCGTAAATGATTCCCCCCATCTCAGACAAGCGCCTTATCGTGAATTGCCACAGCACACTCAGAAAGAGACGCTCGACGTCTTAATATGTGAGTCAATCGATCCGTAAGTGGAGCACTTATCATTCTCGATTGTCCTGTAACCCACTTCTCCTACCCACATGGACAAAGGCGGTTGATTGCTACTCGCTCTCTGCTACTCTGATCGCACAGCACATATTTATAGTTTCACCTCTATGATCTGGTCTTTTGCTAATCGACTTTCCACTTCTCAGTGATGCTGCGTATGCCATCAAACACTAACGTGTTGTCGAGCGGGATGTACTGGCCCGTAATGAGTTTTATCATCTCCTGCCCACCAATTCCTCCCATCAGTGCTGCAATGTTTCCGAGCTCCACTCCCTCAGATCTAAGCATCTCCTGTAACACCCTCCGGAGCAAATCATTGTCCTCGTTAATGTAGTATTCGTGTGATTTGTCAAGGAGCTCCGCCAGAGTTGTCATCTTGGGGAAGGTGCCATGCTCAAGGATGTGTTTTTCAATAAGCAAATATCCCAAAAGTGTAACTGCGCTATCGGAGTATTCCCCATTTACGACATGGGAAAAGTTCTTATCGGTGAGGGGAACACCACTGTTCGAGGAGTAGAAGAGGTGATTGGCATTTTTGACAAAGGTTCTGATGGCTTGTTCTGGCACCTCTGAACCTGCATTCACAGACTCAAGGACCTCGGACAGGATCTGCTTGAAGGCTATTATATCGCGCTCAGCCTTTTCCCGATAAACTGTCTGCAATGCAATGTAGTGCTCCGTTGATGAATCCATGTCTGGAAGCTCACCATTGAGCGGCAAAAACCCGTCGTTCTCTTCGACAAATTGTTTGAGTGCCTTGCACAGAACCCAAAACTGTGAGATATCACCCGCCTTGAAGTGGTCAGGTAGCTTATGGAAGATGTCCTCTAAATTACTTCTGATTTTGGTCTGGATGAATACCTTTCGGGCATTAGATTCCGCTTCGTCAAAGTTCAGCTGCTGTGACTTTGGATCACGCCATGAACGGATGAGTTTCTTGTATTCGAGCTTTTCGGCACTAGTTGTTGGTGGATTGCCGTTGTGAGTATCTCTCCACTCTTGTAATGCCTTCATTTGAATTATCAGGTATGGTATCTCAGACTGTTTCTCAACATCCTTGACATGCACATTGATCGAATCGCAGTGCTGTTCCAACTCTGGCCAGGGAGACATAATTCGTAAATCATAGAGACTTTCTGCATGTGTCTCCACAACCTCAAAGTCTCTCGACACTATCCTCATGAATCCGTAGAACCCAATTGAGTTGATAATCATGGTAGGGATACGCAAATTGTACAGTTCACTCAAAGCACCTGGATACTCATAAGGTATCACAACATGAGTATAGCTACCCCAAAACCCTTTGAGGTCTTGCATCCACCATTTGGAAATGTCATCGACATGTACAACGTCACTGCTAACGTCCTCGTTCAACTCGCACAGTCTCTCTGCAACTGCATCAGCCCAGTCCTTCCCGATATCTTCCTCTGTGAGATAAAAGTTGGCCGATAGGTCTATCTCAGTGACCTTTCTAGCCTCCTCTAGTATTGTGAAATGGCCAATGCCTGGCAAGATGAGGTTTTTCAAAAGATCAAGAGATGTTAAAGATGGCTGACACACCAGTACGCGCGCATTCTCGAGTAGATTTTGACCACTTGATGCCCAAAGACGTAGCTGACGATCATACTTTTCCTCCTTATTAATATTGGACATAATGCTGACGATCGAGGCTTCAAAGTCTGGAGCTATGTGCCATGGTAAAGCTCATTTGTTGATTAATCTGCATCCCGCGAGATGTCCAGATGTGCTATTCTAGCCGCGGTGCAGATTATCGTTTCGGCTCATCACAGGAAAAGTACCGTTTGATAAGACTCAGGTGCTTCATTGTATCGCCGAGTAGTGATAGACCAGCTCATGGTAAGGGGTCATTCCAAAACTTGATCTCAATAATTGTCAGACCAGAGTCGTTTCCACCGATGTCCTCCCAATCATCACAGAACAACTCTCTACTCTCACCGCCGTTATCCTCTCAGGAACCGCAACGACGCTCCTCCGTGGTTTACAACTCATTCCAAGATATCATCAACGGTGGTGGTCGCAATTCCATTCAGAATTTTGCATCCTCATACTCACGAAGTGCCAATTTCATCCAAGCAGACTTTGACGTTGCTCCAGTTAGACCATCACGGCTCTCGATAGGCGACCGCTATACCGACCAGGACGCACAGACACCTCTTCTACGGCCTTTATCCAATGGCATATCCGAGGCTCAAATTTATCACTCGGTGGATGAGGCTGTGGAGGATGGGTTGCTCGACGAAGAGGACAACGGAAGCATTAGAACTGAGGTTCTCCGCCATTCTGGTCACTCAACAGCTCCACAGACTGTCTTCAATGGCATAAATACGCTTATTGGGATAGGAATATTGTCTTTACCGCTAGCTCTAAAGTACGCGGGGTGGATTTGTGGCTCGCTTATACTAGCGCTTTGTGCCCTGAGCACTCAATATACTGCCAAACTTCTCGCAAAGTGCATTCGGAAGAATGAGGATCTCAAAACATATGGTGATATTGCACTGCACAGCTTTGGAGCTATCGCACACAAACTTGTGGTGTTGACCTTCAGTGTTGACCTGCTGAGTGCCGGAATCTCGATGATCATTATCTTTGCCGACTCATTCGAAGCATTGACTGGCGTTGACAAGCTGGTATGGAAGTCGCTCATATCCGTTGCCTTTTTCATTTGCAGTTTTGTGAGGCTAGATATTCTTTCTCACCTGAGTCTTATGGGCATTATTTGTACAACTTTGATTGTCATAACAGTGATGACTTGTGGCTTCATGAAGCAAAACACACCAGGTTCATTGCGTGAATTCGCAAAGACGAGCTTGTGGCCTGAAGACATACCACACCTCCTACTCTCTCTCGGCATCTTCATGTCACCGTTTGGTGGCCACGCAATTTTCCCAGAGCTATACCGTGATATGACGCATCCCAAAAAGTACGACAACTCTTGCACAACAATATTCTCCTTCACCTGGTTTGTGGACTACGCTATGGCATCGCTGGGGTACCTCATGTTTGGTGTGGCAGTGCTGGACGAGGTCACAAAGTCTGTCATGGTGACAGAGGGCTTTCCTAAGTGGGTGCCTGTATTTCTTTGTGGGCTTATGGGGATTTTGCCGCTAAGCAAGGGTCCTTTGATCACGAGACCTCTCATCACCATTGCAGACCAGTTCACACTTTCAAAGAGTCAGTCAAAACAACACAAGTATACGCTGATGACAATCAATCGTTTCTGTGTCGTGTTGATTTTCTTTGTAACGTCTCTCATCTTCACAGACTTTGGTCGTATTATGTCGTTTTTGGGAAGTGCCATCTGCTTCGCTATTTGTGTCATATTCCCTCTTGCATTCTACGTTAGACTCTATTGGAATGAGCTGTCAAATCTCCAGGTGGTTCTGCACTGTGGAGGAATTCTACTGGGTATTATATTGGCAGTTACGGGAACTCTGGCCGTTGCCCTGGTATGATTTGTTTGGCGCACTCCTGCATATAGTAAATATTCACGTGTATTCTCTACTCTCGATCATCTTTAGCCACAAATTAACTAGAGATGCCGTCAAATCAGGATCTTTTGATTCAAAAGAATACCAATGTTTCCACTGTCTGGTAAGTTTGCGACAGATGACGAGGCTAACCTCTAGGCTCGTGTCCACCATAGGCTCACGCTCTTCGTTGAAGAGAATTACACGTAAGGAAATTCAAGATATATCCATTCCAGAGACGTGTGAGATTATCAAGGCACCTCCTCAAGGCCAACTGAGTCTGAGATTTTCTTCTTCCCTACTATATGGTGTATCCGTGGTTTTCCGCCAAAAGACAGAGTACGTTGCAGGCGATGTTCAGGCATTTAGAACGCGTCTTCAGAGGGACCTTTCGAGCCTCAATGGCTCTAACAAGCTTCTTGTGGCGCCTCCCATACTTCAAGTACCGCACATGACTACAAACTGGCCTCAAGATAAGGGGCGTGCGCTTCTTCTTGATGACCCCTTATTTCGGATTGAGGAGGGACTACTTCCACCACTCAACAAGCTCGACTTTCTCAGAACATCTGAAGGGTCGTACACTACAAGTTCAAACAAGTCCTTGATACGGGAATACGACCTCAATTACAACACAATCTCCCTCGTTGGATCGTCCTCTGAGGACATGTCAACACGCTACTCACTACGCGACGATTTGGATCAGGAGGAGCCGCAGTTTGCTTTTGACGACAACGGTCTGCTTTTCGATTTGCAACCTCTAAGCTTCAATGGCGGTGATGGTATAGATATCTCCTTCAATATTCTCGATGCCGATTTGGGTGAAGCAGCACCACAGTCGAGAAAGAGATCGAGATCCAGCAGCACAAGACCAGAGCTCGAACAGGTGCTCGAGGAGGTGGTCGGTTCTGTCCACTCTGAGGCAGATGAGAGCACTGAGAGGATTCCGAAGAAAAAGAAGAGAGAAGGCAAGTCCATTTTGAAGTTTGACGATGTTATCGCCTTCTCTGCGGATAGCCTCAGATTGTTCAGAGATCACTATCTAGAGGCCATGTTGTCCAAAAAGAAGGAGGATTCTTTACCGGTTTCAGACAAATTCAAGCACCTGCTTGCCACCCAAGATGATTATACCCCTAGCTTCTTCCAGGCAAGACTGAAGGCCCCTGCATCTATTGAAACGGGGCGTGGGAGACTCAGAGACCACGATGATGAGGATTTTGTATCAAGCCTTATACAACATCGCCGGTCTTCCTCCATTGAGAGTGCAAGAAACTCTTCGGGCTCAAGACGTCATTCAAGAGGGTCCATTTCACCTGCTCCAATCCAGTTTGCTAGTTATGATGATGGCCCAGACGAAACTATGGGTCGTGATCTCGATCTGACACCACTGCGTTCTCGCAAAAGGTCCAGCACACCCTCTTTTTCCAAGATTACGCCAGTACCTGAGCATTCCGCCATGTATTACACCGATTTTGAAACAGGTGGGGACCCAGCTCCCTATTCTGACGAGGACAACACTTTTGTGTCTGTCGCTGCCGACTCAGCAAAATTTGATGCGATAACCTCCAAGTTCCTGTTGTACGTTCAATACAGATTTGACGAAGAGGAGAAGAGTCAGCTGACTTTCAAGGAGCTTCTCGGGGAAGACTACTTTGACGGTTCGGCGGATGACGAGTTTGCCAGACGGAAAACAATTGCCGGATCGTTCTACTCTATACTCCAACTCACCACTTATGGCAATTTGGAAGTGAAGAACTTCAACAGAGGCATTTTGCTGGGTCGTGCTCAAGATTTTGCCATCCGGTCACGTATCTGAGCCGCTAAGCTTCTATAAATGAGCTAATGAATGATGTATGTGGAGAACCCAGACACCGTAGCACCCGCACACCGAGCACGTGCCTTCAAAATCGTCTTGAGGACTGAAGAAAGGCATTCGGCTTCAATATTTGGTGTATACTATAGTATACTGATGGTGTCAGCCGCTACTGACGCTTTCTCTGGAGTTCACAGAAATTAAATTTATTTCTTACAATCTTGAATTCCATTTATGAAAAGTCAGATGCAAAACTTGACAAAACCAATTTTTTTTTGATTAACATTATACATCTAACACTTCCCAATGGACCATCTCTTCTATATTTTGAACGATTGGCAGCCAAGTTCACCTTGGAATGGAGTCGTAAAAGTAACCAAGAGATGTAGTATTACGCACATATGGGCCTGCAGCGGAGGGCGTTGCGCTGCATGTGACAAGCTATGATAAGAAAAGTACAAGATTGAGAAAACAGTCTTTTATTCAAATTGCAAAGTATAGCACAATGACGATCTATTGACCACAAAACAAACAATTAGAGCTTTACTGGGCGGAGGCCTGCTCATGCTCAGCGGCCCACTCCTCCTCGGCAGCCTCTTCCTCACCCTCATCGTACACATCCTCAGCGGTCTGGTGCAAAGAGAGGGCTGGCTTAACAGCAGCCTGGTCAAGAGTCCAGGAGGCAAGGGCATTCTCGGCGTCAATGATAATCTGCTTTGAAGCCTCGTAGCCATCGTAGGCTGGTCTGGTCTCACCTGGCGTCACTGGGGCGTCGTCCAAGAGCTCAAGAAGAGCCTTACCGTAGCCGGCAATGAGAGCCAACTTCTCAGCGAGCTCTCTGAGAGCGTCAAACTGGTAGTTGAAACCGGCTTTCAGCTTCTCTCTAGTGATGTTAGAGAGCTGCGCCTCAGCAACAAGGGACTCGGCCTCGGCACGCACAAGCTCCTGCTCCAAAACTGGGATCTTAGGAGACTGTGGGTCCTTGTACTTGAGGTGAGCAATCTCATCAGTGATCTTCTGCTTACGGTCACGGGAAGGCTGCACGGAGGCCTCGATGTCACGAACACCCTTGAGAGTGATTCTGTACTGGTCGTACTTGTCAATAAACTGGTCCTCGAGCTCACCAATCTCGTAGATGAGCACACCGAGCTTGTCGGTAACGTCGGACACGTCGTCGTCATTGTCCTCACCCCACACAGAGAGCTGCTTGGCAACCTCCCTTCTCTCGCGGGCAAGAAGCTCAATCGATCTCAAGACAGACTTCTCAAGCTTGATGAGAGCGCTGAGCTTTCTGGCGAGCTCCGGGCCAAAGTTGGCGGCAGCGTTCTTTCTGAAAGTGGAGGCGATACCAGCCTTTCCGAAGAATTTGGATCTGGTGGAAGCGGTAGGTGGTGGAGGCGACTGCAACTGCGAGGCAGTTGGCGCTCTGGCATTTCTGAGCGAGTAGGTTCTGTGCATTTTCACAATTGGCCTTGGAAAGTGTTGAGACGATAAAGGGGGAACGCACCCAGCTTAAATACGGCGGCCCCGAGGCCAATTTCAAATTGCTGCGCATGCGGCGCGCACCGCGTGTGTCCCAAAACGGAACCCCAATTACTCTTCCTCTTTGGGACACGGGCATAAACATTCGCTTAAAGGGGAAGGAGCCTTCGACCGCATACTACCGAAGGCCAGGAACAGAGGCCCTACAAACTGAGCACAGGCACAATGACCAGCACTGAAAAGCGTCTCAACACGATGGTGTTGAGATCCCCCATGACTAGCTCACTTGCTAAAGTCACCCCTTCTGAAACGCAACTACGTATGACGTCATGTCCTATATTGCTTCACACTTTTGGTCTCTTTAAGACGGGCTCGCTTCCCTCTCTCAACCTCAGTGAATCGAGAATGCGACGATACTCGGCATTTATACTCTCGTACGCCACTTGTAGCTTGTCGTTTCTCACGGCAATCTCCAGATCCACCAAGCCTTCCCTGTTCTTCTCGTACAGTCTCTTTTTGATCAGCAATCGGGCTAGCTTGTGATTCTCGTTGTAAACATAACCAATCTCACACACCTTCTTAAACTGATTTAACTCAATTTTGAACTCAGTAGCTTGCTCTTTGAACCACTCATCCGTGATGACGTTGACGTTTTTAGGCAGTGCAGATATGAAGCCCTCTTCAAACAGTCTCTTGAAGTCATTCCGGTAGCGCAAATCGTCAAACTTCTCGTTTGGATCCTCCACGGTGATCTCCTCAATCTGTGTATCAGCCAGCCAATAGTTGACCACAGAGTTATATAAATGGGAACCGTGCTGCTTCCCCTGGAAGTTTGGAAGAATCACAAACTGCGAGATTTTGTTTCTTCTCTTATGCGATGGGCTCAAATCGAAGTCATCGGCCCCGTTGTACTTAAAGTACGAGTAAGTCGTTGTGAAACCAACAATTTTTTTGGTCTCGGTCTCGACAATCAAGAACAAATCCCATAGGTTGTCCATCGCATCAATGTATGAGCCAGCCTCGATGAACAATAGGACAAAAATTTGGAGTCGGCTATTCAGTTCGGCTGCAAATTCGTTGGTCAGTTTGGCCTTGTAGATTGTGTAGTCCTTCCCGTCAGATGTATACTTATTTATAACATCAAATTCTTTGTAACTGAGGGTGTCTTGCTCGGCTTTAAAAGTCTCAACCCACTTCTCCTCATTGTTTAGAACCGTACTCTCCGGCAAATACTCGAGCATCTTCTTCTGCACATCTTCCACATCGTCGTTCAGCTTCTGTGAGTATTTCACACTAAGAAAGGGCAGGAAAGTGGCACTGTCGAATGCCAAGTTGATCTTGAGGTCTTTGTAGCCAAAGATCTGTTCTGAATCACCAAAGATCGGATATGTGAAGGTTGGATGGAAGGTTACGTAGCCCTCAGAGTCTGCCATATTGATGGACAGAGCTTCATTTGATGATACCGTCCAGGTCTCTGGATTGTAGTCAATTGACATTTCTGATGCAAGTTCAATACTGGCAGTACGCGTCGAGCTTTTTGTTCAACACTTCGCGACGCGTGCAACGACCCCACCACGATTACAATTAAGTTGATGTTCATCAGTCATTAATATATATCTCATGCCTTCGTAATCCATGCAGGGTTCCAGTAAAGTGTCTGATTATTGTGTCTGTCGACCCAGAGATAGCCGGAACTCACCATCCCATCCAGCACGCTTCTTGACCTGTAGCCAGGCCAGCCCAGATTGTCTTTGAGTATGCCTGCAGAGACGTATCCAATGTTCCCTGCTATTTCAAACACCACTGTTTGGTCACTAGTGATCTCCGTGTTGAAGTTCTTCAGGTACTCCCTCTTGCCTATCTTGACAATTTTCACGTCTTCATTCAAGGGGCGAAGCATATCCACACATTTCTCAATGTCCTCGTATGTCACATTCATTTTACTGAACTCTTCAAGAAACTGCGCCACCGGTATGAGCCCGCCGTTGATGTCTCGCATTGTGTTGGAGTACTCCACTATACGCACACAAAGCTCACGATAAAATTCCTGCATTTTGTTTCCATCTTGGCCATAAATTTGAAGAGGATCAATCCCCACAAGTGAGCAAGTTTTGATGAATTCATTACGAATCTTGAGATCAGAGGTCAATTCGTCATTGTGCTCCTTGAGGAAGTTGAGCAAGATGGATTTAAAGAGTGAAAGCTGTGTGCCAAGTTCTTTGGATTTCTGTTGGATAAGAGATTGGCCGAGTTCATTATAGGACCTGTATCGCTGATCGTCCAAGGCAGACAAGCCTAGTTTTTTCATGTGGGAGATGAGAAGTATACGCATTCCTAAAGCCTTTATCAACTTTTTGATGTCCGCGACCCCACGTCAAAGACCCGCACGCAGCACCCGAAGCTGACACTTCTACAAAATTGCTTCAATTGTGAATTATACATTATAGTTGAGAATTCGTCAAGTCGTTATATTTAATCACATTATGGCGCAATTGGCACCGCCCATGACATTCTGAAGTCGCTCGTCTGTAATCTCCTTCTCATTAATCCGCTTCTTCTCCTTCACCTCCTTGGGGAAGTGCCGCTCGAGGTACTCAACCATTTCATGGTCAATATCCTCAGCCTTCATCACCACTGGCTCTCGGCACATCGGGCATTTCTCTTCACCACGACGCTGTAACTTGATTAGGCAGCGAATGCAGAAGAAGTGATTACAACAGAGCCTCACTGGCTTGTAAGCAACGGCGAAGCAGATGGGGCAGAGGTAGTCGTCCAACTGCGGAACAAGTTTGACAATATCTGTTGAAATAATCTGTTCAATGCTAGATGTTGTGAGTCTTGACTTTTCGAACTTTATAACTTTGCTCAGATTTGGAGAGGAACGCAACAGTGTGTGCTTGTCGAACTTCTTGATGATTTTGCGGATTGCTATGGTGTTCAGATTCTCAAAGTTGAGAAACTGTATCAGCTCAACATTCAATTGGTAAAACTGTTCGAAGAAGGCAGTGTTTTGCTTAGCATGCTTAAACCCTTTGATTAGCTTGGTGTCGTTAAGGTGCTTGACAAAGTCATTCAGGTTTTTCATCGTGAAATGAGAGTTCATATCCAGCTTGAACTCCACATACTTGTTAAATATCTCCCTCCACAGATACATATCGTTCGTGTTCTTCTTCCCAGCCTCGGTCAGCGTCTGGATGAGGGAAGCAATCTGCTGGATCTTGTTATAGAGCTTGACTTCATGTACACCGTGAAATCTGAGCAAGAGTTGATATTGAGCGTAAAGATCATTGAAGAAGGCTTTGTCGTGCTTCATTTGTAGTCTCTTGTTCCTAATGGATCCCGTGTCGTAGTCGTTCTCCCTAGCCCGTAATGTAGGCTCCAGCTCATGTAAATTCTTGTCTTCGTCAAACTCATAATACAAGTGTAAATGGTCCCTCTCAATGGCATCTCTAGTGAGACCGATCGTTGTCATTTCATCGACAACCTTGTTGATGCTTTTCTTCAAGGGCTTGTAATGGATAGACGAGAGAATCCAGTCCTGCGGGATGTTGTCCTCCTCGAGGGCTTTCTCAAACGCCTTACCAAACTTCATGCTATCTTGCTAAAGACATAAAGGAGCAAATATAAGCGAATGAATGTTGAGCACTTATGCCTCAATTTCGATACGACAATCCAGGAGGGTATTGAGCGGTAGAAGAGCGATGAGATGTTACATTCAAGTCCAAAAATATAGAGTGAAAAAGAAACGCGCACTGTTATCCCGATGAGGTTGAATTCTGACGCCAATACGGCCCACGTTTTCTAGTCTGTGAATTGAATGCAACCGCCATTTTGAAATATTTTGAGTCTCTATGACATTCCTAGTTCACAAAATCGAAACGTATCAGCAAAGGGTGCTCTAGTGGTGCCATTCAGATTTTAGAGTGTTACTAGCCCTGCCAATCTTGGCACTAAAGTTCGTATCTACTACTGTACATTGTCTCCGTGAATGTTCGTTAAAATTCGGTCATCGAACCGCAAATTTATATATAGCACATAAGTCATGACGACGATGCAGTCGCAGTGCGGACTGAACCGTTGGGGACAGGTGTCACATGTCCTGACCCCACCTTGACAGCTGTGGTAGCATTTGAATTAGCAACAGGCGCAGGCGAAGCCTTTTGTGATTTTGTATCCTGAGTTTGTTGTAGCTGTTTTTGTTGAGCTTGAATACGTTGTAGTTGTTGGAAGTACTGCTGTTGTCTGTGATGCATCATGGAATCTTTCAGCAAATCATATGCCTTTGAGAGAAGCATAGTTCCAAAACGAATGACTTGTGTCTCCCTTGAAATGTTGTTGAGCTTCGAAGGATCGTAGTTGAATGGGTCCACATCACCATACTCACCATCATCACAGTCAAACTTCCACTGATCCACTTTGCGTTCGTAAGCATCAAACTCTTCCTCATCGGAGAAATCTTCACGTTTAAGATCGGTAGGCATTCTAACCATCCCACGACGATCAACGTAAGTTTGTCCTAATCTGCCCACACGCTTCCGCAAGGTCATAACAGCATCACTTGTATGAACCGCTTCTTGCGTGAATGGGTTGTACATCTCAGGGGCGTACTTCTTGACAAATTTGCTCGTGCTTGGGTGGAAAGCCAACGCGTCTCCTTCGTTGGGAGGAATTCCCTTCTCGATGAATTTGTCGATTTTGGGAACATAGCCGTGGCTCTCAACATCGAACAGAGATGTCGATACTGATGAATATGGCAGATGCGAACGATCCACAAAGTCCGTATAAGGGGGAGTCAAATTCAAGAATGGGCTGTAGGCTTCGTCAGTCAAGTTCACGAAGCCATTGTCCTGTAGTTTCCGCTTCTTCAGACACTGATCAACAAACTTCTGCATACTGTGGTCCTTGTTGGCCAGCAAATGTTCCACAGTTTCAAGTTCGATGTCTGGGATCTTTGAAGGAGGTAGTTTGACGTAGGGCTGAAATTGCTGAGAGCCATCCGCCTGTTCCAACTTGCCCTTCTCAATGTTGGAGTTATTAGAAGACTTGGAAAGACCCTTCTTCTTGTCTTCACGATCCATAATGTGAGGTAGAGATGGCACCGGCTTCTTCTTTTTATGTGCCACAAGATCTTCATCACTGTCAGTGACACCAAGCTGGCGTTTAAGTGTCTTCACCTTACATCTCAACTCAAACACTTCGAGGTCGCTCTTCAGGGCCTCCAACTTTTGCTGCTCTCTCTGAGCCACGAGGAATGCAAGCGCCTTCGTGGCACGCATCTCTCGAAGCATTCTCATCAGCTTCTCACTGCTCTGAATATCGGCACGTCTCGTCTTTCTCTGTTGTCTAAACTGCCGTTGCCGGAAACAGATATATGCGTCATTGTCGTCATCTCCCGCGAACTTCAATACCGGTACAACAGTTTTACCTTCCCTCGCTATTTTGCGCTTTTTGTAATGCTCATACACCTTGGGGCCACAAAGATCCAAAAGCTCCTTCACTTGTCGAGGCTTTGTTGGTTTCTTTGCATCGAAAAGTGTCTCGAAGGGATGAACATTTAGCTCTTCAGAAAGGACTGCGGCAACATTCTCCCAGGATGAGCGATCAACTTCGAGAATAGTACTCTTGATATCTTGAAGACCCAGGATGTGTCCAGGATCTGTTTGCAGATAGGGCTGCTTTTCCAGAATTGCCTTCTCAAAGTTGAACATGAGCAACTCGAACTCCTCTTCCGTCAATGGCTTCTTCTTCTCCTTTTTGAGTTCCTCATTGAGTGGTTGGAGGAATTCCTCATCCTCTTCATCCATATTGTACAGAACACCGGAGTAATCCTCCACCTGGCACGAAGACTTGATGTAAGACTCAGGCATCTGGAAGGTGCCCTGGTAATACTTGTCAGCCTCGGGCCACGCCTTGGACGCATCAGGGGTTGGGATGTATGTCTCTGCTGTGTGGGTGAGCCCCGTCTTCTTCAAAATCTTTTGCAAATGTACCTCCTCTTCTTCATTCTTCTCTACACCAGTTTCAATCTCTTGAAGATCTCGTTGCTGGAGGTCCTCATTGTCGACATCGCTTATTTGGCTCTGTTTGAGAATTTGCAGTGTCTGCTTCGTGGAAATTTTCCGCTGGCGGAATCGCCCGCCGGCAGAGGCTGGTGCAACCATGACGAATTCTCTCCCGGTTTTAACGTGAGGCTGCTAACCAATATCACGACCCTCTAATGAGCTGTCGCAATTGGTGTTTCCAGCAGGCGTTGGGCCCTAGCTGCGTTGGCCGTGTTTGTTTGTTTTGGTCGGGTAAACAGCGGCGAAAGCGGGTGGCGCTCCGGGTGCGGGGCGACTCTTGTTGTGGGCGACGCGTAGAAACAGCCAAAATATCCTTTACCAATGGACCAAACGGGGCCGGAGTTGGAGTAAGGGGATAGAAATGGAGCTTGCTGAGAAAATGCCACCCGTTTGGATGCACTTTACCCACTTGGTTGCCGACTTAGAGTGCCTGCAAAACCTCGTTGTTGCCGTTATTTAGCGCCCGCGCCAATTGGTTTGCTGGACCGCTCGTTCAGATATAGTGGGCGAGCGCTTTTTCGCGAACGTTTTCGTCGTCGACTGAAAAATTTGCGCTGGTGTCCGGAGTTGCCCGAAATGGATATTGGCGAGAAGGGCTCATAACCATTGACGCCAAAACTTGAGTTGATGGAGATTAACGGGCTCAAATGTGTAGTTGTCGCAGCGTTTGTGACAGAGACAGCTAGAAATAATCTTAGGTTGATAGTGAAAGCCAACTGAGGCCTGCAATGCCATCCCAGCTCGAGATAAGCGTCGATGGCTCTTTGTTAGGGGGCTCCCCACATCCAGCGGATGAGCCCGGCCGCTCGAAGCTGCTGATTCCGACGTTAACTCTCTATTGTCTCGCAACAGTGCACATAGTGCAATCTCTCCGAATTCCAAAGCCCCTATCCCGATCACGCACACACCGATCCAGCCTCCGCAATCGCAGTCCAATCGCCTGGCATCCCCACGAGAAAGGTGCAGCTTAAAGGCTCTTTAGCCACACGATGAGCCGCAGGCTGCGGTACGCGAGCCGACGGTAGGGCGATGCGTACCTCAAAAAAAAGAAACGTTTGACAGCGATTTGCAACGGTTCAAAAACTTTTCAAACTACTTAAGTATCTGATATCTTGCATCTCTAGGTGGAGCCCTCAACACATCATAATGGCCCAGTTCGAGTGTACCGGACACATGCACAGCTTCCTCAAGGAGCTCCCAAAGTGTGAGCACCACGTTCACCTTGAAGGGACCCTGGAACCAGATCTTCTCTTCCCCCTCGCCAAGAGAAACGGTATCACTTTGCCAGAGCAGTTCCCAAAAACCGTTGCTGAGCTCAATGCCCGCTACGATCAGTTTAAGGACTTGCAGGACTTCCTCGACTTCTACTACATCGGTACTCAGGTTCTTATAAATGAGGAGGACTTCTTCGATCTTGCATGGGCCTACTTCCAAAAGGCTAAGAGAGACGGTGTCTGGCACGCCGAAGTTTTCTTTGACCCACAGTCACACACCGACCGTGACATTCACATGGATGTGGTTGTAGCAGGTTTGGAGAGAGCATGCAAGAAGGCTGAGCAGGAATTGGGTATTACCACCAAGCTGATCATGTGCCTGTTGAGACACCTGCCATCTGAGCACGGCCTTGTCACAATTGAGTCTGCTAAGAAGCACATGCAGAACGGCACAATTCACGCCCTTGGTCTCGACTCTGCTGAGAAGCCATTCCCTCCACATCTTTTCGAAGAATGCTATGCTAAGGTCAAGGAGATTCACCCTGAGATCAACCTGACTGCTCATGCGGGAGAGGAAGGTGGCCCAGACTTTGTCATCAACTCGTTGGAGATCTTGAATGTGACTAGAATCGACCACGGAGTCAACTCTGTGCACGACGAAGCCTTGATGAAGCGTCTCGCAGAGAACCAGACTCTTCTCACAGTATGCCCACTCTCCAATGTGAAGCTCCAGGTGGTGAAGGATGTCTCTGAGATGCCACTGCAGAAGTTTGTTGATGCGGGCGTCCCATTCTCGCTCAACTCTGACGACCCAGCCTACTTTGGTGGTTATATCCTCGACAACTACGTCACAGTCCACACCAGATTCGGATGGTCGCTCGAGACATGGGTCACCTTGGCCAAGAACGCCATCAATGGATCTTGGTGTGATCAGGACCGCAAGAGCGAGGTCCTGAACGCTATCGATGCCGTTTACGACAAGTACAGACCCCTCATTGAGGTGAACTGATCTCCATACGTTATAGACTACTAGCATTTAATTGTTGAATGTAGATTTAATTTTGCAACGCTCACTTGGTTAGCAAGTCGTCGTACTTGCCACTTTGAAGCTCATCGAAGAATTCCTCTGTTCCAGCGGCAAATCTTCTTGTACCCTCCTTCAGAATCTGATTCGTGGCCACTGCGGCAATAGTCAAACGGATGAAGTGCGACTTGGCCTTGGTGAAGTCCAGGTCAGGGTCAGTAGACATTCTGTTGCCAAATACGACGGAGGCACCGTGCTTGAGATACTTGAACTTCGCCTGCTTCAAAATCTTCTCGTAATCATCGATGTTCTTTACGTATTTCTCAATGTTGAGATAAACAATGAGGAACATACCCGCATCCGGCTCCACGACCGAAAGTTGGCCCTTTTTGTAACTGTCCGAAGCATAAAGCACATCAAGGAATACATCCCGTCTTCTTGTATAGTGTTTGGCCACCTTAGCGGACCAGTCCAGCCACCCGTCAATGCCACCCCATTGTTGGATCACATTGTTCAGCAAAACTTGCGAAACACCTGATGGGGCTCTAGTTGTATTCACCGTGTGTACACAGATCTTTTTGATAAGGTACGGGTTACCGGTGATGAAGCCAATTCTGAGACCCGGTGCAAAGAGCTTCGAGTACGTGTCTAGTCTTAGAACTCTCCCCTTCGTGTCGATTGTCAAATAAGAAGGGGAGAGCGACTTGGCGTAGTCAGCCACGTTGAAGTCCTTGGACTCGTAGATATTCTCCGAGCCATACTTTGGAAGTACAAGGTAGCCATATGGGTCATCTTCAATGATGACAAAGTCGTGCTTCTCAGCAAGGGCATAGACTCGCTTACGCAGCTCAAGAGATTGGGTAAGACCAGTAGGATTCTGACCAGTTGGGATCGTGTACAAAGCCCTTGGTCTCTTCAAGTGTTTGTACGGACCTGTCTCCCAATGGGTGAGAAGCTCATCAAGGTATTCTGTGTCAATGCCGGGCTCAGATCCCTCCCTGATATTGAGCTTCACCGGGACAGCAGTCGAGTACATCGACTTTGCGGTAACGTTGAATGGGGTGAAGGTGTACTCCTCCACGAGAATGGCACCTCCTTCCTCGGCCAATAAGTCGCAGACCTTGAAGAGGGAGTCACCTGATCCGTTGGTGAGCGCAACCTCGTAATCGTCATAGGCAGGCTTATGGGTCGCAGCGATAAGATCCTTGGAGAACTTTTTTATCTGGGGATAGCCGTCGGTGAAGCCATACTGGAATCCTTCCTGAATAGAAATCTGGTCGTTGTCAGTCTTATAGCGGTAGGTGTGAACGGTGTCCTTGTCGTTGATCTTGTGAGCCTGCTCCTTGACATTTATGTCAAACTTGTTGGTTCCCGGAGCACGCTCCTCGTAGTCAAGGTGCTGGAACGGCTCATGGACCAAGTTCATATGAATGGACTCGATAGGGAAGAATCCCTCATTGGGGTTGCCTCCATCTAGGGCTATCGGGTCCGGATGAGACTCGAGGTCCTTCGGGGTATCAAAGTCGTAAAATGTGGAGAAGGTGCGGTCCCTTGATCTCTTGGCGATGATGTCCTGGAACTGAGGCTCGTACTTTTCAGCAGTTTTGTAAAGGAAGGACATTGTTGTTACCTTGCGTCTGTTATTCCGTTTCCCAGCAGAATTTATGAGATGGATTTCCACTATTTATAATCCACATTTCAAACTAAGCGATAACGCGCCTTGATCGCGTTTACAGTACTGCGGGGCGGAAGCGCTACGGAATCTATGAAGGTCAATTGTGGCGTCGAAGCCGGCACAACTGAACAGAAAAGGACTACACGGTGAATCTCTTTGAGGGGAGATACGTGTGCTAGCGTGCATCAGTTCCAGATACCCAATTGCTCACTCTATACCGAGGGAGGTTTAGGGATCAACAGAATTGTGCTGCCGTGGCCCGGAGATTATTCCCAATGCGTCCTGTCAGGACGCCCGAGGTGCCGCATCGAGCTTCTCGGCCACTTCTAATCACCGAAATTACCTTTAAAGCCCCCTGGGCACCCCGATGATCTAAATGCAACACCACCTTGGTGGTTAAAGCAGATTTGTTTTGTGGACAGAGGACGCCGAGCAAATGTGGTAGGGAGCTCATTCCCGTGGAAGCAGGTCTGCACCCTAAAGGTCAATTCCCAAGCTCAGCGCTACAAAAAATTTGATCCTTGAGATACTCTAAAAATTAGTCCTTAAATCCTAAGCGTGGGAGAAGGATTGAATTAATTCCGTAGCGTGCAAACTGGAGCCAGCCAGTTGGTGAAAATTTGGTAACAGCGGTCGATCAAGAGTCAAGGATCATCATCAGTAGCCATGACTGATCCTTCTTGTCTGTGGACCGTAGTGCCGACGCTGTGCGAGGCATCGTTTGCTCTGTGTGCAGTGGTGATAGAGGTGCCATAAGTGGTACCTCTTCGTGTTGGCGGTGGCTCACTGGCACGGGAGAGTCAATCAGAGATCCAACCTCTGGATTTGTGACATTGATGGTGTTGGAAATGAATTTTTGCGAGTGGAACATCATTCTGGATTCAATTGAGCGGTTACTTATGAGTCTGAGAAGTTCAACAGAGTACCCTGAAGTTGAGATTCTTCGGCTTATTTGTACTTCTGATGTTCGTGTTCCCCTCCTGCCGAAAGCACTGCCTTGCTTCTTATCAGATTTTGTTGAGACCAGACCGCCAAATATCGCAGTTGCTGTGCTGCTCTAAACGGCTCCCCTTTATTGTAAGCAGAGGTTAAACGATGAGATACGCGTGTGGGCGTCTAGGATATCCGTTTTTGGCGTTTGCAATGAGGCCTTTTCCCAAAGGGGATTGTTGAAGAGGGGAAGGGATACGAGGAGCGGGGAAGGCCCAACCATACCCCTCGAACGTCTAATCGCGACCTGGTCCGAGCACAGTGACACCTAAGGGGTTGAGGCTGATTGGTTTGCAATGATGCCTTCGTCGACGACTGAATGATTGGCCTACTATAAGTCACATGAGAGGTAGGTACCTGCGTACTTACGGCTTTCTCATCACGCACTGCCCCGTTGGCCTCACCTAGCGTATGGCAACGTATGTGATTGAATCAGCCTTTGGCCTTTGATGGCGTTTGATGGCGCAACTTGGGGGCACGACTCAGGGAGGTGACATGATATGGATCAAAGGAAGCTTGTACGCTCACAAGGACCCAATACATCGAACAGGACGGGCGTAGATGTAAATCTTTACCAATGGGTCTCTACGTATCGGCAAGAAACGCATCACCAGTAGCTTTCGTATTACTTACTTAAGCTTCGTGCCCGAAGTCTGTTTGCAGCTAAGAGACGGCCACGCCTATATTTGTTTTCCGGATGCCTTTTGACATGGCACCTTAGTATTCAACTTTTCGAAGAACAGCCTGCAAAAATACTGTCCTGGCACTACTAGGCAAAGAGTAAAAATTCAATAATTCAGATCTGTTCCTCGTGGCCCAATGGTCACGGCGTCTGGCTACGATTTAAGTAGTTACTTCTGAAACCAGAAGATTCCAGGTTCGAGTCCTGGCGGGGAAGATCTTTTTTTTCGAAATTTCATTGTTCACGCGATATCACGTGCCTGTTAGCATTGAGCACACCCCACTGGATTTACCTGAAGAGTGCCGTAGTTTAACAGGATTGAATATGGGTCTACGAAAAGTATTGATCATGAGATATTCGGATATCTTCTTACATTTGCCACTCGGCCATGAAAGCATCTGAATCCCAATTGCCTATTGACTCGGGAGCTCTCGATGTCTCATGTCTTGACAGAAGTCCAGCTCCTGTTGCGCCTTGATTATCGAACTTCAGTGCTTCCTTGATTGCCCATATGTTAGCTTCTTGCCTCTGCTGTTTAGCCTTTCGCTGCTGCTTTTCCAGATTGATATATTTGAGGGATTCTATGCTGCGTTTGATGAGGTCAACTGCTGCATTATCCAGGATTGACTTTATGGATTCGCCCTCTGTGGCTAACGAGATTGCGCTCTCGGCCTTTGAATTGTTGCCTTGGAGGATGTTGATCAATTGTTGAATTTGATCGTACGTTCCTTGCTTGGGTGTTGGATTGGTGCTATTGAGAAGGAGTTGGTCCCCCAAAGAGTGTAGTGCAGAGCTGTCAAGCTCCTGATGCAGGTCATCCAAGGGGCTCTCTATGGAAGAAGCTCGTCTCAACATGTCGTAGTCCATATGAGGCGATAGCTCAGGATCTATCAACTCATGATTTATTGACATGCCTGAATTTCCTTCACTCTTCTCAATGCTATTCTTTGATTGTGAGTTTGAAGACGGATTGGATGCTGGCTTATGGAATCTTATCTCCTCCATCTTCATTCTTGGCTTCTTCGTATGTGACTCATCTCCAGGTGTAGAGGGCGATGGGTATGTTTTGAAACTTTCAATTTGAAAGATTTTGATGTTTTCCGGGAACTCACATGAGACACCCCTTTTTTCACAGCTGACACAACCTGGTCTTCTCATATCACACTTCTTCTTCTTCTGTCTACATTGGAGGCATCCCTTCTGTGAGCGGGCAAACTTTTTGGAGTGTTTGAAACCCTTCTTGCGCTTCTGAAATTGGTCCTCTGGTGTTGACGCCATGATGTGTGTGTGTAACTGAATATTAATATTACGCAAGGCTTCTTCCTGGTGTGTTCCCTCGATGTATCAGTGGGTCTCAACCAGTATATATATCAGTGTCTGGGTAATTAAATTAGTGGGTGTGGATCCCGATATGGCATCATTGTGTTGTGTGCCACGGTTTCTACACAGCAAACTGTGGTTATGCACTAGCCACAGATAACCCCATCCCGGCATCGTACATCTCAAAATGCATGCAGTGTCGGAGCCAGTGTCGGAGCCAATGTATCCTACTATGTAGACCCGGAAACATGTTCTCTTCCATAAAGAACGGTTGGAGTTTATGGGATTGAGATTGAGATACTGAGAGTTGATGCAGGTCCCAATGAGTAGTCTCTTCAGAGTTGAATTCATATCTACTCCACCCCAGCGCGACAAACTATTCTGTCCTTTGGATGTGGCTCCTCTGCGGCTAGCAAGATGAGAGCCGTATCCGGCTCTCCGCCCTAGGTACCATTCCCTTCTTTGTCTTCTCCCGCGGGAACTTTGTGTCACTAGCCACACGCGCCTACAAACTGTGGAGGCTGAATGAAAAATAGGCTCGCGTCATCTGCGCCTCCTCCGTCATCGCGGAACCACAGTTGGGACTTTTGCATGTTTAGTCCTGTCACACAGTCCGACATCGCTACCCTTTTGGGCTAGTGTGGAGGTAAATTTGGAGACGAGAGCCGTGTTGAGCCACTGTTTTGTAAAAATGCCGTAGTTGGGTATGACTCTGGCCTACAGTTTATAGTGAACCGGCGTCCCAATAGTCCCTTCAAATTTCCCTATACATGTTTGTGTGCATATACCTTTCTTGGTCCCTTTAGATTACACCATTACCGCCCTTGATTACCGTCACAAGGAAACGTTGTAATGATCCCCACCTTCTCGTTGTAGTGAGCCAGAAACAAATAAAGTAGAAGAGGAAACTCATTATGATGTAGCTAGACATAGACGCTGAGTAGGCAACATAAGTCACCACCGTCAATGCCTTGAGGAAGTTGGGAAACCTCTGCGGGTTCAGATAGTTGGAAAACTCCTCTGTGATTACCTCATTAAACATTTTCAGCAAAGAGTTTTGCGTAAAGTCCGTTTGTGTGATGTACAACGATATCTCATCAAATATATCCACCGAAAAAGTAGCAGCTGATAGCAGATTTCGCACCAACCTCACCAGAATGAAGGGAAGTAGGCCAAAAGTCACGATATCCAAGACTCTCTGAAGGCCAAGGACCGGTTCAACCTCCACATTAGCCTCTCTTAAGACGTTGTACTGAGGGCGCTCATCAGCAAAGTCGATAAATCGGTCCCAAGCCCCATCAGTGTCTCTCCAGGACAGCTCTGGCATTATACCGGATAGTTGTAGCAAGAATTAGCGGCTTTCAGAGGAAAAATAGCGAGAAGGTCTGACGTAAAGATTGGCTGTTATCTGTGAATGGCTATTATTGTTTGTCATCCGCGCCTGAGGCTAAGCGCGACAAGAGCCTCAGGTTGGAAACTGCTGAACTTCACTCATCACGTAGGCAAATCTCATGATCATTGTACCGCTTCAATTTATATTTTTCCTGTGCTCGTATGCCTATGCTAATACTGAAGCATTCTATTTCAAGGCGCCAACTGATCAGCTCTCCCGACTTGACTCAGTGAAAGAGGAGTCATCAATCGGCGCAGACTCTGTGATGGAAGTATCACTATTGGTCTCCTCACCGAACTCTCAGCATTCTTCACTCTTTTGGTTCCCTTTGGAGGGGCTCGAGCCTAGTGGCTTCTATAATGCACGATTCTCATGGAGCGCACTCGACCCGATTGAGATTGTGCACTTCGACTTTGTTGATCTCGGGGGAGACAAAGGAGCTGGTCTCAAGCTTGAACTACGATATGACTGCTACACAAACGATCACAGCTTCATGGAAGAGGCACACAAAGTTGATGGCCAATTGCGTGAGTATTTTATCTGTTCAAAACATCTAACAAATAGTTGTGAGCTCAACTACGATGGGCTTCATTCCCCAAGACCTTCTACCACTTATCGCACTCATATCCACAGTGCTCACAACGAGTTTCCTACTCCACGGACCAATTCTGAGGCTTCTTTCAAAACTTGACTGAATTTTCATTCAAGTCCATACACCCCGCCTAATATAGGAGATGATGACCCTCAATGATAAGCTCCGTAGTTGCGCGCTTTCCCCGCCCCTCCTTTCGCACCTTAAGTAAAGAATGTGTCAAGTTTTTGAGTGTCGTATAACCTCATCTCATCACCTTATCTATCATAATTAGGGGACTATTTGGTTCAGAGCGTTGAACTAGTACAAGGTATCCGAGAATACTCCACATCCAAGCTTGACCTTACTTGGTTCTCAACGAGACCGTAACCCTACACCTTCAGCAAACAGAAACAACACCCTGAAATGGAGCGAGTTCAGTATAGCAACAGCACGCTATCCCGTTGGCAGAAGAATGCCGAAAGAGAATGGATACTGGACGACGGGGACTACCGATCTCTTCTCGATCCTGATGTACACTCGCAAAGTCCTGTGCCTTACGATGGGGAGGGTAAGTGTCTCACCGATTTGTGTAAAACTAACCCCACATCAGAATCTTGGATAGATCTCAAGGACAAGCGCATCAGCAAGGGAATATGTGAAAATGATGATCAAGACGACTCTGAAGAAGAGTGCGTTAATAAGAGAACGCGATTCAACACAAAGAAGAGGCATACCACAAAGAAAAAATTCGATTTGAACACATCTTTAACCACAATATTGAGTCTCCAAAAGAGATTGGGAGACTCAGATGATGAATTTTCAGACAGTGACTCTGGATTCGCAGGTGTTGGGGGTGATGAGAGTCAAGTAATTTTTATGGACGTTTCGAACAGCTCTTCTGTGATGTCCAACTCCCAAGTTTCAATCAAGAGGACCAAGAAACGCAAGTTAGGGTCCTCTAGAGTCCATTCAGATCTGACCACTAGTATAGTGCTGATAAGCATTATTGCAAGTTTATCCTTCAGTGCTGGATATGCTTTAGGGCATCGGAAACATCTATATTGACTGGATGGAGGGCGGACTTCACTGGGACGGCATGGTCTTCATTTGAGAATTTTGACATTCTGGGGGTCTAATTGTTCCAGGTAGGGAACTCAATCAATGATAATATAAATAAATTGTTATAAATATGTAGATAAATATAGTTTTGGCTCAGGACGACGGAGAACTTGCGGACTCACCAAAGTTGAAGAGCCGACAGGGATACTCCTCCGTATAGATTCCATTTTCCCGATTGATGTGCCACTGCTTGCCCTTATTGAGAGAAGGAGCCAAGACAGGCTCTCCAGCGCTACCCAGTATTTGACCGTACACAATTGTATCCGGAACCTTCTTCAGTTGGTCTGAGAGGTAAACAGAAGAGCCAGGGTCAGTGAAAACGCTGAGCTGCTTCTCTCCTTCATTTCCAATCAACAGGCGAGGCTCCTTAGCCGACCCGAGTTCCAGCAGTGCTGCCACTTTAGTTTGATCGTAAGATGCAATGCGTGGGTAATGCCGTCTGTGGTCTCTCTTGTAATAAGTGTTCTCAGCTATGTCACCGGCCGGCACTGTATGCGGATCGGTATAGTCCTTTGCGGATGGCTGTGACCCTGGAGCAGGTACACGGTACATTGAGACTATAGGGTTACCCGAAGATCTATTAGGTACCAATACCAAGCTCTGGCGAATCTTCTCCCATACTCCTTTGGAGCCAGTGGTATATTTCTGATATTAGTAGAGCTCTGAGTCAGATGAGCCATTGCCATACCTTCCATACAGGAACCGGACCGCCACTCATTGTCGATAATGTATGAGTGTTGGGGTACGCTATGATAATAGAGCGAAGTGGGGATGTGGGGCTACACCCTGACACCTCCACCTCTGCCAATTAGTGTCTGACGATCGGCGAAGACGCGGGTAATTGGGGCCTGGTAGCGAGCTACATTATTTCGGTGTTATAGGCAATAATCTGAGGCATCTTTCAAGTTTCAAGAAAGAACGTTGTTATTTGAGCTATTGTTTCCTTCTAAATAAGTTGTTATTCGATTATCGAAGCAGTAAGATGGAGCACCTCTTATCCGAAATTTCGTCCTCGCCGCGACTCTCTTCAACCGATCGGCCGCTAAGTTGTAAACATTTATTCTTAGACTCTGCCCGAGTCATAGAGTATCCGTCTGCTGCATCAAAACTCTTCCCAATCCACAAGGAGCCTACCAAGACATTTGCTCTCTAATATATCTCTATCAATCCTGCATCCCCGTTTGTGCTTCAAAGATGGTTATCACGCATAATGCCGACCAGGCTTCTCAAAAGTCTTTGGGGACTTACTACCAACAGTACAAACATACCATTCTCACACTTCTATTTTTTGTTGTGGTGAGGCTCACTGTTTCGATATACCAGAACTCAGGCGTTGTGGCATCCTTCATGTCTATCATCAGAAACGAGGCAAGTCATTCTACTAACGGACCCGTATTTGCGCCCACAGAGTTCAGCCCGAAGGATCCGCTGGTCTTCAACAAGGGTATGATAGGAGTCTGGCTGGGCATAATGCTGACTTTTGTGGTGTTACTATCATGATAGGATATCCACCCTAGATGATGAGAAATGTGTTATGACCTAATGTTTTAGATACGAACAATGAATAAAGGCTGAACTAACCGTGTAGCTTGTACTCAGAGATCTCAGACCCAAGGCGATACCTTGAGTTGTTTGAGCTTGAGTACAAAGCATTGTCTGCAGCTGCGAGATTTCTTATGTTACGACCAGGAGCAACAGATAATATTCTGACGACAGTTCTACATCATGCTTTACGCTACCGAGCTCTCAGGAAGAGCCGGTACGATACGACACCTTAATCAGTACGAGACAAAATCTAAACACGACGTAAAAAAATCCGTAGGCTCAAAGTGTTAAACTCATATTACGATACACATCCTGTGTAGTACAGATGTATATGTGGAAAAATGTAGGAGCCACATGTCTGGCTAGACTATGAACACTTCGAAGGAGGAGTAGCTAGTCCGCTTTTCGAAGAACCAGTCCCTCCTAGTCTCCCTGGTTTTAAAACACCCGCGTGCGCACCTTAGCCGTTGCCTAATTCGGAAATTACAGGGTCGGATTTCCGTCAAGTAGCAATTGACAACGGTTGGGGGCTGGAGGGGATAATTTTCTCTGCAAAGAGCCTCAAATGACTGTAAGAAGGCTTGCCGACCCGTATTGTTTGAAAAACGGGTGTACTTTATGCTTAATTAAAAAGCTTGGTGCTAGGGCTGGAAAATAAGCTATCAGGTGGGGACAAGAACTCAAGGGCAGTCTGTTCAAGTAGAAACACTCCTCTCCCCTTTTGATTTGGGCCTCTCACTGGCATTTGAAAAAGGGAAATGTCAGGCCTCGTGAATGATGACCATAAATTGCTACACAAACGCCCTTTATCCTTGCGCCCTGAAAGTTAGCATGGCAAGCCGCATACGACTTGTCTGTGCATAGCGTAAATGGTTTAATCCTTTGCATATTTCGTAGATCTTCAATTGGCTGAATTTGAGGAGGCTTTTAACCGTTGCCTTGCTAGGACGCACCGAGGTATGTCCTACGTCCCAAAAAGGAAGGTGTCAGTGGTAACCGCAACGCCTGTACGTAAAGATGAATAAGATAAAGGATGATGCAGGAAAGGGTGTGGGACCAATAGATTTGAGGCAGCCCCTTGGGGGGTAAAGATTATTATGTGTTGAAAGTGTGGACACATTGAACAATAGAACACGCTTTGGTACAGATATGGCGTGTCTTCTTGGTATCAACAGCCAGTAAGTGTATCAGACTCAGCCAGGAGTAGGTACGTGATGCAATTTTGGGCCCCAATTTTATCTGATGATCTCGATTATCTTTCCGATCCAATAGACTTTGTGTGCCCCGAACAAGACCTCGAGACTTTATCCCAGTCTCTCGGCCCTAGGTCCGCATAGCTCGATCCCCAAAAATGAAGGAGTTAGTAGGTCAAAAGAGGATTTGAAATAATCCTAGGCATCAGAAGAAGATAAACATGCCGTAGGTGCAAGTACCATTCGATTTTCAGTTTCAGTAGAACCTGATCAAGCTTTGAAGCTAACTAGACCCAGTCTCTGTCTTAGTCTCTCTGCTGCAGGTGGAGCTGCGGGTGCGACTTTTTTCTTTTCATGTACAAAGGGCATCCCACCGCAGTGCATCACTTTGAAAGCCGGATTTACATGGGCGAGATTGTTGGTATATAAACGGCCGCTAATCCCACCATGCTGTGATCTCAAGGGTTTACTTTAACGATGTCAGACACTGAACAAGGGCAGAAGACGACAGCGTCTGACTCTCTCTCGGATGTGAAGGATGTTGAACACATCGGTGCTGATGACACATCTTCTGTTGATGTGGTCAAGACCTACCAGTCACCAGGTGTGGCTAGAATGGAGATGGTCAAGTCTACCATGGAGCAGCCTGGTAAGAAGGCAAGAAACATGCGTATTGGCTTCTGGGTGGCTCTACTCGTCATCGCATGGGTTAACACTTTCGAAGGTGCCACTGTGTACAACTACTCTCCATCAGCTACGTCCGCTTTCGGACACCACTCGATGCTCGCGACTGTGAGTGTGGCAGCCTCCATTATCTCCTCGGTGGCCCCAGTGGTTATCGCCAAGATCTCGGACATTACTTCCAGACCTTACACATTTGGTGTGGCCATTGTGCTTTATGCCATTGGTGGTATCATTTGCTCTGCCTGCCAGAACGTTGCTGCCTTCACCGTGGGTAACGTTTTCATGACTGTTGGAACCGCAGGTATTTCGCTGCTCATCACGCTGATCGCAGCCGACATCACCCCTCTTAAGAACAGAGGCCTCATCATTGGGCTTCTATCGACGCCTTACCTCATTAATGCCTGGTTCACCGGTCTCATTGTGGACTCTGTGCTCACGCACAACTGGAGATGGGGATACGGTATGTTCACCATTATTATTCCAGTGGTGATTTTCCCATGTATTCTCTTCCTCACTTACCTTGAAAACAAGGCCAAGCACGAACAGGTGGCCCTTGGTCGTGTGCGCATGCCAGAGTCCAAGACACTCAAGGAGTGGATGCACTACCTTTATGAGCAGTGTATCGAGATTGATCTTTTCGGTCTGCTCCTCCTAGCCTTTGGGTGGTCGCTGCTTCTCCTTCCTCTGTCGCTCTACTCGTCTGCTGAAAACCAATGGAGAAACCCTTCGCTCATCGCCATGTTTGTGGTTGGAGGTGTATTGCTCATTCTGTACACTCTTTTCGAGTTTTACGTTGCGCCAGTGCCTTCAATGCCTAAGCGTATTCTGTTGAACCGTACCTTCATGACTGCCATGTGCATTGACTTCTTCTACCAGTTTGGTGGTATGGTTCGTCTTGCCTACCTCCCGTCGTATGCGCTTGTCATTTTCGACTGGAAGTACCAGAACTGGACCTACTTCAACAACACCTTCACAATGGCATCGTGCTCCTTCTGTGTGCTTGTTGGTCTTATCCAGAGATGGACTCACAGAACCAAGTACCTACAGACTTTTGGCCTTGCCATCCAGGTTGTTGCCATGGGTATCACCTTCTGGGCTCGTAATGACCACGCCACTACCGTTGCTGTTGTGTGGCCACAGATTTTGATCGGTATTGGAGGTTCTTGCTCCGTTGTTGGGTCGCAGGTTTCCTCTCAGGCCTCTGTTCCTCACCAGGACACTGCCCTGGCCATCTCTCTACTCTCGCTGTGGTCCACTATTGGCCAGGCCATTGGGTCTGCCGTTGCCGGTGCCATCTGGCAGACTAAGCTTCCAGTTGCCTTGAGACAGCACATGCCAGCTACCGTGAACGACACGATGATTATGACATACTTTGGCTCCATCACTGACCTTTACAACCTGCCTTACGAGTCTCCAGAGAGACAGGGTGCCATCACCGCCTACTTTGACGTGACATACTACCTGTTTGCCACCTCTCTTGGGTTGACCTGCATTCCGTTCCTCGTCTCCTTCTTCCAGAAGAACTTCTACTTGGGTAACTCCCAGAACGCCATCGAGAGCAAGCACGAGACTTACACCCGTCCACCAAAGAACTTCGTGGAGAGGGTCTTCAGATTCCTCGACGAGCCTTTCGACAAGAAGAAGAGAGCCGGGGTGATTGAGACTGAGATTAACGAGACGAAATAATGATAGTTTGATTAATACTGCAATAGCCGTAGTGGTGTGCGGGTGTCTGCGATGCGCAACCGAGGCACGGCACGTAGGACCCTGGCTCGTTTACTCGAGTGATGTCATTGGCCGGAAAACTGAGTTTCCGATTTGAACAAACCCGCAGCCCCGCATCCCACTGCGGAGAGTCTCTGGGCACTTTTCCGTCTCACTGGGCGGCATTTTGCTCGCCAGTGTGGTCAGCACTGGGGCGCGGGTACTGGCCAAAGGCACGATGCACGCTAAATGTGACGTGGTCGCCCCGGGGATTCCTCCGTAGCCCCGCCAGAGGGGAACGGCTGTCTTACGAGATTGCTGAAGCGGCTTGGATCGAGACTCGACTCTTTGCGGCTCGTCCGCTCGCAGGGCTCTGGAGCCGCAAGCGCTTAAAGTTTCCAGAGGTCACGGTCAGGGCGCCTTGGGCTCACACTCCAACAACAATAGGGGCCAAGGCCTGGTCACAGGCCTAGAACCCGAGCAAATGTCACGAGATGGAAAAGTCTAACTTTTATACCTGTGCCCGACTATGTCCGCACCTCCGTTGCTCCTGACACAAACCGGGATGACTCTCCCCCGCATTTTCATCTGTACGCACCCCGCGGTTAAGTCTGCCCAAAACGTAAACGTCAAACGGCGTATGTGGGCCAATCCGCACTCGGAATATATAAAGGGTGTTTGCCCCAAGACTGGGTGCAATTACGCCATGCCCCAAAGGCCAAAGAGAACAAGAACTGGATGTCTGTGTTGCAGACGCCGCCATAAGAAATGTGACGAGACCAAGCCCGCCTGTGGCTTCTGTGCCTCTAAGGGCATACCTTGCGAGTGGCCAGTGAGGGGTGCCGTATTTGTCAATTATGGCGACAAGAGACCAGAGCAGTCCACGATGTCGCCAATGACCATGACCTCCACGATGGCTCCTAGCGAGTTCACGGGGCTCTCCATGAACAAGATGATCTCGTGCTTCGACCTCAATTCCCCAGAGAGCACAAATTTCACTGCATCGCTCTCCCCAAGGTCACCACCAGCTAGAGTAAGGTTCAGAGAGTGTTCGATCTCGTCGCTACCCTCCATCGACAGTGCCCTCTCGCCAAAGGCAACCTCCTTCTCAAATTACGACTACACCCCTCGTTCAGCCTCCATTTCATTACCGCCGCTAAGGCCCACTACGCTGTACGTGCCACGCTCGTTCCCAACCAGTACAGCATCCAAGCTCCCAAAGCGTCTCTCAGTGGACTCCTTGCTCAACTGACAAGCATCAACAAGGATCATCTTGTCTATTTATTCACGGCTCATTATTCATGCATTAACATGGTAAGCTAAACTTCTGTCTTAGATACCAGTAGAGAACACCTGAGAGCAGCACTGAGCATCCCGTAACAGGGAACACCCAGTAAGGGAGAGCCCCGGCAACAACTCCAGCAGGCGGTGGCACAAAGGGGAAGAGCGCTAGGAAGAGATTGCTCGCAACAAACACAATACACGCCAGTGAATTGGCGGTCCATGCTTGTCCATTTACACCCCACTTTTCAGCATCACGATTATGGTGTAAGTACACCAGTCCCAGACCGACAAATACATTGATCCAAGTGCCCGGGTAGGCATACAAGTTCACCACAAATTCGTAAACATTGCCGTTCGGTGGAAGCAGCAGCACCAGAACCGTGACGACCCAGTGAAGAATTAGCGAGTTACTCAGTTTCGAAAATGTCGATCCGTAGGGAATGCATTGCTCTCTGGCAAGTTCTTGGTTGATACGTGCGTGGGAGAAGGACACCGCAAGAACGTTGCCAAAGTTTGAAAGCGATATGAAGATGGGTAACACCCGGGCACTGAATGTGTCTCCGAAAATCTTGCGGAAAAAAATTCCGGCAATCAATACACCAGAATCCTTGAGCTCCGAGTAAGGTATCACAACATAGTACGACATGATCACCATGAAGTACAACACAGTTGTCAGCAGGACACTGAGAGGTGCCGCTATTCTCAGCGTATGGTGAGGGTCCTTAACCTCGCTCAACACGTAGTTGGCATTCTCCCATCCCTTGAAAGAGTAAATGATCTGTAACAAGGCAACAGAAAGATTATAGCCATTTCCCTGGTACCCCTCGTAATGCTCCCAGATGTTGTTGAAGTTGTGTGGTGTTCCATTTTCCACGTCTATAAGCCCCGTGGCAACGAGCAATCCCAAAAGTATGATGATCAAAAGTGTGATGATCTTGATAGCTCCCAATGCAGTGAAGAACTTCGTCCCATGATATGGATGGCATATGTGCAAGTAAATTATGAAAGTGATGACACCCACTCCGACCCATCTTGCTGCCCAGTCATTCTCGCCGTACCCCAGAGCAAAGAGGACGTATCTTCCAAAGGCATATGAATTTCCTGAGCTGAAGCCAAGCAAAACGATCTGGAAGGCGTACACACATTCTGCGAGTCCCTTGGGGGTTCTCCACACTCTTTGAAGATAATTCTTCTCTCCTCCACTATACGGCAGTTCTAGTCCAAACTCGATATATATACTCAGCCCACAGAAGCATACAACACCCCCGAGCAGCCAGAGAAGAAGTGAGGTTCCCACAGAACCTGTCAATGCGAAAATGAGTGATGGCGTACTGAAGATGCCCGTTCCAATCATCTTATTGACGATGAGCGCCATCACGGCAAAGGTGCCAAGATGAGGTACCACCGTTGCCTGTGGAATCAGCGGTTCAGTTTCTCTCATTGGATCATTTCTTTGAAGTGAAAAGAGGCGTAAGTCCCAGCTTATCCCAACGTAATGTCATTAAAACTTGATGGCGCCAGGGCACGTGACCGGAGATGGCTTCTTACACCCCAACACCTCGCCTTATCGGCGGTCGCGATATCCATATCTCTAGATCCATCTCTTTACCCTCGCTACATGTATCTCTTACCATTACTGCTCCCTTCTGCATGGGGTTTTCTTATTCCTCAGTCTATTTTGAACTCAATCACTCCCTCGGCTTACTCAAAGCTACCAATTGTGGATACTGAGTCGTTACAGTCTTTGATAACACACGATGACCTGAACTCAAGTGCTATAGAGCTGTTCAAGATCGCCAATGCCTCTACGCCCATGATGGGCCACCCGACGAGAGTGATAGGATCACCGGGTCATTGGAAGACCCTCGACTGGATTACATCTACCCTTGACAATATGACTGAATACTTTACATACACAACGCAGGAATTCGAAGTGTACGATTCCAAGGTGTTCAACTACTCCGTATCTGTGGATTCTGTCAAACTCGATTCTTCCTCATTCGATTACACACCAAGTGCCCGAGTATACGGAGGTGAACTATTTGTTGTGAAGAATTATGGCTGCGATGAGTCAGACTACGAAGGTTTAAACTCTACTCAAGATATAGTGGCTCTCATCAAGAGAGGCGAATGTATCTTTGGAGACAAATCCTCCGTGGCTGGGAAGGCTGGGGCAAAGGCCGCTCTGGTTTACGATCCGCAAAGCGAGTCCCTAGTTTCTGGCTCTCTCGGTGAGCCTACAAATACCACGATTGGCACTCTCGCCATCAGAAGAAGCTCTGCGTTAGCAATGATGGCAGCAAATGCAGTCAAACCTGTATCGCTGGACCTCTTCATTGCCGCTAGCCTGAAGGTGATGAAGACAAAGAACATTATTGCTGACACAATTTATGGCGACAAAGACAATATCGTTGCCTTGGGTGCTCACTCGGACTCTGTTGGAACAGGACCAGGGATCAATGACGATGGTTCTGGCACTATTTCATTGCTTCTGGTGGCGAAGGCACTATCAAACTTCCAGGTGACCAATACGGTGAGATTTGCCTGGTGGGCAGCTGAGGAGGAAGGACTTTTGGGATCAAACTTTTATGCCTACAACCTGACCGAGGAGGAGAACCTGCGTATCCGGCTCTTCATGGACTACGATATGATGGCGTCACCAAACTTTCGGTACATGGTGTATAACGGCTCAAATTCAGTCAACCCTGCGGGCTCTGAGGAACTCAAGAATATGTACATTGATTACTACGAGTCCAAGGGCTTACCATGGGTGCTAGAGGAGTTCGACGGAAGATCAGATTACGTCGGTTTTATTGAGAACGGTATACCCGGTGGTGGTATCCTGACTGGAGACGAGAACATCAATCCCGCAAATGGCAAGCCATGCGATTGGTGTTATCACCAGCTGTGTGATGACCTCAACAACATTGCTTGGGATGCTTTCCTTGTCAATACCCAGCTCATTGCTCACAGTGTGGCTACATATGCTTCTGACCTGAGCGCCTTCCCATTACGTGAGCTCGCAGTCGAGAAACAAGCCTTACCACAGTACAAACGCAGAGGCCACTCCTACATCTTTTGAAATCAGAGCATGTGTAATAGAAGGGAAATGAGCGTGTGCTCTTTTACAGTCACTAGCGACCGTCCGCTGTCTTGAGGTAAGCCTCTTTGGACAGCTGCAGAAGGACATCGAGGTCTCCGGAGTCTGCGCACATCCCGTAGAATACCGAATCCTTCTTGCTCAAAAGGGTATAAGGATGGTCGTACTCCACAACGTTACCGGCATCCATCACGAGGATCTTATCGTAGTCAATGATGGACCTCAGTCTGTGCGCAATAGTGAGGATTGTAGCATTTGCAAACTCCTGTCTGATGGTCTGCTGGATCTTCGCATCCGATTCGTAGTCAATGGAGGCTGTAGCCTCATCAAGTAGCATAATCTTTGGAGCTCTCAGCAGCGATCTCGCAAGACACATCAGCTGGCGCTGGCCCTGAGACAGATTAGAACCGCCTTCTGAAACCTCGTTATCGAGATTTAGGAACTTATTGGTATTCTCCTCCTCAGACTCTTGGTTGGACTCTTGGGCATCAGCAATGGTCTCATCGGAGGAGATCAAGTTGACTCTCTTCAAAGCTTCAAACATCTGATACTCAGTGTACTGTCCAAATGGATCCAGATTGGACTTTATAGTTCCCGTAAACAGTGTTGGGTCTTGCGGGATGATGGTAATAGAGCTTCTCAGGCGATTCAATCCAATGGATGTGATATCAACGCCGTCTATTTTGATGGAACCAGTTTCTGGATCGAGGAATCTGAAGAGCGCAGTGATAATGGTAGACTTGCCAGCTCCTGTTCTCCCCACAATACCAATCTTTTGCTCTGGCGCAACATCAAAGGTGACGTTCTTGATCACCTTTGGTAAGTGAGGAGCATAACGCAGAGAAAGATTGCTGACCTCCAGCTTACCTTGATCAGGCCAAGAAGCTGGTGGCTCATTCTCTGGAATGAATTCAGCAGGCTCCTCCTCAATGTCCAAGTACTCTTTGAGTCTTTCCACGGAGTTCATATTCATTTCGACATTGGCGTAAAGTCTCACCACCCACAATGCACTTTCATTGAAACTTATTGCGTACGACAGCGAGATACCCGCAAGACCAGCATCAAGGCTGTCGATAGAGAAAAGCACAAAGCAGCCTGCAAAGAAGACAACCAAAGCGCCGACAAGATCGTTTCTTACACTGAGCCATCTGTTAGAGACCCACATGTAAAAGAATGGACGGTTGTTCTCGTCAATCTTGTTCAAATTCTCTTGCATGAACTTGCGCTCAACACCGTAAGCACGGATCGTAGATACACCGACCAGAGTTTCCGAGAAATGCTGATGGATAGGGGACTTAGTCACGGAGTCGAATCTCTTGAGCTCTCTCGAACTGGTCAGATAGAAGGTAGCGACAGCGTAGTACAGACCACTTACAAGAACAGCCATGAAGAAAAATCCTGGCGTGATCGTGGTGATCAGCACCAAAATGGCAACGACAGAAATGACACAAGCAGCAACACCTTCAGCGGATGGAACCAAATCCTGATCCACAGACTCTATATCTTTCGAGAAACGATTCATAATTCTGCCGATAGGAGTGGAGTCGAAGAATCTCAACTTTGCTCTAAGAACTTGGCCCAGAACCTTTTTAAAGATTCTTTGGGAGGCACTGATACCCCGGAAGAACACATAGAGAATCCTGAGAGAAGCGAAAACCATGTATGCCACACCAAACATTGCATAAACAATGATGTAGTAGAGAGATGGGTCCGAGGTTTTGAGAGCACTGAACTCATCCTTATAGTATGTGTACTTTAAGGAGAGAGTGGTGAGAGGTCTAACAACAAGCTGCACTGCACTGTTGCCATAGATGCCTTGTGAAGCGAGGGACCCCAGGAGACTAGAAATTGATTTCTCGATAGCAGCAGACCATGCACGCACCCACCAAGACTGGCCAATATCGACACCTTGAGCAATACAGAAAAGAACAAACATGACAATCATCACAGGGAATCCTCCAAACATCTTGAAGAACCATTTGTAAACTTCGAAAGAGACAATGCCGTCAGACTTTGTCTCCTCCTGAATAAGCTTGCCCTTTTTGAGATTCTCCAGCTCTTCCTCCTCCTCATCAGTTGGACCAGTCTCTTGGCTCAACGTCTTGTCAAGCTTGGCTTTGATCTCAGCCGCAGATGGTTTACGAGCCTTGTCCAGCAAGTTGAGCGAAGAAGCTGCCCTAGAGTTGACAGAGGATCTGATCATCTCATCTTTGCCGAAAGCACCAGCATTGTAGAGATCTTCTGGAGAGCCTTGTTTGACAATTTTTCCGTCTTCCATCATGACGACAAAATCGGCAGACTTGATCGTCAGCGCAACATTGTGCGAAACAAGTAGCACCGTTCTATTGTTCATCAGAGGACCGGATATACAGTTGTCATAGATGTGTAAGGCAGTGTGGGAGTCGACAGCACTCAAGCAATCATCAAGCAACACGTGTCTCGAGTTACAATAGAGAGCTCTGGCAAGAGACACACGCTGCTTCTGGCCACCCGATAATGCAATACCCTTTTCACCAATCTCAGTCTGGTCACCAGCCTTCAAAATCTCGAAGTCACGAGCAAGACCACAGGCCTGCACCACAGACTGATAGCGATCCTTGTTATAAGGCGTGCCGAAGAGAATGTTGTTTCTGATGGTGTCGTTCAAGAGCCATGCCCCCTGAGAGCAGTAGGCAACGGACTCTGTCAAACCATCTGGGCCCACTTCCAAATCCTCCCTTGGATGGAAACCTGGAAGGTAGACTTCACCGGCAGTGGACTCCATCTCACCAAGAAGAGCAAGCAAAAGCGAAGTTTTTCCCGATCCAGTAGGCCCGATGATAACATTCAGCTTTCCAAGTTTGAAGTCGACATCCAAATTTCTCAGTTTGAAGTCAGCTGCAGATTTCGAGTCCCATGAGAAACTTGCATTCTTGAACCCGATCTTGCCATTGTTCTTCACATTTTTGGTGAGCTGTTCATACTTAGTAGTCTCTTCCTCATCCAAAAACTCTTGTACACGGTCAAGAGACACCTTAGAGTTGATAACCCAGGACAACATGTCACTGAACTGGTCCAGCGGATTTCTCAGCAGTGTGAAGAGTGAAAGAGCCGTAAATGCAATAGGAGTAGTCAGGGTTTTGCCATCAACAAAGATATAGAGAGCAAAAGACACAAGAGTGACAACCGATGGTGCAATGAAAAACACAGCTGCCGACATAGTCCAGTAAATACATCTCTTTTTAAGGGTGTCCATCTCCTCCTTTCTAATCTTCAAAATTTGCTCCTTGAACTTCTCTTCCCAAGCAAAGAACTTGATGATTCTGATGGCCTGCAGTGTCTCGTTCAGCTTTTGGATACGTCTGTCAGTCACGCTCAAAAGCTGTTTTTGCAGCTCACCCATGAGTCTGGAGAAGTAATACGTGAAAGGAGAAGTGAAGAACATTGCAAGGGCGCCACCCAACGCACTCCAACCAAGCAGTCCGTAGAGCAAGTAGACGGAAATGATCACCATAACGAATGCTGCAATCAGCGCATGCAAGTAGGCGGACACTTCAGAAATTTTAAATGCATCCACCGCCATCAAGTTAATGATCGCACCGAGATTGGCAGACTTGCTTGAGTCGTCATCTTTCTTCGCCTCATCAACTTCTTCCCCGTCATCACCCTCAGTGCTTTCTTCCAGACCAGCATCAGCCTTGTCTTCGGCCTTCGCAGATGTAGCAATCTTTCTTCTGAGAGCCTTGCCGTAAATTTCAGAGATAATAAGGGACTTGAGGTTTATGCAAACTCTCCGACCAGTGAAAAGAGCTTGGCCAGATGCGATCACAGAAAACACTTTAGAAGCAAACATGACGAAGACGTAGAACCAAGCAAGAGAAAGGGTTCCCGACTCTCTGTCTTGTACAAATTCCAGTATTCTTTTGAGCAACAGCGTTGGCACAAACACGATCACTGCTTCCACGATAGCCCAGAAGACCTGAATTAAAAACATCGGTAGGAAGTAAAGCATGAGTCTGTGTTTGAACTTCATTGTGCGTTTCGAGCGCATCGAGAATCGCTTGAAGCTCTTCACCACAAAGTAGGTAAAGTCCTCCATCTTGAGGTCCCAAATCTGATCAATAGTGATGGTGGCCTGATAAGCCTTCCAAATCATCTTATCGATCCAGGAGAAGGTGATGAACTGAATCAAAGAGATGTTCGGCTCAGGTGCGTACTGTCTTTTGTCATCGGAGATGTAGATGAACGGACATCTGTTTCCAATGGTTGCTGTGAGTAGGAGGCCCCACAACGTGGTCACGATAAGGAAATCAGCAATGTAGAAGGATTTGAAGTCGCCCGTGTTTCCGCAGAGCGCAGATCTGAAAACCAATGCCTTGGGAAACCACAACGCCATGTAGACAACAAAGTTGTTAACCCAGAGATTTGGTATCGTGTTCAAGACAAAGCTATATGTGTCATTCAAGTTTGCCACTCGTACCGTAGTGAGTATCAGAAGCCACGACCAGAGGGCAATGTGTGCGATGACAGCATTGTGAGAGTAAGCAGAGTCCTCAATACTGTATGCATAAGAAGCGAGAATAATTTGTGAGATGATAAGTAACTCTTCGAACACCACTCTGAGCTTTTCAGTGAGGTTTCTTGTAACGAGCTTCTTTCTCCCGTGAATTTCACCGTTCAACTTGACAGCAGGAAGTGAGCCCGTGTCGAAGTGTCTTCTTTTGACCTCCTCTGTGAAACGTTCTGATGTCAGAGAGTCAGCGGTATACAGAGGTGACTGCGTGAGAGGTGATTCAACGGAAAGTAAAGGTTCGGTTTCCTTAGAGTCGTCAAGAGCAATGCTGCGGTTATTCTTGTAAAAGTTTATCAGAGTCTTGATCAAGATAACAGCAAATGAAACACCAAGAATAGTCACAGGCCAATACGTGTCGAAGTAGAGCACACGACCGCATAGTGACAAGTCGTCAAAGTCCCAAAGCTTGGGACACCTTCCCAGCTTGAGATCCGGCTCGCTCATCACGTGTTGAAAGGCTGTGAGCAATTGGAAATCCAGCAAAGTTGACTCGTCAAAATCTGGGGATGTGGTATATTTATCTGGTGCTGCCGAATATGACACTGAGTAAAGGATACAAGATTGTTTTGCCTGCCCAATTGCCGATGCTGTAGTAAGTAACACGCGTTAAGCGCAACACTGCATATCATTTACTGAAAAGTGGCCCCCGAATTCGCGGGATGGCTGCCGGAGGCCTTAAGCGGACTATTTCTCTTGCTCACAGGGCATTTGAGTAAACTCGTACTAGCCACGATGGGACATGCATTGATTGGAAACCACTCCATTCTTGAAGAGCCTTGCATCCGTGATAGCCTCCTCTCAGGCCTAGAGGATATCCTTCGGTGTTGACCTGTAGACTTAAGCAGCGCCGTACCGGAATAATTCCCACTTTTGGTGCTGGCGTGCGCAATGCCCCATCCCCCGCCCTAGCTGGAGTCCTAAAGGGGCCAGGTAGATAATTCATCATTGATAAACCATATCCAAGGGTGGCCCATGGCAGAGACATATACGATATTCCATTTATATTTCGCTCTCAGGAAGCAGTTGGTCTGATTGCCTAGCTTTGGCAACTGCACGGTTATGTGGCTCTCCTAACCCCGGCCGCGGCCAGTTCGGGGTTATCGTCTATCTCGGGGAGGAGCCGTGAAATAGGTCTGATGGGACACATTAGATGGAATCACGTCAACGGTGCCCCTGATGCATATTCGACTCTTTCTACTTTGACGTAATGACTTCCAAGAAATTGGAGACAAGAGTCGCCTAGACTGTCCATTTCAGGAGATCTGCCGTTTTCATTCATTTATACTAGCATGTGCTAGACGATTAGCAATATGAGATTCAAGGCCGTTGAGCATTCAGGACTGTTCTGTCTTTGGCTCGTCGAGCTCGTTCTGGGCAGCTGGAGAATGTTCAGCATTGGCAGAAGCCTCCTGGGCGATTGCTTCCACTGCCTCCTCCCCCTCGGGCTTTGTTCTAACATCAATAGCAACACTGGCAACTACTTCCCTGTCTCCCCAAGACTTGCCGTTTATCTTCTCCACCTTCTGCTCAATAGTCTCACCCTCCTTGAGCACAAGTTTGGCGAAACCATAACCCCTATTTCTTCTTTCGGTCGACTTGCCCTTTTCTTTGAGACGTTTCAGAACAAATGGCGGCAAGTTGAAGAATGGAACAGACACCCAAGCCACCTCCTCACCCTGTGACTCCAAAAACTCTGTCAAGTCCTTCGATCTGACTTTGAAGTCCAAGTTGTTCAAGTGAAGAGTATCAAGTGACTTTTTCCCCTGCTCAAAAGGCAGCTTTTCTTGCTTCTTTGTCTTTTTGGGAACTGCGGCTTTCGGTGTCTTTTCCTTAGTTTGTGTTGCAGCATCAGGGGTTTGCTCACCTCTTGGAACGTCTTCAGCATTCACAGGAGCCTTGCGTTCCTTCTTGGGTTGCGGGTTCTTAGGATGCATCACGTAGACCTGACGCCCATTAAACTCAGTGTCGTTGAACTTTTCAATAATCTCGTCTAGCTTGTCTCCGGTTTTGAACGTGACAAAGGCAAACCCACGAGTACGAGCAACAAAACGGCCATCCTCTCCTTGAGAGCGCTTAACAGGAATCTGGATGTTCTTCACCTCATAGTCCTTGAATAGCTCCTCAAGCTCGTGTTTCTTTGTTTTGTATACTAGATTTCCGACATACAACGTATGTGTTGGTTCGCTAGGCTTTTCTCCATCGACAGCATCCACCACAGCAGCTGCTTGGGTGTCAACCTCATCGGATTTTTGCTCTAGAACGACAGTATCTTTGACTTCCTTGGCAACCTCAGACATTTTCCGTATGGCGGTGGCAAACTTCTCTGACTTGAGTTCCTGCTCTGCGGGTTGTTAACACTAAAGTTATTTTCAAGCAATTATGGTCCCACACAAATGTCGTATCAGTTGGAATCGATGATAAGTAATACCTTTAGGGTGTTACGTGTATTACGATTGCGGTTGTTGAGACAGTTTCCTTGACGTTTTGGTTCGCGTGGCGCCAATTTTTCGAGATCGTTCGACCCGAAAGAGAACAATAGGGACGAATGAGGCAGCTTCCCCTTTGGGATATGACTTTATCAATGAATTTCGGGTAAAGCCCCCGATTTCTTAAGCTTGATAAACCTGAGGACTGCTTTCAAAAGATCTCTAACTCGAAGTGAAGCGAAAGGGCGTCTCCATTAATGGGCTCGTACAGCGCAACGGTGGCTCGCGGCAAAAGTCCGGGGTAAAAGACCTCAACCAGACCATCACGAAGTCCTAATCAATAAAATGCCCGAGCAATAGCATGAGAGAAGTTGCCTCGGACTGTGATTGCATCAAGTTTATCAGAAGGGGATTCACAGATAAATTTTAACCATTTTCTTATAATTGTTCATTTCGAAATTCTGTAAGACTTTTTGAAAGCTGAAATTGCTGGTAGCCATTTTTGTGATAAAATTGTAAGAGATAATACTTAAAGGCTGGATATTTCAGGGATTCTCGCCAAAACTTGAATGAGAGACTTCAAGAAAGAGCAAAATGTTATTTATAAACTGTCACTGAAGTTAGGGTGATTACTGCTGGGTGTACAGATGTTTTGACGCCCGGCGGGAACACCTACACTTCAGGGAATCCTTTGCTATGATTGAAACAGACCTTCATTTAACATGAATTAAATTACTCAGGAATCTGCAGCATGAGCTTCCCAGTAGTCTTTCTACCCTCCAGGTCAGCGGCGGCCTGCTTGTACTCACTCAATGGATAGGTCTTGGTGATGTCAAACTTCAACTTGCCAGAGGAGAGAGACTCAAGAAGCACACCAACATACTTTTCAGCATCCTCCTCGGTGTAAACGTAGTTGAAAACTGTTGGTCTCTTGATAGTGAGGTTTTGAGGGGATAGCCTGTTCAACGAGAATGGAGGAACTGGTCCAGAGGCATTACCAAAAGTGACGAACGTGCCGTTTCTTCTCAGTGAGGCAAACACTGGCTCAAAAGTATCCTTCCCAACACTGTCAAAAGCAGCATGAGCCAACTCGCCGTTGGTAAACTCCTTGACCTTAGCAATGATGTCGTCGGTCTGGGAGTTGATGAGGAATTCAGCACCCGCTTCCTTGGCAAGCTTCAGTTTCTCATCACTGGAAGCGATAGCAATTACATGGGCACCTTTCTGAGACACGATTTGGTCTAGAAGGAGACCAACACCTCCAGCAGCGGCAGTGACGATAATGTAGTCTCCTGCCTGGACCTTGTAAGCCTCCTCCGTGAAAGTGATGGCAGTGAGTCCTTGGATGAAGATTCCGCCGAACAACTTCATTTGCTCCTCGGAAGTGTCCTTTGGAATCTTAAATCCCTTGCCATTGATGGTGTCAAAGGCAGTGTACTGAGCAAAGGTGGAAGAGGATGCGTAAGCAATGTAGTCGCCAACCTCGAAGCCCTTGGCATTCTTCCCCACTTGCACAACAACACCGGATGCTTCTCTGCCCATAACGTAAGGCAATGAAGCTGGGTAGAGACCAATTCTGAAGTACTTCTCGATGAAGTTGATTCCAGCATACTTGTTCTTCACAAGAATCTCATGATCCTTGATTGATGGTACGTCAATGTCATCGTACGAAATGCCGTCATAGTTTTCGGTGTTCTTGTGAAGAACAAAGGCCTTCTGCGTTTTTGGGATTGTTGTAGACATGGAAAAAGTAGCTCAAGTTGCAATTGACACTCGAATAAATTCGCCTCTCTTATATATAGTTCGGTTCAAATAGCTATGACAAATACCAAACACTCAGATCGAGATCTTATTTGACTGTAAGCTTTCTTTATTTGGCAAGGTGTTTAGGCGGTGGGGTACTCCGGTGTTGCATTTGTCACGTAATTTGTAATCGCGAGCTTTATTGTTACGGGAAATCGGATAGGGCCACACTGTGTACTTGGGGCTTAAATCCTTTTAAATCCATATGGCTCAAAGTTGACAAATGGCGACAATAGAAAAATTCAGATGTATTGAATAGCTTTCGTTTTGAAGTGTGGCTTTCAGCATCTCGCCTTGAAACCACATAGCGCAGGATCCATGTATAGCCGCTGAGTGCCGAGGTTTAGGTGTTTTTCCTAATTGGGTAACCGCAACTCTACAAAAAGAGGCTTTCCAGATAATAAAAAGCGAAAGTTACTCATTGACAATCGGGGTGCAATCGCAGCTTTAAATCTGGGCGCTGTAACAAACATCAGCAACTTCAACGCCCCTGTCCCAATAAGTGTCTTCGGTATAGGCTATCGTACCGTCAGCAGTGAGCAAATTGAGCTTCTTGTAATCTGCAGAGCTCCAGCCCTTGACCTCTTTGAAGTTGAGGAAGTCAACAAATGGTGTGGCCCACTTGGTAGCAATGACACGCTCAACTTCGGAGTATTGCTTCATGTAGTAAAACCACAAGGTGAAGTCAAGTCCGTGGATAACCTTAAGCTCCTTCGGAATTGCCGCATCATTGAAGGCTGCCCTGTAGCTTATACGGTATCGAAAGATCTTTTCTTGAGGAAACCCATATTTGACGAGCTGGTTCACAAAGCCTCTACCTGAGGCGTAGACCTGGCCGTCGGAGGTGATGCTTCCAAAGAGGAGCCTGAGTTTCTCACTGAAATTTGGATCTTGCTCACTAAGAGAATCAAATTCAGGATAAACCTTGAGCAGTGGCTCAATCACCTTCACCGGATAGTAATTTTCCACTTGAAGTTTGAGGTCCTGTTTTGTGACTGGAGTGTTTAACATGGAGTACTTCCAAGGCTCATTGTCAGCTTCACCAATGAGAATTCTAATATCTTTTGTGACCATCTTCTTAGTAAATGCTCCTGATTTCAAGTCTGCAATTAGACCGGATGGAACAAATTGACCGTCAGTAACAGCCCTGAAGGTGTGCATACTCAGAGTTGGAATGAAATCCTCAATGAAGTCAGAATCCAATCCTCTGAGCTTTTGCAACTTCTCAGTGTCATCCAAATGTGAGAGACCGAGTTTTTCAACAACCTCATCAAACTGGTGTTGGGTCTCCTCGATTGTCTTCGGCTGACAGTAGACAAGATTGGACTGAAAAACCAGTTGCTTGATAATTTGTTGCTGATCTGGATGATACAATTCATAGGCGAGCTGAAAGAACAACGAATAAGAGCCAGCGGAAAGACCGGACACGGTGATGGCCTCTGGGTTTCCACCGAAGAACTTGATATACTTATAAGTCCATTCAAGAGCAAGACGCTGGTCCCAGAACCCCAAATTTGAAGAAGATGGGTCCTCCGCTAACAAAGCTTGACCAGAAAGAAATCCGAAAATATTCAGTCTGTACCCTGGGGCAACGAGAATGAATTTATCCTCAAATTGGGCATTGAAGTCCACAGTGTCCATTAAGACGTTGTTAGGGGAATTGTATTGCAACCACCCTCCATGGAGGTAGAAGTACACTGGCCATCCGTCCTCTGGAGCTTTTCCCGTCGGAACAAAAATATTTGCGTACTGGATCTCCTCCTTGGAAGGACCTTTCTTGTAATTGAAAACGGGGTTGGGAACGGCGGGCTGAGGACACTTCAGACCCACTTTTCCGTAATCTCCCGTGTAATCAAAGTCATCAGGGATCGGCTGAGCTCTTTTGAATCTATCTTTAGCAGATACGGGCAGCGCGTAAGGCACGTTTGCGTAACGGACGGTTGAGTCGGAGCCAGTGATTCGAGAACCGAAAGTGTAACCGGTGAGCTTCCCATGCCCTGGAATCTCCAGGACAAATGGGGCGTTAGACTCGCTTGCATCGGACAAGTAGCTCATGAACGTTGATGACGAAGAAAAGGATTTCTAGCGGAGTGCTTACACAAAAGAGATAAAGGAAGAATATTTTCGCAAACAAAGATTTGAGATACCAGACGTTGATAATCTGCAATCAATTCGCAGCAGATCACAAAGAGTCTTCTAATGCTCGAGGTTGCTCGGGCACGCACGCGTATTGACGGAGAGGGTTCTACTTGTTCTCTAGTAGGATCAGGGTTGATCCAGCACGGTAGGGCCAGGACCATGCGTCCGCTGAGTCTTATCGGGTCTCCGCCGCTTTTATCAGCGGCGCGAGCTTGTTGGGAGCTCGGATGTTCGCGGTAAAGCGCGCAAAGGCTCGGTTATCAGATAAACTCCACGGTACCTAAGGGGAATTTCCTTGCGCTACTGTCAGGTGTTGCGCAGTGATACACTACGCTCGGACTTTTGGAGTCATAACTCCACGGTAGGGCTGCAGAAAGATGGATGATTGTTTCATCTGATAGACCCAAGATGGATTAGTAGGTTGAGCAACGACTTGCCCCTTGTCGGAATTCTCTGGGTAAAACGCCGAGTGCCTTGTGTTGCCGCGATAAATACCCATCGTAATTTGGTTTTACGCCCTCTGACGCACAGGCTCTCGTGTCACATTGAGGGTAAGATGCCGACAGATCTGCCCACAGCTTGCAAAATCGGCTGTGAGATAAGGATCCATTTCCGCATGCACAGAAGTCTGATAATGCTACGATAACCGGCTGAGATTGCAGAATCAAGTTGGATATATAAATGGACCCTCCGCCAAGTAAGCCAAGATACCAAGAACACCAAGAACACCAAGAACACCAAGAACACCAAGAAAACCAAGACCACACAATGGCTGTTTCAGCGCAGAGTACCAGCGACGGTTCCGGCAAGTACTCCGCCGAGGAGAAGATCCCACAGAATGTCAAGGAGGGCGAAATCTCTGATCTTGAGGCTCAGCCAATCATCTCCACCATCATCTCGCCTAACGGTAAGGTCATTGAGGTTAACAACCACCCAGGGTACGGCGTGGATGCTGCCCTTGAGTTTGCTGAGAAGTACGAGCAGGTCGAGATTCACCCAGAGGCTGACCTTAAGCTTCGCCGCAAACTCGACATGACCATCCTGCCCCTACTTGGATTCCTCTACATGGTGCAGTTCATGGACAAGACATGTACCTCCTTTGCCGCTGTCATGGGCATCCGTACCGACCAGCACATGGTTGGCCAGCAATACTCCTGGGTCACATCTTGTTTCTACCTTGGCTACCTCATTGCCTCTCCTTTTGCCGCTTACACTCTCCAGAAAGTTCCAACCATCAAGACCTGCTCCGGGTGTATCATTATCTGGGGTGTTGTTCAGTGCTTGATGGCCGCCACTAACGAGTACGAGACCTTCATTGTGCGTCGTACACTCCTTGGAATCCTCGAGGCTTTCGTTGCCCCAATCTTTATCATCACCCTTAACCAGTACTACAAGAAGCCAGAGCACTTTGGCAGATCCGCTTTCTTCTACGGTTTTAACGGTCTTGGATCCATTTTCCTTGCAGCCGTCTCCGCCGGCCTCTACAAGCACCAGGACTCCTACTCCATCAAGTCTTACCACATCCTTTTCCTTATCATCGGTCTCATGACTATCCTCATTGGTGCCATCCTTCTCTACGTTTTGCCAGGTCAGCCAACTGATTCTTGGTGGTTGACTGAGGAGGAGAAGGCCATGGTTGTTGCCAGAATCAGAGGTAACCAGCAGGGTTTCGGATCGAAGAAGTACAAGCCAGCTCAGGTTATTGAGTGTCTTACTGACTACCGTACTTGGCTCTACTTCCTCATTGCTATTCTCTGTGCCATTCCAAACGGTGGTGTTACTTCTTTCACCCAGATTCTCATCCGTAACATGGGTTACTCCACCATTCAGTCGCTTTTGATGAAGGCTCCAACTGGTGCCTGTGAGCTTGTCTTCTTGTGCTCCCTTCCATGGGTTGCCCTTGTTATCAAGTCGAGAATGCTCATCGCTTTCATTTACTTGGCTGTCTGTCTCATGGGTGTTTGTCTCCTTGCCTGGGCCAACAACGCTGGTGGTCTTGCCGGTATCTGGCTCTTCGGTATCTCCCCAGTTGGTATTGCCATGGTCAACTCCTGTGTCGCTTCTAACACTGCTGGTCACACTAAGAAGCTCACCGCTAATGCTATTGCCCTGATGGCTTTCAGTGCTGGTAACATTATTGGTCCACAGACCTTTAGAGCTTCTGACGCTCCAAACTACCCAAAGGCCAAGGCTACCACCGTCGGCTGTCTTGCGGCAGCCCTTGTGCTCATTGCTGCACTTGCCTTTGCTAACATTGCTGAGAACAAGAGAAGAGATGCCAAGAGGGCTGCTTTGGGTGATGCTTACACTGTTGTCAAGAACCAGGAGTTCGCTGACTTGACTGACAAGGAGAACCCAGAGTTCAGATATGCCTACTAATTTTACTTGGCGTCTCGATATTCTCCTTGTTTTTGTATCTTTTTGTTTAAGTGTTCTCGATGCTATTTGACATAGCAACATGATCGTATATGAATAAATATTTTATGAATAGAGTAAAAATCCCCAGTAGCGTGGCAATTCTAATAATCTGTTACTACTTGGCTTGAACATGACTCCATCAAGGGTAGCTTCCCGCTCTAGGCCCAAAGTAACCATCTAGTGCTTCAGTAGCAATGTCCAAGAGCGACTGTCTCCCAGTGAAGCCATCGACACCAACACCCAGAATGTCGTTACCCCACCAGCTAAGCGCCTTTGGATGGTAGCGAACAGAGAAGAAGATGATAACAGCAGAGAAGGCAACAGCAGAGGAAAAGGCAGCCGCCAGCACATAGTTGTACTTTTCCCACCAAGCCGGATATCTGTTTCTGATGTAATGCATGAAGATGAAGGAAACGTAAAGACCCGTAGAAACATAGGAGAGATTGTATGGTGCCCACTGTTGCATACCGCCAATGATGAGTGTTGGTGCAAAGTATCTGAATGTCTTTGGGAAGTATCTTTTTACCAGCACACAAGGGATGACTGCGAGGGCCCCAATGAGGAAAGTCCACTGCAAAATAGGATAGAGGCCATTGAAAACTCTCTTAGGCCCGATAATGCCCCAGAAGACCGCAGCAGAGTAGAAGTTGGTCTCTCTAGGGCAGTAGAATCTGTTCTCAGCTTGAGGAGTACATATGTTCTCGATGTTAGAGAGTTGCCAGTTGATAACACCTAGCGACACAAAGCACTGGATCAGAGTAGAAATCATCTGGCCCCTAAAAATGGCCATTGGAGGTATTTTGGCGTAGTGGGCAAGTTTTTGATCACCGATATAAGTCTCTGCCTGAGAATCGATATTTCGACCGAGAGACTTAAGATTGTTCATGGCCAGACCATTTCCTGGGAGAGCATAGCCAATGATAAGTTCGACCAATACGTTCATACCAAGAGAGAAGCCAGTCGTAGAGTAAATGAGGCAAATTGGAACAAGGAACACAGCATTAAGACCCAGAATAAAGAAAATACCCCAGATCGGCGTTTGAGCTGGATATAGCTTCATGCAAAGAATGGCAAGGACAACTGATATGACTAGAACCGCATAGTAGTAGTAGTCAGGAACCTCCCTGTATCTGGTCATCATTCGAGAGTGGGTGTCATTGTATCCCTCATAAGTAGATTTTTTCCAATCCCTCATGTTCTGCCACACTTTAATGAAACCCATCTTAACAGTTTTCCATTCCTGAATGACGGTGTAGAGGAAGCCAAATGGGTACAATGCAAAGAAGGCACCATAGACGAACAAATTACCAGCTGTGTAGAATGGAGGAGAGTATGCCTGATACTTGGCCTCGTCGAGACGGAAGTTTTCGTTTAGAATGCTGGTTGCCTCATAAACCTCACCTGTGTTCGTATAGATCTGGTTGTCATTGATAGGCAGGAATCCGGTCCACTTGTAGTTCTTATAAAACATGCCCAAGATTGCAAAGAAGCCGATAAAAGTGCCGATGAACTGATTCAACTGTGAGAAGAATGGGATGGTGAGAGAGTAATTGTAGTCGATGACGTTCCAGTCAAAGGTGGTGATTGGGTTGAAGCCCAGTCCGTACTGCAACCCACACACAGTGGCCAAATTGAAATTGTCTGGTTTAATCCAGGTGATCCAGGAGAAAATTGACAGCCCCTCGAAGAGGTACGATGGGACCCAGTTGTAGATGAACATTGCACAGAAGGCGATAGCGAAGAATTTGTACTTTGTCAAAGTCCATCCATTGACAATCTCCTTCTTTTCCGGTTTCAATAATGCTCTATTCAGGGCGAGCGTTGGCAAAAGCGTGGGCCAGATACATCTTGGTTCGTACACTGCAAATCTTCTGGCGAGGGCTACCAGCCCGAAGCCCATAAACTGTGATGCCAGCATCAACAGGGTTTCGTAGCCAAAATCAATCCAGGGAGTTGGCAGATAATGAGGCAGCCTCTGGATGAAAATGTTGAGTGACACGTAAGTGTACGAGATAGAGACATTAAAGATGACAGTTGAAAACATCTGTTCCTTGTAGGTCCACGCACCAGGATTCAGCGAGTGCCGTCTCCCGAAGAGCGTGAAGCCCCAATCTGGTAGTACGAGTGCGGCAAACTTGCCACAAGGATAGAGCAAGAGCTGGATCATTGCAGAGGTCAAACTGATCGGAGGTCTTCTATGCATGAAGAACTCGTTGACGCCGGTGCCAACAATTGTCCACAAGAAACCGAGGAAGTAAGCCCTGATGGTTTCCACAGGCGTGTCAAAATCATCGTAAGGGTCCGTGACTGCTCTCACCTCTGGGTAAGGACTGTGATAGATCACTAGACCAGCTTCAAGCTTACACTCGAATTGCCATTCGTCTTCGGACACACCCGAGGCCTCAAAACCCCCAAGAAGCACCTCCATTCGATCGTAGCTCTGTGCAGGGAAGTTCGCATCGTCCTTGTGATGATCGATGATTTCGGCCAAATGTGTAAGTGCCTCGTCGAGAGGAAGTTGCTCGATCTTGCTCAGCATAAAGGCAACCGTAGGCGGCAGCGATGTAAGATCCAACAGTTCAGTCTCGCTCTCCACAGTGTGTCCACAACGTGCGAGGATCATCTCACGATGTCTGATGTTCACCTCACGTGTGATGAAGCCCTCTTTCAATTCAAATGCTTCAGTGAGTACGGCATCCTTTTTCTCTAAAGGCTCCGAGGATGTAGCTGTTAGAGGTGTCCCAGCCTTCGAGTCTGACCTTGAAGGTTTAGAGAAGAATCCCATGGGCGCTTGGTGATCCTAAATGGCTTGCGATGTGTGGTCCCAGAAGGTGGAGACGAAGGAGTTTATATTCACCGAAGGATGACCTCTTTCGGTAAATAGTGCCGTAGGTGTCACACAACTCGTATGGTCTCCGCAGATCGGGCTTCAAACAAGAGAAAACCGCCCAGTGTGCATGAAGTGACTGATTTCAGGGGTCCAACAACTGTCATTTCCCCGATTCCAGTAATCGAGCCGATAAAGTCAGGTGCGCTTTCCCCGGGCATCCAAATCGGGAAGGTTCCCGATCGGGCAACTTGGCGGCGAAGTTTCCTCCTCTGGAGGAGTGGTGTCGTAATATCGCTATTGTGTATGGTCTGAGTGGGGATCAGCAGACTTGCTGGATCACTTATCAGTCGCTTCAAGCCATTTCAGGGTGCGTTGACGGCCCGAATTCTTGCAGTCGTGCTTATCTCCATGCTTGTACACGATTTGAGGCGTTCTAAGGAACAGTTCTCAATTAGGGGGGGTTAACTAAGAGCGTCTCAACGATCATTGATTTAATGAGCATTCAGATCACCTTTACTGGGCTAGATTCGTCGCTCTCTGGCTAAGGCGAAATTGGTGCATTGATTGAGGGAGTTGTATGTTCTCACTTCAACAGCTTTCCTAAATGAGACGAAGAAATCCGAGATAGTTTAGTGGCTAGAATCCTCGCTTGTCGCGCGGGGGACCGGGGTTCGATTCCCCGTCTCGGAGTATTTTTTTCGTTTTTGCTTGTTATAGCATCTTATAACCTTGATTTGATCTTTTCAGATGTTTAAAGCCCTTTCAGCACTTGAAAACAGAAGCACAGTTTCCGGAAATGCGAGATTGTGGATGAATTTGACCAGTTTGTTTTTATTGTTTCGCATATGTTTCATTGAAACAAAAGTGCGTTGCCATAGAGAGGATGGAAGTGTGATTACCGAAACAGATAAGGAGGTCCGCTGCCTGTAGGTGTGAGTTGATTTATCTTGAAATCATATCTTGCAAAATGAGCTATTTGAACTATTCGATTGATGATACTGGGAATCGACAGATGGAGTCATCCACCGCACCTTCGAGTGCGAGAACAAGCTTCTTTAGCCAGGGGGGCCATCACCAGTCTAGTAGTTATCAGCAGCAGAGCCTTGGATACTCAAATCAGCTTTGGGGTAACCCACAGAGCCAGGGTCAATTGTCTCTACAGCATCAATACACGTCTGCGAGCACAACCGCCGGCTCCTTTTCAGTTCCATTGAATAATGATGAGGTCGAACAGCTCAAGATGCAAATTAAGATCAAGGAATCCCAAATCGAGTCTTTGGAGAGTGAGGTGGAGAGACTCAATGAGTCAATCGCTTTGGAGACGACTTCTACATCGGAGAATTTACCAAGCCAGATTCCCCAGTCACTCAACGATCTTTTTGTGCAACTGAGCACCAAATACTCAAAAGCACAGGAGGAGTTGCAAAATACCAAAACTAGACTGGAATCACTTGTTACTGCAATAACTTTGAATCCGTCTAATTATGTTACCAATCACGGCAGATATGACGAGCTAGAGGTGAGCCACAAGATTCTCCTAAAGCTAGAGAATTTGACCAGGGAGAACAATGACTTTATGAAGCTCCTCAGTTATGGGAAAATGAAGCAAATGGAGATGCAAATCAATCTGCTCAAGAAGGAGAACGAGATGCTCAAGGCCAGTAACAGCACAATGCTGGAGAAAATCGAGGAAATGAAGACAGCTACAGAACACAGCAATAAATACTAGAGATTGATTTTTTTCTCTATATCCGCTCAGCTTCCAGCAAATAATACATATTTTAGTTCTTGAGTGCTCTTCTCTCCCTGACAGCAGAGGCAAGATCTCTGAGTACAGAAGCGGTGTCGTCAATACTGATACACGCGTCTGTGATAGAGCAACCGTAGACAAGGTCCTGCTTGCCTGTATCTGGAACATTTTGTCTGCCCTCAACAAGATTACTTTCAATCATGAGACCACAAATGGACTCGGAGCCCTTTCTCACCTGATCGGCAACCACCTTGGCCACCTTTGGCTGGTTTCTGTGGTCTTTGGAGGAGTTCCCGTGAGAGCAATCAACCATAATACGTGGTTTTTGAGTGACGCCATTCTTCTCGAGCTGTTCCTGAGCAGTTTTAACGCTTGCCTCGTCAAAGTTTGTGCCTGATTTGCCTCCTCTGAGAATGATGAAGGTATCCTCGTTTCCCTCTGTGGCAACAATAGCGACGACGCCTGGCTTAGTCACAGAAAGGAAGTGATGTGTGTGCGAGGCAGCTCTCATGGCATCGATAGCCACAGTGAAGGAGCCGTCCGTACCGTTTTTGAAGCCGACTGGGAAAGAGAGCCCTGAGGCCAGCTCTCTGTGGAGCTGTGACTCAGTGGTTCTCGCGCCGATAGCACCGAGAGAGAAAAGATCGCTCAAGAACTGTGGGGAGATGGTGTCGAGCATCTCGCCGGCGATCGGCAGCTTTTCTGTGAGCTTGACGAAGAGTTCTCTCGAGATCCGCAGGCCCTTGTTGATGTTGAAGGAGTTGTCGATGTCTGGATCGTTGATAAGACCCTTCCAGCCAACAGTGGTTCTTGGCTTCTCGAGGTATGCTCTCATGATGATCAGCAAATCGTCCTCGAGTTCGTCTGCCAGCTCCTTAAGTTTCCCGCAGTACTCCAAGGCAGCCTTTGGATCGTGGAGCGAGCAGGGGCCAACCACAATAATGAGACGGTCATCTTTCCCGTTAAGCACATCCACAGCCTGGTTTCTTCCTTTGCGGATGATATCCTTGTTGATCTCCTGAAGTGGGAACTCGTGCTGAAGGAGGTCCGCAGAAGTCAGCGGGTTGTAACCTCTGATTCTCCAGTCCTCCATCCTTGTACGGTCTCCAACATGCTCGTTCTGCATGAACATCTTAGTCGAATTTGAAGCAGTCATCTTGTGTGCTTGGTTAGGTTAAAGGGAAAGTGAAAAAACTTGGCTCATGAACAGTCATAGTGGCGTCGGAAATGTTGCCGCAACCAATGTCTTAATATTGTGCATAAGCGCCGCACAAACGAGGCACGGTGGTTAATTAGCGAAAGGCATTTCTGATTGAGTGGAGATGAGCCTAAATTCTATTTAAAAGGGGGTATAAGGAGAGCTGTATCAAGACCGCTCCCATAGATAAACGTACCCGTTCCGTTCGATCTCATCCCAACTCTTCTTATCTCCGGTGACATCAACGACTTTCTCGTCATTGAAAAGAATCCACCGATCTCCTTCCTTAATGAAAGCGACGTAGTGGCCGGAGGTGACTTGCGTGCCCTTATGACAAACAACTGCCTTAAGGGTGTATTCATGCGGGGTCGCCTGAGTATCGAGAAGTTTCTCAACTTTCTGAGCTGGAGATACCGGCTGAAGTGGGAGGACCCCATCATCATCTGGATTAGAGAAGAGCCACTCCACCGCAGCGTTAGCATCTCCCTTGCTGATAATTAACGCTTTTTTGGCCAACAGCAGCGAGAAGCCCATATCCATAAGATTGCCAACTTGGGCCTCATCTACAGCGACCTCAGATGTCTTTGTAAACTCGATCGGATCATCAATGGTTGGATCGTCCATGTGCTCGAAAAGCCAGTTCATTGCCACTTCAGATGACTTATTGCCGGTAGTGTAGAGTGCTTTCTTTGCCCTTATTTCAGGAAATCCCATCTGCAAAAGCTGGTTCATAGCCTCGACGTCCGGCACAAAGTCGTCTTGTGAGTCCTCCACCTTCTCGTACTCGCCCTCGTCCAGGAGTTCTTCAGATTGGAAGGTTGAGATGTCAAAAGACTCTGGGAGAGTTACTGGTACATCTGTTTTGATCGGGATCCAATTATCGAGTTGAATTCTTTGGAATGCTGTGACAAAATACTTGGGATATGACTTTATAAAGGTGGACTTCTGCAGCTTAGTGCCCTCCTTCCAGTCGACTTCCTCTGCGGATAAGTACTGCAACAAGCTGTCAAGAAAATCTTGACGTTTGTATACCTTGACTCCTTCATCAGTGAGACGATCAACCTCTGCATCGACTTGCAATGTTACGTTCTCGGTTATTTGCTTTTTCAAGCTAACCGAGTTGTCAGGAAACAATAGTTTTTCAACCGTAACAAATCTGAAGACATCATTGAGATCGGCATCCAACAAGTCAATTTTGTCGAGAAGGTAGTTCCAAAACTCAAAGGCATCCTGTTGCCGCATCGAACTGAACTCCTCATGGTTCTGGCCAATGACGTTCTTGAAGGATGTCGGTGAAATACCGACCTGATAACCTTCTTCATTAGGAACAGAAAATTCTCCGGAGCTCATCCCCTTCGCAAGCTTCACCAGCTGAAATTTTAAATCATCCTGCTCCGCTAGACCTTCGAATGAGACCGCCGCCAACTTTTGGTACTCCGGAAGAGACATCAAAATTTGAATTACACTCGACAAGTAACAAGAGTTTCCCAAGTTCTTCAGACCAGTGAGATTTTTACCAAATACGGTGGGTAATGTTTCACCCTCTTCGTTGACCATGTTGAACTCCCATTTCAGGTTTTGTTCAAGTTGAAGCTCCACGAGACTCTTCTCAGTCTTCTCGAAACTGTCCAGATCAATACCAAAAGTTTTGAGCAGCTGCTGAGCATTCGGGATAGTGATTTCTTCATCGCATTGATAACAGTATACATCAATCACGTCTTTGCTGAGAGAGCCCAGTTTCACAGCGATAGGGTGACCTGCTGTCTCAAAATGGGAGAGGGCATGAGTGTTACCTGGAACCCCTCCAAATTGAGCTCTTCCACAGCCTAACCGACCACATGTCAGACAAATCCACAAATTTTGGTCAAGTTCACAGTCAGCACAGTGTTTCAATTGAATGTCCTCCATCGGAGTCTGCTGAAATTCTATAGTATGCTCGCATGCTCTGTACTCCTGAGTCCAAGACTTCATCTCCTGCTTACGGGCAGAGCTATCAGAATTGACGATCTTTTCAATTACCAATGCCTCCTCAGACGTAGGCGTCTTCTCAGTCAGCGACCCATCGTAGGCGAAGAGCTTCTTGTCAATATCGTAGAGCTCGGACTCACTCTCTTGCTTGATCTCAAGCTTGATCATCTTTTCAGGTCTGTCATCTCCCTTAAAAGGCTTTTTGACCTTCTTGATCTGCACATAGAGTTGATCCTCAGGCGCAAAGTGATAATGGAGGCCAATGTGATTGGGGCAGAAGGCCCTATGGGATTCTGGAGACACAAACAACCCATCAGAGAAGAGTGTGCGGAAGCAGTAAAAACACTGGTCCTTGTCGATTGGTTGGCCGTCGTAAGTTAGCATATCGCTGCTGTCATCAATTGATCTTGGTGGCAACGAGTTGATCGAAGGGGTTTTCCCCGCGAGCTTTTGCCGCGATAAGTCAACGAACCACACCACACTTGAGGGTACCACAATGCTCTTCTCTGGTCAATTCGTGACGAAAGGCAAGCACGCTATTATTACCGGAGCATCGCAGGGCCTTGGTGCAGAACTAGCAAGACAGCTCATCCTGAGCAATGCTGCGTCAGTGACACTCATCGCACGTACTGAAGCGAAACTACAGGAGGTTGTCAAAGCGATAGAGCCATTGATGTCCTCGCAACAAACTATAAAATACATTGCAGCCGATGTATCTATTTACGGAGAATGCGAGAAAGTCATTAACGAGCTTGAAAATGCGCCTGACATTGTGTTTTTATGTGCCGGATCATCTATCCCAAAGCTTTTACTAGACCTAACGCCGAAGGAGCTTGAGCAGGGTGTCTCCGTCAACTATAACACAGCTCTATACTTCTCGCACGCTGCTCTGAAAGTGATGGCTAAGCAGTCACCTGGCCACACTCGTCACATTGTATTCTGCTCCTCAGTACTTGCAGTATTCCCCTTTATTGGGTATGGCCAGTATGCTCCGGCCAAGGCTGCGCTGAGGGCACTTTCAGACGTGCTGAGACATGAAGCAATTCCATACAACATTAAAGTTGCATGCGTCTACCCAGGCAACTTTGCATCTGAAGGTTATGCTGAGGAGGAGAAGACCAAACCCAAAATCACGAAAGAGATCGAGGGCCCTTCGGCTGCCATAAGTGTAGAGGATTGTGCCAAGGTGATTCTATGGTGGCTTGATAGAGGCTATGAGAGCATTTACACAGATGCGATTGGCTGGTTGCTCTCCTCTGGTATGTTGGGAATGAGCCCTCGGGTGGGTGGTCTGTTACAGGCCATTATAGCACTGCTACTGGCCATTATTGCTCCGATCTATATGTGGATGACAAATCGAGACATCCGCAACTACTTCAATAAGCTGCAGAAGCAGTCATAATCTATCCTGGATGTTTATTCATGAATATGCTGTGGTAGTTCCTCACTTGAGCTTGTTGATCTGTTCTTGTACCCACTCAGCGGCACCTCCAAGGCTCTTCTCTAAGTTGAGAGAGTAAGTCCATTTTACGCCCTTCAGTATCTGGTCATCCCAGATGTCAGCAACTGTTTCCCTTACAGAGGGTCTGTGCTTGAATTCCAGCGATCTTGGCACTGGTGCCTTTGCCTTGTCGTGGTTATCGATGATCGCATTGGCCTCTCTGATAGTCTTCGAGACAAACTCCTGATCACGTTTAAAGGATTGCGATGTGTAGTAAGCAGCTGCCGTAGTCACAAGGACACCTCCCAGGAAGCCATGAATTCTGCCACCCATCTTCAATGTTTGATTTTCTCGTTGGTATCGTTGTAGACTTCAAGATTCAGGAATCGGTTCGCGATGTGCGGGTGTTGTGGATTTTTTTTCAGCGATTGGCTAAGGGTAGAGTGTACTCAACGGAGTTCTTAAGAAGGGTATAAAAAGATGGTGGCGCCTAGAAAGCTCTCTAGAGATGCTGCACACAGAAAGTCTCTCTTGAGAAACCTCGTCACAGCCCTTCTTGAGCATGAATCGATCACGACAACACATGCAAAGGCTAAAGAAGCTCAGAGAATTGCCGACAAGCTGATTTCATTGACAAAGAAGGAGGACGTGGAACGGGCTAGAGGCCTTGCATCTGCAGATATCTTCAAGCACAAGCAGACGCTTCCTAAACTATTTGGTGAGCTCAAGGAACGCTACTCCAATAGGGAAGGTGGGTTTACTAGAGTTCTACATCTGGAACCAAGACTCAGCGATAATGCACCACAGAGCATACTGGAGCTCGTTGATGGTACAAGGGAGATGAAGTTCTGGATGACAGCACGTATAGTGGCTAGACTTCAACAGCAGGGACTCGAGGTGGACCCACTCACACAGCACAATGTCGATAAGCTCATCAAGCACAGAGCCAATGGAGCCGAAGAGTTTGCCTCTCTCGTGGAAAGAATGAAACAGGTGTTCTACTCTGATGTGGAGAAGTTCGAGGATAACTTGCCATCTGAGAAACTGACATCTCCAGTTGTGCCTAATGACAAGGCAAACATTCAGATTGTGCCACGTTCAGCAAAGTAAAAAAGTCATGATCATGTAAATAATTGAAAGAAATTAGACTACGGGATCCATAGAAAATCATTAGTTAACAAGGACATTACTGGACAGTGTCCTGTTTCTGCAATGCTGTGGCAAGAATCTGGTTGGCCTTGAAAGACAGGCCCTTGGTCTTCTCAATGACTTGCTGGTAAACGCTGTTATGCTCGTGGTTGAGAATCACGGTGCCTTCGCTCTCGTCAATCTTGGCATCCATTTTGGTCTCCTTGATGAGGTTAGCAATCCACTTCTCACCTTCCTCTCTAGTCAAGCTCAGAGACTTCGAGAAGTCGTTGAGGTCGATTCTTTGGTGTACACGGCAGTAAACCTCAGCAATAAGGTGACGTGCGTTCTCAACAAACACGTCAGCAATATTCTGAAGGAAGAAATCGGTCTTAAGAATGGCAGTTGCCTCGACAAGCTTGGTGTTGGCCTGGGCAAAGTCAAAGTCAATGTACAGAGCTCTAACAAAGTCTGTCAATGGGTCGTTGTACTCATACTGTTCCTGACCCACCACTCTGATGAGGTCTTTGAGTCTCTTCTGGAAGTTAGGGTTTGAGAGGTTGTTTTTGGTGGATGACTCGGAGCTCACAGTAGCGGCAACAAGGTATCTGAGAATCCACGGCGAGGCAGCCTGGATGGTTGAAAGGTAGGACGAAGAGAAGAAAAGGTCCAAGAGAGACTCAAGGCCACTCTCAATGTTGAAGAATGGGAAGAGAGACCAGTGGATGATCCATGTTCTGTGGTGGAGCTGAGTAAGAGGCTCAGCAAATGATCTGGAGTCCACAATCTCTCTCAGCTTGGCAAGTTCCTTGACAGCACTGTCCCAGTCAGTGAGAAGGATATAAGACGCAAAGATACCCCAAGTAGCGGTCAAAACCTTGTCGTTGTTGGTCGACAAGACTCTGAAGTTGGTGAGAAGGTCAGAAGCAACACGGTAGTCACCACGCTGGTACTGAGACTGCCCAAGCTCGAAAAGCTTTTCGATATCCTGCTCTGTGACACTGTGGTTTTGAGACAGATACTCCTGGTTGAAGATCTTGTCCTGCTTGAGAGCCTCCTGCACTTCAGGCTTCTGCAAAATGTCAAGAGTCTTCTGTGCTGCAGCGGCAAGTTCAATGTGGTTCTTTTCGTTCTTGGTCTCCTTGTCCAAGAGGTCCTGTGGGTAGTCTTCGTTACCCTCGAGGGTCTTCCACTGCTCTTTCAAGAAGTTGATCATGTTGGTCCCCTCGAAAAGCTCGAAGGTGAGCTTGGTGATGTCCCTGTCGTCGTAGACATCTCTAAGAGACTCCAAAATCGGGTAGATCAAATGACGGTCCAGGAACGGAAGAATCTTCTGTGTGAGATCGAACTCGCGGGCAATAGCGACCTCTTGGGCAGAAAGCTCACTCATTTTACTGGTCTTGAGCTTGATCTGTTACCTGCTGTGCTGCGTTCGCCAACTCTTCACGCCGAAATTTTTTCGACTTTTCACATCCGAACACCACGGGTCGATACAATAGCTTATCGCTCTCAGGTAGTGGGACATCTTTGTAAGACTCGACACTAACTGAAGCATCGCTCATAGATCAAAGTAACATCACTTCGATACATAGATGATAAAGCCAAAAATAGCGCCCTTTTGAAAGCTTGCGAAGCCTCGTAGCACAATAACTCCGCTGCCGGGGAAACGCGACACGAAACGCTTGAAGCGCGCTCTCATCTGTTGAACTTCTGTATCCCACATTGGTATCGATCGTCTCAACATGAACGTTGCTGAAAGATCCAACGAGCTGCTCACAGATATGCTCTTGAAACAGAGCAGGCCATGCACTTACAAATTGCTCTCGCGCCTATTGGATGTTCACGTATCAGACGCAAAGGCATTGCTATACACGTACTGGAATCAGCACAGAGATCTCATAGAGGCAACATATGTCATTGTTGGTCAAAAGGAGGCGAAAGGTGAAGTTACAGTCAAGATCACCAAAAACGTTGAGGATCAGTCGCTTTTTGTCCAGATTTATTCAGTGCAGGTGTACGCGTTGAGCACAAAGAACCTCACGGCAGACGAAATTGCATTGTCGTGTAAATCAGATCTTGAACGCTTCCCAGTAACCGAGCATAAGCTAGAAACATGGGGCGTCATCAAAGGGCCTGAATTTGTTGCTGTAGCTCAAAGCAACAGACCAGCAGCCCCAGCTATGAAAGCACAATCTGTTCCGGAGACAAATGTGAAGAAGGAGGCTGCTACAGAGTCCAAGAAGATGGATTTCCCTGACATGGGTAGTGCTGCCGACCGAATCAGGGCAAAGTACAACGTCAATAAGGAAGAGCCAAAGCGGAAGGAGACACAACAAACATTCAAGAAAGCCGCTGCACACACCACAGCACAGCGGAAGCCTGAGGAGCCAATGAAACTCAACACAAAAGCAGATAGAGAAAGAGCCCGAAAGCAAAAGGAGCTAGAGTCAATGTTTGATGATGATGAGGATGATGATCTTGACGTTCTGGATGCACCAGAGGATGAACCTCGGAAGATCACCAAACAAAATTCCGATGACGTATTTGATAGCAGCTTTTCACAATCGCAAAATGGCAAGAATAGTTTACCACAGGATGGCCGCGAGCAGAGGGAAGATGAAGCTATACAAGAAGATTCTGAACAAGAGCAGGGTCAAGAGCATGAGAGCAAGCAAGAACCGGACCAGGAGCCTCAGGGCGACGAGGCAGACACTACAACTTTCATCGATGATGACGGCTTCATCGTAACGAAGTCAGCACCAAAGGCTAGGGCTAAGCCTAAACCCACTCCAAAGACGAAGGCTACAAGCCCAAGCCCTACAGCTGAGCCAGTTCCAAAGAAGCAAAAGACCGGGGCCAAACAGCAGACATCTCTGATGTCGTTCTTTGGAAAGAAGAAATGATTGCTTTTAATGATAATATACACAAGCAGCATCTCAACAGATACATTGTAGATCATCCCCTACAAGTGTCACATTTATATCTGTAGTTGCCCCGCGAATCATTCACACCCGAAAGAGGCCAGCGATCGCACCAAGCAGCGGAAAAGACCACCACTATACGAGGGTGTAGAGGGGCTCAAGCCTTCAATTGATCAGATGAGAGATCTTCAGACATTTTTGATTGCACTGGCTGTATTCTTAAGCAGCGTTGTTGCGGTGAAGCCAGAGCTCTTCAAGACTTGTGGACAGTCTGGGTTCTGTAATAGAAACCGACACTATGCAGAGCAGATTGCACAGTCCCAAAATGAGTATTACTCCATTGACAAGTCCAGTCTGGTGTTTGGAAATGGCGTTGTTACCGGCAACATCCTCAAGACTCTCAACGAGACACACAGTGTCACACTTCCACTCCAGCTCGACATTTTGCAAAAAGATAGCCTGAGAGTCAGGATCAATGAGGACCGCTCAGCTGTGGAATGGACAAACAGTCTGCTCCAAAAAGAGAGATACTCGGGCGCTGCGGACTGGGCCTTTGTCGAGGAGCCAGTGGTCAACAAACAGAGTAAAATTGTCCACGGCAAAGACAAGTTCATCATTACATACGGTGTGAATAACCAGTACGCTGCTGAAGTATCCACGGATAAGTTTGAGGTTACCGTCAAGCTCAATGGAGCTGTTCAGCTGATCATGAATGAACGAAACCTGTTGAATGTTGAGCACTTTCGCACACAGGAGCAGCAAGAGTTCAACCTTCTACCTGAGGAGTCTTCTTACAATGCCTTCTCTGACGACTTCAAGGACTCCAAAGGCGACTCAATGCCATTTGGGCCAGAGTCAGTTGCCTTGGACATTTCATTTGAGGGCTTCAAGCACGTCTATGGTATTCCGGAGCATGCTGACTCATTGTCTCTCAAGGACACAACTGGCTCTGAACCGTACAGACTTTTCAATGTTGACATTTTTGAGTACGAAACTGACTCAAGAATGGCGATGTATGGAGCAATCCCCTTCATGATCGCTCAGAAACCTGGCGTATCTGCTGGTGTCTTTTGGGTTAACGGTGCTGATACCTACATTGACATCAAGAAGGACCATGAGGCTGCTGAAGGCATTCTTTCAACTTCAGGAAGCACAAAAACACACTGGATGTCAGAGAGTGGTATTATAGATGTGATCATTCTCGTTGCCGATTCTCCTCTGGAAATAACACAAAACTATGCATCTCTCACAGGTACAACTGCACTTCCTAATTTGTTCTCTCTCGGATATCACCAATGCAGATGGAACTATAACTCGGATGAAGACGTTCTTGATGTACACGCCAATATGGACAAGTACGACTTCCCATATGATACCATTTGGCTCGATATCGAGTATACTGATGAGAAAAAGTATTTCACATGGAAGAGACAGCTGTTTGCTGACCCTGTCGATATGATGAAGCAGCTAGATGCAACTGGTAGGAATCTGGTTGTGATTATTGACCCACACTTGAGAACCAATTACGATGTCACCGAGAAGCTCGAGGCTAGGGATTTAATGATCTCATCAAAGGACGGCAAACCATTCAAGGGCCACTGCTGGCCAGGCGAGTCGGAGTGGATTGACACTTTCAACCCTGCAGCGTGGGACGAGTGGAAACAGCTGTTCGCCAATGGCACAGACTTTTCGGGCCATGCAACCAATCTTCACATTTGGAACGATATGAACGAGCCTTCAGTGTTTTCTGGACCAGAAACATCATCTCCGAAGGATGCAATCACTTTTGGAAGCGTCGAGATCAGAGACAACCACAACATCTATGGATTGACGTACCACGAGGCAACGTATGAGGCGATGAAGGCACGCTATGTAAACAAGCGTCCATTTGTGCTGACGAGATCGTACTTTGCTGGATCGCAAAGATCAACAGCCATGTGGACGGGTGACAACATGTCCAAATGGGAGTATCTAAAGGTGGCCACTCCGATGATTCTCACGCAAAATATCATGGGCATGCCTTTCAGTGGCGCCGATGTTGGCGGGTTCTTTGGAAACCCGTCGAAAGAACTCTTGACCAGATGGTACCAAGCTGGTGTGTGGTATCCATTCTTCAGAGCTCATGCCCACATAGATGCAAGAAGAAGGGAACCATGGATTGCAGGAGATCCATACTCTGGCTATATGAGAGACGCAGTGAAAATCCGCTATGCTCATCTGCCCCTATGGTACACGAAGTTCTACGAGTCGAGTATCACGGGCTCACCGGTAACTTCTCCACTCTTCTATAAATTCCCTGAAGACGAGAGCTTGTACGATATTGATGACGAGTTCTTTGTGGGTGATGTACTGGTAAAGCCAGTCACTATGGAGGGTGCCACGACTCTTGATGTTCTCCTACCTGATCACGAGAGATACTTCCACATGGGTACTTACGAGGTGATTGAAGGTAAGGGAATGCAGACAGTTGACATGCCACTCGGTAAGTCCGCTGTGTACTACAGAGGTGGGTCCATCACACCTAGAAAGGATAGAAAGAGACGGTCCTCCAAGCTTATGAAGGATGACCCATATACGCTTGTTCTGGCGGCTGGGAAAGACGGCACAGCTACAGGGACCCTGTACATTGATGACGGAGAAACATATGACTACGAAAACGGTCAGTACATCTACCTCAGCTTTGAATTTAATCAGGACCAGCTTGTATCAGACGTTGTGAGCGGTCAATTGAGTGCCAGCAACACACTTGAGAAAGTAATCGTGCTAGGCTGCACTGCGAAGAATACCGTTACTGTTCACCAGGGCGATTCTTCGTGGACTGCTGCTGTCGAGAACAACGAGTCACAGTACATCATTAAAAACCCGAAGGTGAAGATGGGGGAGCCATGGTTGATTGAATTTTAGTGCACGGTTTAGTAATGGTACTCATCTGTAGCCTCGTCTGCTGTGTTCGGGAAACCAACAGCGGCAAGAATATTTAGTGGACCTTCTGCTACAACAAAGTCCTTGAGTTCCTGGTTTTTGGCCAGGATAAGGCCTGTGTATCCAGCAGAGTTGATACCGATCTTGTCCTTGTACATAGGAGCAGATCTTGGCACCAACATGATCCATTTCTTGGTGAAAACCACATTGTAGGCCACAGGCTTCTCAGCATCTCTCAAGACGGTCAATGTTCTCTGTAATAGCGAGGAAAAGGCAAGAGCGAGGTAGTCCTCGTCATATAGCTGCTTCTCATCTCTAGGAAGCGGCAATGCAAAGTGAGCAAAGGGCAGTTTTTTGCTCTGGAGCGGCTCTCTGCTGACACTAGCAATAAAAGGCTCTTCACTCGCGGTGAGAGAGGCTGGGAAAGGCGTGAAGTTAGAAGGATACTTCAAAAATTGAATGTGTTTGTGTGGCTGAGAGGCACCAGACTCCATACCGCAATTGAAAAAGCCAAAGAATTTCTCACCGTTCTTGGCAGACTTCTCGAGACCAGAAAGTATTTTCATCGATGCAATGAGATCGAACGGTGTCAATGGGGAGCCCTGAGACTTGAATTCCTTGGTTGTGAGAAGTATGTGATTTGGAGTCACTGGGAACTTGTTGAGCACAATGTTGTACTGGCCGGCGTAGTCAGCAATGACTGTCATCGATGGCTCAGGATTGAGGAACGGGTTAAAATCCTTAGGGCGCTTAACTTCCTCTGGGGCGTGCTCTTGAGTAGGCTTCTTACCTAGACTCTCAGCAAGAGTGATGACAAACTGAGTGTCATCCACCTCGATGTAATCCTGTGTAGACTCTGAGAGAACGACATCACCAGCCTGGAAGGCATGGGCATAGGTCTGCTCCACGAGCTCTCCAAAGTTCTCAGGAAGATCAAAGCTCATTATGTTGAGGGGCAAGTATATCGAGCCGCCGTGCGATGAGATCGCCATGTGATGTTTACCGGATATGGCCAGAAGCAGCACTTCCGGAAAATCTCAACAAGGCGTTTGGCGTGGGGCCCTGAACGAGTAAAAAACTCAACAAGGGAGCGACTAGAGGGGATAGGGAGAAGGCTATCGTACCGATAATTGGAAGGAACTATAGGGGATCTTACACTAGTGAACTTACCATCGACGCACGGTTTGGAGCCATAGATTTAGAGACAAGGCTCTACGCACAAGATGAGCTCGCAGACGCCCATCGAGGAGATCGACCTCGCTATGCAGAATCCAGGTTCAATCCAGATCAATGTCACTGGTGCTTTCATCGTGGATGACCTCCTATATGAGGATGAGGAGTCGATTCCAGAAACATCCGACATTGCACTTCCCTTCCAAACGCACGACATCTCGCACATCGCCGTTGACATAGGAGGCTCGCTCGCCAAAATTGTCTACTTTACTTCCAACAAGAGCGTCACAAACTCGCAAGAGGATCTGGGACCACAGATTTCTAAGAAGCTCAATTACACTTCGGACTCAGACTCGGATGATGGGTCCCCGCTGGGACTGGATCCCGTGCGGGGTGGCAGACTCAACTTTTACAAGATTGAGACGGAACGCATTGACGAGTTTATCGCCTTCATAGCTAAGCTTATTCGCTTTTACAACAAGCGTGTACACATAATGGCAACAGGTGGCGGGAGTGTGAAGTTCTACGACCGGCTAAAGAAGGAACTTGGTGTGGAGGTGACGAAGGAGGACGAGATGGACTGCTTAATCGAGGGGCTGGACTTTTTCATCACGGAGATTCCCCACGAGGTGTTTATGTACACGGAGCAGAACCCTATGCACTTTGTCGAAGCCAAACCAGATATATACCCCTACCTCCTGGTGAACATTGGCTCGGGAGTGTCTATGGTGAAGGTCACTGGTCCTTCCACTTTTGTGCGAGTAGGCGGCTCCTCATTGGGCGGTGGCACACTCTGGGGTCTGCTATCTTTACTCACCGACGCCAACTCTTACGATGAGATGCTGGACAATGCTGCGGAAGGTGACAACACCAATGTGGACATGCTGGTGGGTGACATCTACGGCACAGACTACAACAAGATCGGACTCAAGGCCTCAACAATTGCATCATCTTTCGGCAAAGTGTTCAAGAAGAAGTATGGTTCGGATTCAGCCTCACGGAAGGACAGTTTCAAGCAGGAGGACATCAGCCGGTCGCTGCTTTACGCCATCTCGAACAACATCGGGCAGATTGCCTACTTGCAGGCCAAGGTGCACGATCTGCAGCACATATACTTTGGTGGCTCGTATATCAGAGGCCATCCGCAAACCATGCACACGCTATCTTACGCCATCAACTTCTGGTCGCAAGGAGTCAAAAGAGCATATTTCCTCAGGCACGAGGGGTACCTTGGCGCTGTGGGGGCTTTCCTCAAGAGACAGCCCACAGGATGGGGTAGAAAGTCTTCATTCACTAACGAAGACTCCAAAAAGAGGCTGGCCACTGCACAGTAAATCACGAATTGACGCCAATTGCACTGCTACTCTCGTCAAGATGCCATAACTATCCATCGCATAGTTATGTCGTAGCCGCAAAAAGCTTTTCTCTCACCCTGAGTGATACAGCACGTAGTGGCGTTCTTTCAAGGTTACACTCAGTGACAAGAAGTTCGGCATCAGGTATCGAAAGCCCCTCATAGAATACACTCTCCAATTTGAAGCCCTGGCCCTTCACTAACCGCAGGTTGATGTTCGTGCTCGGGTGATCCTTGAAAGTGAGTGAATAAGACCCGTCCTCTTCCTGATGGAAGTTTTGAATATCCGAGAACTCGGGCCACATCTTAAGCAAGCCGAGTACCGTGCTCTCCTGTTTAGCCAACTCGTTACCGGCACTGTTGCTGTGTTCACCACTTCCAGTGACAAGCCTTATGCTCTCTATCGACTCATTGAGAGCATTCTTCTCTGATTTCAATTCATTGACCTTCGTGCGATTAGTGTGTAAAAGGTTCTCAGTTTTAGACCGCGATTCTTGTAGGCCTAGCGCCTGCTTTTGTAAAGCCTCACGCTTCACCCTTACGGCATTGATGGCCTCTTCCAAGTGGCTAACTGTTGACAGGGAGCTCACTCCATACTCCTGAAGTATATTCATTAGTCCAGCAAGCTTATCTGAACTTTCGTTGTCAGCTTTTTCCAGCTCATGGTGAAGAGTCTTGAGTTGTGACTGCATCTTGTGCGTTGTGGCGGACTTCTGTTTAGCGTTTTTTGCCTTAGTACGGTAGTCGCTTGATAACTCATCGACCCGAAGTGACTTGGAAAGAATCGCATCCATGATATGATCTGTCTCAAGCTCCTTGTCCTTTACAGTTTTCACGGCTTCGATCCTCTCTCTCTCCACGTCTTTGATTTCAAGCGAGTCAAAATCCTGGGAGGATTGCTCGAGGACAAATCTCAAGAACCTCTCCTTTGCCTCTTCTTCTAGGAACAAGAATTTGAGTCTGTCGAACCTCTCCCTGTACGTTTTCACAACCTCGTCCAGCGCTCTGGGATCTGCGTTCTCGGGAGCATTAGGATCAATAGACAGAATCAGGTTTTTGAGATCTTCCCGCGAGTGCGCTGTTGATGTTGCCTGCACCTTCTCGGAAAGCTCATTAAGGCTTTTGACTCTATTCTCGTAAGCGTGGTCCATGCCGTTATAGATCTCTATTCCTATCTTGACGCGTCCTTTGTTTACATTTCAAGAAGTGCGCGCTTCAAGCCGCGATTCGCGAAAGCTGGAGTTGACACACCAAACGGTTTAGGCAGAACATCGTCTCCAACCCTTGCCACGATGCCAATGTCAGATAGTTTTGCTCCGCAGACGGAGAACGTTGCGCCTTTGGAGTCTGTGGTGCGTCAAATGGAGAGTGTCTCTCTAAAGAGCTCTTTGCTGAAGAGTAAAGTGGTTGCGTCAGTGGACTCGTTGATTGGAAAGCTCAATGGAAAGACTGGTGCTGATAACAGCGAAGTGATACACAGCATCGAGAGTTTTCTGTCACGATATGGAACTTTAGGGAAATCCCCCGATCAGACTGCCACCGAAGCTGAACAACTGAGGAGTCAGAACTGGCGATTACGAAAACTGCTTGACTCGAAAAGGGCATACATTATGGAGGCTGAAAAAGTGAATAGCGAATACGAAGTGAGCATACAAGAACTTCTCGACATTACCATTAAGAAGATGAAAGACGCAGATGAGAATAAATTCGAGACCGTACGTATGGTCAATGCGCAGTTGGCGTTGCTGAAGGAGGCCGAGTCGATCGCCTACGAGGACCTCATTAAATGCGAGCAGCTGATCTTCAAGCTGGTGAGGACGATCACAGACTTTTACGAGATTCTGGAGGATAACAAAGCTAATGAGGAGCAATTGGAAGGCTTGAGATGTCTCGAACAATTTTACGATGCCCGCATACGAAAGGAGTTCAGTGCATACAAGCTACGCAGACCCGAACTCACAGATATCCTCTTCATGGAGACTCCGGCTTTGTAATTGTTAGGGCTCAACTGACCGTACTTGAAGGCGACTGTGATATGTTTAGCCCTTTTTTAGTCTCGCCGCTACCGGAGATCTGCCTATGGTAGATCCAAGAAATATGTATACCGGATGCACTGATCTGGTCCCTAGGCTCTCTTCAGAATCAAATTTCAAGAAAGATACGGAGGCTCCATCTCTCCAACAAGGAAGGACGAGTCACCGACTCAAAGCTGTGAGATCTCGAATGAATTGTCCTTAGGACGTCATTCGGACATGCAGACATATTGAGGGATATTTGAACTCTTTCATGCCCCTGGGGCTCAACCAGACCAAGCACCTGCTGTTAAAAACAGCCAATCACAGAGGGTGCGGCGAGCTTAAATGTTCGGATTATTGAACCACCATCGGCAGGGTGACGCATGAAGATCATAAGTACCAGGACCCGAGACACACGTTTGACCAATTGCAAAGAGGGAATATAGTTAAAACCAGGTGTTTTGTAGGCAAGCCTCTTGAGGCATTTGACCACTCGTAATGATCTTGAATTAGTGATGAATAGTCAATGCCAGCGAACTGATTTACTAACAAACGGTGTAACTGATATTCTGATCGAAAAGCGCAATTCTAGGCCCAAGAGGATAATCTTCCCAACCGCATGCACGGGGCCACTTCCCAGCACTTTATCTGATTAATCTGATCAAATTTCCGAGTCCCACATAAAAACGGACATCGCGCTCAAGGAGGGAAAAGCGCAGAGGCTTGCAGATGGACGTGAGAAACCTAGCGAATAGTGACTATTCAAGAGCACATATATGAGTCCAGTATGTCGCGTTTGAGGGATTTAATGATATTTGCACTTCGGCAATGAAGTAGAGCTCGGTTAATAAAGCGATGGATAATTTGTCCGGAGAATAAGAGACTAGGCCCTTTTAGTCCTATGGACAAATCATGCACCGTCGCGGTCCTAGGCCCTAGGACATGTCATGCATGGGGAAGACTATTGTCTGAGACTAGATGTTATAGATTATATGCAGTCTCAAAAAAAAGTGAACAAGTGAGACATGTGAATTTGGTCTAGCTTTGGGTATTCATCGATTGAGGAGCACAAGTTGGCCTCATTGGTCAGTGATCTAGAGTGAATTGTTAGGATTTTGAAATGCAATGAGGCTAAAACCATTGAGCGACAAATGTAATTACGAAGTGATACCAGGATTGTATCGTTGTTCAGTTACATTTGAGAAGTTGGTAGCCGTGACACCTGCAGAAGCAGCATCAAAAGCTATCAGCCAGGTTGTCAGTCTGGAGACTAGCCCTAGTCTTCCTTGTCCGCGGACACGCGCATAGAGCCTAGAGGTTGCATATTTGTCACCCGCTAAGCTCGTAATCACCCCGGTGCCAAGACATGTAAAATAAGCTTAAACTAGGGGTAATCTACAATAACAGGTGATAGAAAAACGAAAGTCAAAGAGCATGGGAAAGCGCCATGTGACAGCTTCCTTACTATGTCAGTGAGATTGGTATGGTGACCACTATCGAACAAATGAGCTCGCCCATTTACGGGTGTTTTTTTAATTGACGTCAATAGAGTAATTGCCGTGTCTGCACAGGAGGAAATTGTAGCTGCACCGTTCATTTAAGGTTTGGCTGAGACTGTCGGACATGTCCTGCGGTCCCTGCTGAGACTTGTCCCCTGCATGTCCTGGGTGAAAACCAATGTCCCAGTCTCTGAAAAATAGAGGCCCTGCGGTGCGAAATCAAATGTCCAGGACAAATGAGACCAAGGGACAAACAAAGCAGGACAGCAGGAAGTGGCAGCCGTCTCTATCTTTTGGAGCCTTCTGGTATTGGCAGCCATGTCCCCATCTCTAATTGGGGACGCATGTAGTATATATTAGAAGACACACCTCTTTCTGTTCAATTCTCAGAGTGGTAAAAGCGAGGACTTGGCTAGTCAGTACACAATGCCGAACAAAGTCTTCAACGTTGCGGTGTTCTTTGTTGTCTTCAGAGAGTGTCTAGAGGCATGTGTGATTATCTCTGTTCTGCTGTCTTTCATCAAGCAGTCCATTGGTAAGCAGGACAAGCAATTGTACAAGAAGCTGCTGATTCAAGTGTGGGCAGGTGTTGTTGCCGGTCTTATCATCTGTCTGGCTATCGGTGGTGGTTTCATCGGAGCCTACTACCGTTACCAGAATGACATCTTCGGAAACTCTGAGGACATCTGGGAAGGTGTCTTCTGTATGATTGCCACAGTGATGATCTCCTTCATGGGTATTGCAATGCTCAGAATCAACAAGATGCAGGCTAAGTGGAGAGTAAAGATCGCCAAATCTCTTCTTGCAGTGCCTAAGAGAAGAATTGACCGTTTCAAGCTTGGTTACCTTGCTAAGAAATATGCCATGTTCCTCCTTCCTTTCATTACAGTGCTTCGTGAGGGTCTCGAGGCTGTTGTGTTCGTGGCTGGTGCTGGTATCACTACTGCAGGTTCTAGAGCTTCTGCCTACCCACTTCCTGTTGTTGTGGGTCTCATTGCCGGTATCGCTGTGGGTATTCTGCTCTACTATGGTGTCTCCTACTCATCGATGCAGATCTTCCTTGTTGTTTCGACATGTATTCTCTATCTCATTGCCGCAGGTCTCTTTTCCAGAGGTGTGTGGTACTTTGAGACCAATGCTTTCAACAAGGCCACAGGTGGTGATGCCTCTGAGTCTGGAGATGGTAACGGTTCGTACGATATCACCAAGACTGTGTACCACGTTAACTGCTGTAACCCAGAGCTCGACAATGGTTGGGATATCTTCAATGCTCTGCTCGGATGGCAGAACACTGGCTACATTGGCTCTATGCTTGCCTACAACCTCTACTGGCTTGTGCTGATCATCGTTTTGCTTTTGATGCTCTACGAAGAGAAGAAGGGCCACCTTCCTTTCATGAAGGGTGTCCAGCTCAAGCACTTTAACCCAATGTACTGGATCAAGGGAAAGAAGAAGGACGAGCTCACTGCTGAGCAGAGAGCAGAGCTCTTCAGAGAGGCTGAAGGAGTGCACTTTGACTCTGAGGGTGTTCTCCACGGAAACGAGGAGGTTTCGGATAACTCGGACTCTGTCCAGAAGGCTGAGCACACTGCACAAGTTGCTGCTCATTAATAATACGGGCTCTGTATATCTCTAATCATTGTAAGTATCTATCGAGCTTTGTCACTTGGGTCAATCTTGAAAATTTTGTCAGGATTCAAGATCCTGAGTGGGTCAAGTGCAAGCTTGAGCTTTCTCATGACATCAATCGTCTCCTGTCCCAGTTCCATCTCGAGATGGTGTCTTTTAGAACTTCCGATTCCATGCTCTCCGGAGCAGGTTCCATCATGGTCTAAGCTTCTCACCACCATCCGATCAACAAGCTTCATCGCGGCGGCCTCGTCCTTCTCGTCGTACATTAGCAGACAGTGGAAGTTACCATCGCCAACATGGCCCACAATTGTGGTATAGAAGCCAGAACGGTCACAGTCATCCACAGTCTCTTCAATCACCTTGGAAAGGTTGGATATGGGCACTGCGGCATCAGTGGACCATATCTTGACGTCTGGCGAAACCACTTTGCGGCCGTAGTCAATAGATGACCAGAAAATGGACTTGCGGGCACTCCAGAGCTCGTCTTGTTCTTGTTGATTTCTTGCAGTCTGGAACCCGCGAGCCCCATTGCTTTTCGTAGTACTCTTAACCTCCTTTACTATTTCGTTGAGAATCTTTTGGTTTCCTGACCCAAGCTTGAAGAATAGTGTAGGTCTCTCATCCCACTTCCGCACAGTCTGGCCACTGAAATTGATAGCCTTCATCATTCGCCCATCGAGCAGCTCGACTGCATTCATCGGCGTCCCATCCTGAATAAGTTTTGTTACTGCTCTAGTGGCATCACCAAGCGTATCGAAGGGTACTACTGCCACTGTCTCATACTTTGGCTTCACATGCAACTTCACTGTCACCTGCGTCACTATAGCGAGTGTGCCCTCCGATCCGGTGATGAGTCCTGCCAAGTTGTATCCATTCGAACTCTTCTTCGGCCTGCGCTTGGTTTTGAACACAGTTCCATCAGCGAGCACACACGTCAAGTTCACCACACTCTCCTTCATAGTTCCGTATCTGTATGCATTTGTTCCAGAGCATGAGCAGGCTACCATTCCAGCACAAGTAGCTCCTGGACCTGGGTCTGGACCCAACATGAGACCGTCTTTACCCACAATCTCGTTGATCTCCTGCCAGCCAACGCCTGCCTCCACAGTGATGTCGAGGTCCTCCTTGTTGTAAGCGATAACCTTGTTCATACGGGAGAGGTCCACGGTGATTCCGCGGCGTGTGGATATGTACTGGCCCTCAATGGACGTTCCAGCACCAAACGGCACAATAGGGATGCGGTACTCGTGTGCAATCTTGAGGATCTGCGACACCTGCTCCGTTGTGGATGGATATACCACTAGCTTGGGACGCTGGTGTTCCTCTGGCTCATGAAGCGTGTAGTTGTTTCTCGTGTGAATCTCCAAGTTGGCTTCGGAGTCGGAGATGGCATCAGCCGGGAGGATCTTGGATATGGCATCTTTCGCTAGGTCGAAGTCCCACTTGTTACCATAACGAGGGGACGGTATGTCTTGTAGTCTCGTGCGTGACGAATGTGGGAAAATGAATTCTGGCGGATTGTTGATTGTTTGGTTCATTGCAAAGTAGAACCCCAGTATAGACGTGGCGAAGAGCCCAGCGGCCATTGAGACCCTACTGGACCACCCTGTGGGCGGCTTTGGAGGACCAGAGGAAGCCCATCGTCTACTTTCGAGGACGGCTCCACGCAATCGGCTTCTACCGAGAGTGGAAATCATCGAAAGCCGTTTCTCAAGAGTGCAGTCTATTTAGTGGGGTAGTCTTGCGACCCTGGGGCTCGCTTTTGCGGTGCGCGATTCGGAAGGTGCAGCCGACGAGACCCGGGCCTGAGATTCACTTTTCACCTAGACCCTCATTAGGACCAGCATTCTATGGCACCAAAATCCGCAGAGGGGCTCTCCAACCCTGACTATGAGTCTCTTAGGAAGATTCCGCAAACTTTCTACCTCTTCGGAGAGCACATAGCGCACTCTCGTGCCCCACACTTGCACAATACCCTCTTCAACCTCCTGGGTCTGCCTTGGGTCTACGAGATCTTTGAGTCCTCGGACTTTGACCAGATCAACAGCGCCTTCTACCAAGGCGGGCTCATCGGTAGTGCAGTGACTATGCCCAACAAGGTTGCAGCTGTCGAGCACATGGATGCGCTCGATGCCATCGGCGCTGGTTGTGGCTCCATCAACACCATCTACACGCTCGTGGATGAGGACGGGTCCAAGAAAAGAGTCGGTACCAACACTGACACCGTCGGAATCTCTGAGTCGATTCTACAAAACTATCCAAACGAGGTAGAAGAGTACCGTGGACAGCCTGGGCTTATCTACGGTGCAGGCGGTGCGTGTCGCTCAGCTGTGTACGCTCTCAAGAACCTCTTGGGCGTTTCAAAAGTGTACATCATCAACAGATTTGCCGATGAGGTCATTGCTGTACAGGAGAGTATGAAGGCCAATGGATTTGAGGGCGAGATCATTCACGTGACGGACCCGGAGATGGCCAAGACCCTAGCCAAGCCTAAACTCGTTGTATTGACCGTGCCGGACTTCGAGCCTACAAAACCTGAGGAGCTTCAGGCCAAGGCTACACTTGACGTTTTCAAATCACAAGACCCCGGTGTGGTACTTGAAATGTGCTACCATCCAACAATTGAGACAAGACTCTACAAGGACTTCGAAAAGGCACAATGGAAGGTCATCTCTGGTGTCGAGGCCATGATCTACCAGGGTGTCGCACAGCAAGTGCTGTGGACAGGGATCCCGCTGCATCAATTGCCTGTCCAGGAGGTCATCAGCATCATCTACAAAAGCATCAAGAGTAAGTTCTAGTATAATTCGTCAGTGAAGTGTCGTGTGTTGCCTAATTTGTGTCGTAGTGCAATGCAAAGTCGATGGCAGACTTGTATCCGTAGATAGGGCCGAGACCACAGATCACTGCAATGGCAGCATCGCTGAGGTAGGACTTTTGTCTAAACTCCTCTCTGGCATGCACATTTGTAATGTGGAGCTCGATGAAAGGAATTGCCACGCCCAAGAGAGCATCTCTGAGGGCGACTGATGTATGTGTGTAGGCCCCCGCGTTGATCACGATGAAGTCCACGCCCTCGTCACGGGCCTGATGGATACGATCCAGAAGGGCACCTTCTGAATTCGACTGGTAAGTGTAGAGTGTGTTGTCGGGCGACTCCTGCAACACTTGCTGCTGTGCGTTGTGCTCAATTTGTTTGAGAGTTGTGGTGCCGTACTTTGCTGGCTCTCTCGTACCGAGTAGGTTGAGGTTGGGGCCGTGAATGAGTAGGATCTTCTTGGACATCTCTGGTCTTGTCATTGATATGCTGTTGACAATTGCAAGTCTCTTGTGTTTATTGGATTGTCTTCGAAGAGGGATAACCGGGATAAATTTTTCTTCAATGTATCGGACAGCCCCAGAAAGAATTCCTTTTGCTTTTATGAGTCAGTTGACACAAAATCTGCTGGAGCCTCGAAAAGCGAAAAGAAATCCCGCAAAAAAAAAGGCGTCGCGTTTATCTCCCTTTTGGGAACACGCCTGCCCGCACTTACCCGGCCTCAGGGCGAGCCTAGGCCCCTTCAAGTCCACGAGCCTGGTTTTTGCCTCGAAAGGTGCACCAACAAGGACTAGTCCCTTATCCAGGAATACGCACATCGCTGCCTTGACTCAAAGCACCATCGCTTGATCAGATTAAATCGGATCCCATCTGTTAAGTTGAAGTGTCATAGCGTCAATTCCTCTCAAGCACAACTCACTCACCGCAAACCGGCCTAGTCCACGCTCCAGTCCCTGGCCTAGTCTCCTGAATCACACATGGATGCCTACAACCTCCTGCAAGAGCAGCTGGCCAACATCAACAATGCGATCCAGGGCTCGATCCAGAAGCTGAGTGAAGAGCTTGCCCAGGTCTCACATCGTGTGGATCAGATTGAGCTCCAGTCTCGTGGCACAAACTCCAATGTCAACTCTCTCAAGGACAAAATCGACACAATGAAGGCGTGCACTGATCTTGTGCCCAAACTCTACTCGAACCAGTTGGGACTTCTAGACTCGATGCTCGTCGGTTACCAGTACCAGTACAGACGTCTGGCCAGTGTGCTACCACGTGAGCACGATAACGGTACACCGACCGGACCTCCCCCTTTTGAGTCTGCGGGGGCTATCACAGCAGGTCCTCCTGGCGACCATACCGGCGGGCCAGAGCCTCACAGCCACATGCTTAACAGAGTCAATTCGGTCACCTCTTCCCAGTCTCAGCAGTCTCAAGCTGGCCAGTCCCAGCAGGGACCTCAGGTCCAAAGTCGTATTGTACCACAGAACAGGGTTAACCAATCCCCTGTAGCGCTTTCACTGCTATCTGAGAATGGTTCACAGCGTAATCAGTCGCAGGGCAACCAGAACTCCTCGAGTAACCTTTCACGCTTCAACATCATGACAGAGCTGAACAACGACCAGATGACCCTGGCTACGATCCCTAACTCGGGCTCATCCAACGAGGAGGCACTGATGACAGACGTGGGAGATGACGAATCACGTCGCATCTGGGATGGTGTACCTTTTGAGAAGCTAAACCCGCACCCCAAAACAGTACAGGAGGTGTTGGATGAGTACTACTACGGTTACCAGGGCCAACCCCCACTGAAGTACCTTGAAAAGTATCGCAAAGACTGGCGCAAGGGTAACAAAAACCTCTCCAAGACTTTCTGTCGCCGCTATCGGGTAGTGGTTGCTGTTGAAAATGGCATAAGGCAGTATGCCCGTGACTTTGGGCTGAATGACAACATAGCTAAGGATCGTATCGTGGAGGAATTAGAAAATATGAGAAGAAAGGAGAATGGCAAGAAGGAAACCATGTACTGGCTCTTCCACCATGTGCCACAGCACCTAAAGCGCCCGCAGTAATGTGTGCTATTGTATTATTGTTAATGTATCGCTAGTCATGTTTCGTCTATTCTTTAGTCATTCCACACCGGTCTCTCTAGCTCAAACACCCCGTTGGTTCTCCCATAAGTGGACCCTCCTAGACGGCTCACAGGCTGTAGTTTGGCAAGGTCGACATTGTTCTGCTTGTCGTTGAGTGTGTCCTTGCGTGCGTGGAACATCACGCCCTCCAGTATCACCATTGTACCAGTGTGCTTCGAAGGATCTTTCTTGGAGTACCACTCGTGGTGGGTTACGTATTTACACTCAACACTGAAAGCACTCTCCTTCACAATTGAAGGTTTCACGAGTTTGCTTTGCTCCTCAGTGAGGCCCACGAGATCCCATTCCTCAACGTTGCTAGGAGCATTAATACACGACCCATTGGCAGCCTCCACAAACCATTCACTGATGATGCTGATTGTACACTCCTTGGTCTCAAGGATATTGTTGAAAGTGTCCTTGTCTTTAGAGTCTCTCGAAGTTGCAAAGCCGACCGTGAAGATCGGAGGGTCGCTATTCATCATGTTGAAGTAGGAGAATGGCGCGAGGTTTTTGATGCCATCCTGACTAACTGAAGAGATGAGGGCAATGGGGCGTGGCGTTATTGCTGAAGTCAAGAGTCTGTAGTTGTCGATGCCAGCCCGAGACTCTCCATAGGGATCAATTGTCACTTTCTCCGCATCTGAAGGATTCGAGTTGGCCCCACTGGTCCATCCAGGGTTTGGTGGGAGGGTGTCATTCAGCTCGTATGGGGTGAAAGCCTCCTTGTTAGCCATTTGTGTGGTATAGATAAACAGATCTATTCCGTAGATCGCGCACGCAGACTTGTTGATATTGTTGCAAGTGCTACATCTTCAATGCCAAAGTCGCCAAAAAAGAGGAGTACGAGGTCTACGAACGATGCGAAACTGCACTCTACTCCACAATTCTATGGCTGCTACCTTTTGAGATCTGTACCGAAGCCCCGAAGCTTCTACATCGGCTCCACAAATGACCCTGAACGAAGACTCTTACAGCACAATGGCGACAAGAAGGGCGGTGCATTTCGAACCAAGCGTTCTGGGAAGCAACCCTGGGAAATGGCTCTTATCGTCCATGGGTTTCCCAACAAGCCGAGTGCTCTTATGTTTGAGCACTCATACCAGCACGCTTACTCCACCAGACACATCAGTGCCTCGGACAGAGTTGTCAAGTCCAAGGGCAGCTCGCCGTCTCTCCACCAACACCTCGCCAGTATAAGACTCCTCCTTCGAGCGCCCTTTTTCTCTAATCTGGAATTGAGAGTCCAGATCTTCTCCACAGAGGTGTACAAGACCTGGTGCGACAACAAGTACTCCGTTCTTGTCAGTGATTCAGTGCAAATAGACTACATCCCAGAAAACGTTCGAAACTCCGATATCAATCTGAAGCATGTGGCGGATTTCAAGGAACGCATTAAGGACCAGGATGAGCAGATGCTCGAGAAGTACGGAGAGAGGCTCTCCTTCGGAGCTATAGAGTGCACGCATTGCTTTGGGGAGATTGACTACATCCACTCTAACGATTTCCCGCTGGTGGCATTCTGCTACCACTGTGACAGCGGAGTCCACCTGTCATGTCTAGCAGCCCTGTCCAGGGAGAAGAGACAGGAGCTCGCCTCCCAAAAGCTACAGGAGAAGGACATGAACAGGGTTTCACAAAAGGCTTCACAAAAGGCTTCACAAAAGGCTTCGCAGAATGTTTCGCAAAAGGCTTCTCAGAGGCCCAGAGAAGTGGTGGAGAGCATCATCCCTAGGAGAGTAAGGTGCCCCAAATGTGAGACCCAACTAAAGTGGAGGGACCTGGTGCGGGTATCCACCAGGCTCAGGGCCAAGTTCGGACTGGCTCTGGACACTCCACTGGATGAGCTGCCCATGGAGAGTCCGATAGTGCCTATGGATGATGAGTAAAGTCAAGTAGTAGCGGCTGTAGCCGGCGTATAGGCCTTAGCGCGAAAAACATCAACAACACATAACCACCACAACATGTCTGGTGCCCATAGACACCGCACTGTCTCGTTTAACGACCCCAGTGCAATGCAGCGACAAAAGATGGAGCGGTCTCTTGATAATCTCGACAAGCTTCTCGGGGAGGCCCGCCGCGAGTGGCCAGATACAACAGCCACCACAGCCAACCCACTCGACATTGCACTTTCGCTTCTCGATAACTCATCTGTGGGCAATGCCTCACGACTCGGTGACTTTGAGGGACTGAAGGTACGTGTGGAGAAGGGTCTGCGATCCGCAGTGAATGAGCACTTCCAGTCTTTCAACGACAGCATTGGCTCATACCGCAGTGTAGTGCTTTCCGTCGTTGACTCCCGTGAAAGTCTCACCAAGATTGAAGAGAGTGTGGAGGCTGTGGGACACAACCCTGAAGATGCAGAAACATACCGCTCAATCTCAGCACTCAATGACAAGTTCAAGATGTACAACGAGATGCTCGAAATGCTGGGAGTGATTGAGCGGATCAAAAAGGTACCCGCCGAGCTCGATGCCGCTATGACGAACAAGTACTATTCGAAGGCTCAGGAGCTCCTACAGGAGGTGGAGTCGCTCGCAGACTCTCACAAGCTGTGGGAACTGCCGGCTCTCAACAATCTGAAGGAGTATTTTGAAGTGCAAGGCGAGCAGCTGTTTGAGACCTTGGTGGAGGAGATGCACAACATCCTGTACTCGAAGCGTCAGTTCTCCTCCTACAACACTGCGTTTGAGCACTACCACAGCACACGGACTCTTGCCAATAACGAGTATTCTGCCGTGGAGGACTTCCTCGTTAGCAGTATCGAAACAGACATTGGTGAGGTGGCCTCTATGAATCACGCCAACGTTGAAGAGTTCATCAAGGCACTATCAGCTAAAGAGGACACGGAGGACTCTCCGATTCAGACTCTTTCACTTCTGCAAGAGCTGAGTCCATTTGTACAGACACAGAGAATCATGACCACGCTGTATAGGCTTGGTAAGTTGTCGAGATTTGTGGATGTCGTTGTACAACGCTATGGTCTCGAGCTGACCCAGATGATTCACAGAGTAGTGGAAGACACAAAGCTGAGACACCCGAAGCTAGTAAAGATGCTAAATTCCACAGACGGCTCGACAACACAGAATGATGAGTCCTACACATCAATCGTCTCCAAGGATCTATTTTGGAATTTCTTCAAGAAGATGCTTTTCCTCCTTCAGAACGTGCGTGTGCTTACGGAGATGTATCGCAAGCTTGTCGGCAATGAGATGACTTTCCTCCAGCAGCCGACCGAGCTGAAAAAGGGTGCGCCTCAAGACGGAATTGTATTACAAAGGTTCTGGACTGTTTTGAAGAATGAGATCCAGACATTTATCACGTCGTACATTTCAGAGGATGAGCATGCGACAGCGCTGGGGACGAGACTCTCAACAACGAATACCTCAACATCGGGCTCCAAGCCATTGTTCCAGTTCTTCCAAGTTGACTACGATACCATTCAAACTACGCAGCTCAAAAACGTCTTACAAGATCTGTTCCCTGGGTTCATCAATTCTAACGACATGTTACGGATCGAGTCTCCATACATAGAAGACACAAAATTCCTCAAGCAGTCCAAGATTTTCCCAGCAGACGTGATGAACATGAGATACATCCTGGAACCCTTCCTTCTTTTCATCCAAGGCTCATCCTTACTTTTGTTAGACAAGGACAAACCTATCAGCTTCTTCAACGAGTACATGAAGGTTGAGTTTCTCCCTCTGTTGGAAGAGAGGTTCCTCCATGAGTATTACGAAGAGGTTGAGGCAGTGGGTGCACTTACACTCTGGGAGCCACATACTGATTTACACACACTTAGCAAAGGCTCTAAAGAATTGAAGTACCTGCTGATATTCATTCAATTCAAGCAGTACTTTGACAATGTGCTATACGTTCTGAACACTTCACTTCAGTTCCGCGTGGAACTTATCCCAATCACTTTTAAGCTGCTATCGAAATTCCAAGACAAAGTGGAGGGCACTTACAAGGAGATGTTTAATGACTTGATCTCCTTCCTAGAACCGAATCGAGAGCTTGCAGCCGCATTTAAGAGTAAGGCGCCCATCACACCGCAAATTGTCGGTGACACAAACAAGGTGGACCTAAAGCAGTCTCACATTTTCACAGAATTCCAGGCATTGCAGAACTCGTTCTCTCTGCTAATGAACTGGTTGAATGGTCTTGTCAAAAGGGTTGATCTCAACAAGACGGATCTCAACTTGTCGCAGGTGGAGAAGCTGAGAAAAAACTACATGTTCTTCCATGTGACTTCCATGAATGAGAGATCAGAGCTGGATCCCTTGGACTATAGCAACACACATAAGCTCATTCTGAATGATGAGCTTACTGGACGCTTCAACGAGATAATTGGAGAGTATAAGCTGATACAGACCGAGGTGGATGCCGTGCTGTCTCACTACCATGATATACTACAGACTGTCTAAATGCATATTTCAAGATGATCAATTGCGTAGCACTCAGTGCATCGCGTTTCTATGCTTTGCCTCCTCCACTAACTTATCCCAATCTGCGACTTTAAATAGCACAACACATTGTAGCACGGCAATGGCAGAAACGGATATCAACAATCCCAGCCACAGTCCCATCAAGCCGAATCCGAGATGAAAGCACAGGACATACCCTGCGGGGAGACCAAAGAGGTAGAAGGAGAAGAACGTGACTCTGCCTCCGATCCGCTGAAGGCCACAGCCCTTGACACTTCCAGCGCTGCACTCATTAAGACTGTCCATAACTCCAATAAATCCAAAGACGGGCATTGTCTGGAGTACGAGGGTCATCACTGTTTCGTCATTTGTGTAAAATCCCACAATCTCGTGGCCAAACAGTATGAGCACCGCACTGTTGAAAAGACCCACTACAAGTCCCAAAAGAATGGCAGACTTACAAGTCTTGAGGGCATTGTCAGGAAGTGCAGCTCCAAGATAGTTAGCGACCCTTGTAGCAGATGCAACACTGACACTGAATGGGATCTGGTACACCACTGAGAGAATCGATGCGAGAATACTGTTTGCAGCCAGCTCTGTCGTACCGAGCATCGAGGCAAAGACGGTGATGATTTCGAAGCCCAGAAACTCCGACTCCACCATGATGACTCCTGGGAGGGCAAGCTCGAACATCGTACCCCATCCTCTGAACGCGTCACTGACCTGCAGTGACTTGGGCCAGCACTTGAGGTACTGCTTGTTGAAAGCCAGGAACACCAGAAGTCCCAGGGGCATAAGCCAGTAGCTTATCACCACTGCCAGGGGCGCACCCTGGTAACCAAGCCCAAATCGCCATACGAAAAGGTAGTTCATCAGGGCATTCAAAGGGGCACATACAAATAGTACGTAAGTCCCGGCGTAGAATACGTCCTGGCACTGGAAGAATCTCTTTCCACACTCAAACAGGATATACCCTGGGACACCGATACAGATAGTGCGTATATATCCCTGTGCAATCTCCACAACCTCTGCATCCTCCACAAAGAGCGAAAGGAGATCTCCCACATACCAAATCCAAAGCACTGCGATGGGGATAAAAGTAAGAATAGCAAACACAGAGCACCGGATGAAGTGAGTCCCCACTAGCTCATATTTGCCAGCGCCATAGGCCTGTGAGCACAGTGTATCGAGACACGTGGCCATGCCATGGATGAAGGCATAGCCTGTCACGCTTGCCGTCATACTGCCCAGAGTAACACCTGCTAGCACTTCCTTTCCGAGATGACCCACAGAGAAGATGGTGGCTATCGACAGAGAGTACTGCAGTACCAGAGTGAACACCATGGGCGCTGAGGACTGTGAAAGGAGCTTGACCTCAGTAATAAAGTCTGTCTTCTGGGGCAGGGCCTCAGCGTACGGTACAAGGCTCTCCTCATCTCCGCCAAAAGGGTCCGGTGTGAGTATGTGACTTGCCAGCAGATTCTCTGTCGCTGTATAGTTGACGCTGGGTCTCCGTACCCCGGCTAGAAGCGGTACTGTGGACTCTGGCATTTAAAATTGTACTCAGTGGTATCGTATGACTGGTGATACCTCCAGCACTTTTCAGATCTCGAGTCATCGAGGCATCGAGACGCGATCCTTATCTCTGCCGGCAAAGCCCGAGGTGCAGTGCCGACCGCCACCGAGTGAGTCAGGTGAGCCGGTACCGCCATACTGAAGCTATTGTAGAACGATGTTAAAGCTATCCTGAAGCCGTCCTTTTGCCTCTACGTGAGGCATATCGCCGTAAGATTCTGCTGGTCACGTGACTGCGTGCCCCGAGTTGAAAAACGGTAACGGTGAGCGAGGTACTATCGTCTACAACTCGTGATGGAATTGGTAAGTCACATTGGGCGATGGCGCTAACATCTAGCTACCCGAGGGCAAACAGAACCAGGTGGAGGTTCTATTCGAGGACCAAAAGCGCATCAACGAGTTCTCGAAGCTGATCCACAGGAAGGACACTCTCACCAGCGAGCTTCAGAAGCAAAAAGAGGAGAAGGAGTACCTGGATGAAGTCTCTATGGAAATCGAGCTTCTCGACGAGGACGATCTCATAAACTACAAAGTTTCTACGGTCTTTGTCAAGCTCACACAAGAGGAGGCCGTGGCCAAGCTGGAGAAGGACACAGAGGTGATTGACGAAACAATCTCCAAACTTGAAGAGTCGCTCGACACCATCGAGGATGGCTTGCAAGAGCTCAAGACTGCCCTCTACACCAAGTTCGGCGACAACATCAATCTCGAACGTTAAAACTACATCCACATCATCTAGTCAATAAAGTGTCATAATATTCGTTGCGGTTCCAATAGCACATAGTCGCCTAACCATCATCTCGCCTAGCCTCCGATTTGCCTAGTCATCGTCTTGGGCATACACTTCCTGATCAGCCTCCAGTATAAATGGGTACTGTACATTGTTCACAGACTCGACAGACGCTATCCCGATGGAGTCTGGGATAGAGAAGGAGAAGCCTGTGAGCACCGTTGAGTACTCGTGTGTGATCTTGCCTCCAAGCTCTATGATGTGGTCTCTTGCACTCTGAACAAAACTTGGCGTTAGTATTTCAACCCAATCGAGCAAACTTACGAGTTGGGCGTTAGGGGCCCTTGCTCAAAGTATAGAATGTAAGACTCTGCTTCGTTAGTACAGCTCCAGGATATGACTGCAACATACTTGCAACGGCACCTGAGATAAAGCATGCTAAAGTAATCAAGTTCTGTGGTAGCATTTTGAAAGTGGTAGTGTTGTATTTGATAATTGTGCCATTTTTCTGGTGGCGCGCATAGCCGGGGTATTTTTTCTCTTACACTACAGCTTCGGAATGACATCGTGATAGACTCATCATAGCGTTGGATGCAAAAGGAACTGCGCAAAGTACTTCACAGCCCTATACATCTCTTTGCCCACGGGGACAATGTAGTTTGCGGGCAGGAGGAAGCCGTGGGATCCCGTGTCTCTCAGCTTAAACTGGAAAGCCCAGTGGGCCCTGTTGTGGTACATATAGTCTAGTGACGACCCTGCTCCCATTCCCGGAATGATATCGACACCACGGTCTTTGCATGCTGGCAGCACCTCGTAGTGCTTGCCCGATTTCAATCTGATGCTCTTTGAGAGGCCATAAGCCAGTTCCAGCAGATTCTCAATGTCGCGAGGCAGCTCATCACAAGAGTATGCGTAAGGATAAAGAATCTTCTGTGTGTACGAGTGGAAGTCCAGGAATCCGTAGATCTCGTGCTGTCCCTTGGTGATGTTGATGTACTGGTGCAGGTTGTCTGACTCGATAGCCTCGAATTGAGACTCGCCAGAATAGAACTCTCCGCAGGCATAGTCCTCCGAACGTGTCCAGTGGTATCCAAACGAGTGATCAATGTCGATTCCGAAGCACCGCGGAACATACGTCTCCTGTCTGTTCTTTCTCCACAGCCTGTCATCGGTCCAGGAGTACTCGTAGCCATCGGGGTTGAAGACAGGAACAACGAGGAAGTCCAGCTTATCGAGGTACTCTGTCTCCTTCTTGCTCACTCCGTAGTTAACCAGTAGCTGATAAACAGTGAAGAGCACGGTCGACACCGTGATCCACTCTCTGGCATGTACACCTGCTGTGAGCACAATGGTTTTTTTCTCTGGGTTTAGCCCCCTAGGTGAGCTTAGATGCAGCGCCTTCATGTCCCGTCCCTCAAAAGTCTGGCCCAGCCACTCTATCTCCACAAGGTCCGGGAATGTCTCCTTCATCATATCAAGCCACGAGTAGATGGTCGGAAGCTGTCTGTACTCCCTGAAGAAGATGTCTGATGCCGCGTGGAAGTCTGCGTACTCGGTGACATTGAACGCTGAAGCCTCCATCTTGGGGAAGGTCTCAAATACCGCCTGTGCAAGATCGTCGATGATGACTGAGTAGTTGAGCGGTTGCAGAAGCTCGAGATCTTCGTCTGGTACTTTCAAGTCTACAAACTCGTGATTGGCGTCCCACGTGCTGTAGCTTCCTCGCAGTTCGCCCATGGCTGACACAGCAGCCTCGTTCATGGGCACACGGATGATCTTGAAGCCCTCGTATTGGCTCAGGTCCATAGGCCAGGCGTCCTGCGACTGGTAATGGTGTTGTGGTTTCGGTTGCGAGAAGAGGCTTCGAAATTCCGAGAGAAGCTCCTCTATGGGCTGTGTGCTAATTTCAAAGTCGTTGAGCAAGGGTAACTGCAACGCAGCCGCCGTGTTGGAGAGCAATAGCCCCAGGCTAAGGATTGGGCGCATAGAACGTGGAGTCGAGCCGTTTACAAGGGTTATCGATTTTCTAAGGGCTTGCGCGGGGACCCCTGTTTAGGCAATTTTCCGCTCAGGGGCATAATGAGCTACTATAGAGATCCGTTCTTGATATATTCATATAGAAGGCGCTCAGGCACTCCATCCAAGCTGCTTTCTGATCTTGTCAGTGACAGCGTCGCCCTGCTGCTTGATGCCCTGGAAGGCACCGGTCTCCTCGATTTTGATCTTGTCTGGCACGGTGTTTGTGATTCTTCCCTCGGCGTCGGTCTCGAGCTGGCCTCTCTTCACCATCGAGGTGATGATCTCGTAAGCCACCTGAGCAGCAGCCAATGTCGTAGTCTCGGCGTGGTCGAAGGCTGGGTTGACCTCGACGATGTCGGCTCCGACAAGGTTGAGGTCCTCGAGCTTTCTCAGCATCTGGATGAGCTCTCTGGTGAGGAAGCCACCAACCTCTGGAGTACCAGTACCTGGGGCGAGACCAGGGTCGATAACGTCAATGTCGATCGACAGGTATACTGGCTCGTCCTTAGGAATGCGTCTCTTGATCTTCTCGACGATTCCGTCGATGCCCATCGTCATGATGTCATCGGCGTGAATACGGGCAAAGCCCTGCTTGTCGTCATCCTCGTAGTCGCCCAAATCGCTGATTCTGGTTCTGAGACCAGCATGCACGTTGGTGTTGTTTCCCAGGAGTCCCTCCTCGTATGCCACCCACAGCATCGTGCCGTGAGTGAAGGCAGACTGGTCAGAAGGCCATTTGGATGGGTACTTGTTTGGGAGCCATGTGTCGAGATGGGCATCAAAGTGGATCAGGGTGATCTTGCCGTACTTCTCGTAGAGGGCTCTGAGTGCTGGCAGGATGATCGAGTGGTCTCCGCCAAGGGACACAAGTCTTGGGATGTGCTTCTTGTCGGTGGAGGTGTGGTTGAGCAGAGTCTGGTAGCCCCTCGTCATCTGCTGGAGGGCAAGCTTGTTGTCCATAGGGGAGATTGGCATGTCGCCACAGTCAATCACCTTGGCCCAGTCGGCGTACGGGTTGACGTCTGCTCTGAAGTTGTAACCTCTGAGAGCTGTCTGACGCTGCGAAGCCTCTCTGATGCCTCTAGGACCGAATCTGGCTCCCGATCTGTAGGAGACGGCGGTGTCGAATGGCATACCAATCAGGGCAATGTCGAAGTCCTCCTCTGGCTGCAAAAGACATTTTGTGTGTGGGAGATGGGCAAAGGTGTTGATACCTGAGAAGGGCCACTCGCTGCCCCACAGATCCTCGAGGGTAGGCTCGGTCTCAAACTCCACGTGTGGGTCGAGAACATACTTCTCGATCTTGTGTGCAGACACTAGCGAGGCCGCAAGGGCACAAAGAACACCAAGGCTGAGTCTCATCTGGCGTACATCTGTGGTATAAAGGCCGTCGCTTCAATTTATACGCGATGGAGGGGCGGAATTGCATCGCCTTTTTGGGACTCTACGCCGCGGGTAAAATTCCGCGCCCGCCAAATCGGCGATGCCGTCCTCCCATTTCCGCCCCCTGGAGGCTCGACATTGCTCGGGGATTGACACATCGGGCTACATTGTGTTCGTAACGGTTCGTTAGATTGAGGCACTACTCCGCCATCGCATCCTCCACACGCTCATGCTCGTACTCCTCGTCCCTCTTCAGAGGACGGATCGTCCCCTGCGAAATCAGACTCGAGTGTACACTCTGGTGCTCCAGGGGCCTCTCGATAACCTGTTCAAGAGCCGAATCCTGCCCGATAAGCCCTAGGAATGGCTTTAAAAGTACAGCTCCATTATCCAGCTTCCTCAGCACGTTCCCCAAAAGCGTCTTAAGGTCGTTGTTGAACTTGTTGTGCTTGAGTGGGATCCCCAATGGCGCCTCTTCTTGAGGGTTCTTCACCGCTGGCCGTAGCTGGTCTGGCGCATGCTCAGGGTCCTCGTTATGGTTCAGCTTGAAGAAGAGTTCGTGAGCCTCGGGAACTGATCCGATCCACGTCATCAGCAGACTCGTGAGCTCCAGCTTGTACTCCTCCATGTCAATCGCATCCTTCTCAATCAATTTGTTCACCATCAGGCAGATGAGCTTCACCGTCTTGACACACCGGTCCATCTCCGACGAGTTCTGTGCCCCGCCGTCGCTCCGCGTTCTGTAGTCCTCATAAGCCTTAGAGAGGAAGACTAAGCAGCTGTTGAAGAACTCGTGCAAGAGCATAGACTTCTCCACATCGGAAAGCACAAGGGCACCTTGTCTGGAGAAGGGGAACTGCTTGCTGATGCGCACCTCTCCTCTTAGCCCATTCACGAGCTCAAAGATGTAGTTCATCAGGGTAAAGGAGAGAGGCAAGTGTGTAAGGAACCAGATGAACACTCGCCGGTACCCATTGGTCATGAACATCTCGTCTAGCATGGCATACGACGCCACAGGGTTAAAGGCAATCATCGCCTCAAACGTCCAGTCGTTGCTCCACTTCTGGTAGATCTTGTCTGGGGTCACCACGCTGTCCGGGATCTCCTCTTCGGTCTCAGTCACAGACCTCGTGATGTTCTGCTCAAAGTCAAACTTCACAGCCTTGGCAATCGTCATCACAACGCGTCCAGCCACCTCCTCACTCACTGGTCCTTCTCGCATCTGGTGGAAGGCCTCCTCGAGTTCCGACCAGCTATAACACTTGGACTCGTCAATGTGGAACTCAGGGTTGTAGAAAATGTTACCACCCCTTGGTACGTCTCGCCAGTCTCTCCCCTCCTCGTCGAATTCGATATCCTGTGTGGACCTAACCGCAGTAGGGACCGAGTCGAACTCATCATCTGACGCTTGACCAGCATGCTCCTCGTCCTGGGGCTCATCCTCAAAGGCTTCATCTTCATCTGTGAACACACAGGTGCACCTTTGCTGGACAACCTTGTGCAACACCTGGTCCTCATCTTCATAGATGATAGGATCCTCCTTAGGGTATCCATCCTCATCGTAGTCATCCGGGAAGAGCAACATGTGGTGGAAGTCCTCGTATTCGTGCGAAAACATATACTTTACATCCTCGTCGTAACGATCGTTGGGGACGAGGTCAACGAGAATCTCCACCACTTCGCTGAGGGAAGATCCAAGAGCCATCATTGCGCCAACGTACCATCTGACATCAGCATACAACGCGCCACTGCCCGTACGCCTTCCGTACGGTGACATAAAGTCCGCAATGTTCAAGTGAGCGAAATCGTGCGTTCTGTTTGTCATGTCGTCATTTAAAAAGGATGCAAGCACATACCGGATGGCACTCGAGCCTCTAATCACGCTCTTGACGATTTCCGGTGTCTCCTGCGTTGGATCCTTCTCCACTCGCCGATCAACCTCCAGCCCCAGTAACACAACGTTCGTGAAGATTTTCCAGAGCTTGATGAAGTATCCCAGATATGGATTCAGGCACAAGTCTGGCTCATTAAAAGCATAAACTTTGTAAATTGTGAAGACGCAAGCACAGTTCACCATGTAGAGTATGTTGAGGTCGCTGGCATTGAGACCTTTCGGTGTCCATTGTTCGAGCTTTGGCTTCCAGTCAATTTTAAGATCAGAATTGTTTAGACTTCGAAGCTCAGCATCGTCATGACAATGCAGCAGCTTCAAAGATTGGCTCACAATATGGAAAAGATTCTGTGAAAGCCGGAAGTCCGCTATGATTGATTCTCTTTCGTAGCAAAAGGCAATGATCAGTTTGGAGATCATCTCCAGTGATATCACTGTTGAGTCTGACTCCATGGGCTGAGTAATGGGGTCTACCAATGTGGCGATAGTGACAAATATGTCGTGGCGTTTGTCCTCTTTCTCAAAGCCCAGTAGACTTGAAAGTACGCTGTGTCTCTTCGATGCATCTGAAACTATGGGCCTCGATAGTGCCGGGAGGTCCATAGAGAAGAGTTCCTTGCCCTCGTAGTCAGCGCTTTCTTCATCGTGATCCTCTTCAGGATCACTTTGGCTGTACTCAAAGTAGCGGCAAAAGCCAGGGTAATACGGGTCCGTGTGGTAAAGCCTGACGTGTTCTTTGTGGTACTCGACGAATTCATCCAGACTCGCAAAATCGCTGCTGCACTTGGGTATTTGTGGTGGCTTCAATGAGGCGGGCTTCAGATGAAGGTCCAAGAAATGCTTACAATTCGTCTGAGTTGGTGGCCATTTCCCAAATCCGCCTAGATCTAGCCCTGCTTGTGACTCCCCAGACGCTGCAAGATCTGCATTGGAGAGATCCTGCTTTGTGCTACTCGACGAGCTCACTCTCTTCTTCGACTTAGCCATGTAGCTTTGAGCGCTTCTGTGGAGATGATGATAATGAATGTAGAGCCAATATCGAAGGTAAATGCAAAGAGAAAAAAACAGGAAATCAAATAGATATGCTGATCTAGAAGGCTATCCAGGTCACACAGCCACAGATTGGACGTAACTTTGGTAATTTCAGTAACAATGACCTCAAAGAGGTTGAAAATCACACTCGAGGCGAACAAGATGATGCTCGGAAGTAAGTTCTTCACGTGCTCGCGAGAACTTCCGACCCGCGGATGACACCACCGTTCTGCACCAACCAGTTCGGGGGAAAGGGGTGTCAAATCTTGATTTCATTTACTGATTAGCACCATCAAACTATTCATCTAACATCGAACTATTTAACACCTACCCATTATCATGCTTGCAGTCAAGAGATCAAACAGAGTTCTGCGAGCTTCGACTAGAAGATGGCACTCGTCATCATCCTGGCCACCTCAGAGCTCGGCTGAAGACAACTCAACAAAGGGGAACAACAACACTGAAACCACCGAGACAAAAACGGTTGAAAAGACTTCGAACGCTCAGAGAGCGTCTCCAGTTGCCTCTACGATCAATACGGGACTTCCAGCCGCAGAATCGAAGAAAACTCACGGTCTTAAGAAGCCTATCAGCCCAAAGTTGCACGCCACCATCACAAGCTCTATGATTAATCCACCAACTGTCAACTCCACACATCATCTCGACGTTTCTACTTTGAGAACTGACATCTTCTACGGGGGTTATAGACCCGTACTGACGCCTCTGAGACGGCCTGTTTCAAGAAGCAAGAAAACACCAACGATACCGCTTTCGTGGAATATGTCAGCCTGCAAGCTCGAGGCCTTCGACGACTACAGCAAGGTTCCACAGTTTGTAGTGGACAAGCTTACACCATTTAACGAGCCACAGGAGCCCGGTAATGAGATCAGAATAGGAGCAAAGAGTCAGAAGGAGAAGCGGGAGATGGAGGCGTTATCAAAGGAGGTGTTTGAATTCATCAAGAACTTTAGAAAGTGATACTGGCTATTCACATCTTGTTCGAACCACATTTCATTCATTTCCTTGACTCGCTTGCTATTCTTAACTCTTGGATTGCAACTTTGAGTTGCCAGCAACGACCACCATTCCACTTGCTGACTCGTGATATCAACTCGCGCGCGTTTCTTTTCTTATCGGGGCACCGTGAAATTGCATCGTGAAGGCTCCAGTCTCCACTATAAAAACTGAGGCCGCTGGAGACCAAAGCTACAAATATTCACTCATGCACTTCTGCCTATTTGCTTCTCTGCCATAGCCTTCACACGGGCATTATCTGTTTTCGGTCATTACTACATACAACACATCACAAGAGAAGTTTCCCAGAATATCTTTAAGCCGTAGTATCATCGTAAACAGTTGAACATCAAAACACCGTCAATACACCATAAATCATCGCTGCAGATCGGAGACTCTCTGCAAGCTATACTGCGTACTTTTGTGTATAGTACCTGATAAGCCCATTATATCCCTTGAAGTCGCCGCTCTTGAGTAAGTTGGATGCATCCACATTCAGTGGGGAGTTCGGTTCAGGGTCTTGTAACAAAAGTATAATAGCCATCATTGTCGATAACAGGCCCCAGGCAGGAGTCCATTGACTCTGCAATATGTCAAGGCAGATCTCTCCCGTCTTGAAGCTGACGTTGGGATGACAAATCTTGTTCATGAATGTGAGTTTAGGAGGAGATATGGGGTAATCACTAGGAATGGATATCTCGATATCCCACTTGCCCTGCTCGAATGGAGAGCTCTGAGGTCCGCGGATAGTGGCTCTCCAACTGAACAAGTCACTCAGTGGCTCAAGCCGTACAACGCTGCTGTATTCAACATTATTCTGTAGTTCCTTCTGGATGGAGGAGTACTCCTTCATCAGTCTCTTAGTAGCCATTGTCTAAGAGGCTTGCCAATAGACGCGTCAGTCACTGTTTTCATATACCGCTCCTCCCTCAACTTCGCGCTCGCTCTTTTGTCACGTGACCCGATCAAGGCCGCGAAAATTGGCACTATGGAGAAACAATTGTCGCCACCAGCGGATTCTGCCCCTCAGTACAGATCAGTAGTGATGTCAAGACTCGCTGACTTTGTTGCCAAGATCGCTATCCCCGCCGGTATTGCTGTTTCAGCAGCGCAGTACTCGATGTATGATGTGAAAGGAGGCACCCGTGCCGTGATCTTTGACCGTCTGTCTGGTGTTCAGCAGCAAGTTATTGGTGAGGGTACGCACTTCCTCGTGCCATGGCTCCAAAAGGCTGTGCTATTCGACGTGAGAACAAAGCCTAAAAACATTTCTTCCAACACTGGTACCAAGGACTTGCAGATGGTTTCTCTTACGCTGAGAGTGCTCCACAGACCTGATGTGCCTAAGCTTCCCTCTATCTACCAGAACCTGGGTCTGGATTACGATGAGAGAGTTCTTCCCTCAATTGGTAACGAAGTTCTGAAGTCGATCGTGGCTCAATTCGATGCCGCAGAGCTTATCACACAGAGAGAGGTTGTCTCTGCAAGAATTAGACAGGAGTTGAGCGAACGTGCCAAGGAGTTCAACATCAAGCTCGAGGATGTCTCGATCACACATTTGACTTTCGGTAAGGAGTTCACAAAGGCCGTGGAACAGAAGCAAATTGCCCAGCAGGATGCTGAGAGAGCCAAGTTTGTTGTCGAGAAGGCTGAACAGGAGAGACAGGCGAGTGTTATCAGAGCCGAAGGTGAGGCCGAGGCTGCGGAGTTCATTTCTAAGGCCTTGGACAAGGCAGGTGACGGTCTCTTGCTAATCAGAAGAATTGAAGCCTCTAAGGAGATTGCCCAGACCCTGGCTGCTTCCAGCAACGTGACATACCTACCAGGTGGTGCATCTGAGAGTGCGGCCAAGGCCAGCGCAAACAGTCTTTTGCTCAACCTGGGTCGTTGATTGCCCATTTTGCTTGTACATAGCATCACATATTGAATCACGGATAATACATTCGGTAACTAATGTTAACTAATCTTTTGTTGTGAGGGTTCCAGTGATTCCTCATCACGCTCATCCAGCTGTCCAGCAGCTAGCATTCTTTTGTGTCTCTTTGTCCCCTCCACAGCAATCGAGCCCTTCCCGATAACAAAGGCCGGATGAAAGGATATGAAGAGGAGGCAGCAGAGTGCCACCATGAGTGCATCCAAAATCATAAAGTACACCTCGTGTGTGATGATGTATCCCTTCCAACCTTCCGATAGCTCCACCACTCTGTAGATAGATCTCACGAGAACAAAAAACGTCCCAATGAATATCACTGCGGGGAACATACGCAGTGTCTTCTTTTGCCTCAACAGAGTGTAATCGGGGTTGAACTGGGGCTCCAGAGATGACTGGTTGCGCATATAGCGAATATTCCAGCAGTATAGGGCAAACAGCACCATAAATAGCGACATCGAGGCCACTTGGAATGCCAACCCACCAACCATGACGTGAGTACCCGCGGATGCGTCCTTGTATGCAGAGGCTCGAGCAGAGGCATAACCTCCCCCGCTTCCCTGGATCAACAAGGAAATGACGTCCAAAGTGATGAAGACGTAAGAGTAAGTAATGGCTCGCCAATAAGAGAATCTGGACCCGTATATCATTACGAGCTGTGCCAGCAGAAAGTAGATACCAGCCATGATGAAGCAAGGTGCAATTGTAAGGCAGATCGACTGTGCAAGGTATGCGCTCATCCTATCAGGATGCTCTGAGGAGGCTGCTCGGGCAACATAGCCAATGAACTCGAGTGCGGTACCGACTGAGTAGCATGTGCCGAACCACCACGTCTTGAACTTGAGGCCAATCACTGTGTGAAGGACAAAGCAAAATCCCATGACAACACTCATCACAACGTTAGCACTGAGGTTTGGATAGAACCCATAGTATGACTGCTCTGCAAGTCTCAGTCTCAAGGTCTCCTCGGCTTGTGATATTACCGAAGTGGCAGAGGCCTGAACATCGCTTGCAGTGGCCGTCTGAAGAACTTGCTCCGCAGAAGCAAGCGTCACCGATGCCAGTACTTGAACCAGAGTGTGGTGCTCGCCACGGAGCTTGTTGGTGTTTGTTTCAGTTGCGATCAGCCCGTTGATAAGCGCCAGCTCCGACGCCAGCGACGTAATTAGCGGCTGCCAGTCTGTGGTGGAGCTCATGATCCGTTGGCAGGCTTATCGATCTCTCAAGTTTCAGCCCCGCGATGTGAGATTAACTCTAGGCCTAATCTGGTAGAAACTTCTCAGCTCAGTAACTCGATTTACCTGATAGTGTGTAGAGGGCTGTGTCTTTTTTTCAAGTGGTGAGAGATATCGACTGTGCTTTGCTGTAAATTCCTTTAAGCTCATGTGCGGTCAGTGCGTTTCACTCGCAACTTTTCAGATCCCCACACTGAAAAATCAAAGTCGATCCACTCCACCTCCCAATTGTAATCAGGTCTGTTTTCACTGACCACTCAATAGGACTGAGTCCAGAATCGTTATAAATTGGTGGCAAGGACTTGAAGGCGATGCCAAGACATCTCAGGCTCAAGAATAGAAAGCAAGTACGTTGAGGTCTACTTGCAGAGAGGTCTTCCTAACAAACATGTAGAGCATGATTTGAGAGATTTCGTCGCCATTCTGGGCACTTACCGGGCTGGGGTTAGTCGACCTTCGGAAGCCACTGCTTGACTGAATCAGCCACGTGGCCTTGATGGTCAAGATAGCCAGACTCATCCAGATAGTCATTCAGCCTTCCTCGACTAGACTTTGGGCAAGATTTGATAGCAGATAGAGCATAGCATTAGCTACCTTATTACACAGAACAGCGCCGAAGAAATGAAGGTGAAAAGCATTACAGTCGCTTCGGCTCAACCTCACCAGTTGTCGATAATATTTAGAGTAACCGGTGGGCTTCATGAAGGCAGAAGCTGGAGAATGCAAGCATTGTTACAGGGTAGTTGTTGTGACTAACGCCAAGGTGTCGTGGAGTGAGCAAGGCAAGACTGCGGATCAGAGAGGTAGCAGGAATGTGGTTACATTTGCCTCCACTTTGTACCTTTCGAGCATTCCAGTGTTGATATAAGCTGTGGTGGTGTGCCAGTTTTCGAACAAGTACTGACTCGAGTCAGCCACAGAGTGATCCCAAGACAGCTACAAGCTGGAGAGAAATTCATTGCACATAAGAATATTAGCGAAGGAGCACTCGTCTCTTTCACAGAGTGACACCAGAGAAATAAATATGAAAGGATATCAGAGCATCATGTCGTGGAGAGTATGTGTATCCTATAGGAAAGTATTATGGGATGGCGCGTGTGTTGCAGGCATGGGATTTCCATCAAGGTAGCTGTACCAAGCAAGTTGAATCATTCAAGGAGACATCACAGCATCGGGATGTCGGCTCCCAGCTTGGAGAGGCTTGCCTTATGAGCAGCAACATACACAAGGCCCACAGCAGCGAAGACCCACATGAATGTGGGGATTGAGTACTGAGGCTTGAAGTGCTGCTCAATGAGATCACCGGCTCCACGAGCAGTGTAGGAAAAGATGGCCGAGACCTCGCCGACGGCCTGAGAAGCTGCTGAAGAAGGCATTGTTGGTTCTGTGTTTGGGGAGAGGGCTTTTTGAAAACAAGGGGTTATGAATATCAAGGGACTCGAATGATCCGCAAAGAAACACAAAAAGTGGTGACTATTCGAGTGGAGACTGCTCAATTGGTGTACCTCCCAATTAGGACCTATATTGGATACATGAAGGCAGGGCCCTGTGAGCTTTATATCTCTCCGCTGCACACGGAACTCGGAACTCGGAAGCTTCGGGTCTAAACGCGCGCTGCATGTGTTGAGAACAAGGGAAAAACCGCTCAGTGCATGATGCTGTCAAGACAACGCTAATTGCTCGGTAATCTCGGTGACGCAGGTTTGATGACTTCATCACATGACTCTCTGGCATTGATTGGCAACACCAGTATCTTGCCCCAGTGGGCTCTCTTGTGTGAGATCAACGACAATCAAGTCCGTGGAGATCGGCTCACCCGAACGTTAAAAGCCGTACATAAAAAAATTGTTGGTGCCGCGAGTTCCGCATTTGGTTGCTTTCCACCGCATTCGATGCCTCAAAACACCCGCACACCGCAGCGCTCTGCAGCCGTAACTCGCTACGAGCTAAAACACGAGTTTGTATTAGTTAAGGTTATCGTTAGCGAATGTGTGCGTATGTGTTGAAGATATTAGTGAATGCAATGTGTTGTTACTGATCCTTCATCGGGTCGCCGAGGTAGCTGGAGACAGATGTGGGCCCGCCGCTCGTGTAGAAACAATACGAGTCCAGCAGCTCTTGGTATGACTTGGAGTTGATTGGGGGCTTCTTGTTTGCTTTTTTAATTGGTTTCCTCTCTGGTGTTGTCTCGGTGCTTTCGGTGGGTGTGGTGCCGTGGGTCGAAAACGTCGGTATAAGGTGGGGCGGAACTGACACCGTTGTGTAGTTCATGTTCTCTTTGTAATTCAGCAGATCCACATTCGAGTTATCGGAATAGAGCGAAAGTTTGTTTACAGAGTCACTCACATCCTTGTACTCCTGGTCCAAGTCTTTGAATTCAGGAGTATCGAGCAGGTTCTCATTATTTTTGAGCACTTTTGGAGTTTCCGGTGATTTGAGCATCGTCTCATAATTGTTGAAATAAGAATCAATGTTGGACATTGTCGGCGGAACATAGCTGTGGTGCTCCGCGGTGAGATAATCATTAAGCGACATCGTTGCAATTCTTCTGTCACCGAATCTGTGTGACCGCAACAGTCTCACGTGGTAGTTTTTGAAGTTGTTGTTGTCCCATACCTCTTCATCTGTGCCATATCTGTACCGTATGCAAAACGATAGATCTGTTTGATCGTTGGACAAAAACTGGAACCGTCTCAGCGGGATCTTGAACACGAATCGATCGTAATTGGCTCTCCTCAACACACGGGTTGCATCCTTGGTGAAGTTGGCCTGTATCTCAATGACTGTTCTCCACGAATCAAACGTGTACCGCACATGGATTGTCTTGTGGAACGAGAGGTTCTTTGCTGCAATTGATCCAGTAATACATTTCTCCTTCTCATCCAAAATCAACTTTTCTAGGAAGAGCTTGCTCTCCTCCTCAAACTTTTGATTGTATTTGGTCTTGCTGAAATTTATCGTGTGCAAGTCCCATACAATCTCCTCATTTTCCAAATCGTCATCGTACAATGCAGACTCATTCCAGTAATCGTCGCCAGCAACGTGGAACTTAGGTTTGCTTTTCTTGGACGCCGCTCGAAGAACTGGCGATCCGTCAGCACTTACCGCTGTGGGTTTCTCACCTTCATCAAAATATCGTACATCAACATCCACACCAAAATGAACACTCTTGTTGTACGTCGGAGTGGTAGGCATGGACTTGGACACGATTCCTGCCAAGCTGTTGAGCTTGAGGGACGACTTGACAAGCTCTCCCGATTTTTTCCTGACGAGCTTGGGGGAGCTCACCGCGGATGATAAGGTGGATACGGAAGACGCATCTGTATCTGAGTGCCGCTTCTTGTGAAGGAAGGAGAGTGAGAAGGGCTGCGATGGATCGGGATTCATATCAGTCATACTCCCGAGCGTGGAGTGAAGCACCGTAGTGCTGTTTGAGCGCCCTAGCGGAGGTGGTGACACCTCTTTACCCGAAGCAGATAGCGCACCTGGTTGCTCATATGGTTTGGGCTTTGAGGGCGAAGCGGTGACGTACACCATTTGCTTGATCTCCTGGCCACTGCAGGGTCAGGTCGATCACGTTCACACCGTTCCTCCAGTGTTTATCAAGGGTGCAATACAAGGCTTCGCTTACAGCTATTTTTTTAGGAAATAGTGCTTTTTTGATTGCGCGGCCCCTTCGCAAAAACGCATGCGGCCGGGGCGAAACAAGAGAGCCGAGCCGGCCGTCTCAACTAAGCCCCTTGGACTACAAGATGCCGATAAAACTCTTTCAATACCCTTATAGCTGATCCTTCACACTGCCACTACATTGCAGTGCGCACAGTGAGGATGCAGAACATATCCCAAAACATAACAATAGCACAATAAGATCAAACCAGACTCCAAAATGGTGAAAAAAAAATTTAACAAGACACTTTACTCAAAGTTGTCGAAGTTGAACATGCGGACAACACCGTTCTCATCAGCACTAGCAAAGCTCGAATCTCCGAGACCCACACATGTCACGGGAGATGCGTGGCCTGGGAAGGTGTGCATACACTTGCCACTTTGCAAGTCCCAGATTTTGACGAAACGGTCATGTGCACCACTCACAATACGGAAAGTATCGGCCGCAATGTCCCAGATACCTTCCACGTGTCCAAACTGAGTGCGAACACACTTACCGGTGTGCACGTCCCACAGCTTGATGGTGTTGTCGAGCGATGCAGTGAGAATGTAATTTGGGTATACTCTTGCAGGGTCGCTGTAATCGATTCCCTCGCCTTCTTCAGCATTCGCATCCTCGGCAGCATCCTCGTTGTTGCCATCGACTGAGTGCGTGTCATCCTCATCGATGTCCTCAACAAGCTCGTAGTCCTTGGAGATGTTCAAAGGTATAACCTTCTGCACTTCTCCCACGTGACCTTTGAAAACCTTCAAGCACTTGTTCGTATTGAGGTCCCACATTCTCGCAGTGCTGTCGTCAGAGGCACTGAACACAGTGTTGCTCTGTGGGTGTATTTTGACACAGTTGACTGGATCCGTATGGCCTCTCAGGGCGAAGCACGTTCTCGTCTCCACGTTCCACACCTTAATTGTAGTATCGGCGGAACCACTCACAATCGATTTTTTGTAGAAATCCACGGATAGCACACTGTCGTGGTGTCCACGGTATGTGGAGATGCATTGGCCGTTGTGGTAGTTCCATACCTTGATTGTGGCGTCGAGGGATCCGGTAATGAGCTTCTGTTCGTCGAACGCGAGAGTCTTTACACCTGCATTATGCGACTCCAAAGTTCGCAGAAGCTTACCTGTGGTGACGTCCCAAATCTTCACTGTCTTGTCGTAGGATCCAGTAAAGAGCATCTTGTGATCATACTTCATTGTCAGGATTCCATCGGTATGCCCTGAGAACTCACGCATCTTGTATATGCCTTTACGCCAATTGCGTTCCACTTTGAACCGTTCGCTGTAAACAACTTTCCACGGTCTCGTTTTGCGTTGTCCCCGCTCGATCGTCTGGTTAGACAACCGCCGTCTCTTTGCCTGATGCTCAACTTCCTTTGGAGCCTCTTCAATCTCTCTGGCACGTTTCATGTGCATCAGGGGGAGCCCCCAACCACAGTTTGGACACTTGCGGTCAATGTGTTGTTCGCACATGTGGTGCCATACTCTATCGTCGTCAGCAAGTCTGTTCCACCCTTTAGACACCTGCGCTGCATTACAGAGAGACTCACAGTCAAGGTAACACAAGATTTTGAGTGACAGCTCCATGGGCAGTGCAGAGATGAAGTCAATACGAATCAGTGAGGACACCTCTTGGGAAACAAATGATAAAAGTGGGAAGCAGCATTGAGCTAAAAGGCCTTGTAGAATCAAATTCTTCTGCTGTGTGCCCGATGAGCCGAAAAGGGTCCATACATGGTTGATTTTTTCTTGGTCTGCTCGTGATAGGGCCTCAAGGTCATTTTGCAACTGTGTCATCTTGTTCACGTCAGTCTGCTTGTTGCACTTCACGTCTGGGTTGTGACGGTAGCAGTACTTGTGGAAGTTGTCAGCCGGAATAAGACTCATATCATCGACTGCGCTTTTCGAGTTGACTATTTCTTCGTCGGAGTCGTCCGCTATGGCACTCTCGCTTTCATCCTGGTGCTCTCGCACGGGCTTAAGCTTGTCCTTAAAGTCCGCGGCACATGACTGCGCAAGATCCACCTGGCGCTTGTAATCAGTGGGTGCCACCATGGATGGATGTAAAAGGATAGTGGTGATGAATGTATGAACTGTGAGAAGAGCTAGGAATAGAGATGGGATGCCGGCCTTTTTCTATCCGACAGTTGTGTCAGACTACGCCATTTTCTCGCCACACGCCACAGTTGGAGCGGGTCCTTCGCGTGGTTGGGGCACTCCACACACCACCGCCTCAGTGTCCCGATTCGGTAAGTAAGCAGAGCCCACGACCAGCACTCTCGGGAGATGCTGAAGGTCCTGTACAACGAGTACAAGGGATTCTGCGTTCCGCGGAGTCGTCATGATGCATCTGTTGAGCCTCAAGAGGATGAGATCTATACCAACGGGTTCGACCACTTTGACTGGGGCGATGAGGTCAAGAAGGCAAAATCGTATCAGTACAGTGGTGGCTCAGACTACGACACAGCGGAGGAATCGGACGGAGACGCGCTCTATGGAAACGAGTCCAAGGTGGCGCTCATCCCTGATGCTCGTGGGATGTTGGCAAATGGTGTCCAACCCGAGCCGGAGGAGAGCAAGACTCTCTCCAAGAAGGCTGCCAGGAACTTGAAGCGGGCCGGGAAAAGGGTCAAGGGAAAAAGGGGCAGGCGCCACGATGATCTGGGGCGCAACGAGCCTTCCAACCCTCAACTCCTCAAGATCCTCAATCGTGTCTACCGGGAGGCTATGCATGAGGTGGGAAACCCTAAGGATGATGTGAAGGTGCTTCAATTCTTCGATGTATCGTTATATAAAGAAGACCTCGATAATCTGCGAGATGATGAGTGGCTTTCGGATAACAACATTACATTTCTGTTCGAGTACCTGGAGCGATATCAATTAGCCAAGTATGGCACTCTTGTATCGCGTTCAATAGAGCTTGTGAGGCCATCAATGGTGCATCTGCTGGCGAATGTCCCATCTCCACAGGATCTCAAGGGGGTAATCCCACCACTGGAGAAGGCGAAATTCCTGTTCTTGCCCATCAATGATAGTGATGACCTCATGGAGGTCGGTTCAGGGTGGCACTGGTCTCTCGTTGTGGTGAGTGTATTAGATAACACAGCACTGATCTACGACACCTTGGAGAGGGCCAACGAAAAGGAGGCTCGAGCCGTCATTGGCAAATTGGAGACGTATCTCGGCAACAAGACATCGTTCGAGATACGTGTGATGGACACGCCACAGCAGATAAACGGCAGTGATTGTGGCATAATGGTGGCTCAGATCTCCGCTTTTTTGTTATCTCGACTTCTAGATTTAGAATACTTGAAGGAACACTACGTCAACTTCGACTTGAAGAACGTCAAGATTTCTGCGATTGCGGGCAGAATATTCACATTGGGCACGATGCTCAATGCGATACGGCACAAGAAGGAGAATTCCAACTGAGCCGTAGAACTTCAATTTCATGACAAGCATTTGCATAATCACATGCATAATTTTTTTGTGGCGTCTTCGTAGTCCCGTGGTTCTGTGGCGCAAACTGTTCTCTAGCGCGTTGCCTAGGCAACAATCATTCGATATTGGCAAGCAAAGTAAATTGCAATACTTTGTAGATTAAGGCACCATCAGTATACGTGACCTGTCACTTGAAGGTCTAATGCAGGTCGTACCTTTAAAATGCCACACTAACTAATAAAAATATCATGCCTTGTGATTGAAATTGGATTTATCAAAATTCAAAATACAGAATCTACAAAGAACTCATTAAAAATTAAATTTTATCGCTTTGAAATTCCAAACCCATAATTATACCATAAATTAATGTCACCCGTGCCGGTGAATGCAAGTTTACCATATTGTTGGTACATAAATGCGAACCCTTGGAGCATTCAGATTGGAAGGCTCCTCAGAAATCATAAAATCATGATCATCAAAACTTCACCCAGAATCTAGTGCCCACACGGCAAGTTCTGGCAATGACATAGAACAGACCGCTCCCAACGATAGTGGCTGAGACGTGGATCACCATATTCCGGTAACCAGTTGCGGAACCGTCGCCTATGATGGCACCCGAGATTGGTAACGCGACGAGAGTTCCGAAAGATGTGATGAAGTACATGGTGCCGTAGCGGTTACCGAAGTTCTCCGTTTTCGAGATCTGGGCGCAACACACCGGCAGCAACGAGTACACCGAGCCGGTGAAGAAGCCCCAACAAACGGAGTGTGCGTAAAGAGCCTGTGAATGTGAGCCGAATGGAACCAGCGTCACGAAGCCAACAATTCCAGCCATAGTAAGTGTAATGCACATAATGTTGAAGCGGCCGATTACGTCAGACAAGTATCCAGTCAGCCACCGACCGACAATGCCTCCCACATGAGAGTAAGACATGAGAGAATAGGAAGTTGAGATCGAGAAGCCGTGCGCTCTAGCAAAAGACAACTGGTACGTAGACATGATAAGCACAGCAGCTTCAGCAAAAGCAGTACCCAGACACACAAAGAAAAAATCTGGCGATTTGAGCCCCTTGATGTCGAATGCAGTAAGGTAGGACACAAACTTGCGGAAGCGCGTACCTGGAGTCGTCTTGTGCGGAAGTCTCTCCTTGACAAGAACAAATGCAATCATAACACATGCAAGATTGACAAAGGCAAATATTCTCATTGCCCAAGTGTAGCCCACTTCCTCGAATAGTTTTCTCATCATTATTGGGAACACGATACCACCAACAGAGCCTCCTGTGGATGCAAAACTGGTGAAGAGGCCTCTTCTCTTGTTGAAGTAATGTGCCACCACTCCGATGAGGGGCGACTGGAAAAGGCCAACCCCAACTCCTCCAAGGATGGAGAATGCGAGGATGAACTGCCAGACCTCTGTACAGTTGCCCGTGGCGAATAGTGAGCCAAATACCATGACGCCTCCCACTGCAACAGGTCGTCTCACACCGTTTCTGTCAAAATATGTTCCCGAGAAGATAGATGTCATAAAGGTTAGAAAAAGAAAAATGGAGAAAATCCACGACACTGTGGAGCTCTTGACGTGGCTGAGCTGGTGCTCAGAGATGTAGGTCTCAATAGCACCTGTAGCATTGAGCATGCCAAAGCCCGAGACTAAGCCAAAGGCCGACCCAAGGACAACAAGGTATGCTCTCAAACCACCCTCTGGGAAGTAGACATCGGCATCCATGCCAAGCATGTCGTCCTTGGCAATCTGGACATCATTAGGAATCGTGTCAGCTGAATTCATAGCCTGGACCTCCAAATCATGCTCCGATGCCTCCTCTTTTTTCACTGCGATGCTGACGATGCGGTCCAGCTCATTGCCTGCAGCTTGCTCCATGGTGTTTGTAGGAACCACCGTTTTAGATGTTTCTAGTGGAGTGGTGGAAGTTGTCAAACTGTTGCGATCCATCTGATATTAAACTTCGAAGATCTTTCAACCCGCAGCAATTTTACAGTCTGGCGAGGGTCAAGAAGGGTCAACGTTCATATATAAGATAAGAATTAGGGGGCTAGCCCTACATGTCAGCGGGCATAATTAAATTTTTTTCCCAACGGCTCGCGTCTCAGTGCCGCGGGCGGAAATGAGATCCCTTAGGCGCTGACTCGCATATGCCGTCGGGACACACCAGATGTGCCCGGGCACAAGCGGGCCAATCCGTTAGTCTACTGGCCTCAAAAGTGGTGAAAAGTGGCAATAGAGGCTATTATTCCGAGCTGCATGGGTTGCTGACCGGAGATGTGCGGCTGGTCATTTTTTTTGTCGTATATGGCACTATGACAGCAAGATTCGGATTTAGAACTAGCTTCTAGAATAGTGACTCTTCCGTCGAGGCTTGACGTAGGACCACGTTGTACTAGAAATACCGCATCTAGGTGGTGAGTCAGGAGCCCCATTAAGATCTCAGCTAAGCTGTAGTCATAGAAGACATCGTTATTTTCTACAAAGACCCTGTCTAACCATTCTATTATTGTACAGATAATGCCAAACACTCTCCGTGTCCATACTGCCCATTAAACACGACAGTTGGAAATCTCCGTCACCATGATGTCGGAAGCACCCAGCTCCTTCAAACCGTCCATAATCTCACCCTTAGAGTCTCTCTGGATCATAGAGGAGACGGAAACCCAGCCGTCGTCGTCGATTGGCGACACCGTTGGGGCACGGCGACCTGGAGTAAGAGCAAGCAGGCTCGACAAGTTGTCTCTTGGAGCGTTGTATGTACACAAGACAAACTTCTGTGCTGCCAGAACACCCTCAATTCTGGATTTGAGCTTCTCTGCGAGTTCAGGCTCACGTGGGTTCTTAGACTTGATGAGGTATGCAGAGGTGGAGAGAACAGTGTCAATGTCAATGAGGCCAGCAGCTCTCATGGTCTCACCAGACTCGACCAAGTCAACAATGGCATCGGCAACACCGAGAGCACATGAGGCCTCGACAGATCCTCCAACGTGCTTGATCTTGGTCTTCAGTGGGGAACCCTCGCTAACTCCCTCAAGACCTTCAAAGTACTTTCTAGTGAGTGTTGTGAAGGAGGAGACAATGGTCTTGCCGATGAGCTCCTTAGGGTCCTTGTATGGCCCATCCTTTGGCACCTGAAGCTGCAGCTTGCACTTACCGAATCTCAGATCCAAAGGCAACTCAACATCAACCTCGGACTCTCTCACCTGATCAACACCAGTGATACCAAGATCGCAGCGACCCTCGCCGACGAAGGTTGGAATGTCAGCTGCTGGAAGGAAGATGAGCGCCACTGGGAGGTTAGTCGAAATTGCGATATCGAGTCTGTTGGAGCGGTGGAACTCAACGTCAGAGCCCTTGAGCAGACCCACGGCCTTCTCATATAGTCTGCCCTCTGGAAAGATAAGTTAGTACATAGTTGAGGCGAATAACCTGTCAGCGATGAGCCCAGGCCGGTACCGGTGAAAAATCCTGGAACTCATCGAGGCAAGGATCTCAGTGGAAAATCACATACTCTTAGGCACGGCGAACAATAGTCTGTCCTCTAGGTGGTTGACCAAATCCATGGTTAAGCTTGTGGTTTTAATGTAAATTCTTGGTGATTAGACCTCGAGACAAAATACCATGTGCTGATGCCCAAATGTTTGAGTCAGACCGGTTCGAGCCAGAGGCCGCGACCGGAGATAGCCGTCGGCTCGAGTGCCCAGCCGTCGGAAACTCCTGCTCGATTTCAGGCAGTTACCCGGCTTGGTAGAGACAGCACAACTCTGGCTAGCTTTTTCAGTTTTTTTTCAAGTACAACATCGGTATAGACAAGTACAAAAAATGGACACTAAGACCCCAGTCACCCTCGCCAGAGTTAAGAAGGTTCTCGGTAGAACCGGTTCCCGTGGTGGTGTCACCCAGGTCAGAGTCGAGTTCCTCGACGACTCTTCCAGAACTATTGTCAGAAACGTCAAGGGTCCAGTTAGAGAGAACGACATCCTCTCTCTCATGGAGTCTGAGCGTGAGGCTAGAAGACTGCGTTAAGTTGTCTCTCTCGCTACTCTTTACATTGTTTCACTTAAAAGCTACACCGACGTCCGTTGGAGTTACAGGTGCTTTAGGGCATGGATAAGAAAAAGTTATTTGATTTCTGGTGTGGTTGATCCTACTCCAGACGGGAGTGTACTCTCCAGCTGCATCATGGCTCTGTTTTGTAAGTTGCACTGCTTTTTCGCTATGATTCTGAAATTACGTCTTGCATGATCACGTTTATTATTGTAGGCTCACATATACTTGCGAGGTATCATTCTTGCATTACGCCATCGTCCATGTGCTGCTGCTGCTGCTGCTGCTGCTGCTGTTGACCCTGGTCATCCCGGGTTTGTTCCCTTTTCCAGAACTTGAGTAAGAGGTCAGCATAACGCTGCAATTCCTCAATTTGTATCATGAGTTTGAAGTCAGTGAGGAGGAGGAATTGCAGTTCCAAATGGTTGAGCTCCTCAAGGGGCAACCCACCAACTTTGGCATATCTTGAGTTCTTGTAGAAAATATCACTGAAGAACTTTGAAGCAACAGTGATGCCCGCTATTATGAGCCTATGAATGTTGTAGCTGTCCATGACAAACAATTGGTTCTCTTCACCGTTCACAAACTGTGGTGTTTGATCCTGGTCTTCAACGCTCCCCGCATTGGCCCGTTTAGCGATGCGGTCAAAATATACCAACAGTGTCAAGAACACTTCGTTCGTCACTGGACAGTACTTGAGGATACGCGTCAAGTACGCATGGATAGAGATCGCCGGAACATTGCGTCCATGGAATGATAATACATTCCCGGTGTACTTGTTGGACTGGTGTAGTTGTGATGCTTGGTGATAGTGATGGGGGTGAAGGCTGTCGTTGGCTTCGATGATCTTCTGAAGCAGCGCAGACAGCATATGAAGAAGATCATCCACTGAATGGTTCACAATGTCGAGATGATCCACTGGGTTTCCATTCTCATCTTTCTGTGCCAAAATCTCTTCGTACAGCTGTGGGAGGTCTGATTGCGGCTCACTAGGCGGCAGTGCCTCATGCTCATCAGGCGTTTGAGACTGTTGTGGAAACCCTCTTTGCACAAAAGACGAAGAGGGCTCGAACCCCTGTGGCCTTGACAGGTCAGCGTGTCTGGAGTGTTCTGTGGCCACTGAACTCGTTGGCTGTGTTCTCTGGATTTGCGCAAAGCCCTGGAATGAGCCCTGTGATCCAGGTACCATTGTAGAAGGTACAGAGCCATGATTGGAGGTATAAGATGCAGACACAACGCTCGGTGTGTTATGATGGGGAGCATACGAAATAGCATTGCCCGAGGTGTTGAAATGATGTGAAGTTGTCGGTTGAATGGCAATGTTGGCGGACCGTGTCTCTGTGAAAGAAGTCCCCTGTGGCGAAGAAGTGTAGTTACTGTTTCTGAAACTGGCTGGTCTGAAGCTTGAACTGTACTCTTCCTGAGCATGTGACGGTGTCGGTAGTTGTGATATAGAATTCTGCGACGCAAGCTTTGAAGTCAACAACGAGGGTCTCGTTCTCGGACCAGCAATGCTCTCTGTGAAGGACGGGCGATGCAAGTGCTGTGATGGGGGTTCTGCTCGAGGTGACGAGAAGGAGGCTCCGGGCGACGTTCCGTAATTGCCCCGCAAGTTACTGTTCATAAATTGGTGTTGATACGAGCTGCCCATGTGCGACTGAGAGGTTACCGAGTTGACAGAAGACGAAAAGGGACCTTGAGATGGTGACTGCTGTACCCTAAAGGATTGTGCTGTTTGATATGACTCGGGCATGTACCCAGCACCCGCGGCGCTTAAAGGAACCTCATGGCCTGGGATAACAATTGGTTGGCTCGAGTCTCGCTCGAGCTGCTCGTGGCTCTAGTCGTTAGTAAACATGATATAGCGATTGGAACGGCGTCAGGGCAACGTGTGCCACAACTCCGTCTGCAAAGCTACCCAAGGGTAGCCACAGAAACCATCCTGGGGCTAACAGTAAGCGCCAGGGACGTATTAGCAAAGCCACTCACCTGCATCGAATCCCCGTAGCTTGAATTCTGAAGGCGGGACTGGAGTAAAGCAGCAATAGTGAAGTGCGAGAGACAGCTATAGAGTGTCAAACTCAGGGCGTGTGTTCCCGTGTTTTGATGTGGATATGCCCGGTATAGTAAACGTGATGGCTACACCTCTGGTGCTTTTTCGCGAGGGCTTTGGCACGGGCTGCAGCTTGCTAAGAAAGTCCTGGGGCCCAAGGTATGCCCAAGGGGCTCTAGTGACTATGGCCTCTACTAGGATGCTGTCTACGAGCTGTGGTTTACCCCAAGACCACGATGTGCTGTGTGTCTTCAGCCCCCCTCGACTATGCAGAGCCCGGTGCTACGGTAGCCAGCCGGAAGGGCTATAGTGCGGTGATGGCTTAGCGTAGATTTAGTATGGAGCCCTTTACGTTCAAAGCAAGGCTATCAGGCATAGCAACCTACACATCACATTGTGAGTGGTTTGGCGTACCCTCGCCCCACAAAGCCTGCGGAAAAAGGGCCCACGGGGGTAAGACATTGGTCTTGGATCTGCGGCTGTCGGCGGAGACGGTTCGCGCCACACTCGGCAAAGGAAGGCGTTAGCGACGTGCTCGATGGATCTCAGAAAAAACAACACGTACACCAGGGGGCTGACACATTTGCACATCCACCGTCATGTCAAGAGCCTCCAAGATCACTCTGGCTCTCACGACCGTTGTATCGGCGGTCACAGTGGTGTGGGTGCACAAAGTGCAGGAGGAGGAGAGAAATGTGAGTCGTGCCACAACGCCAAACTAACAGTAACAGGCGCTACATCAGGGTCCCATAAAGGACGCCAAGCGCATGGAGGAGAAGGCTCTCAAGAAAAAGCTGTTGGCAAACAAGCAGGAGCACGAGTACCAGCAGGAGCTCAAGAAGCAGTTCGAGTCGGTACAACCGCTCTCAGGCAAGACAGTAACGGGGCCAGACGAAGAGTGACTTCTCTTGATGGGCCACCTTATATTCTTTCGCATCCTTGTAAATAGCACTATTCAATCTGTACATTTAGCATTGTTCGGCTGTTCAGCTTATGCGAATTGGAGCTTGACGTTTTGCGTCTTATCGATCTGCCCTCTGCGCCGAGCTGGCAGAGCTCGGTTCCCCTCGGAGATGGATAACCGCGCTCGCTGGGTAACTCCACAACTATCTCCGATTAAATCGTTCCTTTAAATACTCAGCTATCTCCGCTAAAGTTCAAATGTCCTTTTTGCAGACAACTCTACGCTCCGCTAGAACAAACTCCAGATTGCTATCCCTATCCGCTAGAACAATGACCACCCTTACTCCGGTATGTCATAATTGAATTCCCGTGGGTGAACACCCGCTCGTGTCGGTGTCCATGCCATGGAACTGAACACTCGGGGTGAATACTTCGCAAATGACACCACTAACACCATCAGGTTGCCACTAAGAACGCCCCACCAGCTGCCGCTTCTTACTCTCAGGCTATCAAGGTGAACGGTATGTCTCCCATGTTTGAATCGAGTGGTCCAATCCGACAATCGCCGCACTCGAACACGTCAACGACATGTCAACAGCAATTACTAACTCTTTACAGGATTCATCTATGTCTCTGGCCAGGTCCCATTGAACTCTGAGGGCAAGGCCATTGAGGGCGACTTCTCTGCCAGAGCCAACCAATGTCTTAAGAACGTCTCCGCTATCCTCGATGAGGCTAACTCCGGAATCAACAAGATCGTCAAGGGTAAGTCATATCATTCCAATTACACTTACTAACGAACAAGTTAATGTTTTCTTGACCGACATGGGCAAGTTTGCCGAGTTCAACGCTGTCTACGCCAAGTACTTCTCTGAGCACAAGCCAGCAAGATCTTGTGTCGCCGTTAAGGAGTTGCCATTGGGATGTGACGTATGTATTCATAATATCCGTGGTTTCCTTTTGAAATTGAAATCCACGGCATTCTACAAATGCCAAGGTACTAACATTTTGACAGGTTGAGGTCGAGGCTATCGCTGTCGAGAACTAATGTTACGGATTCCTAGATTGGTCTGGTGCTATTTCAAGACACTACAACAAAATTAACGATTTTCCAGATGGCATACAACCAAGAACTTGTATAGAACGTAGATGATATCCTAACTAAAGGGGCATCGGGGCAAGATGATCTTTCCACAATAGCATACCAATCGAAAGGTTAAGCACGAGGGTACCGAGTGGCCTTTGATTATGAGATCCTGTCAAACGTGACTCGGTCTATCTCGCAGCTTCCCCTCTCACAGAACATATGTAGTGTTGTTCTCTAATGGGTTCCAGTCCATCGGCTTTTGAATCTCAGGGCTCCCTACATATCACGTGATGTGTTCGGGGGCAACTGAACATCCATTCACCAGAAGGAGCGCGAAATGAAGATCGAGCTCCACGTTTGTAACGGCGCGCACAGAGTTGGGCGATTGGGACTGCGGAATTGTGGGCTCTGCGCGGCCGGTGAAAATTAAAGGCCATCAACGCTTCGCCCTTGAACAGTTAGATAAAGGTTAAGCATTCAAAGATGGCTCAGAGAGTTACCTACAGAAGAAGAAACCCATGTACGTACAAAGAGAGACTTGTTGTTACTCAGGTTCATTAGGAGGCAAAGGAAGGAGATTTAAAAGTGGAATACAAACAAAGAGTCATGAAGTGTTCAACCGAAGGACAGAGGCCGACACAGTGCAAAACAGTCTCAACACCCGAAGAGAAGAACATGATGATCGTCACATATAATCTCAGACTATAGTTCACTATTTCACTCAAGGAATCAAAAATTATAAAGACTAGTGACACCACGAAGCACTTGCCACAGAGCTCTCAAATCAAAACCCACATCGTTTTACCATCACGGGTGATCATTTACCGTTTTCTGTATCAGCCCCTTTTTTTCAAAAGTTTCAGTTTATTATCTTTCCCCCTCCTTTTGAACCCAAGAGCTCAATAAGATTTGAAGCTGTTATACTAACATGCAGACAACACCAGATCTAACAAGATCAAAGTCGTGAAGACTCCAGGTGGTGTCTTGCGTGCCCAGCACGTCAAGAAGGCTGGCTCCAGACCAAAGTGTGGTGACTGTGGCATTGCTCTCCCAGGTATCTCCTCTTTGAGACCAAGAGAGTACGCCCAGGTCTCTAAGACCCACAAGACTGTTTCTAGAGCTTACGGTGGTTCCAGATGTGCCAACTGTGTTAAGGAGAGAATCACTAGAGCTTTCCTTATTGAGGAGCAGAAGATTGTCAAGAGAGTCCTTAAGGAGCAGGCTGAGAAGGAGAAGAAGGCTGAGAAGAAGGCCTCCAAGAACTAAAAAGTTTAAAGCATTTGTACAAGTTTCTACGGTTGTTTTAATACGAAAAAGCACATAATGATTTAGTATCGTAGATAGGATTTGATGCCTCTGAATTTAGAACTTATTTTGGTAGATGGTGGCTTCAGCACTCGACCTCTGGTTGTACGGGCTTTGACGTCAGTGAGAAGGCCTTCTTAGTGATTTACAATGGAATAGCCTGGTGAGTGCCCCTGACCAAATTTCTGTTCGGCTGTGCCTTAAAAGGGACACTGTGAAAACTACGTGGGAGTAACATATCAAGCATCAACATCGTCCAAGTGCGTAATCATTTCCTTTTGGTTACCGATTCATCACAGTTGAGGTGGTTTCGATAACTGTGTTACCAATTCTCCAGAACTCAAAGTGACTCTTCACTACAAGGCCAGCACACTTACTGCTGGTCGCCCAGGTGTGAGCTCCTCATAAATGCCCAACCCAAAGGCCGAAGCTGTTCCTCAAGACCGACAGAACAGCGTATCCTCGTTTGATCGACAGTTTGACGACTCGCTCGAGGCGGCTTTAGCTAATATCGAAGAGAATCCGTTCTCATATGGATCTGCAAACAACAGCACTTCAAATATCTCACACAACTCGGATTTCAATAACATCCCACTACAAAACATGGCAATGCCTCCACAAAAGGACTCCATGGATCATCTCCTTGGTCACAGTGATAGCACGCCCTTAATAGCAGGCGAGGGCTCGAGTAGGAAGACTGATCCGCGTGCCCGCAGCTTCTGGAGCAAAGTCCATCACCTGTTCAGAAACGTCTCAGCCAAGTCGCTATCAAGGAGAAGCTCGTCTGGGGTTTTGCAGCTCACTGACAAGCACACTGAACGATCTGTATATCCAGGTATCCCATCTTCTGGTTTTCCCACTAATGCGATCTCCAACGCCAAGTACAGCCCCGTTACGTTCATACCACTGATTCTATACGAGCAGTTCAAATTTTTCTTCAATCTCTACTTCTTGATTGTGGCACTGTCTCAGGCAATCCCTGCCCTGCGTATCGGTTATCTATCGTCTTATGTTGTGCCTCTGGCCTTTGTGTTAGTGGTCACCATGTCCAAAGAGGCGCTCGATGATATCCAAAGACGCAGAAGAGACTCAGAAGCCAATAATGAGCTTTACGAGGTACTCGGTCGTACTAAAATGGTGCACAGTAAGGATTTGTGCATAGGTGACCTTGTGCGGCTCCACAAGGATCGCAGAATTCCTGCAGACATGGTCCTTCTGCAATCCAGTGAGTCGACGGGAGAGGCATTCATCAAAACTGATCAGCTCGATGGTGAGACCGATTGGAAACTCAGAATCGCTAACCCTATCACTCAGAACTTGGCGCCCGATGACTTAAGAAACATCATGATCACCGCATCAGCTCCCGAGAAGTCGATACATTCATTCCTTGGTAGACTAAACTACGAAAATCAGCAGACTGGGCTCACCATCGACAACACTTTATGGGCAAATACCGTCCTTGCATCAGGTACAGCAGTGGGCTGCATCATTTACACCGGTTCCCACACAAGACAGGCTATGAACACCACGATGTCGGGCGTCAAGACCGGTTTGCTTGAGCTTGAGATAAACCGAGTGTCCAAGATTCTTTGTGTTTGCGTGTTTATTTTATCATTTGGGCTTGTTGCTGTGAATGGTTTCGGGGATGAGTGGTATTTGGATGTGATGCGTTTCCTTATCCTGTTTTCCACTATCATTCCGGTATCGCTAAGAGTGAACCTCGATTTGGCGAAAACAGTCTATGCATATCAAATCGAACACGATAATGCCATTGAAGACACTATTGTGAGAACCAGTACCATTCCAGAGGATTTGGGCAGAATTGAGTATCTGCTCTCTGATAAGACTGGTACCCTCACCCAAAACGATATGGAGCTCAAGCGGCTTCATCTTGGTACAGTTTCGTACGCAGGTGACACAATGGACATTGTCCAAGATTACGTGAAGGATCTAACTTCAGCTAAGCCAACTGCCAACAAAAGAGATATGGGGAACAGAGTGAGAGACCTGATCATGACTTTGGCTATCTGTCACAACGTTACGCCCACTATAGAGGATGGTGAGATCACCTACCAGGCTGCATCTCCAGACGAGATTGCCATCGTTAAGTTCACGGAGCAGGTTGGCCTATCGCTGTTCAAGAGAGACCGCCACAGTATGACATTATTCCACGATGCAACAGGATCCAGCATCAGTTATGAGATTCTGCAGCTGTTCCCATTCAACTCCGACACAAAGAGAATGGGCATTGTGGTGCGTGACGTTTCCAAGGACGAATACTGGTTTTTGATCAAGGGTGCGGACACTGTGATGAGCAAGCTCGTGCAATCGAACGACTGGTTAGATGAGGAAACTAGCAACATGGCAAGAGAAGGCCTAAGAACGCTTGTCATTGCAAGAAAGAAAATTACAGAGAAGCTTTACAAGACTTTCAAGGAAAAGTACGACCAGGCCTCTTCTTCCATGACGAATAGAGATGCTGAGATGCAAAAGGTCATTACGCAATATTTGGAGAACGATCTCGAGTTGCTGGGTCTCACTGGTGTCGAGGACAAACTTCAAAAGGATGTCAAGACATCTATCGAGCTTCTGCGTAATGCCGGTATCAAAATCTGGATGCTCACCGGTGACAAAGTTGAGACAGCTCGCTGTGTCTCTGTGAGCGCTCGCTTGATCTCCAGGGGCCAGTACGTGCATACTGTCACTAAGATGACCAGGAAGGAAGGAGCAATGAATGCCTTGGAGTACTTGAAGACCAGCACCAGCTCTTGTTTGTTGATTGATGGTGAGTCGCTGGGCCTTTATTTGAGATTCTACAGACAGGAATTCTTCGACATTGTGGTGAATCTGCCGTGCGTTATTGCTTGTCGTTGTACGCCTCAACAGAAGGCCGATGTTGCTGTGATGATTAGAGAGGCCACTAAGAAGAGAGTGTGTTGTATCGGTGATGGTGGTAACGATGTCAGTATGATTCAGTGTGCTGATGTCGGTGTGGGTATTGTGGGTAAGGAGGGTAAGCAGGCTTCGCTGGCTGCTGACTTTTCCATTACGCAGTTCTGTCACCTCACTACTCTTCTGCTGTGGCACGGCAGAAACAGTTACAAGAGATCTGCTAAACTGGGTCAATTTGTCATCCATAGAGGGTTGCTGATCTCTGTGGCACAGGCTATCTTCTCCATCACGTCATCATATGAGCCTATAGCGCTTGTCACTGGCTTCTTGATGGTGGGCTACGCCACATGCTACACCATGATGCCTGTGTTCGCTCTCGTGTTTGACTATGATGTCGAAAGAGAGGTGTGCTTTGTCTTCCCTGAGCTTTATCATGAGCTGACTTCTGGTAAGTCACTAAGTTATGCCACTTTCTTTGTGTGGGTGGCTGTATCTTTGTATCAGGGTGGCGTGATCCAACTGTTCTCCCAGTACTTTACCAGCATTTCCTCAGAAGACTTCACCAAGATGGTTGCGTTGTGCTTCACGGGTCTTGTTTTGAACGAATTGGCAATGGTAGCTGTCGAGGTTCATACCTGGAGCAAGGTGATGATCTTTTCAGAAGTGGCCACGCTAGGCATATTCGTGGGCTCGGTCCCCTTCTTGGCTGAATATTTCGACCTCTCATTCATGGCCTCGGGAACCTTCTATTGGCAGATGGCTGTGATACTGGTTGTATCTATTGTTCCGATCTGGTTGTCAAAGGTTATCTATAAGAGGCTTTACCCGCCAAACTACGCAAAGGTACAGGGCTACTGAGTGCGATTAATGTAATGAATGCTTCCATCTCTATAGAGAGTTTTCGTTGTCACTGTTATCCTCGTCAGAGCTGTTCTCCTCAGCTTCATCTGTAGGCTTCGACTTGCGACGCTGGAAGTCCTTAGCATGTGCGTTAACAATGGCATGCGATACCATCTTGAACACCTCTGAATTCATGATTGTGGTTCTTCTCAGTGTAGAAGGAGTGTGTGCCTGAACACTGTCGTAGCCACTCTCCACGTCCTGCGTATTTTGCTCTGGCTGGATCTCCTCCTCATTCTGCTCTTCCTCTCTAGAGGTGCGCATAGCAGTTTCATAGGGTAAGGGAGACTCCCTCGATGCTCTGTACATGTGGATATTGGAGATGTGCTCGTTCTCCATTCTGATGAAGATCCATATGAATCTGCGCAAAATTTCCGCAACAGCAACACAAAAGCTTGTCACTGCAGACTGTTGGATCTGTCTGCTGAAGAGAGCGTAGAAGATCCATTGGAATCTGAGAAGTACATCGGAAATCATTGCGAAGTAGTAGAACCACACGGGGTATACCAAATCGTTTCTCAGGAGACGCCTGTTCTGCATCAGAGACCAGTCCATGAATATATCCCACAGAGAGCTGTATATCGAATTGACAATAGCAAAGAATATGAATACAGCCCTGTGCGAGGAGGTGCTCCCTATACGGTAAATACTCAGCGTCATGTAGTAGACGATAGTTACCGCGTACTTCAACATATTCGCAAGGTGAGGGAACCAGTCACCAGAATCCGCGTAACGCCGGATACACTGAAGGAATCTCCATACCGGCGGTAAAGCTGAAAAGAATCCCATAAGGTGAGACCTGGATGAACCACACTGAGGATTTCCTTCCACGGCTCCAGACCAGTGTGTGGCGTACATGCAGAAGAAGAATGAGATATTTCCCATCGTGTACGACAAACTGCAGAATATATCACCCATGAAGAAGTCCCGAAACTCAACAGGATACAATCCCGACAGAAAGAGTCTCCATAAAGTAATTACAATCCACTTCCGTGACTCTAGAAACAAGATGTCAAGAGGGAGGAAAATGATCAACACACCGAACCCAAAGAAGAACCATGGCCAGAAACGGGCCGGAATCTCATCGGGCCAAAAATCGTTGAGACTGAACCAACCAAAGATACAAAGCAGGAAAAGCATTATGGACGGTAGGAATGGGTATTCCCTGAAGTTGAGGGCAGTTTTCGGATTGAACTCAAAGATGAATCTGTAGTTCACCTTGAGCTTGGCCCAAACATAGCAATTGATGCCGAATAGTACTGCCATCAGGAGTATGAGGAAAAAACCGCCCCAAATCTGGAGAAGATATTTGCCCTCAGCGATCTCGCCGGTGAGTGTCTTGTGCAATCCCAAATAAAGAGAGTAGGCAAATAGCGGTATCGATACACCATAGAATAGTCCAGATAGAAACATCGACGTGTAAAAGTGATTTTCGGAGATATTGGACCGTAACTTCTCCACAGCCACCTTACGGTTACCATCTTCGAAATTACTGCTGTAGAGATCTTCCACTTTCGGAATCAGGTTGTCCAGAACATCGCTCGATGCAAAGTATGACCCGTTCACCTTGTCCATATACACCGAAGAAAGCTGCGAGTTTGTTTGTTTATCGAACTTTTTGACGAGCTTCCTGAAGCCAGTTCGGTTGAGTGCTCTGTATGACTTGAGCAATTCAAGCTCCCGATAATATTCTTGCACGGCACCTTTTAGTTGCCTTCTTGCGACGTAGTAAGGCACTTCATGTCTATGTGTCTCGTAGTCTCTCCTTCTGTCATTAGACTCTTGATTTTTGGATTTGAAAAGTGACTTGGGTAGCGATGGCAATTCATACTTTGTAAGTTTGTTCAGTCCACTGGCAGTTCTATCAATGCCCATCTTCAAAAGCTCCTCCCGGTTTGCATTGTTTTTAGACTTCATTCTTAACTTCGACTCCCGAAGGTGGTACATCTGGTCCTGCAAAAGAAGGTAGCGTGTGACACAGTGATCCTCCTTCTCCTTGTAGAAGCTCTCGATCTTGGATCTCTCTTTCTCGAGCCACTCCACAAACTCGTGACTGGTGGTCTCATACATGTTGTTGAGCGGGTACCCTTCGTTCAAGACTGCCGAACCACCGCCATATGTAGCAGGTCTCAGTGAGCCACTCCTTACCCTTCCTTCCCCCACTTTCGATGCTCGTGACCTCAATATAGCCTCTGGCCTCTCTGCCTGTAAAAGTGGTGTTCTGTCGTTTTTGACAACGTCTGTGGGTCCAATTCTTGACTCTCTCAATTCAGGTGTCAGAGCCGGTGGGGGTAACTCAAAGGACGCGTTGGCCGGTGTGTCCTTCCTCTGCTCGAAGGCAAAATCCCTGAGTCCTGGAGTGGCATTTTGTAAAGTGTTCGTGATGGCCCGTGCCAAGGGAGTCTGTGCAATCTTCTTGATCTTTTTCTTGCCTCCCTTGTAGTCGAGATACATATCTCGCCACTCAGGCACAAGATTCTCTGATAAGTTCTCGGCGAACTTCATCCTGTTGAGCAAATCAGGCGGGTTGTGGGAAGGGCTAAGCTCCTTTCTGGTTGATTAGTTGAAGCAACAACGTGGGGATGGGTCTGATGTGCCCCCTGCCCAAAACGCGCCTTGTGGGCTTCTCTGCGTCTTTGTTTATTCGTGCTCAAAGCTCGATTCCTCCCGAAGAAAGTGTCGCTGGAGGACTCAGGATAGGCTATCCATCCTACTCAACTAACTATGTGACTGAACAAGTGGACGGCACAGCGTTGACGCCGACATCAGGGTGGGAGAACGCCGTCTTTTGATGCTCGGTGTGTCTTTAAAAGACCCGGACCTTGTCAATCTACTGGATAAAACTGTCTATACAATCTCGAGGCCTGATGCATCGCCTAGAGCGGGGAATATGTTGTACTGCTTTGATATGCTATGGCAAGCACTGCAAAAAACGCCAACATTCGAGTAGCCTCGCTGGCGCAATCGGTAGCGCTTACGACTCTTAATCGTACGGTTGTGGGTTCGAGCCCCACGTGGGGCACTGTGAATATTTTTTTGACTCTTCTGGGCACTTGTTGTCCTTACTTTAGTTCTTGATGACTTCGAAACATTTCAGCAATTAAGTTATTGGCTTTGGGGGGAAAATAATTAGCTGATTGTTCGAGATTACAGTCTGCGTGGGCCTCGAAGACAATTGCCGCGAAATCGTAGTGTGGAGTACTCGACCCCAGAAGTAGTTTGATCCCAGGAGGCCAAAATGTCCCAGCGAAGAGTCGTGGTGACAGGCCTCGGTCTTGTTTCGCCTCTTGGTGTTGGGGTAAAGAAGGCCTGGTCTTCTTTGCTGGAATCAAAAAGCGGTATCGTCTCTACAGGCTCTCTCAATGACGAGAGATATCATAACATCCCCTCCAAAGTGGTTGGGGTTGTACCGAAAGGCAGCATCGCCGATGGCCACTGGGACGTTGATGATCACATTCCACCTGATGAGGCAAGAAGAATGGCTCTCTTCTCACAGTACGCTATGGCCGCTGCAACGGAGGCAATGACTGACGCAAAATGGCATCCCGCATCTCCCAAAGATCAGGAAATGACGGGGCTCTGTATCGGATCAGGAATCGGTGGATTTGTTGACACATATGAGCATTCAGTTTTGTTTGCTAGCGGTGGGTACAGAAAGGTGCAGCCACTGTTCATCCCTAAAATGCTGCCAAATATGCCTTCCGGTCTCATCTCCATCAAGTATGGACTCAAAGGCCCTAATCACACTGTGAGCACCGCTTGTGCTACAGGAAATCATGCAATTGGTGACGCTTATAGGTTCATCAAAGACGAGTATGCGGATGTGATGTTAGCTGGCGCCACAGAGGCATCAGTTCACCCTCTATCGCTAGCTGGTTTTGCAAGAGCCCGGTCCCTGTCACAAAAATTCAACGATGTTCCCGAGAAAGCATCTAGACCCTTCGATAAGGATCGAGATGGGTTTGTGCTCTCTGAAGGTGCAGGTGTCATTGTCTTGGAGGAACTGGAACACGCAAAGAAGAGAGGGGCTCACATCTACGCAGAGATTGTTGGTTACGGACTTTCCGGAGATGGATTCCACATAACTGCACCAGCCCCTGATGGCGGTGGTGCAATCAGATCAATGAATCTGGCGACCAATGGCCTTGATAAAAGCAAAGTTGACTACATCAACGCCCATGCAACCTCCACAGTGCTGGGTGACAAGATTGAGTGTGAGGCAATGCGATCAGTTTTCGGGGAGATGAATAACGGGTATCATGTCTCATCCACCAAGGGTTCGACGGGACACTTGTTGGGGGCAGCCGGTGCCTTGGAAGCGGTCTTTACGATTCTCGCTGTCGAAAATAATGTGTGCCCTCCAACTTTGAACTTGGACAACATTGGAGTTGACTCTACAGGTCTCAATTTTGTCACAAACAAGCCGCTCAAAAAAGAAGTGAACATAGCTCTTTCAAATAGTTTTGGGTTTGGGGGGATTAATACCTCTATTGCATTCCAGAAAGTCAAATGAATTACGAATTTATGATAAATTATCTCTGTTTGGTCATAAATAGGAATAAACACGTTCGTTAGCATTAGTAGGTGTCGTCACGGTCACCTGAAATAAAATCGTAAATGTTTGATGCAAATCAAGGAACTGAAGCAAAAAGCGAAAAGAGTAGAACAATTAGTAGGTGCGACCAGAGCCCGCTAGAGGACAAATGGAATAATAAACCACTTTGCAACCTTGCCAGAGGGATTTCTCGCCTTATAAAATGCATGTGTCTCGGACGCAGAGACACTGAGGTTCACAAAAGTGAAAATTAGTGCCAAGAGTGAAGTCAGGTTTTGAGTAATGCCGTATACTGCCAAATAAATCATCACCTCATCAAAATAGTGCGCACAGCACACGTATTTGAAAAGCCCGTAGGTCGGTACATTGTATTTGACAAGCTTCGACATATGGAGATGGTTGAGAAACTGGTCTGTTGAGGTTCCAAGGAACAGTATAATCGATATGAGCATAATAAAGTTAGGCTTCGGGGGCTCCTCTGATTCGGCGTAGTCGTGGAAATTGGTGTTGACAAAGATTTGAAGACTCAACGACGTGTAGAAATATACACCCGCAAGGTAGTGCGAAATGTTCATCTTTGAGGTTCGGCTGTACTTCATTACCAGCACTGTCTCGAAGAATCTTCTCGTTGCATGGCCCATTAACAGAAAGAACGAGAGCCTCGACGTCTCCAGTGGTATTTCACCATAGCTTTGGCTCTTGAAAAACTTGAAGTATGGGTCTATACTTCCCAAAGTGATGGCTCTATCCGTGAGAAAGAACCCAGTCGATGAAAGTACCAGCAGAAGTATATAAAAATGGTAGAACCAAAATTTTGGAACTTTTAAGTTGAGGGCAAATCGCACATACGCATTCACATTCGTCTCATGCTCACTTGATAGTTCAGCTTGCAGTGTCTTGCCGTACTTGAGGAATCCAGTCAGCCCAGGATGCCATTTGGCTGCTAAGATGAAGACCATCGCGAGGACGGTGATCGTCTGTATGGCCAAGTCTATCGACTGCAGTACATTTGCTGGCATCTGTATATCCTCCGAGTTGTGTCAAACCGGGGATCCTGCCTTTTGGTTCTTTTTTGTTCCGTAGAAGAGGGATCAATATGGGGATGAGGCAATCTGCTCAGCCGACGCGTTTTAGGGGACAGCGCGCGCTGCGCTATACGATCATCGATTGACAATAAAGTGCGACGAAAGTATGCAAACTGTTATCCTGAAATGGTGTGATGGCTTGACCTACTAGTCCACTTCACTGTGTGATCTTTTAGCTTTCCAGCACTTTTTTCGTTAGTGTTTACGCTCCATTTTTTGGCGACTTACCAATGGGAATGCATTTCAGTCGATCAACAAGGCGCATAAGGCACATGAGAACCCATAACTACCGAAGTATCCACACCAATAGGTGCGGAACTAGCTAGAAATACCCCTTAAAGTAGCATATAAAACATGGTGCCAAAAAAAAACCGAATTAAAAAGGTGAAAAAATAAAAAAAGAGACTGCCATTACCTGGAATCGAACCTGGGTTTGCTCGGCCACAACGAACTGTACTAACCACTATACTATAATGGCCTCCTTCAAAATCAGAGAAAGAACACTCTACCTTACTGTGTCCTTGTTGGACGTTCCTTAAAACTGATGGGGTTCGCTTTTTTCGAAGCTACTGATCAGTTATCACTCCCCGTCATATGTAGAAGCCAAATAAGCATCCCATAGGAGTCTTAAAGCGAAGCGTTCCGATGGTTTGTGTTGATTGCTGGCGGCGCCACCTCAAGGAGCTGAAATTAGCTTGGAAACCAACATACTCAAGATCTGGCAACACCTTCGCTCCCCATCCTGCAGCGTAATAGATCTCAAGCACTTAACGGGCTTCTGAAGTGCTCGCATAAGTAGGCTAAAGAACGAAACCACCAGGGGAATCGGGGAAATGGGGAGAAGCGCCAGTCTACCAAGTTTCGAAAGCCTTGGGTTGTAGACACTTCACTTTGAGAAAATTGAATTCTGAAGCTATCTCATTAGCTCCAAAATACAAATCTGAAAAGGTTGTGGAGACGCTCGTGTATAGCGTCTCATGTGTAGCATCTCACTGCTTTGTCTGAGAAAGTGCATAGTTGAACTGTTCATCTCCTTTTGGGGAATCGAGGTCAACCAATGAGTTCCTCAACCTATCCTTACATGTACGAAAGCCAACTTTATAATTCCAAGCTGCTGTAGGGCTCGAAAACAACTAATTATGAACGATTGTTTGCTTCAAACTAGAATTTTAAACCTACATTTAACAAAAGGTTCTAAAATTAAGAGGTGCTACTCTGTAATTCTACACAATTTTTAACTCTCAAGAAGTGTGGTATTGAACTATCAATAGCATCTCAGAAGAGCTTGCCATCGGTTACCCAACATGTCTGTTGGAGACTAGCGTGCTATACCTGGAAACTCGGTAATTATTGATAAACATGCCAGACTAAGCCCGGACACCATATAACCCGGACACCACGGGACCTGGGGTGGAACGCGAAACCGAATCTCGAACTCCAAGAGGCCATTATAGTATAGTGGTTAGTACAGTTCGTTGTGGCCGAGCAAACCCAGGTTCGATTCCAGGTAATGGCAGTCTCTTTTTTTATTTTTTTGGTCGATATGAGTCTGATCTGGATAATTCAGCAAGTCATTTCAATAGCAGGTCGACGGTAGAGATATGCACTGCTGATCCAATATGCCAGTTCCTTCAGATTGGGGCCTACAATTCTAACCATGATTGAATATTTCATAACCTGTTTGTTAAACACCTTCTAATACTGTCCTGGAAGCTGGTGCGCTTCATCTAGGACAACATTGACATTTCCCTTGCTCATTTTGTGTAGTTGTGACGATTCATGTGGTGATCGGGTCGTTAGCATCACGAACTTACTTGGCAACAGCCTGGAGAGCTTCGAGAACCTCAACCTGAATAGCGGCAGTGGCAGCAACGGCCTCGTCGGAGGAGGTGACGTTCTTCTGGGCCTCAGCCAACTGGGACTTGATGGCCTCAGCAGAGAATGCCGAAGCTTCAAAGGCCTCAATGGCGGTGATGGAGAGGGTGGAGCCTGGCTGCACGGTAGCGAAGCCGCCAGAGACAAAGAACTCCTTGGTGTTTCCCGAGGACTCGGTGATGGAGATGACACCTGGTCTTAGCTGCTCAATGATTGGCACGTGGTTAGCGAGAATACCAAAGTCACCATTGACACCTGGGACGTTAACCTGGGTCACAACCTCGGAGGAGAAGATTGTCTGGTGTGGAAGGGCGAGCGAAAGCTTCAGCACATCGGAGGCGGCAACGTCGGCGTAACCTCTTCTGGCAACAGTCTGGGCCTGGCGGGCAACGGTCTTGAGGGCGTTAAGTCTGAACATCGTTGTGTCAATTGAGTTTTGGCGCTCTTAGCTCGAGGTGTATTTGGGTGGGCTTTTTTCTTCCACTGGGGTTTCCCTCCGCGAACGTCTCAAGCTCATTGGGCGGCGAGCCCCGGCATAAGTGTCGCGCGGTCGCGGGTGACTTTATGCTGGAGGGGAGGAGCGGTTATCTGATTTGAGCTGGAGTCAACCAACTGGGAGTATGAGTACCCAGATCGACAACCTGGTAACGTCGTTCAATGTATGTTGAAGAGAGTGGTTGACGCTAACAGACAGGAGGTTCTCGTACAGACGAGCCAGGTGTTTGACAACCTGTGCCAGGACAAGACTGTGAATCTGATTCTGCCTAATCAGACGAGGCCCACAGAGAAGCTGAATGGCGCTATTGTGAGTTTCAACAAGACCTTGGACTCGCTTATGATGCAGCTGAACGACGTGTCGGTGTTCCAGATGAAGCTTACGATGGAGACGTTGGAGAGGGAGAAGGCCAAGAAGAGGGAGGCTGAGATGGCTCAGCAACGAGAGCAGGACCTGATGCAGCAACGGCAAATGCAACCGCAGCCCAAGATGGAGGAGGACCTGTCGTTGATGGGAGACTCGAGCTTCAATCCGGAGTCCAACAACATCTTGGAGGACATCAACGACTTCCTTTCGACGGTACCGGATGCCGGTGATATGAGCATCACAGGCGACTTTAACGACAACATCCAGCAGCTGCTGATGGAGAATGGCGGAAACAACGGCTACAGTAACGATGCGATTAACATGGATGATTTCATGGACCCCTCTGGCGGCGACTTCAACGGCGGCGCCCCGCAAAACGACAACATCGACTTTGACAACAACATCTTTAGCGAGATTGACTCGATGCTGAACATATGACGTGACGATTATCAACACCTGTAGACACTACTTGAAAAGCACCACCATCACGGTGATGTTGTCCGTGGTGAGTTTGCCCAATGCCTGGTCAACCAGTGCCTTGGCAGCCTCTGTGGCGTCTTTATAACCAGCCACTAAGTCACACGCCTGCTGATCCGACATAACGTCCCACAGCCCATCACACGCAATCACCATAAAGGTGTCTTTGTGTGGATCCAGCTCCACAGCAGTTGTGAAGGGCGACCCGATCACAAGCTCCTTGAAGAACTGGTCCCCCAAGGACCGCGTCACTGCCAGCATCCCATTAACACGAGCCTTCATCACTACACCACCGGCAGCTTCCACACGCCGCGCCTCGTGCACATCGGAAGCCTTGTGGTCGTACGTGAGCCGTACCGCCTTCCCCGCACGGCACAGTACGATGCGCGTATCACCAACGTTGGCTGTGTAGAGCATCCGCTTGTACTTGGAGGAGTCAATCCTCTGCTCTGTGGGTGTGGGTGGCTCAGTCTGGTCGGGCAGCTCCCACCGCAAAAGCGCCACAGCAGCAGTGCACCCGCTAGCGCCCTTAACGCTCTTGGACATCTCCGAGTCAGCCTCCAGAAAGGCATCGTTCAAGAGCGATCTCACATCCTCCCCCTCGTGAGCCACGAGCTTCCGCTCCACAATGCTGTGGAGGTACTGTCCGCACCACTTGGCCGCCTGCTTCCCCGCGTGGCCATCGAAAATCGCAAAGTAGCCCCAGTCCAGTCGTTCTGCAAAGTTCTCCACGTAGGTGTGGACATCCTCCATTGTGGGGCGGTACTTGATGTTTGTGTTTTCCGCCACGCCCACCGTGTAGCTCAGCGGATACTTTTCCTGGCCCTCCATGCTGGTGGCTGTTGTGGCGTCTCCAGGATGGTGTGTTTCGGCACCCATCTTGAGCTTATGGATGAAGCCCGAGATTGATAGTCTGCGCTCTGGCAACGTGTTGGATTGACTTGTGGACCCTCTTGCTCCCAGGGTTGTCTCTTGGGCTCTCCTCGAATTGATTTGGCAAAGCACTCGTTTCGATGCTGAGTCTGTGCTAAATCACAATGATTATTAGGTGAGTTGGTGCGGTGGGGGGAAGTGTACTATTTCTAGTGTAGTGTAGGGGTAGCGTCGTAATTAGCCGCTGGGTCGCGAAGTGCCTTACCCCATAATCGGGGCCCATCTTTATTGCTCTACGCTCTTCATCATATGCAGCTGCATTAAAGGTACAAACCTTCGAGGGACTCATCCACCTTGGTCTTCATCACATTCTCCTTGGCCTTGACAAAGTCGGAGTTGGACACCTGCATTCTTCTCTCTCTCAGGGCGATCAAACCAGCCTCCGTGGTGATGGCCTTGACCTCAGCCCCTGAAAGCTCATCCTTGGTGGAGATGATGTTGTCCACGTCAATGTCGTTCGACAATGTCATCTTTCTCGTATGGATCTCGAAGATCTTCTTCAGATTTTCTGCGTCTGGTGGTGGGAAATGGATTTTACGGTCGATACGGCCCGGTCTGATCAAAGCAGGGTCCAGCGACTCGATGGCGTTTGTAGCCATAATCACCTTGATGTCACCACGATCATCGAATCCATCTAACTGGTTCAACAACTCAAGCATGGTACGCTGGATCTCCTTCTCACCAGACGACTGCGAGTCGTATCTTTTTGTACCGACAGCGTCAATCTCATCGATAAACACAATCGACGGGGCATTTTCAGCGGCAAGTTTGAAGAGGGATCTCACAAGCTTTGGACCTTCACCGGCATATTTCTGAATCAACTCCGACCCCACCATTCTGATGAACGTGGCAGATGTGGAATTTGCCACAGCCTTCGCCAGTAACGTCTTACCGGTACCAGGAGCACCATATAAAATGACACCCTTTGGTGGCTGAATACCCATTTCACTATAGAGCTCTGGATGTGTCAATGGTAGTTCCACAGCCTCCTTAACCTCCTTGATCTGAGACTCCAGACCACCGATATCAGCATATGTCTCGGTTGGTGCCACGGCAACCTTCATCACACTCACCAGTGGATCAGCATCATCATCTAGTACACCAACAATCGATACGGTCTTGTTGTGTAGCAGCACGGAGCATCCTGGCTCGAGCAACTCCTTGTCGACAAATGACAAGATCGACACATAGTACTCAGGACCAGAGGAAGAGCTCACAATGGCATGGTCATCATCAATGATCTCCTCCAGTGTACCGATAGTCATTGGCGTTCCCCTAAGATCCTCCACCTTCTCTCTCTCCTCATTCTGCTTCTTCTCGAACGGCTTTAAGTTCTCCATGGAGGCAACGTACTCCTGCTCGATAAGCAAATGATCATGGATACGTTGTGTCTTGAGCAGTTTGAGTTTCGAACGATTGCGCGGGAAGACGTCCGGTAGTTTCTCTGCTGTTGATGGACCTCCTTTCCGCTTCTTGCGACCGATTTTAGTCTTTACTGGCGGCTCATATTTCGCCTTTTTAGGCTTGTCCCGCTTTTTCTGGCCGCTGCCGGAGAACCCTGATGGACCTTGACCCTTTAGTTGTTAGTGGCTGTATATGCAATCGCATGGTTGGACCATTACATACCATTGTGATAGTTGGCTCTTAGTCTGATATGAGGTGTTGACGGTTTCTCAGTGGCGTTGAGCTCAGAAGATCGCGAGATAACACCCAAACACCACCAATTGGTGGTTGGGGCACAAGTGCGATAAACTACACAATGATTGATCGTGAAGGTCGTCTTTCATTTAATCATATGACTATGCTAAAATTGTTGGCCGATGGGCTGTCATGAAGTTTCTTTTTGGGAATGTGGACCGCAGGTGGCTCCTGACCGTTCCATTTGAGCACCATGTACACGAGCTTCTTCGCTTCCTGGTAGTGTGTCACAGAGAACCCAAGGCTTTCGCAAATTTTGGTGAAGTGGTCCCTATCGCAATATCTTGAGTTTGTGATACAGCTAAGAGGTAGAACAATAAATACCATAGCAGCAGGACTATCCTTGCGCAGAAACTCAGCGAACCGACGCATCATCGCTCCGCGTCCCTCTGGGGTTGGAACAAAGTTCAGCACAAGAGAACAAGATATGAGATCAAATCTTTCGTTTTCGTCCTTAGGTGTTGGCCTATCCATGAAGTCCTGCTTCGAAATCCCTGGCTCGTTCGAGTTCAAATCGATTCGTGTCACCTGTGCGTATCTTGAGATGATGTTCTTGGTGGAGAGGGAGCCAATCTCCAGAGCGGAAATCTCGCCTTTAAGACTTTTAAGCTCAGGAACATTATCGAAGAGCCATTTCGAAGAATCAGATCCCCTCTTGGTACCTTGTCCGTCTAGAGATGCAATCTGATACTTGGCCAATCCGCCGCTGTCCACCACTTCGAATTCAATCTTTCGTAGAATGCTGTAAAGCTTCTCTATATCTGTCTCGTTGCTCACACCGAGAAGTTCCTGCTCTGTTGGTTTTGAGACTGCCTTGGGTGCACTGTTGAGTTCAGAAATATTCTCATCATTCACTGATCGCTTCAGCTGGTCACCAAGTTTCTTGAAAATTATGTTCTTCTTGTTGATTAACAGATGATACCGACGTATGATTTTCCTTGTGTTTTGAGGCTTCATGGAGGGCTTTGTATATGTTCTACCCGTAATGGACTTGGACCTCTTCAAGAAAGAGCTCCCAGCCATTTTGATAGAGAATCAGAACCAAAAGCCTGTGTTGTGATTCGATTGAGATGGTCAGAGTGATCTGACACCAAATTTTTCCAAATTAGTATGGTGCTTATATAAGCGATGAGATTAAAAAAAAATTCGACCCTCTGATTGTTAACTTGTCTCCATCAAAAAGCGAGTTAGAAGTGATTTTGACCAGCAGGTGATGGTGTCAAAGCAGCTGAAGAAGCGTCTTTTGGGGCTCCAGAAGTCAGCTTCAACAACTCGTGTTGAGAAGCCCGCAAAGAAGAGAAAAGATGCAAAAAAAGCCGCCAGAGTTGTGGAGCATGAAGAGCTTCAGTGGAAACCAGTAGAGATTCCAGACACTTTGGATGACTTTGGAGGGCTCTATGGACTTGAGGAGATTGACGGTGTGGGTGTTGAGTACGTCAATGGTAAGCCGCAACTTGTGGTGAAGGACCAGTCTAAGATGAAGGCAGCGGAAGAGCCACAGGAGGAGAAGGCGGAGGACGGGGATGAAGTAATGGAAGGGGATGGGGAAAAGCCAGTTAAAGAAGCTAAACCTGCCAAAAAAGCTAAATCTAAGAAGGTCGAAGACCAGGAGAAGGTGCTCGGGCAGGGCATCTCCATGGGCCTGAAGTTCGAAGACATCGAGTTACCCGAAGAGGAGGCCGATTTACCACACTGGTCTGCTCTTAATCTTTCACCATACACGATCCAAGGACTGAACAGCTTGGGTTATGAAAAGCCAACTCCAATCCAGAAAGAGACGATACCACGTTGTCTGGAGGGTGAGGATATCATAGGTAAGGCCTCCACCGGTTCCGGTAAGACGCTCGCATACGGCATACCGATTCTTGAAAAGCTTGTTAGTGACCCAGAGACAAAGGACCCTGCGGGCATAATTTTCACACCAACAAGAGAACTGGCACACCAAGTTGTGGACCACTTAAACAAGATCTCGAAGTTCTTCCCCTTCTCGCAGAGCTCCATCCTCAGTTTGACAGGTGGCCTGTCGATTCAAAAGCAAGAGAGACTTTTGAGATACACCGGGTCTGCGCAAATTGTTGTGGCAACGCCAGGCCGTTTCCTCGAATTGTTGCAGAAGAATCCTGAGGTGGCCAAAAGATTTGCTAACTTGGATATCTTGGTACTTGATGAGGCTGACAGACTTCTCCAGGATGGACATTTCGACGAATTTGAGCAAATCCTGAAGATCTTCTCCACTTCTAGAAGTAAGAAGGACAGATGGCAAACACTGGTTTTTTCTGCCACTTTTGGTAAGGAACTCTTCTCCAAGCTGGCGAACAAAACATATAAGCCAAAGAAGGGGGAGACTGATGAAAATAAGGAGGTCATGGAGATGCTACATAGCAAGCTTCACTTCAAGACTAAGCCACAGTTCATCGATCTGAACCCGAACGGTAAACTTGCACAGGACATCATTGAGACTCTTGTTGAGTGTCTTCCGGCCGAGAGAGATTTGTTCTTATACTATTTCCTTCTAATGTACCCTGGTACAACTCTGGTATTTACCAATGCAATCGACTCTGTGAAGAGGCTTGTGCCGTACTTGAACTCTTTACAGATTGAGACGTTTGCGATCCATTCCAACATGATACAGAAGCAGCGTTTGAGAAGTATTGAGCGTTTCAAGGACGCGGCCAAGAACAATGTCAACGGCAACAAATCCACGGTTTTGATTGCGTCAGACGTTGCCGCCAGAGGTTTGGACATTCCTGGGATTCAGCATGTCGTTCACTATCATCTCCCAAGAAGCGCAGATGTTTACATCCACAGATCTGGAAGAACTGCTAGAAGTGGCACCGAAGGTGTGTCTGTGATGATTTGCTCCCCACAAGAGGCAAGTGGTCCATTAAGAAACCTGCGTAAGGCACTTACAAACGACAAGAGTAAGTTTAGAGGCAAAGCTGCAAGGAAATGGACTAAAGACGTGCAAAGATTGCCTGTGGAGTCCGACATCCTCTCGCAATTGAGGGAGAGGGCCACACTAGCAGGTGAGCTGGCTGACAGCGAAGTCAGTACCAAGTCTCTGAGCAATGAGGACAACTGGATGAAGAAGGCGGCAGATGATCTGGGAATTGAGCTCAGCGACGACGATCAGGGAGATATCATCCTACAGAAGAATCGTCTTAAGAAGCAAAACAAGAGGCTGGACAAACAGGATACCAGCAAAAAGCGGTACGAGCTGAAACAGTTGCTTCAGAGACCGGTACGTAAGGACCTCAGAAGAAGCTACCTTACTGGTGGGTTGCAAAACCTGGCGGACTCCATTGTCAAGGGTGTGGGCCATGGCACAATCATTGGGCACGACAAGGTTGACGCCATCGAGCAATTGAAGAAGAAAAAATAGGCATAGCATAGTAATTAAAAGAGTTACACTTCAAGTGCCATATTATTGATGTAGTCATGTCAACGTTAAATCTGCAATCATAGCCTCGAGCTCCTCTTCCTCTCGCCTCAGCATCTCCTCAAGTTCTTTCTGGTACGGATCCTCGTCCTCCGAAACATCGCTCAGACTGTCAAGATTTGGAGCAGCACTCTCTGCCTCACTGGCAAAGCGTTGGATTTGCTCCTTTTCATCATTCTCCATCACAAACCTCGCCATCTCCTCTGCGCCGCCTCTCCTCTGCAACTGTTCCTTGTCCCGCCTACTCTCCCGTTCCCGCTTATGGAAGGGTACGTAGTTGCGAGTCCGTAATGTATACTTCTCCCCCATCGTTCGGGATTGTGTCGTATCCTGCCTCATTCTCCTTACGGGCGATGACATGGGCTGCTTAAGTCTCTCACTGCGAGCCCTCGCGTGCTTCTCCAATCTCGCCAGTGCACTCTCATCCTCAGAATCTGATGAGAACTCATGTCGCCGATCCATAGGATGAGACTGGTGGAGCGGCTGGTGGTTCTCCACACTCATTGTTGTATTCGCTAAGTACTTGACGTGATTTGGCGGGACGCGTTTTCACGCAACCGCGAAGCACTACGCCCTGTGTGTCATTAATCGTTTCATTACTTGAAGATCCCCCCTTGTGCCCGGATCATCTCATCAATAACGTTGAGAGAGTCAATGTCAATCTCCGGTAGTGCGAAATTGGTAAAGTCAAAGTCCATTTTGTTCTTGTCTATCCAATCGCACCCGGTCTCGCTTTGAGGACTCACCGGACCTTCAGTCTCACTAGCAGCCTGTGCAGCATTGCTGACCGAGGAAGATGACAAGTCAAATGCATTCATAGTTGTGCTTGCGGATGATGATGTTCCATCATCGGTGTTAAGAGCACCAAGCACTGCGAGCGACGCTGGAGAGGCTGGAACATTAGACCCCTCAGCAGCTTCCTTGTAGTGTTTGAAGTTGGCTGAGATCTTGATATGCAGCTTTGGCAAAAGTTTCTCAATTGTATCCATTAGATAGTTGGCAATCTTAGAACTGAGATAGAAGTGCGATGAGATCTGGTAAATGCCAGAGAGTTCCAGTTTCATGTACTCCTCGTAGATATTCAGGTCCGCAGGATTGACTTGCCGGTCGTCCTTGTTCTGAGCAATCTGTGTAGACCACAAATATGCTGAGAGATGGACAAGCCCTGCGAACGCCAGCGAGCAGGCACTGAGCGGCGTTCTCTTCAAGATCTCGGTGGGGTTCGTGTCGATGAGCGTTTTCGCAATAAGATTGGCTGCATCAATAGTCTTTCTGGTCTCGATGATCTTCCTCGAGTTGATCATATCCTTGTCGCTAGGCAAATCCTGGCAGTTGTCAGCTTGTTTGTTGATCTGATTATTGAGAAGCTCGACACTCTTTAAGTCTCTAGGAACGTCCGATCTCCAGAGGAAGGACAATGGCCGGTGTGTAAAAATCTTCGCATAATTGAGCATGATGATTCCCTGATGGACTCCCTCATTGACAGTGCCATTTTGATCAATAAGGTAGGGTAGCTTGTAGAAGTCAGGGTTAGAGAACTTCAGTTCCCAATTCGAGATCGAGGCTGTTAGCTTAGTGTACTGTTGGCCGATTGACAAATTGGAAAAAATGTATGTGTTCAGCCTCACAGCTTCGTCCACAAGCTTAGAGGTGCGAGATCTGGTTTCGTAGTCAAACACCTGCTTCGGAGGTGTAGATGGGAAATTCACAAAACAGTTGGAGCGAGCGAGAGTCGACAGAGTTTTGCCATCAGCACATCCAATGATGATATCTAAGAAGAATACCTCCCAGAAGCAGCGCCTTGCTGACTCTTTCACCATGCTTTCATTCAAATTTCGTATTCTGCTGGTGTTGAAGAAGTTGACATTGATCTCGTCTGTCGCCGAGCTCAAAGGGGTCAGGCCAGGGTTCCCATTTGTGTCACCTTTAACGTAGTTTCCATTGATATCCTCACCCCCAAAATCGTCAATGTCAAGTGTATTAATGTCCAAGTTGAAGGCTAGGTCGATGGCTTGCTTCCGGAGAACCGCACTCAGATCATGCAATGCCGAGATATGACACACGAGAGCGAGCAAAATAAGTGTCTGTAATGTGATGACATCTTTGGGACCCCGCTTTATGAAGTCTGATATTTCTATCGCCATATCAAAGACTGCATTGATGTTTCTCGAGTAATTAGAGGTTGTATACCCGTCACCGATTATCTTCATCACTGCCAAGAGCTCCTTGGGGTTATCTCCATTCTCTAGGTACTCGTTGATTTGAGACAAAGGTGGAAGCACAGGGTGCGCGTTGTGAAACTTTGAGTAATAGTTGTGAATCACGTTCTGGACATTTAGACTTTGCTCAAGTATTTTCGGTGTTGGTTGAGCTGTACTGTCTCGATCCATTGCTATGGCAGTTCTGGGCCTCAAATGCTCAAGACCATCAACACATGGGAGCTTTGAGAGCGATCCGTCTTTGAGGAATCCACATGTTGACTGATTGTGCCCATTAGGACAAGACTTTGTACCATCACCCTTTACACAAGGGAGTGTAACATCCAGGGTTGGGGTTGGATTCGGCTTCAGTTTTTTAACTCCTTTTTTTCTGGATCCTCCTCTGTTACTCTTAACGTACGAGCATTCCTTGTTATTTGTGAGACACCGTTTGCACACCGGTAACGTCCCGTCACACTTCAGATGTCTCTGCCGGCACTCCAAACAGGCCCGCGAGACATGCTTGGCATTGGGTTTGGCTGTAGAGGGTAGTTGATCCTCGGGCGATGCTGATTCCATGTTTTCGCTTTCTGTGATGTTTGTATGGTCTGTTGTGTCAATGCTGGAGGTGGAAGACTTGAACGCAAACACTAGTCAGCTTCAAATGGAAGAAAATCTGGACAGAAATGACACAAAGCCAATTTAAATCACTGTTCTGACCTTTATCTGGCCACCTTGAGATGCCTTGGGAGCTGCCCTGAGCCTAAATATTTCAAACCCCGAAGGTGACCCATATGGTTAGGACACGCAGAGAGACAGCTACATATACGGGAGCTACTGCGGAGTCCCTCAAAAAGGGGATATACTACTCGAAAAGCTTAGAGATGTTTTGCAGCATTCAATATTGTGAGAGTTTTTGACCAATATGCTCTGGATGTTGGTCATAGTATGCTTTTTGTAGGTAGGCCCATACAAAGTCGGCGATGGTGGCTGCAACTCCCAGGCCATACACTAGAGTGATGGCGAAGAAAAAATTGGAATTGCCAGACCCTAAATCGATCCAAAGATGATAGAAGATTGGAGCAAGAATGATGGCATGGACAAAGAGTAGGGTGTAGACCAATGGGTAACTGAGGTACTTAAATAGTGGCTGCAGCAGTAAGAGTAGCGATAGGTAGAGTGGTAGATCGGTCAGTTCCGGGTATGGCTTACCAAAATTGAGCCAGCCTAACGAAAGGATAAATGCAACAACGCCCTCGGTGTTGATGGTAAACGGTGCGACGAAGCAGACGTTGTAAAGGTTGAAGACGAGGGTGTAAAATGGGATGAAGAAGTCAAACATCTCAGTAAACAGGTACCACCACAGACCGAGATTCGGCGCAATTTTACTGAAGGTGATAATAGTGCCGTAAGTGGCATTGAGGAATCTCCAACCCCCTGTGATCTGATAACTTCCCAGCAATAAAGCCGCTGACACCCCAACGAATGCAAGATAGAATACCGTCATCCTCGATCCCCTCTCAGCCACAACTTTGGAGAGTGGAAGCACAAGGTAAAGCGGGGTGAAATTGATGTATGCTGAAATAGACAACATGGCTCCGCTGAACACTGCGTTGGCACAAACGCCGTGGTAGAGCGCACCCACAACCATTGCGTTCGTTATAATCATGGTTGAGAGTCCTACATTGGCCAGGACACCCACTGGGTTAATGGCAAATGACAGACCAACAATCCAGGGCTTGATTTGAATCTTGAGCCTCTTTGTTAGTAAGATCAAGATGTATGTGACGTATGCGTCAATCAATGGGTAGAGTACCAAGAATGCGGGACTCATGATGTTCATAACCCAAACAAGCAATGGTGCGTGGTGAACAACACCTCCATTGTAAAGTTCCACGCCGTTTCTATACAGGAATATGGCTTCTTGTAATGATCTCCAAGATGAGACTGGGGTGGAGAGCTCAACCGCTTCCTGGAGGGTCAACGAGAGCTTTGGTAACACTGTGAGGAGACCTGCCCGCAGAACAAACGTCGAGGCTATTACTGCGAGTTCTGAAGACTCCATAGCTGATAAAAAATGAACAGATCGACTTGAGTGCGTACGCTACTCTCAAGTGCTCATCGCGTATTGTTTTCGTCTCGACCGAGTGGTGTACGGGTGTACTTTGGTAGCCAAGATCATGGTGTCGTTGCGGGATAATTTAACTCGATTGGGCCAGCTACTGTAGACTCTTGGAAAACGTGGGCGGGAGGGCGAGGCGTTTCTTTTCCACTTTCGGAGGGAAGCTGTGTATTCGCAGTTTATGCTTCAGACAGAGTTGCTTTGATAGCGAGGAAGCCATCGACGACTCGCTATCTAATCAGCGCGTCGGTGGTAAACACCAACACGAGACCCTGGTTGACTAGATTCACGGCGATAAACTCATTGAGGAAGCCTTGTTGGAAGCTTCTGCGAGCGGCAGGTGTCAGAGAAAGTGTATCGAAATGACCGCCCCCCAGATTGGAAATTATCAGCGACAGAGTGGTCAAGTCTGAGGTTTCTACATACGTAATCTACGCAGTGACACAATCTGGGATGCTCCTATTGGCTACTGGACAATAAATGGGACAGGGTGAACCGGCGTGAGATGTGACACTCCCGTAACAGTGGCTTATCTCATAGAGTGGAGATATCTAATCTCTCACGAGCCGAGACATCCTATACCAAAACAATCTCTCAGGCAGTGGATTCATCTATGTTGACAGTGACTGCTATGCTAGTAATTGATGACTTGTTTCGCACACTTGAAGTGAAGAATCCCCCGCCGGCGTAACTTGCGGAGCACGCGAGCCCCTTACCTGGAGTAGTAGTGTGCGTACTCCGATCCCCGCCCTTCGCTGACACCTGTAATACAGGGAAGTGGTCCTCAATGGGGGTAACTGGTGGCGGCGTCTCTTGTCATATTTGCGGCCTTATCCGGTATCAAAGGCGCAGCTGGCAACCAACTCAAGCGCGGCTTGATCTGGTGGGTGGCTTATCGACATGCATACTGTACAAAAAAAAAGATCGGGGACAGATGATCCGCTCATCGAGGCCCAAACCGGCAAAAAATTGCAAAAAGTGCTCTGAAGAGATGCAAAAGCTAAGCGATGAACTTGGCTATACATATAGAACACTTTTTTATGAATCTCAGCCATATATAAGAAGCAAACATCGCTTCCAAGACACACCAACCACAAACCACAACATCAGATATGTCAACGCACACAGAGAAGGGCGAAGCCCATCTGCATCGTGTTGAGTCCCAATCATCATCACAAGGTGTTTCCTTTGATGATGGCAAGCCAGTTGAGCTAGCAGAACTCACCTCACAGGACCCGATCCTTACTGCCAAGATCCGCCTCATCAACGACGCTCTCGATGAAATTGGCTTCACCTGGTATCATTTCAAGCTTTTCTGCCTCAACGGCGTGGGATATGCTGTGGACTCCCAATTGACCTACGTCCAGTCTTCGGTTGCCACTTATGTTCGCTACCAATTCCACAGATCGTACCCCGCAGACTCACATGCTCTGTACATCGGTATGCTTCTGGGTGCCCTGTTTTGGGGGTTCGGTGCTGACTTGATTGGTAGAAAAGTTGCTTTCAATTCTTCTCTCTTCTTATCCGCTATGTTTGGTTTCCTCGCTGGTTCGATGGGTAACTTCTCCACATACTGCCTCTTCACTCTTTTGTCTGCTGCTGCCTCTGGTGGTAACTTGGTCCTGGACTCGACCGTTTTCCTGGAGTTCTTGCCCATGAGCAAGCAATGGCTCGTCACTTTCATGGCTGCTTGGTGGTCGATTGGCCAGGCTCTGGCAGTGCTTTCTGCCTGGTTGTTCTTCTCAATTCCAAGGTACTACTGTACAGGTCCAGACGAGTGTACAGACTCTAACAACATGGGCTGGAGATATGTTTGGTACGTCAACAGTGCCTTTGTTTTGATCCTAGCAGTCTTGAGAGTCACTGTCATTAGACTGGAGGAGACGCCAAAGTTCCTTGTCACCAATAAGCGTGACCAGGAGGCTGTCGATGTTTTGCAGAGAATCGCCACAAAGTACAACAGAAGCTGCTCTTTGACAGTTGAGAAGCTTAGTGCAGTTGGTGAAATCACCGAGAACGACAACTACCTTGCTAATCCATCTTTCAAAGAGACGGTGTACCTCATGAAGCATCATGTCAGTATTCTGTTCAGTAACAAGAAGATGGCACGCTCCAGTGGTCTTCTCTTTGCCTCTTGGTTACTGCTTGGTATCTCTTACCCACTCTACTCGAACTTCTTGCCCCAACTTCTTGCAGCCCGTGGTGCTCAGACAAGTGCCGACTCCCTCTCTGGTGTATACGAGGACTCTGTGATTTCCAACATTGCCTCTATAGGCGGTGGTCTTATTGGTGGCTTGCTCTTGATCTACGTTCCGATTCTTGGTCGCCGTGGAGTAATGGCTATTGGTGCTCTTTCTTCTATGGCCTTGTTCTTTGGCTACACCACTGTGAGAACTCGTTCCGCAAACGTTGGATTCTCGAGTGCCATTTACATCACCATCTACATTTACTACTCCTGTCTCTATGCCTACACCCCGGAGGTGATGCCATCGTCCGCAAGAGCCACGGGCAATTCTATTGCGGTGGCATGCACCAGAGTCAGTGCTTGTATGGTACCTCTCATTGCCTACTATGCTGACACTTCCTCCTCTGTTCCGGTGTGGGTTTGTGGTGCTATGGTGGGTGTTATCGGGCTCTTTTCTTTTGCTATGCCTTTCGAGCCGTCAAAGCAGAGAGTCGGTTGAATATTCAGTTCCATTATATATTAAGATTGTTACACAGATTGCGCATGGACGCATTCTTTTGAACTTTTGTAGCTCAATGACACTAGAAGAATGCTATGATATAGTCAGTGTTGCATCTCTCTCAAATTGGAAGGCCATTCTGTCAACAAATTACTGAGATCCATTTTCCACGCAATTCTCTGGAGATCGGAAAAAAGAGTGCATCATGCACGTCACATGCACTCTTATCGGAGACACATTTAGCGGTTGATACTGTATCCAGGGGTAAGCGGAGATCGGAGATTGGATAAGTTGACCTAATCTGGGAACTTTGGAGAGTCACAGGATGATTTATCTCGAATGTGTCTTGAAGATTATCCGCAGCTGTAAAAAGCCACAGACAGATATATAAAGCCTGCTCACGCATACACTTAATGCCTGTGTCCAATTAAGGGAATACACATGCAGACCGAAAAGATACCAGAAGAAAGTGGGAAGGGAAAAAGTGTACTTTATCATGTGGGATCTCATGAAGACTTTCACGATGGTAACAGTGTCTTTGAAGGGAATGAAATACCAAAAGATTTAGCTGAGCTCACTTCGCAGGATCCCGTGCTAACAGCGAAGATACGCATCATCAACGATGCGCTTGATGGAATTGGATTTACGTGGTACCACTTCAAACTATTTTGTCTCAATGGTATGGGCTATGCCGTGGACTCGCAACTGACCGGTATTCAAGGGTCCGTTGCCACATACGTTCGTTATCAATTCCACAGAACATACCCGGCAGACTCACATGCTCTCTATATTGGTTTGCTTATTGGTGCCCTCTTCTGGGGATTTGGTGCGGACCTCATTGGGAGGAGAGTGGCTTTCAACTCATCGCTTTTCCTGAGTGCTGTATTTGGGTTTCTAGCTGGCTCGATGGGCAACTACTCCACCTACTCACTCTTTGTTCTTCTGTCTGCAGCAGCTTCCGGTGGTAACCTGGTTTTGGATTCGACAGTATTTTTGGAGTTCCTTCCTATGAGCAAGCAATGGCTTGTTACCTTCATGGCAGCGTGGTGGTCTATAGGACAGACACTCGCTGTCCTGACATGCTGGCTTTTTTTCTCTATCCCCCGGTACTACTGTACTAGTGCTGACGAGTGTACAGACTCCAACAATATGGGCTGGAGATACGTTTGGTTCGTGAATAGTGCCTTTGTGTTAATCTTGGCCATTCTTAGAGTTACGGTAATCAAGCTTGAGGAGACTCCAAAGTTTCTTGTCACCAACAAACGCGACGCTGAGGCTGTTGAAGTACTGCAGAGAATCGCCGCCAAATACAACAGAAAGTGTTCACTCGACTTGGAAAAGCTGAGTGCCCTTGGTGAGATTACTGAGAACGACAATTACCTTGCTGATCCGTCCTTCAAAGAGACAGTTCACCTCATAAAGCATCATGTCGGTATTCTCTTCAGTAACAAGAAGATGGCCCTCTCCAGCGGCCTCATCTTTGCCTCATGGCTGCTCCTCGGGCTGTCGTACCCATTGTACTCCAATTTCCTTCCACAGCTCCTTGCTGCCCGTGGTGCACAGACAAGTGCAGACTCCCTGGCTGGTGTGTATGAGGACTCGGTGATATCTAACATCGCCTCCATAGGTGGTGGCATTATTGGGGGCCTGTTGCTGATATACGCGCCTGTACTTGGCCGCCGCGGCGTGATGGCGATAGGAGCTCTGGCATCAATGGCTCTCTTCTTTGGCTACACAACAGTGAGAACTCGTGCAGCTAATGTCGGCTTTTCCAGCGCCATTTATGTTGCGATTTACATCTACTACTCGTGCCTTTATGCCTACACTCCAGAGGTGATGCCCTCCTCCGCAAGAGCCACTGGCAACTCAATCGCTGTTGCTTGCACTAGAACAAGTGCATGTATGGTTCCACTGATTGCTTACTACGCCGATACCTCTTCACCAGTGCCCGTGTGGATTTGTGGTGCCTTTGTTGGAGTGATCGGGCTCTTTTCGCTAGTTTTGCCTTTCGAGCCTTCGAAGCAGAGGGTAGGCTAATCTGTGGGCTCGCCGAGCTCATCCAAAGAGGCCAGGGATTATCATTCTTTAGCGGCCTGAGTGATTTGTGATTTTCATATGATTTAGTTCTGTTATTTAAGCCGTAATGTTAAATCGTCACATGCTTTTCGAGATTTGTATGTGCGTCACTGCGCAGCCTCTTCCGCAAATGGACGGAGTTCCGGCACGTGGATGGGCTCGTACTACAGTTGTTGGGTCCAGGGACCAATGGGCGCTCTTTAGTGAATGCGCCCAGTAAGTACCTACATAAATAGGGCCCTTTGCCCATTTTAGCGAGGCAATGAGCTCAGATCTGGAGAAGAAGCCCGCCGTGTACGCCGAGTCGAAGGAGAGCTCCTCCTCATCAGGATTCTTCATCAAAGCCAAAAAGGGCGACCTAACTGACCATGTCTCGCACGATACAATTCTTAATGAAAAGATTCGCCTCGTGAACGATGCACTGGATGAGATTGGCTTCACGTGGTACCATTTCAAGCTCTTTTGTCTGAATGGTGCTGGCTACGCTGTGGACTCGCAACTCACGTACATCCAGTCGTCTGTCGCCACATATGTCCGCTACCAGTTCAATCAGGTCTACCCTTCTGACTCTCACTCCATCTATGCGGGTCTTCTAGTGGGTGCCATATTCTGGGGTTTCGGAGCTGATCTCATTGGGAGAAAAGTGGCCTTCAACTCTTCGCTCTTTCTTAGTGCCATATTCGCCATTCTCGCTGGCACAATGGGAAATTGGGGAACTTATTGCGCCTTTTTAGCGCTCTCTGCAGCAGCCTCTGGTGGAAACCTGGTACTGGACTCGACTGTGTTCCTGGAATTCCTCCCATCTAAAAAGCAATGGCTCGTCACCTTCATGGCATCGTGGTGGGGAATCGGACAGGTGCTTGCTGTGCTCTCAGCCTGGCTCTTCTTCTCTATTGACAGATTCCACTGCAATGGTTACGACTTCTGCCCCAGCGAGTCCAACATGGGCTGGAGATACATCTGGTTTGTAAACGGTGGCTTCGTTCTGATTCTCGCTATTCTCAGAGTCACCGTTATCAAGCTCCAGGAGACCCCAAAGTTTCTCGTCACCAATAAGCGTGATGCAGAGGCAGTCGAGGTACTACTGAGCATTGCTGCAAAGTATGGTAGAAAGTGCTCACTGACACTGGAGAAGCTGGAGGCATGTGGCGATATCTCCGACAATGACAACTACTTTGACAATCCGTCTTTCAAGGAGACTCTATACCTCATCAAACACCATGTTGCCACGTTATTCTCCAACAGGACAATGACCCGTTCTTCTTTGCTGGTGTTTGGTTCGTGGGCATTCCTTGGCCTGTCGTACTCGCTCTATTCCAACTTCCTTCCACAGTTGCTTGCCGCACATGGTGCTGAGACCTCTGCGACGACTCTCGCTGGCGTCTACAGAGACTCTGCCATTGCCAATGCGGTATCGTGTGGCGGTGGTGTCATCGGCGGATTGATGGTGTACTGGTTCCCATGGATGGGCCGTCGTGGAGTGATGGCGTTTGGTGCACTGTCATCCATGGCTCTCTTCTTTGGCTACACCACTGTGAGAACACGCCCAGCCAACGTGGGCTTCTCTAGTGCCATTTACTGCTCCATCTACATCTACTACTCGTGTCTCTATGCATACACCCCGGAGGTGATGCCATCTTCAGCAAGAGCCACGGGCAACGCCATTGCCGTTGCCTGTACCAGAACAACAGCATGCCTTGTTCCCCTCATAGCCTACTACGCTGACACATCATCGCCGGTACCAGTGTGGCTGTGTGGTGCCTTTGTCGGTGTGATTGGCTGCTGTGCCTTGCTGATGCCGTTTGAGCCATCTACCCAGAGAGTAGGGTGAAAAAGTCATCAAAAGTTGTGCATTTCCCATCTAGTCGTTAGTCGTAGTTCTCATTCTTTGTTGGCGTTTTCCATCTCAGCGAGAAACTGGAGCTCTTCAAGCTCTTGCTGCCGCTTTCTGAGCCGCCGTTCTTCGTCGAGTGCCTCGTACTTCCTTTTCCCCTTCTTGCGCTTGTTCTCAGCACTTTGCATCTTGCGCTCTTCAAGCTTTGCCTGTCGGCTGTTCTCAGGATCTTGCAAGTGCTGGATCTTCATTGCCAAAATCTCCCTCGCCTTCTTGCGGTTCTGTTCACGTGAACGAGTAGCCTGGCATGTCACGACGATTCCTGTAGGTAGATGTTTCAGTTGTACCTTGGAGTTGCACTTGTTGATCTTCTGGCCTCCCGGACCGCTTCCACCTTTCAGAAACACCTCTGTGATCTCCTCTTCGACTATTTTAGGGCGCGGGGGCATCCGATGACCCTTCAACATAGCCGTCAGGGATGTGTGGAGTGGCCTCACAGGCCTCAGTAAGGGCAGGGGCTGCGCTAAAACATGGCGTAACATTAGCGCTTAACACTATACTTTTCCAACCCCTCATCTCCATTTTTTTAAGCGCGCCCTCTACAAGTCAAGTCTGCAGCTAGTAACATATTTTTAAACCATCTCAGCTCTGGAGGAGCCCGTGACCTCGACGTGCTCAGGCTGTTCCTGTTTGATGGAACCAGTCTCGAATGCCTCGCCATCCTCGATCATGTCCTTCTTAGTCTTATAAGAGGCGAATCTTCTCATTGGGATGCCAGAAGCGTAGAGCTCATCAACTTCGTCAAATGATCTGTGGGCCGTCTCAGGCTGGTAGAGCACAAGCAGTACTGTAAGAATCACGGAGAAGCCAAAGAAGATGAACATGGTTTTGCCTCCGAGGTTGGCTCTGTCTGGGTTGAAGATGTATGGCAGTACAAATACCCACATCATACCAAAGAGCATCTCCCAAGTCCAACCCATAGCCATGGTCTTTGTTCTGAGTGCCGAGGTGGCGTTCTCAGATGTGATGGCAAATGCTAGCGAACCGGCACCGGCATTGTAGACACCACCGTAGAGCATCATGAAGCCAACAGCGGCTCTCTGTGCAGTGGGTCCCGTAATAACAGTGCAAATGGCAACCAATAGATTGTTCAAACAGAGCGCAACCATACCCCAAATCATAGCTGAGCGACGACCAACAAAGGAGGAGATGTACATCGCCACGAGGCAGCCACCCAAAGACAGGGATTGGGCACCAAGAGTGAAACGGAATGCTCCCTTGTCGTTGTAACCCAGAAGCTGGAAGTAGTAGGTAGTGTAGGAGGCGGTGAAGTAAACACCGCAGAATGGGTGTGTGATAAAGGAGAAGATGGAGACGAGAGTTCTTCTGGAGTTGCCGTGTCTGAAGAGGTCCTTGTACGACGTCGTCTTTGCAAACATCTGAGCCTCCTTGACAGTCATCTCGATGATGTGCAATTGTTCCTCTGCTGCCTTGTCGTCTCTCAAGATTCTTCTCATGGCCTTTCTAGCACTCTCCATATTCCCCTGGAGAATGTAGTGCGTTGGGGCTTCAGGAATGAAGAGCAACCAGACACCAGCGACTGCGGCGAAGCCCCACTGCGAGGCAAAGAGCGCCTTGTAGGCCCACTCGTCGTCTGGGCCACGGTCAGCCAGGAAGTAGTTGATGAAGTAACACACCATAGGTGCGATGACAAAGGTGAAGTTTGTGAGAATCGTAGCGGAGGACTTGAGCGCCTGAGGAGTAACGTCAGCGATATAAGTGGCGGCGCCGGGCTGCATCACACCAAGCATGAGACCGTTGATGGTCTTACCGGCGATGAACATCTGGATGTCCTTGGCCACAAACTCCACAGCCACAAAGGCAAATGTCAACATGACGGCACACCAGGCGGTGCGACGGCGTCCGTATCTGTCGGAGAGGAACGAGCCGATCCAAAGACCGGCAATCTGAGCAGCGAGAGGCACACCAGACAGCGTCGACTGCCACTTGGCATCGATCACGTAGGAGCCGTCAGGCAGGGGCTCGCCAAAGTGTCTTCTAAACTGGGAGATGGAGAAGACGATACCACCAGCCTGCGACTCGAACGAGGTGGAGATGAGCGTCCAGATCATTCCGGAAACGCAGAACCAGGCGTAAGGGTACTTCTTCAGAGCTTGCCAACGTGTGAGGTTGGACTCGTGGATCTCTGCGAGGCGCGCGGCGGTGTCGGAGTCCACCTTCACTGTTGGGTCATCTGTGATGGAGATGCGATTGTCGTCAGCCTTCTCGAGAACGCCTTCTGTGGAGGACATGGTGGAGGCTTCAGGAGGTTGGCTCGAATTGGACAAACAAGGGTGTAACTTCAGACGATGCATCTCCTTATATATATTTTATGCCTGGGAGATTTGTCTGCAGATCTGGCGAATGGTCAGTGCTGGCGTAGCAATGTGATGTGGGGTGCATGATCTACCCCGGGTTTTTTTCACTATGATGTTATGTGACTCCGACGCTACGCGTAATGTCAAGTCCGCAGAGGAGTCACAAAGGCCCGATCTTGGCGCCAAATAGCCTCCCAAATGCGGAGAAATGGAGGTGTGAGATGCATAGTGCAGGCCGCTGGGTGTGTCTCGGGGCTGTTACACGCCAAAACGTCGTCTATATCTACTCAATTAAGCGGTAGCCGCGAGGCTGGTCCCAAGCTCTCTGGCACGGGAGGGACTGCGGGGAAGTAAGACAGAGGACCCGAGAAGGCAGTGGGGGGTACTGGCAGTTGTTGAGTTGAGGGCTCGGGCTTGTTGAGTCCGCTGGCTTGGAGCATCCAGGCCGTCATCACTTAGCGGCGGCGGAGCACCCGTAGATTTAGCCGCCACTTTCGAGATCGAACAGCCGGAGATTTAGCCGCCTAGTGCGAAGCCCACGCACCCTTCTCTACACACTTAGTCTATACACCGCTCATGACCTTTCTTCCACTTCCCCGCACCAACGGCAGCCAGCCCTACTACTGGCCTGGAGAGGAATACAGGCTGCCTCTCCAGGGGCATCCCGAGCTTACGCGGCTATCCGCGGAGCGATTTTCGCGTGATACCCCAGACAATGGCCAGGGACACACTCAGGGCTAGCGTATTAATGGCTCTCGTTCGCAAGTTGGTTTTCCTCTCCAGATTATAGAAGCTATGTGGTCCACACTTATACATCTAGCACAGCTTGTGACGCTGGCGCTGGCGGTGATTCCGCCTAAGGACTACAAGCCCAACGTGTTCATCCTCTCGGACATCTCCAACGAGCCCGATGACGCTGAGTCGTTTGTGAGAATGCTGCTCTACACCAACGAGATCGATGTCAAGGGAATCGTAGCGACAACATCTCACTGGCTCAACAACACCGTCTACGTCGAGGACATGCTTTCGATTGTGGATGCCTACGAGCAGGTACACCCAAACCTGCTGAAACACGACCCACACTACCCTGACGCTGAGTACTTTAGAGGAATCATCACCAAGGGCCAGCCCGTTTACGGCATTGCGGCACTGGAAAATCCGATGTCGGAGGGCGCAAAGAGACTGTTGCACGCAGTGGACGCCACTCCAGAGGGCGAGAAGCTCTACGTGCTCGTGTGGGGAGGCGCCAACGTGCTTGCAGAGACTCTCAACGAGGTGAAGAAGATCAGAAAAGATTCTCAGGTGGCTCAATTCGTTGACAAGATCCTCGTGTACGCCATCTCCGACCAGGACAACGCCGGCCCGTGGATTAGACAGAACTTCCCACGGCTCCAGTACATTGCCTCGATCCACGGCTGGAACCAGTACGGCCATGCGGCTTGGACAGGAATGTCTGGTGAGCTCTACAACAACTTTGACAAGGGCGGTCCAGACTCCTCGCTCATCAGCAAAGACTGGGTCAACGAGAACATCCGCTCTGTGGGACCGTTGGGAGAGGCGTACCCTCAATTTGCCTTCATCATGGAGGGCGATACCCCCTCGCTGCTTTACGTGATTCCTAACGGTCTTGGAGACCCAGCACACCCTGAGTACGGCTCGTGGGGTGGTCGCTACACTCGCTCAGATTCCAGCGGTCTTGTTCACAACCACTACGGCGATGCTCAGGACAATGTCATTGGCAGGGATGGCCGTAGATACACTTCTCCACAGGCGTCGATCTGGCGCTGGAGAAGCGCCTACCAGGCAGACTTTGCTGGCCGCATGCTCTGGACCACCAAGTCGTTTGAGGAGACTGCTCACGACCCTATTGTGGTGGCCAACGGTACAACCTCAGTCAAGCCATGGGAGGTGGAGGCCTTGAGTAACACCACTGTGACGATTGATCTGTCCGAGTCGTATGACTTGAATGACAGACCACTCACCTTCAAGTGGTTCCACTACCGCGAGAACACCATGACTCAGGGCAACCTGCTGGAAGTAGCTGCCATTGAGATCAAGACCAAGAACGACCAAGGCTCGATCGTGGAGATTGACGTTCCAAAGTTCAAAACGTGCTGTCTGGATCTTATGGGCCGTCCTTGTGCGTGTAAGCTCTACCACTTCATCGCCGAGGTGGCCAACGACGCTGGCATGACATCCTACAAGAGAGTCATTCTGCACACCGTACCAGGAGCTGACGAGTTTGAGCCACAGCCTGTTGAGTCCGAGAACAAGTTTGATATTAATGCCTTGTACGAGGCTATGATCCACGACGAGTTGTGAAACCGTTTAAAAGACTACAGAGTCAAATAAATTACAAAGATGAATTTGAGTAGCACAGACTCATCAAATCTGAATGAGCTTATTAGGTGCTGCGATGGGTGTTGAAATAATCGCCTTCCTGAACATGGACCAAAATGCATAGATATCTTTTCAGAGTGGAAAACTCATCATTAGCAGGTATAGCGAGCTCGATGAACCGTAACAGAGCACTTTGGCAAAAAGCTCTGTGAGGCCTTCAGCGATTATCAAAACGTGAGAAATTATGGTGTATCATGTATAGCGTCAATCGTGGAGCACATTGAGAATGAGGGCCATCCAATGACCCATCAAACTTTGGGGTGAGGCAGCTCATCAATAAAAAAGGACAATAAAAAAACCAAATATTAGTCTTTGTGGTGGACACTTCACTTGTGTTGGAGCTTGTCCTTCCAGATGAGCAGAGTCATTTCCCAGCCCATAAAGAGCGCCACAAGCCCAACGTTGACGTTCAGAGTGAACATCTCTGTGAGGCCTCTGTACTCCATTGCCTGCACCACCTGGTCAGTGGACTGCATAAAGATGGCGCCGCCGGCAATGAGGCAGAAGGATGTGATGAGCTCGGTGAAAGGTCTCGAAGGTGCGAGGTTCTTGTTTGGCTGGAGCATGAGGAGAACAAAGGAGAGGAGACGGAAGAAGGAGCCGTAGGCAAGGAGGTACCCCCACTGCATGTGCACGTTAGTGGCGATGGCAGAGGACTGCTTGTGCTGGGACATGAGGATCCCTGTCCAGAAGATGGTGAAGACCGGGAATGGGTTTGGCGAGTAGCCCGGAGTTCCAGCGTGGATCGCAGCAGGGTTGATGTTTGTGTTGGAGAGCACCTGGTTGAATCTCCAGTCCGAGAGGATCTTCTCCGTGATGAGGCCACACAGCCCGGCGCCAATGTACATAAAGGCGATCGAGGCGTGCTGGAGGTCCTTGGCGTCCCACTCACCGCCCGGCGAGGCGAGGTGCTCGAGGAACACGTTAGTGGAGCCGTAGAAGAAGATGAGGAAGCTCTCGTAGAACTCCATCGTCAGCATGCCGTGCGGGGTCCATCTGTAGAGGAACGAGTTCGGGTCAATCTGGTTCTTGAAGAGCACAGCCTTGTTCCAGGCAAAGCCCGACTTCTGGAGCACGCCGCAGTAGCGCGCCAAGGTGAAGACGCCCAGAGTCACAAAGACGCCGCCCTTGATGAAGTGTGCGAGCAGGTTGAACACCTTGTTGCCCTGGCCCAGCAGGTTGCCGACGGAGATGCCCGTCATGACGTAGACGAGGTAGTAGCCGAGCATTGGGATGTTCATTGCGGTGAAGAGGCCCGAGATGAGGGGCGAAAACTTCAGCGACACGAGCTGGACGCGTGGGTGGGTGAACACTCTCGAGAGCACTCCGTCACGGGCCGCCGAGCTCTGAGACACTCTCTTGGGCTTGTAGAAGTCAGCGCCGAGGTCGAGCGAGTCCCTGTAGTGGGGCGTTCCGCTGTTGGAGTTGTCCTCAATGAGGGTTGAGTGCGAAGGCGAGGGCGAGTGTTCCTGGTCGGTGGAGCCCCGCTCGAGGTCGAGCTCCTCGAGAGGGATAAAGGGCTCGTTGGCCTCGGCTCCTTCAACTGGCAGCCACTCGCCAGCAATCCACTTGGCGGCGCAGTTGAGCACCGCCACGGTGTAGTGGACAATCACGGCAAAGAGCAGGATGAAGGACATCTTGCCGTAGGCCTGGCCCGGGTAGAGCAGCGGCGCCGACGAGGCAAAGAGCTGGAGGGCCACGAGAGAGGCGACAACCGTCGCAAGGTGCAAGGTGAGCACCGGGATGTACCACTTGGATCTGACATTGTTGAGCACGAGCCCAATTGGGTACACCACGATGAAGGCCAGCAGCAGCGTCGCCACGTGGAACCAGAGGGCGCCCTTGTGAGGGGCCTCCACAGTGAAGAAGGTGGTGGTGTTGTAGCTCTCCCAGTAGAGGCGCTCTGCCGGCGTGAGGTGTGTCTCGAGAATGGGCATCCCGTGCATGTGCATCTCCTCGTGGGGCACTGGCACGAGAGTGGCATTGGAGTCGTGGGCCATCTCCATCTCCATGGCGAGCGACCCCACGAGCAGCGGGGCGAGGGTGGCGATGGTGAGCTTCATGAATATCGAGGGCGGGCCGGTCCGCAGAGTGGTGTGTGGCTTCTGAGGGCTCGAGCCAGTGGGGGGGCCGTTATATATATGTGGATGCAAGTTACTACAGCCGGCATGAGATGTAGAAGCGGGCTGATCGCTCGGGGCTGGTCGGAGCTCGGCGGGTCCCGGGAAAGCTGGGAGCTAGCTTTGACACATAGTGGCTCTGCGCACTAGCCGCCGGCCCGCCAGGCACGCCAGGGGCTAGCCGCCAGCACGGGCTTGCCGCCACCCTCGTGCACTACGGCCTGGCAGCTGCCACTGGCAGGCTCGACCCCGGCTTAATCCCTCGCAATGTCGCTACCTCATCGCTCGGTACGAGCCCAAACCGAACTTCCCGAAGGGGCTGCAGAAGGTTGTAGAAAGCTGCTGGGGGCGGCTGTAGGGTGGCCCTACCGGCAGCAGCCCACAATAGGTTACGGCTTTTTTAGTCAGCCTGCCGCCCGGGCTGCAACGGCTGGCGTCCCAGTGCTGGGCGGTAGGGCCCTTTCTTAATTGGGTGCGTCTTGTGGGCAGCGCCCTTCTGGCGGCGAGGCCAGCGGCCAGTGGCACCGCGTGGAGCCAGTGGCTCGTTCTGCCGCCAGGGAGCTTTCAGCCCCAGCAACTCTGCGTCGCTGTAGTGTTGCACCGGAGGCATCGCACCGTTCTGGTCATACGACCAGGTGGCGCCTAGGGGTTCTACATGTCCGGCGGTGTCGGAGCTAAAGCACGCTCCGGGCTACTAACTCCGGGCGGTGCGGGATTCCCGCAAACGCCAGTACAGTTTATAAGTGAAGGCCAACCCTCTCCCATCCAACATAGCCTCCATCGCAATGGCCTCGGCCACCTCATCGTAATGCTCACAGCCTCGCTATCGGCACAGCTCGCTAGCCCTTGAGGGGCCCGCCAACGGCACTCGCTGCTGCTTTGGGAAAAACGAAAATACCCACGCCAGCAAGCCGTACAGAGACTCATCTCAGGATGCACAGCTCGGAGCCCACGCCCGGTGAGCCCACTGAGCAGTCTAAGACACGCTCGCCAGGCAATGGTGCCTGTGCCTCGAGGCCAGCACTGGCTGCTAAGAGCAACTGAGCTAACGAGCCGTCACTACCAAGAGAAATGCACGCTCATGCACTCTCTTTTTCTCTGTGAATAAAAAAAATGCTCAAACCACCGCAATTGGTGCCAAGGGGCTTAGGAGCAAGGAGGCGGCCTAACTAACAGGGTTGGATGGACTGGTGAAGGGGCAGGTGTCGTCACCACGGAGTCTACGATTGCGGTGATTTTTTTAAGCAATGGCAGCAAGCCAGCCTGCGGCTTTTCCACACACTACCCGGCGTACGACACATCGAAGCCGACATCCACTAGAGCAATCTCAAACCACTAAAGCAATCTGCAACGAGGCAACCAAGGCCCAGTGAGCATTATCGGCCGATAAGGCAATTGGCGGGATGTGGCGTCATAATTTCGAGACACCTATTGTGAAACGCTTACCCACATCTAGAAATCACCAGTTTTTGGGTAAAATCACTCAGGGGTCAAGTATCGAGTGACACTCATCCAATAGAGTTTGGCCGAATGGACCACACCAGACTGCGATAGTGGTATCATGCGCTCCTTGTCCAAGACTTTCACACATGCTCACACCACGCTTGGAACTTGGCGCACTCCTGTGGCTGCAAGATCCAGCTGTGGGCTCACAATGCCGGTCAATTGCTCCATCCCCGGCCGATGCCATCCAATGGACCACTACAGTAGCTGGTTTTGTCATGAGCAAAGACGCAGACCTCGGCCTCCAGTAGATACGCCTCAGGTCGATTTCGCGAATGTGCCAACCCCTGCCTGTCACTTTAGATCGCCCCCTCCCTTCCTTGTTATAACAACAACAACGTCATCTCAAAAACACAGCGCAAAAGGTGTTATCTGTAGATCGATACGTTAGTTATGGGGAAACCGCCGCCATTGAGGCCGCCGTCTGCCTCCAACAGTGAAGATACTCACGAGTCTGAGACCTCTTCGCGTTATACGGATTCGCCAGAGTATCCAGGTCCAACTTATGGTGTGCAAAATACCGTGAATCTGTAAAATCTGGTGTCAAGGCTAACATGATATAGACGCCACCAACACCAATGCGGGCTTCGATTCGGCTCTGACGGGCAGAAGCGCTCCGCCATTGAGTGGGTTCAAGACGCCCCAGATTGCAACAGGTAGATGGAGCGATAAGATCAAGCTCGAACCGAATACGGGTCAGAGTGAAGAGGTTAAAGGCGAAACTCTTGCAGAGAAGGGGCTCTACGAGATCTTTGATCGTCACTATGACCCTTATCCTGCCTGGAGTGATGAGAAAGATGTGCCCATTACTAAACTGGAGATTGAGGCCATCTTCATCAACTTGGTAGCTGCTTTCGGGTTCCAGAATGACAGTGCCAAGAACATGTTTGATTACCTGATGAGATTGCTCGACTCTCGTGCCTCTAGAATGTCACCCGTACATGCTCTTCGCTCGCTACACTCGGATTACATTGGCGGTCCAAACGCAAACTTCAAAAAATGGTATTTCGCTGCTCAGCTCGACATTGATGACACAATAGGGTTTTCAAAGTCCAGAAGAAAGTCTGTCAAGACGGAGTCCCCCTCTCTATCACCTTTAAAGTCAGGTGGCGATAACCTTGTGGAATCTAAAAAGCTTTGGGCAGAGAACATGGCTCTGATCTCTCCTCAAGACTTGATTACCCAGATTGCCATCTACTTGCTCATTTGGGGCGAGTCCAACAATGTTAGATTCATGCCCGAGTGTCTTTGCTTCATTTTCAAATGCTGCAATGATTACTACTATGGCCTAGATCAGTATCGGAAGAGAAATCCAGACTTCAAGCCTCCAACCTCTTTCCTCGACCACGTTATAACGCCAATCTATGAGTTCTACAGAGATCAGATCTACGAGCCGATTGATGGTCAGTACATCGTCAGGGATAGAGATCACTCAACTACAATTGGCTACGACGATATAAACCAGCTCTTCTGGTATCGGAAAGGACTGGAAAGGATCAAGATCTTGAAAACCAAGACACCTTTGTTTGATATTCCGTCACACGAACGCTTCCTCTATTTAAATCAGGTAAACTGGAAGAAATGTTTCCAAAAGACTTACAAGGAAAAGAGAACGTGGTTGCACACCGTGACAAATTTCAACAGGATCTGGATCATACATTGCGCCATGTTTTGGATATTTACTATGGGCAATGCACAGGTTTTGTATACAAAGCACTACCAGCAGCATCTCGATAATAAACCACCTGTCCCTGTATACTTGAGTGTTCTCTCCTGGAATGGTGCTATCAGCACATTTGTGAATCTTTTGGCGACACTTCTGGAATACGCCTTCGTTCCACGCAAGTGGCCTGGAGCTCGCTCTTTGACAAGGAGATTTGTGATTCTATTCTTTTTACTGGTAATGCTGACTTTGCCGACAATTTATGTCATGGGCTTCATGACTGAGCGAGTGGATAAACGAGCCGCCCTGGGTATTTCCATTACACAGTTCATATGCGGATTAGTTGTGACGATCTATTTTGCCTTTACTCCACTGGCAACTCTGTTCCACTCCAACAAGACTCAGAACTCAAGGGAAAACTTACCGAATGAAGTGTTCACAAACTCTGTATCGCAACTATCAGGAAAGGCCAGACTCACGTCTTACGGTCTATGGATTGCAGTCTTTACTATGAAGTTCATTGAGTCGTACTTTTTCCTTACGCTATCACTGAAAGATTCGATCCGTGAGTTGAGCATAATTACGATCAACAAATGTGTGGGAGAACAATATCTTGGAGTGACCGCTTGCCGCTATCAGGCCCGGGTGTTATTGGTGTTGATTATTCTTACTGATTTGATTCTGTTCTTCCTCGATACATACTTGTGGTATATCGTCTGCAACACCATTCATTCGGTTTGTCGGTCCTTCTATACTGGTATATCTATTTGGACGCCGTGGAGAGATGTGTTTTCACGTCTACCAAAGCATATATTCTCCAAGATTATTGCTGCAACGCCAGATAGCACACTACGAAACAAGATATTGGTTTCACAGATTTGGAATGCTATTGTTATCTCCATGTATCGTGAACATTTGCTATCTCTGGAGCACGTTCAACGCTTGATTTATCAAACTGTTACGCATGGAGACCCGGGAGCCATGACTGCCACTCTGAAAGAGCCCGTTTTCTTCTTGCAACAGGAGGATCCTGTCATGAAGTCTTCCCTATTCGAGTCACAGTCAGAGGCACAGAGAAGAATATCCTTCTTTGCTCAGTCTTTGTCCACACCAATGCCTGACCCTGTACCAGTTGCTGAAATGCCCAGCTTCAGTGTCCTTGTGCCACACTTCAGTGAAAAGATCACTTTGACTTTGAGGGAAATCATACGTCAAGACGAAGGTTATTCCAATGTCACACTTTTGGAGTATTTGAAAAAGCTCCATGAGGCAGAGTGGAAGAACTTTGTGCACGACACCAGAATGCTGGCGGAGGAGCACGATGTAGAGTCATCACCATCACTAGATGGCACTTCGGGCAGTCTGAACGCAGTGAAGGAGTACGCGGACAACTTACCCTTCTGCTCGGTAGGGTTCAAGTTTGCAACGCCAGAGTATGTCTTGCGCACAAGAATCTGGGCATCTCTGCGCTCCCAGACTCTTTACAGAACCATCTCGGGATTCATGAACTACGCCAAGACGATCAAGATGATGTACGATATCGAGAATCCTCCCAAGGGTGGAGTGCCAAACGATAACGAAGAACAAGTCCGTGTCCAGGAGGCGCACATCATGGCGATGAGAAAGTTCAGAATGGTTGTATCCATGCAGCGGATGAAAGAGTTCTCCAATGAGGAGAATGAAAACAAAGAGCTGGTGATGAGGGCATATCCCGAATTACAAATATGTTACTTGGATGAGGAAATTGATCCAACATCCGGAGCGAAGACGTTCTTTGCAGCTTTGATTGATGGAACGTGTCCAGTGGAAAACGGTGAAAGGCGCCCAAAGTACCGCGTAAGGCTCTCTGGCCATCCTATTCTAGGCGACGGTAAGGCAGACAACCAGAACCACGCCATCATTTTCTGCAGAGGTGAGTACCTCCAGCTGATTGATGCCAACCAAGATAATTACATGGAGGAGTGCCTCAAGATAAGAAGCGTTCTAGCCGAGTTTGAGGAGATAACTACCACGAGTAGCTCTTCTGAAGATGCTCCTGTTGCAATCATTGGAACTAGAGAGTACATCTTCTCCGAGAATGTCGGAGTTCTTGGTGACGTTGCAGCTGGTAAAGAGCAAACGTTTGGTACATTATTCGCTAGAACGTTAGCGAGAATTGGTGGTAAACTACATTATGGGCACCCTGACTTTTTGAACTCGGTCTTCATGACCACGAGAGGTGGTGTTTCCAAAGCACAGAAAGGATTGCACTTGAACGAAGACATATACGCTGGTATGAACGCTATGATGCGTGGTGGTCGTATCAAGCACTGTGAGTACATCCAGTGTGGAAAGGGCAGAGATTTGGGTTGTGGCTCGATTTTGAACTTTAACACAAAAATTGGTGCTGGAATGGGTGAGCAGATGCTTTCCCGGGAGTACTTCTACCTGGGGACTCAGCTGCCTCTCGACAGATTTCTATCTTTTTACTATGCTCACCCTGGGTTCCATTTGAATAATGTTTTCATCATTTTTTCGATTTTTGCGTTCACAATCGTTGCAGTGAATCTCTCGGCCTTGGTTCATGAGTCCACTATATGTGATTATAACCCATTCGTCCCCGTCACTGACCCAAGAAAGCCCACGGGCTGCTTCAATTTGATCCCACTGATCAGATGGCTTGAGAGAAGTGTCTTATCGATCTTTGTCGTCTTCATATTGTCGTTTGTCCCCTTGGTGGTACAAGAACTCACCGAGAGAGGCGTCTGGAGAGCCTTCACCAGATTTGGGAAGCACATTCTTTGCTTGTCTCCAATGTTTGAGGTTTTTGTCTGCAGAGTCTACGCGCAGTCTCTTATTAATGATCTGCTTGTTGGTGGTGCACGATACATCGCTACCGGACGTGGTTTTGCCACTGTTCGTGTTGACTTCCATATCTTATACTCCCGTTTTGCAGCTGAAAGCTTTTACTTTGCAGCTTCTCTTATGGTAATGCTTGGATTCTGTTCAGCAGCGATGTGGGATTACTCATTACTCTACTTCTGGCTTGCCGCACTCAGTTTGATGATTGTTCCATTCCTATACAATCCAAACCAGTACTCATGGAACGTGTTCTTTTTGGACTACAAAAACTTCCTCAGGTGGCTATCGTCAGGAAATGGCAGAAATCAAAATCACTCGTGGATTGAACATGCCCGTGCCATTCGGATCCGGTTGACAGGATCTAAACGTAAGAAGCTGGGCAAATCTGGGGATAATCTTGCGTCAGACTTCAAAAAACCGTCATTTCTCAATCTACTCACTGCACAAATTATACCGCGTCTCATGATGATCATTTCTGTCGGTTCTGCCTTCTTCTTCATGAACTCACAGAATGAGACAAGAGGTAATCGTGCCGACAAAACGTTGCTACGTGTTGCCGTTTTCACCTTTGCTCCCATTGTATTGAACGCTGCAGTGTTACTGCTATTGTTCTTGATCTCTCTTTTACTGGGTCCTATCTTGACCATGTGCTTCAAAGGGTTCCCGGCCTTCGTCTGTGCCATTGCACACACGCTGTCGCTGGTGTTCTACGTTGTGACCTTCGAGCTACTGTGGCTTGCTCAGAACTGGGATTTCAAAATGGCCATGCTGGGATTCTACTTGTGCTGTTTGTTACAAGACTTGGTGTTCAAGATAACGACTGCTGTGGTCCTGTCTCGAGAGTTCAAGCATGACGGCTCTAGCCGTGCTTGGTGGTCTGGCAAGTGGCTAAGCTCTGGCTTGGGATGGGGTGTCTTGACGCAGCCTGGAAGAGAGTATCTCTGCAAGATTATGGAGATGAGTCTCTTTGTTGGTGACTTCTTCTTGGGCCACTTTATACTCTTTTTGCAGGTCCCAGCACTATGCATCCCATACGTTGATCGGTGGCACTCGATGATGCTGTTTTGGCTAAGGCCAGAGAGGCAGATCAGACCACAAATCCTCGCTGCTAAGAAGAGAAGACGGGTGAGAGCAGTGGTGAGCTTCTACTTCCTTCTCTTTGTGGTGGTGTTGTGCTGTTTTGTGGCACTGTTGATGGTTCCGTTCATCCTCAAATTGCTTGGGATTGACCTTCGGCAGTGGATGCCTCCCCCCGCCCTGGAACTCATCAAGCCTGAGACTGCCTTCAGTGCAAAGAAAGGGTTGGCTGGTTATTATGGCAGAAACAGGCACAGAGTCAACTAGCCTGTGGTGGCTTGCTAAATGCATGTGCTAATATCTTTGTAGTTACCTCCACTTTGCGAAAACGTCATCCAGTGCCTTGTTGTCGTAATAAGGTCCCAGTGCATTGTAAAGCTCTGTGAGTCTAGTCTTGTTGATGAAGAAGTATACAAGAGAAAATCTGGGGACACTGGCAAACGTGGTCAAGAGCTCCACAGCCTTGGTGGCTGTTTGCTGGGAGCTCTCATGCCTCAGGGCATAGAGACAGGACTCTAGTGCCATAGTGAGGAACGAGGGCTCAATACAGCCTGTGGAGAAGATTTTGGCAAAGGCTGATGCCGGCAGGGAGAAGTAGTAGGCGTACACCTCTGGCGAGGGTGTCTTGATGATGGTGGTGAGCTGCTGTAACGAAGGCGATGCTGGGAGGTAGATCTGGGAATGCTGTGTAGCTTGTACTGGCTGTGTAACTGGTACTGGTTCAGCTACTACTGGCGCCTTTTGCTTAACTTGCGGTCTGAAGGCCTCTGGCAGCTCATCAACCTCGTAGATGGGGATCCGTTCCAAGGTCCTTGGCCTCTTTTCCACACTCACTTCGTCCACGCTGTGGCTTCTCTTGTTCAGTGAGAGCTCCTCCAGGGACTTGAGCACAGCGCTGTTGGATGGATCGATTGCGAGAGCCTCGTTGAACGAGGAGCGGGCACCCTCGTACTCTTTGAGACTTGCCTGGGCTATGCCTCTTCTCCAGAGCAGCTTGACCCTGGTCTTGCTATCAGAATCACACCGTAGGCCTGCTTCGCACACATCCACCGCGGTGCGCCAGCTCTCGAGCTTGATGAGAGCCATTGCCCTATTGGAGTAAAGCACGGCATTGTGGTCCACGGCAAGAGCAGCCGTGTAGAGCTTCTCGGCCTCCTGGTAGTTGCCGGCCTTGAAAGCGGCGTTGCCCTTCTGCTTGAGCAGCTCCATGTGGGGATTAATGTTTTTTTTTCACTCTCACAACCCAATGGTCTCGGAGGAGGTTGTGGACGAAATCGGGGCGATCGAGGCGATCTACCCAGAGTGTATCACGCAGCTGAACGATGCCCTCATAGAGCTACGGGTGCCAGGCCACGACGAGTACCGGATCCGGGTCTCCTTCCCGGAGGCGTACCCTGAGACGGAGATGCCTCACGTGCTCCAAGTCCAGGCCAAGGGCATGGACGAGACCTACCTCAAGGCTCTCTTTGAGGACGTGCTGGCCTCAGTCTTTACTCCCGGGTCCGTGTGTATCTTTGAGTTTCTCACCGAGATGGAGGGCGTACTGTACGTGGAGGAGACTCCAGAGGAGGAGGTGGAGGAGCCAGAGGCGATAGACCCGCTTGCCGGCTGGACAATGAGCGAGCCAATCACAGACAGAGGATCCACCTTTATCGCCTTTGCCAGGGAGGTGCACTCCGAGGAGGAGGTGGATGAGGCTCTGTATGCTCTTAAGACCGACCGCAAGATCGCACGGGCTAACCACAACATGGTGGCTTACCGGATCGCCAATGGCGACGGCACGAGGCTCTCAGACTGTGATGACGATGGCGAGACGGCCGCTGGCGGCAGAATGCTCCATCTGCTGACGATTATGGACGTCTGGAACTGCGTAGTGGTGGTGAGCAGGTGGTTCGGGGGGACCCACCTTGGGCCAGACCGTTTCAAGCACATCAACTCCTCGGCGAGGGATGCGGTCGTTAAGGGCGGCTTCTACAAGAAGGCTAAGTGAGGGTTCGTTAGGTCATTAGATGGCTGCTTATGGCTGGCCTCTGGCTGGCCTCTGGCTTCTGGCCTCTGGCTGGCTTCTGGCCCCTATGGCTGCGACTTGCGCTTCTTCGAGCCCTGGGGGTTCTCGTGGAGCTTGCGCTTGCCCGAGGGCACTCGCTTACTCAGCTGTGTCTTCTTCCAGAGGGCATCGAGATCATCGTGCTCTGGCTCCTGAGCCTCTGGCTGTGATTGTGGCTTGGGCTCCTTGGGCTCTTTGGGAGCCCCAAACACCCGGCGGCCCACGGCCTCCGTCCCGTTGAGCTGCTTCAGCGTCTGGAACCCGACCTGCCTCACCTGGCTCTTGAGCCTCCTTCTCCACTCGTCTGCCGAGGTGGACCGCCACTCAGACAGGTCTCTGAGCTTCTTGTTGTGCTCCTCCTGCGCCTTCTCCTCGGCCTTGATCTCCGCCTGCTTCATGAACTTCATGTTCAGCACCTTGCTGGACATGCCCTTGTCCATCCTGGGCTCTGTATATCCAACTCCTCGCTGTGCCTTAGTGTTTGTAAAAGTTTCAATTCCGGCCCACAGTGCCCGGAAGTGCCGCGAGGAAAACTTTCCGCGATGCGATGAGCTACTACACCTAAAGATGAAGTCGGACTTCAAGCTGTCCAACTTGCTGGGCACCGTCTACTCCCAGGGCAACCTGGTCTTCACCAGCGACGGCACACAGCTGCTGAGCCCCGTCGGGAACCGGGTCTCGTGCTTCGACCTCGTCCGCAACAAGTCGTACACCTTCCCCTACGAGCACCGCAGAAGAGTGGCGAGAATAGCGCTCAACAGGCAGGAGACGCTGCTGCTGTCGGTGGACATTGACGGGCGTGCGATGCTGGTCAACTTCAAGTCGAGGGCCGTGCTCCACCACTTCAACTTCAAGGAGCCCGTGAGGGAGTTGCAGTTCTCGCCCGACTCGGTACACTTTGCCATCGGGCTCGGCCGGATGGTTCAGGTGTGGAAGACGCCCTCGATGACGGAGGACCGCACTTTTGCGCCCTTTGTCCGCCACAGAGTGTACGCGGGCCACTTTGGAGACGTCACCTCGATCACGTGGTCGAGCGACTCGCGCTTCTTCATCACCACCTCCAAGGACCTGTCTGCGAGGCTGTGGTCGGTGGAGTCGTCGGAGGCCGATGTCAAGATGACCTTTGCCGGCCACAGAGACACCGTGGTGCGGGCCTTCTTCTCCATGGACCAGGAGACGATATACACCGTCTCCAAGGACGGCGCGCTCTTTGTGTGGCAGTACACGCCCAAGGACGAGGAGGACGAGGAGTCGCCAACGTCGTGGCGCATCACCAAGAAGGAGTTCCTCTTCTCGGAGGCCAAGGTGAAGTGCGCCGCCTTCCACGCCAAGTCCAACGTGCTGATTGTCGGGCTGTCGAACGGCGAGTTCCGGCTCTACGAGCTTCCGGGCTTCGCCATGGTGCAGCAGCTCAGCATGGGCCAGGACGGAGTCGACACCGTCTGTGTGAATGCCTCTGGCGAGTGGCTGGCATTTGGCTCGGCGAAACTGGGGCAGCTCCTCGTCTACGAGTGGCAGTCCGAGTCGTACATCCTCAAGCAGCAGGGCCACTTTGACTCGACAAACGCTTTGTGCTACTCTCCCGACGGCTCGCGGGTCGTCACCGCCTCGGACGACGGCAAGATCAAGGTGTGGGACGTTGTTTCGGGCTTCTGTCTCGCCACTTTTGAGGAGCACACCTCCTCGGTGACTTGTGTCAAGTTTGCGAAGCGTGGCCAGGTGCTCTTCTCGGCATCGCTCGACGGCACCGTCAAGGCGTGGGACATGGTGCGGTACCGCAACTTCAGAACCTTCACCGCCGCTGAGAGGGTCAAGTTCACCTCCCTGGCGGTGGATCCCTCGGGCGAGGTTGTGTGTGCAGCCTCGGAGGACTCCTTTGAGATCTACGTCTGGTCCGTCCAGACGAGCCAGCTTGTGGAGACTCTCGCGGGCCACACGGGCCCGGTGTCGTGCCTGTGCTTTGGCGTGGAGAGCTCCGTGCTGGCGTCGGCGTCCTGGGACAAGACTGTGCGGGTTTGGTATCTCTTTGGCCGGTCACAGCACACGGAGCCGTTCGACATCAGCAACGACGTGCTGGCGCTGGCGATCCGGCCAGACTCGAAGCAGCTGGCTGTCAGCACTCTGAGCGGGCAGATCCAGTTCTGGGACGTGGAGGAGGCCCGAGAGACGGGCCACATTGACTGCCGCAGAGATATCTTTGTGGGCCGGTACCAGGAGGACCGCTTCGCAGCGAAAAACTCGCAGCGGGGCAAGAACTTCACCACGATCGACTACTCGTTCGACGGACTGTCACTGGTGGCTGCCGGCAACAACAACTCGATCTGCCTGTACGACGTGCCCAACGCGGTGATGCTGAAGCGCTTCACCGTGTCGCTCAACATGGAGCTCGACGGGACACAAAGGCTATTGAACAGCGCCAGAATGACAGACGCCGGGCCGGTGGATCTGCTGGACCGGGACGGCGAGAACTCGGACCTCGACGACAGGGTCGACAACTCGCTGCCCGGGTCGAAACGAGGCGGCGACCCCTCGCTCCGCTCTACAAGACCCGAGGTGAGAGTCACACAGGTGCAGTTCTCGCCAACAGCCTCTGCGTTTGCAGCTTCAGCAACGGAAGGAGTGTTGATCTTCTCCGTCGACAGCCTCGTCGTGTTTGATCCGTTCGATCTCGACATGGACGTGACGACGGAGTCGACGGTGCAGACCCTCCAGAAGAGGAACTACCTCACCGCGCTGGTGATGGCGTTCCGGCTCAACGAGCACCACCTGATCCACCGGGTCTACGAGGCGGTCCCGGTCGTCGACATCCGGCTCGTGGCCTCGGACCTGCCAGTCGTCTACGTCGAGAGGCTGCTGTCCTTCATTGGCGACGAGGCCATGACTTCGCACCACATCGAGTTCCACCTCCTGTGGATCAAGGCGCTTCTCCAGGCCCACGGCAGGTACATCAACACCCACAAGCACGACTTCTCCCGGGCCACGAGGGCCGTCCAGCGGGTGCTGGAGAGAGTCGCTGCGAACGTGGCCAAGACGGCGAGCGACAACGAGTACGGCTTCGCCTTCCTCAAGGTGACCCCGCAGTTCGAGGCCGCCTCTTTGGAGGACATTGTGGTGCGGGATGTGTCGGAGGAAGAAGATGATGATGAGGAGGAAGAAGAGGAAGAAGAGGAAGAGGAAGATGGCGGCTGGTTCAGTGCGAAGCCGGCGATGGCGGAGTCGGATTCCGACTCGGAGTAGCATTCCAATACATTTAGCATGGCTCCCGTAGGCGCGAACGAAAATGCTCATCGCCTACACCACACCATGGCCTTCACCGAGTCCCAGGCTGAGCAGCTTCTCAACGGCGTTCTGTTCTCGCTCAAGTCGCAGAGCTCACTGCAGCATCTTGAGCTCCAGCTCTCGCACCTGGGCACCCTCCTGCCCGAGACGCTGAGCTCGGAGCGCCTCCGAAGCGACCTCGCACACTCAGAACGGGTCTGGCGGCTGCTCAAGGTGTGCCTTGTGGAGCCGCTCTACGACGATCTGGACCTCTCACTGAGGGTCCGGCTTCTCCGGGGGACTCTTCTCCTGGGCCGCAACCTGCTCTCTGTGGAGCGGGACCACGCTGAAGAGATGCACTTATGGGTCGCGGTGATGGAGGTTATCGGGAGGGTCCAGCACTACGACATCGGTGTTGATCTCCGGCACAGGACGCTCGTCTCCGCCTTCCAGCTGCTGTCGAACCTCTCAGTGCACCGGGAGAAGCACGGCGGGCAGCTGGCGCAGTTGGTGCGGGTGTTTGATCCGCACTGGCCCAAGGAGGTTCTCCTCCCAGCCTTTTCCTACGTGGAGAATCTGTTTGTGGACTCTGACATTCTCTACGAGGCTCTCTCGCAAGGAGTCGGCAAGCCGGTTCTGGCTGTGCTCCTCGCAGAGTACGAGAGGCTCGATCTGTCCAGCTCGCTCGACGCCTACGGTGCACTCATTGTGAGGATCTTCAGTGCGCTGATTCTCCACGAGTCCTTCTTCAAGTTCATCTCCACACACAACTCGCCACAGGAGATGGTGAGGTACCTCAAGGTGGCGCAGGCCATCATCACAAGCAGGGAGACCTGGGAGGTGTTTGAGCTGACGGTGGTGCTGTCGTGGAACTACGAGCTCTTCCAGAGAACGCTTGTGGAGATCCAGCACTACTTTGCCAGCGCCGACCGCACAGAGCCCGCTATCCTCTACGCCAAGATCTCGAGCTGTATGGATGTGATTTCGACGCTGTCGCATCTGGAGCACACCAGAAAGTTTTTGCTCTCTTACAAAGGCGTGGAGCTGCTGATTTCGCTTCTGGGGACGATCCACAAAAACGTCAAGCCCAAGTCCAAGTTGAAGGACCACCAGGGCGAAACCACTTTGGACAAGCGGTGCTTCCCACACATCAAGTCGATGGTGATTGAGACGCTCACCGCCCTTGTCCACGAGAACTTTGAAGTGCAGGAACAGGTCCGGGAGCTCCACGGGCTCGAGCTTGTGCTGTCCAACTGCATCATCGACGATAACGAGCCCTTCATCAAGGAGCGGGCCATTGTGTGTCTGCGGTTTCTGCTGAAGGACAATGACAAGAACCAGGAGTTTGTCGCCAGGCTCGAGGCCAGGGAGGTGGTCCCCAGCGAGACGCTCGACGAGGTTGGCTTCGAAGTGGAGATTGTAGACGGCAAGGTGAGCATGCGCAAGAAGCCCAAGCTCGAGGAGGTGTAGCGATGCTAATGTATCCTTTAATGACAACTACAGCCCTCTATCATGACGTGAGATTTTAAGCGTACTACTCCTTGGCGAGCTCCTCCACAATGGCCTTCTTGACGACCTCCACATCCGCCTGCTCGATGAAGACGCGCTTCATCTCCTTGGTGGCGAGGGCCTTGAGCTCCTCTGGCAGAACGTCCTTGTCGAAGGAGTAACCTTCAAAGCTCGAGAGCGCCTTGTTGACAGCATCGGCAAACTTGGCTGGGTGTGCCGTGGAGAGCGAAATGTACTTTGCGCCAGAGTGGTCGAGCTTTCTGTAGCACGTCTCTACACCAACGGCGGTGTGTGGGTCCAGCACGTACTTGGAGGCACCGTACACCTTCTTGATGGCGGCGGTGATGTCCTCGTCATCAACTCTCTCGGAGTCAAAGTCCTTGCGGGCCGCCTCCACGAGAGCAGGCGAGACGGCAAAGCCGCCAGTGGCCTTGAGCTGGGCAAACCACGAGTTGATCGTCTCGCCAGCCTTGAGGTCGTCGCCGCCAGCCTCCACCTCTCTCGCAAGGTACCACAGCAGTCTCTCAAAGTTGGAGGATATGAGGATGTCCATAGCTGGCGAGAGCGTCGCCTTGACGTCGCCGCCCTTCTCGTACTTGCCAGTCTTGAGGAATCTGTCGAGGATATCGTTTTCGTTCGTGGCGATGATGAGCTGGTCCACTGGCAGGCCCATCTTCTTGGCGTAGTAGCCGGCGAGGATGTCGCCAAAGTTGCCCGATGGGACGGTGAAGCGCACCTTGGCCTGTGGGAACTTCTTCACGAGCTGGAAGTAGGCGTAGAAGTAGTATGTCTGCTGGGCCAGAATACGAGCCCAATTGATCGAGTTCACGGCTCCAATGTGGTACTTGGAGTTGAACTCCTTGTCACCAAAGATCTGCTTCACAATGTCCTGGCAGTCGTCAAAGGTGCCCTTGACGGAGAGCGTGTGCACGTTCTTATCCAGCACGGTGGCCATCTGGGCCTCCTGGATTGGAGAGATCCGGCCTGTAGGGTAGAGGATGAAGACAGAGACGTCCTTCTTTCCTCTCAGTCCGTAGATGGCGGCAGACCCGGTGTCACCAGATGTCGCACCCACCACGGTGAGGATGTCCTTCTCAGCCTCTGGCTTGCCCTCGTTCTTGCGCGAGAGGAAGTATTCAAAGAGGTTACCGACAAACTGCAGGGCAACGTCCTTGAAGGCGTACGTTGGGCCATGGAAGAGCTCCAGGAGGTAGATGCCCTTGTCCTCATCGATCGGCTGCACCGGTGTCACGTCCTCGTGTCTGAAAGTGGAGTACGACTTCTCGATAAGCACCTTCAGGTCCGCATCCGGGATCTCGGAGGATGCAATGTAGAGTCTCAGCACGTTGAAGGCGAGCTCCTGGAAGGAGAGATCGGCCCACTTTGTGAGGAAGTCTGGCTCGAGCTGTGGGATCTCCGAGGGAACAAACAGACCGCCATCGAGGGCAAGGCCCTGAAGCACAGCCTCCTCGAACGAGGACGACGTGGCCTCGGCGGAACGGGTGGAGCGGTACGTCTGCGACATTGTTGGTAAAGCGTCAGCGCCTGTGGGACTTTTCACGATGACTCGGCGCAATCGGTTCGCGCACTACGCAGAGCGTCTACACCCGCACACCACTAAAATACACCATACTATTACATCCGGTTAGTCTTGACGAGAATGTCCACGTTTTCGCTCAGCATCTCGTCCGTGTAGAAGTCCGATCTTCTCACAGCCTCCTCGTTGTACCCCTCATCTCCGGCAAGGATCTTGAGCGAGTTGGAGTGGGCCTCCATGAACTCCGTGAAGAACACAGCCGGATCTTTCGAGAGCTTGTCGTAGAACTGGAACTTCCGGTGAGCATTGTGCAGGCTCTGGATACCCAGCACAATCTTGGTGTTGAGGTCCTTGATCTGTTCATCGTGCTCTGCAACGAGTCTCTTGCTCTCAACCTTCCACTGCTCCTGCTCCTGGAAGTCGTCTAGTGGTACCTCAATGTCGATGACAACGTCGCCCAGAGTAGTCGCCTTGTCTACACGAATCTCGTACTCAAGCTGGATCGGCTTGGCTGGGGCAAGGTGCTTGTTGAGAAGCTCAATCACATCCTTGAAGTTGAATCTCGGCACTCCAAACAGCCGCGACAGATTCTCGTCACAGTTGATAATACGCTTGTCCTCCACTGCCTGCAGGTTGTTGAGTTGCACGTACTGCCAGATCGCATACACAGCCTCGTGCTGTGTGGTCTCCACGACTCCCAGCAGTCTCGAGAGCTCTGGCGAGGCCCGCAGCCGGATCGGGAACTCCTTCGGCTGAATCGTGATGCGGCACTTGACATTCTCCTGTCCCGGTCTCTTGACATCGAGTCCGTCAAACTCTACGCCCTTGGTCTTGAGATCGCCATTCTCGTGCCACTCTATAACGTTTTCCTTTGGGATCCCTTCCACCACGGCGTTCGGCACAAGGTCCACGGCAATGCCGCTAATGAAGGAGCTGAACTTGCGGCGTGCCGGGTCCATGGCACTCTGCCCATTTGTGAGTCTCCCCTCCACTCTAAGCGTCCAGCTAGGCGCATCCTTGGCCTCGCCAGCACTCTTCTGCCATGGCTGGTTCTCCGCAGTGTTGTAGACAAAGATACGCAGCGTCTGCTTCTTGCGCGGGATCTTGGTGAGGGACTCGGACAAGTCGCCGAACTTGCGGGTTGTGTAGATGTCCACACGCTTCTCCGCCTCCAGCAGCTTGCGGTAGAGGTCGGCCTCGGGCACTATGCTGTCAAGAGCGCGCGGGATGGTGATGTCTGTGGGACGGGTCTGTGGTAGCGCTACACCTTGCGCTGGAGGAGGTGGCGGCTGGTTAGGCATCGGGGCCCGCTGGGGTTTGTTGATGTTCATACCGCTGGCTCTTGGGGCTGTTTAGCGATGTTTGGCTGTGTGAATGTTTGGTTGTAATTTCTCAAAGGCTTTTCCGCGAATCCGCCAAACGCGTCCACCTACATCGATTCTATACCACCTATTCAATCCACCAATAGCCATGTCAGTAAGCTTTGACGAGGCTACCATTGTCTCAGCGGCGAATGCCTTGAACGAGATGCCCGAGGAGCAGAACAGAGAGCTTTCGATCCAGGAGGAGTACCAGCTCTGGAGAAAGAACTGTCCCATCATGTACGAGTTTGTGTCAGAGACTGCACTCACATGGCCCTCCCTCACTGTCCAGTGGCTCCCGGACCCAATCACTGACTCGGAGGAGCTCTCACAAAGGCTCATTGTGGGCACTCATACCTCGGGCGAGGACACCGACTATCTCAAAGTGTCCTCCACAGTACTACCAAAGAGTCTCATCAAGGGGGACAAGGGCAAGAAGACACCGGAGGAAATGGAGTTGGCTAAGAAGGAGCAGACCCGTAATGCCAGGCTCCGTGTGGTGAAGAAATTTGAGCACGACCACGAGGTGAACAGAGCCAGATACAACCCCTTGAGTCCCTCCACTGTGGCCACCATCTCCGGCACAGGTGATGTCTACCTCTATGACATTGAAGGCAAGAAGGATCGTGTTCATCTAAAACATCATACTGAGAATGGGTATGGCCTCGCGTGGAACCCAGTTGCCAATGGCGAGCTGCTGACAGCATCCGACGACCACACCGTGGCTCTTTGGGACACACTTAACAGCACAGAATCACCACAATACGTTTTCAAAGAGCACACAGACATCGTGAATGATGTACAATGGCGAGGCGAGAATCTGTTTGGATCGGTGAGCGATGACAAGACGATTCGCATCTTTGACACCAGAACGAAGCAGGCTACACAGTGCATCACACGGGACTCTGCCATCAACACGATTGCCTTTTCGCCCTTCTCTCAGAATCTCTATGCAACTGGACTCGAGGACTCTACAATTGAGCTCTTTGATCTGAGAATGCCGGAGAAACTTCACACAATTATGGGCCACACAGGCTCCATCAGTACCCTGCAGTGGGATCCACACAACGATGGCATTCTTGCTTCCGGATCTACAGACCGCCGTGTTATCCTGTGGGATATCAAGCGTATCGGCGAGGAGCAGGTGCAAGAGGATGAGGATGATGGAGCACCAGAACTCTTTATGATGCACGCTGGTCACACTGCGCCCGTCACTGATCTCTCTTTCAACCCAACAATCCCATTCATGCTTGCATCGACTGCAGACGACAACATTATCCACCTGTGGAAAATCTCAAAAAGACTCACGGATGAGTACAAGGGCAGTGGAGAGGAGATTGACATTTTCTCATTGGAGTGAATAAAGCTCTCGCCATCTGTTGTAGACGCGTAGATCTGGGTACGCCCGCGTAATCGCGCGCACGCCCGATTGTGGAAAATTTCGGTACCATCAACCAAGTAGTACAAGACACAAGATGCAAATGTTCCGTTTGCCCGTATTCAAACGGGTTCCCCTAGTGAGATACTCGGCACGTACCAAGAGAGAGAATAGAATTCAGGTCCAGCTATTGAAGGACTTCCCGCAGTATGGTCAAAGGGGTGAGATCATCGAAGTGCTCCCAGGCCTCATGAGAAATAAGCTTTATCCAAATAATGGAGCCGCATACATACTTCCAGGATCCGGTCCTAGAATTCCAGTTGTGAAGAGAGAGGTGAAACCTGTGGTACAGCCAGTAGTTGTACGGGAGGTTGCACAAAAGCAGGAGCCAAAGAAGGAGACCAAAAAGGAGGAGATCAAGCCAGTCGAGGTTGAGGGACTTTTATTCACTCCCGGGTCGTCTGAGAACACTTTCAAGGCTTCCTCTGGTTACTCCATGATTGCATTGAATGTCACCCTCGGCACTGTACGGCTCCCTCTCGGCGCTGGCGTAACAACGGGCGATGTGAGTGAACGCATCTCTGCAGCGGTGGGCTTTGCCATTCCAGCCAGCGATCTTACACTCAAGAAGGGCAATGAGAAAGTGGAGAAAATCACAGAGGAGGGTAATTACACTGTCACGATACAGCAGGAAGGATCGCAGAGCGTTGTCACCAAGACTGTGGTGGTTTCTGTTTAATAGATTTAGGCATAACTGTACATACACAATTTCGCAAGATAAAACCAATACGGATTTCTTATAATAGGTCATCAATTCATAGGCTGCTACTCACGCCTTGAGCACCACAATCACCGAGTCGCCTCTCAAAAAGAGCTTTGAGATGAAGCGTTCCTTTGGTTGTGACTTGCCCTTTGTCTTCTCTGTCCACAGCTCCTTCACGTTCTCCAGCACAAGGTTCGAGTGTCTGTCAAAGGCTCTCACCTTGGCGAGGAGCTTGTGGTTGTTTCTGCAACTGATGAGCACCTGTGTGCCATTTGTCACTGCATCGTGTAGAATGGAGAGCGGTCCATGTGTAAACTCGTACTCCTCGAGCCTCTGCAGCTCATCCTGCTTGAGCTCGTTCCGCGGACGGTTGACGAGGTCGCTGTGGGTGTTAGTATGCCTGCGCGGACTAGCCAACTTACGCCATTGGTGATAGGTCCTCAACCAGCGTACTGAAAAGTTGTCTGTAAAGTGTTGAGGGTGACTTCCGAGGTCCTAACACGTGACTCGCGCCCCCCGGAAATGCGACGCGTCTGTGTCTTTTTTTTTCGCGCGAGACGCGTTAGCCGCCCACCACTTACCAGATTGGGAAGCCAAATTAGTTGCAGAAATCTAACCCAACCACTTACAACACCACAATGTCGTTTGACCGTGGCGACGTGTACGCCACCAGCGTTCTGCCCGGCGAGGAGAACGACCAGGACACGAACCAGGAGTTTGTGACTGCGTTCCGCAAGTTCATCTTGGAGTTCCGGGTGGGCACCGAGTTTGTATACCGTAACCAGCTGCGTGAGAACCTGCTCGTCAAGGAGTACTCGCTGACGGTGGACTCTGTGGACCTGATCCGGTACCAGGAGAACCTCAACAAGCACCTGACGGAGTCCCCCGCGGAGATGGTGCCACTCTTTGAGCGGGCCATCACCGACGTGGCGAAGCGCATCGTCTACCTTGCCGAGTCGGAGATCCCGCCAAACTTCCCACAGTGCCAGCTGATTCTCAAGTCCGGGCTGACGAGACTGACGATCCGTGAGCTCGACGCAGACCACATCTCCAAGATCATCCGCATCAGCGGGATTGTGATTTCCGCCTCGGTACTAAGCTCCAAGGCCACGTCGTGCCAGATCATGTGCCGGTCGTGCCGCCACACCCAGCGAGTGCACCTCAACTCCGCCTACGGCGGCGTCAACCTGCCCAAGCAGTGTGCCTCTGTGCCAGCCGACGGCGAGAAGAGCCAGTGTCCGCCGGACCCGTACGTGATTGTCCACGACAAGTCGCTCTTCATCGACCACCAGTCGCTCAAACTACAGGAGCTGCCGGAGATGGTGCCCGTCGGCGAGATGCCCAGACACGTCCAGCTCTCTGCCGACCGCTACCTCACCAACAAGGTTGTGCCCGGGACGCGGTGCACCATCACTGGGATCTACTCCACCTACCAGTCCAAGCTCAAGGGCCCGTCCTCCGTGGCGATCCGCAACCCGTACATCCGGGTCGTGGGCATCGAGACGGACGTTGACCACAACGCCGCGGGCAACGTGATCTTCACTGAGGAGGAGGAGGAGGAGTTCCTGGCGCTGTCGCGGCGGCCAGACCTCTACCAGGCGTTTGCTGACAGCATCGCGCCCTCCATCTACGGCAACGCAGACATCAAGAAGGCGATTGCGTGCCTGCTGATGGGGGGCTCCAAGAAGATCCTGCCCGACGGGATGCGGCTCAGAGGCGACATCAACGTGCTTCTTTTGGGAGACCCGGGCACCGCCAAGTCGCAGCTGCTCAAGTTTGTCGACAAGGCGAGCCCGATCTCGATCTACACCTCGGGCAAGGGCTCGTCCGCTGCCGGGCTGACAGCCTCGGTCCAGCGAGAGCCCTCGACCCGCGAGTTCTACCTCGAGGGAGGCGCCATGGTGCTGGCGGACGGCGGCGTCGTGTGCATCGACGAGTTCGACAAGATGCGCGAGGAGGACCGTGTGGCGATCCACGAGGCGATGGAGCAGCAGACGATCTCGATCGCCAAGGCCGGCATCACCACTGTGCTCAACTCGCGGACGTCTGTGCTGGCTGCGGCGAACCCGATCTTTGGGCGGTACGACGAGATGAAGACTCCCGGCGAGAACATCGACTTTGCCGCCTCCATCATGTCGCGGTTCGACATGATCTTCATCGTCAAGGACGACCACAACGAGCAGCGCGACGTGTCGATCGCCAACCACGTGCTCAACATCCACATGGGCCGTGCCAACGCCTCCGAGGCTGCTGGCGAGATCCCGCTCGAGACGATGAAGCGCTACGTCTCGTACTGCCGGGCCAAGTGTGCCCCACGGCTCTCGCCAGAGGCAGCAGAGATGCTGAGCTCGCACTTTGTCGAGATTAGAAAGCAGGTGCACGAGCGCGAGGTGGAGGCTGACGAGCGCTCGTCGATCCCGATCACGGTACGGCAGCTCGAGGCCATCATCCGGATCGCAGAGTCCCTCGCAAAGCTCCAGCTCTCGCCCGTCGCCTCGGAGCACCACGTCCAGGAGGCGATCCGGCTCTTCCAGGCGTCGACAATGGATGCCGCCTCCCAGGGCATCTCCAACATGTCGGCGCAGACCCAGGAGGAGGTGAAGAAGATTGAGCGCGAGATCCGCAAGCGGCTGCCCATCGGCTTCTCCACAACCTACGACACCCTGAAGAGGGAGTTTGTCGCTGGCAAGGGCTTCACGCAATTTGCTCTCGACAAGTCGCTCTACGCCATGGAGCGACAGGAGGCCATCACCTTCCGCTTCAACAGGCAGAACGTGCTGAGATCGGGCATCTAGGCTGAGTAATGCAGAAACGACTAGGCGTGTAGGCCAATTAGAACTGGCGGCGCCATGCAGAGCGTTTTGTGTCACGTGACGCGTTTTGTGTCACGTGACGCGTTTTGTGTCACGTGCCGCTTGTTTTTCGCACTGCAGAAACCCCGAAATGGAGAATGCTCGGGAAGCTGAATTTTTGGGAACTACTGTGCTGCACTGGCTGTATTGTTAACTATATCGCTCAAGCTTGGGTTATTGTGAATGGGTCTTTTTTACGTGCACTGTCACGGAGACTTTGCGATTTCTTGGCCAAACGGCGCTAGCATTTTAATCAATCTCCACTACATCTATTAGTCTCATCTCGTCTCTTGACTAGCATCTACTAAACTAGGCACAATTGGTGAATTCAATATTTACTAGCGCCTATTCCATCGCGTCACACTTTGGTGCTCTGTGCAAGAGGTGCCGCCACGCCAGCAGCGAGGTTCAGCACTCCCTCGATTCTCTTCTTCAGCGCAGTCCCCTTGCAGTCGACAGTCATCGTCATGTAGTCAATCACAGCCTCGTGGTCCCCAATCTTGATCACAGCACCGTGCTTGTCTCTCGTGAAGCTCTCACCAAACTGCGACTCGAGCAACACATTGATTCGCTCAATCCGTGTGTCAATGGACGAGTCCGCCAGGGCATTGTGGCTACAAGACTGTGACGATATCTTCACAGAGGCAGGCGACGACTCCACAGACATCAAAATCGCAACAACAGAGTCTGCAATGGCATCGTTGATGAGCCCGTTCATCCACTCCACTGTGCAAACACCAGACACAATGTTGACGGTAATCTCGTTCATGATGCGCACTTCGTACTCCTCTGGCTCGTCGATGAGAACATCAACGTGCCCAAACATCTGGAATAGATGCCACTGTATTAAATCTCTGCCAGCATCTACCCGTAGCGTCTGTCTCTCCTTCACAACAGTCGAGGTGAGCCCTGCATACTCACGCACATCATCCACTTTCATCAAGTTGAGGTCAAAGTCCTTAGAAATCAAAACACCGCTCACGGTGCCCTTCTCCTTCTCCTCCACAATCGACCCAAGAGCCTTGGCAATCTTGAGTCCCTTGAACTGAAGCGTCAGCTCATCGCAGTTACGTGGGTTGTATACTTTAACCTCCTTCTCTGTGCCCTTATACTTTGAGTACTTTGATAGCAGTGCAGACTTGAGACGCCCCATTGGGTTTGACTCACCGTGTACCAGAATAATCGACTTTGGGTCGACGAGCTCAATGAATTCGGAGTTCTGGCCATAGTCAACATGGGCCGCAAACGAAATCTCATCAATGTTGAGTCTTCTTGGAATCATTGTGTCCGGGTTATTCACCGCCGGAATCATATCTGGTTCTGTGACAAGCGTCTTGGCAAGTGTGCCTTCGACAGAGTATCCGGTAATGATGACAGAGTTCCTCGAGTCTGGAGCCCATCTCTCAAGAAGCTCTCGAGAGACACCATTTTGAAGCATTCCAGGACTCGCAACGACAACGCAGGGTCCAAAGTCGTCGAATTTATCGAGGTTACGGATATTGCGAACGTGCTTGAACTGGAAGGGATTCGAGTTCTGGTCACGGAACTGCTTCCGAATGCTGTCGTTCATCATGTTGATGTATGTCTGGAACACTGCGAGACACTTCTTCGCTAGCGAAGATGCGTAGAATACACTAATGTTTTCCAGCTCAGGGTGATTGTTCCAGTACTCGTCCAAAATAAGCAAAAGCTCTTGTGCCGTTCCGAGGGCAAACACGGGTAGAAGAACCCTTCCTCCTTTTTGTAGTGTAGTCTGTATCAGATTTGTAAGCCTCAGCTCCTTTTCCAATCTTGGCTCGTGAGTAGCAGTACCGAATGTAGACTCGGCAATGAGGATATCAGGCTTTGTTGGCGGTACCTCTGCCGGGTTCAAGTGTCGACTCTCCTCTCTAGAGTAGTCACCAGTGAATAATATTTTTAGTCCGCTGATCTCCACCATGTACATGGCGGCACCCAAAACATGGCCAGCATGGTAAGCTGTGAAACGGATACCGTTAACTTCATTTGTCGAGTGGTAGTCAACTGTTTCGATGCGATCGAACGACTCCAAGAGGTCCTCGTCAGTGTAAAGTGTGGAGGATGACCCGATCGATGTCACTTTGACAAAGTCTGTGAGCAGCCACCGGTAAATGGCCTTGGTAGGATGTGTCATGAATACACGGCCCTTGAAGTTTGTGTGTTGCATCACATAAGGCAAAGAGGCTGCGTGATCCAAGTGGAAATGCGAAATCAAAAGAATGTCAACAGTGGAGAGATCAAACTCGTCATAGAATGGAAGTGCACTGATTCCGGAGAAGGCTGGGTGCACACCGGCATCCAGCATGATAGTCTTGCCCTTATACTGTATGATGTGACATGATCTTCCAACTTCTGAGCCACCACCTAGTGCAACAAATCTGAAGGTGTCTGAGTCCTACAGCGTTAGTAATTTCTTGGAGAGAGTGCGGAGTGTAAGCTACTTACATCACCATTCTCTGTGGCCATCTTTCCGAGTTCAAAGAGCTGCGGTCTCGAATCTCCGTAGGCGTTAATCTGTTTAGATGCTTCCGCAGCCTTTTCAACTATGGTGATCGGGGGCTCGCTTTTCGCGCTCGGGCACCAACCAAGGAGGTAAAGTGCTAGGCAAGAAGTCCTACCTATCTTGTCTATCTACTCTAGTGGTACTGAATGTAATCTTTTATTTATCTACCATTTCTAAAAATCAAACTATGTGGTGACGAACCAGCGCAAACCAAAGCGAAAGTGAAAGAATCAAGAGCTGTGCACCTTGATGGACGGGCTCATCTCAAACTCTTCGTCGTCATCCTCGTGGTCAAGAGCGAATTTCTTGCGACCTCTAATGAACCAGTAAGCCAAGGCGTACAGAGTGAAGGCAACAAGCACCACAGCGGCGTAGTTCATGGTGTCAGCCTTGGCTGGCATCGACATTGGCAGAGAGAAGAACACCACTGCGAAGGCAGTCCAAGCGAGTGTAATAACGTTGGCAATGGCTCCAACAGGTCCGAGCCAGAATGGGCCGTGCTTGATGGAGTTTCTTCCCTTGTACAACAGACAAGTGATTGGAATGGCGTACGACAAGAGCAAGAAAGTGATGCAGCCGACAACCATAGCGTTGTAAGCAGTGGTGGATCCCATGTAAATGCAGCCAATGACAGCGTTCCAGAAGCACGACATCAAGTGAGCATTGACTGGCAGGTGAGTCTTCTTGTTGATCTGAGACCAGTAACGAGAGCCTGGAAGACCCTGGTCTCTGGAGAAGGACCAGCAGAGACGTGCCTGCCAAGTCTGGGAAGCAATGTTGCAACCGAAGGCAGTGAGAACGATAAGAGACTCCAAAAAGAGGGCACCGTGCTTGTTCTGGAGAGCCTGGTAGTAAATGTCCATGATCGGCACACCAGTCAAAGAGTTGAGGATAGTGTCCAAGTTTCTGATGGAGAAGAACATCGAGATGCAGTAGATGAAGGAGGTTCCGAATCCAATGGCGACAGTCGACATGATGGAGATTGGAATCCAACGCTCTGGCTCGTACATCTCCTCAGCCATGTGAGTGGCACAGTCGAGACAGGAGAAGGACCAGGCTGGGTTGATGAGACCCACGATGAAGGCGATTCCCGAGGAAGACCAGCCAGTTCCGTTGTTGAAATTCACAAACACAAACTCAGCGTCCTGGTAGTTACCTCTAGCACAGATCAGAACAGCGAGAGTGATGACGACGAAAGAAAGCAGCGAGGTATAGAGGGCACCAGCAGAGATGGCTGGCAAAGGCTTGTCCCAGATGTTGAACAAGGCAATGAGGGCGTTACACAACTCAAAGGTCACAAACACCATCCAGGTGTCTGGAGCATCCTGTCTACCAGTGCTGAGGTAGTACATACCAACAATGGCAGCAGCGATGGAGATGGTGACGGACGCAGAGGTGAAGAGAGCACCAAACCAGGCGTAAGAGCCACACATGTAGGCCCAGAAACGTCTGTACTTCTTTGGTGCGAGCTTGAAAGACCAGTAGTACTGGCCACCGGAGTTCTCAGGGTAGGCGGAGATGAGCTCCGAGAGAGAAATACCGATACAGGAAGCCATGAAGGCAATGATGATGATACCGTAGATGATGAGCATTGGGCCACCAGAGGAGATACCAGTCACGAGCGAGGCGGACATACCGAACCAAGAGTTGGTGAGACCGAAGCCGACACCAAGCAGGGACCAGATGTTGAAGTGCTTTCTGAGCTGGCCCTCTCCCAGCTCGCCCTTGGAGTGAAGGGCATCGAGAGTAGTGTGCTCAACCTGGCCTCTCTCCACGGAGGAGGCTGATGAGACAGCGACAACGTTATCGCTCTTAGTCTTGAAGTCTGATGAGGAGTTAGACATGGTGTATCCAAGGTCCTGTTGTACCCACCTCTCCAAACGGATTGGGGCGGATGCACGGTGTCATTTATATTAGGAGGCTCAGCTTGTCTCGGGCTGAAAAATCGCACTGCAGCAAGCGGTCCGTAACGATAGCGATAGCGATATGCCGAAGCCGCGGGACGTGGGCAGCCAGATCCAGATCGGTATCGCTGAACCCTCTTGCAGCTCTGGCTGAGACAATAGGGGGTAGACGGTCTGGAGAGTCCAGGGAGATAGAGGGCGTGAAGGCAGGGCCTCCAATAGGAACGCTCGGTTTGGCACTTATCTCTAGACAGTGCCACAGAGGTGAACAGGCTGATACGCCGGTAAGTGGAGGCGTGCGCGCACAACTATGGGGATAAGGCCCTGTAAGAAATGCGGTGCAATTACGGCTCCTGCCCTCTACGAAGGTGACTACGTCACGGGCCCTTTGACGGCTCCAACTCTAGTGGCCCCTTCCAAAACCGCTGGGGCGCTGAGACAGGCCGCGCGCTGATAAGGAAATGCAGTCCCTATCCGGTAAAAAGATACTGGCGGTGATTGGCTGGGCTTCCCTTTCTCATAAAGGGGTAAAAAATGACTCCATCGTTAATTACAAAGGGTTTTACTACTTAAAAGCAAGATCGCTCCAAAACATTACGGTGATTGGGGCTAAAACGCCCCACGGCCCAGCGTAGAAGAAGCGTGTCGGGATTCGCCGAGCCGGCTGACAAAATGCCGGCAGCCCGGTCATGTTGAGTAAATCATTAGTTGTTGAATAATGCCCTCAGAAGCTTTCTAGGGCTCGTTCTCTAGTGTAGTTTTAATGGCTTCTTGTTTAAAAAATGCATTCAATGCACTAATGATAACACTAAAGACCACAAAGATAACGATAAAGCACCAAAAACTATCACAAAATCACAAACTCTCGGCATTCTTCTCGGACTGCATGGACGCATCCACAATGTCATCGTCCTCATCCTTGTAGTCCAGAGCGAATTTCTTACGCCCTCTAATGAACCAATAGACAAGAGAGTAAAGCGTGAAGGCTGCAAGCACCACAGCAGCGTAGTTCATGCTGTCAGCCTCTGCTGGCATCGACATTGGGAAAGAGAAGAAGACAACGGCAAAAACGGTCCAGGCAAGCACAATGATGTTGGCAAAGAGTCCTAGTGGGCCAAGCCAGAATGGGCCATGCTTGAGTGTCGATCTTCCTCTGTAAAGGAGACACACAATAGGGATGGCATAAGAAAGCAGCAGGAAGGTGATGCAGCCAACAACCATGGCGTTGTAAGCAGTGGTGGAGCCCATGTAAATGCAGCCAATCACTGCACACCAGAAGCACGACATGAGGTGAGCATTGACTGGGAGACGGGTCTTCTTGTTGACCTGGGACCAGTAACGAGACCCTGGAAGACCCTGGTCTCTAGAGAATGTCCAGCAGAGACGGGCCTGCCACGTTTGGGAGGCAATGTTGCACCCGAAGGCAGTCAGCACAATGAGCGACTCGAGGAACAAAGCGCCATGCTTGTTCTGCAAGGCCTGGTAGTAAATGTCCATGATCGGCACACCAGTCACAGAGTTGAGGATAGTGTCCAAGTTTCTGATGGAGAAGAACATCGAGATGCAGTAGATGAAGGAGGTTCCGAATCCAATGGCGACAGTCGACATGATGGAGATTGGAATCCAACGCTCTGGCTCGTACATCTCCTCAGCCATGTGAGTGGCACAGTCGAGACAAGAGAAGGACCAGGCTGGATTGATGAGACCCACGATGAAGGCGATTCCCGAGGAAGACCAGCCCGTGCCATTGTTGAAAGTCACAAACACGAACTCGGCATCCTGGTAGTGACCTCTTGCGCAGATGAGAACAGTCATTGTAATCACGACAAAGGACAGGAGAGAGGTGTACAGCGCAGCGGAGGAGATTGCAGGCAGAGGACCATCCCAGATGTTGAACAAGGCCAAGAAAGCGTTGCAAATCTCGTAGGTCACAAACACCTGCCAAGTCTTTGGAGCATCTTCTCTGCCGGTACTCAAGTAGTACATGCCGACAATTGCAGAGGCAATTGAGATAGTAACAGAGGCAGAAGTGAAGAGCGATCCGTACCAAGCGTAAGCACCGCACATGTAAGCCCAAAAGCGTCTGTACTTCTTTGGTGCAAGCTGGAATGTCCAGTAGTACTGGCCGCCAGAGTTCTCAGGGAAGGCGGAGACCAATTCCGACAGAGAGATTCCGATGCAAGATGCAATGAAGGCAATAATAATAATACCGTAAATAATCAGCATGGGTCCTCCGGATGAGATACCAGTCACAAGCGAGGCGGACATGCCGAACCAAGAGTTTGTAAGGCCAAACCCAACACCGAGCAGGGACCAAATGGTGAAATGCTTTCTCAGCTGGCCATGAGCGTTCTTAGAGGTGGATTCTACTCCATGAATATCTGTGGCCTCGACATGGCCTCTCTCAAGACTCGACGTCGAGGAGGAGACGTGCGTAACCGCAGCCTCCTTTGGCTTGAACAAATCCGACACGCCCATCTTCTGATCTCAAGTGAGTTTGACAGAAAACCGTTGAGATCGGAATAAAGGGTCTGGTCTTTTACAGCGAGACCGTTGGGATTTATAGCGTTAGATTAACTGGCCCGAGTCTCGGTACTGTGCGGAAAAATTTTTCGCTTAGCATGTGAAAGATAAGCCGACATGTAGAACCTCATTGGCTGACAGCATGTACCATTACTTCAACAGTGTCTATGGCTCCACCAGACATCGCAGGGGGTTCATAGGTGTGTCTAAGCTATTGTTTTGATCAATATATGCACATTTGTTTACGACTACCCCACAGACAGCTCGTTAACCCAATTGTATGGCTAAATATGTGCCTTGCTGTGGCCTGAAATTCCGGAGGAATTATAGCGAGAGCCTCAAATTACGTAATCCATAGAGTTCGCGAATTTTCCCGCTTTGGGTGTGTAAGTCCCTGCCCAGGAGTTTGAAGAGATAAAGACTTTGATCATCTACATGCGCAATCAATATGTTAACTTATGGTCAATTCTATTGAGTCTAGAGATCTCTCGCCTGCGAATGTCTCAAATTATTTTTCAAGTTGGGCTTCCGAGCTTCCGGGCTCCGGAAACGCCTATCATTGGTTCAAGGTCATAATGCCCCAGGATCTTGACATTTGTGACATAACCAGCTGCTTGATATGAACCGGAACCGTTAAAACCAGTCCCTTAAAGATAAGAGGTAGATTGGATGCATCTGAGAACCAATCAGGCATCCATCCTTTGATCGTGTGCTAATCTGGAATTTCATTTAGGGCACTTTCAACAAGAAACCAATATCTCGTTCACCATCATAACAAGGCAAAGAGTTGTAGCATTCTGTTCGCCCCGCTTTACCCGATTCATCCGTCTTGCTGCCTCCTTACATCAGCTCCAGCTGATCTAGCAAGCTTTGTGCTTCGTCTGACTGTTTCTTATTCAACTCTTCTCTCGCCTTGTCTTTCTCTAGGTCGTCTTTCAAGCTCTTGACATGCAGTAGTCCTGGCTTACTCTTTGAGGACTTGCCTGCTGTGGCCGCAGCATTTAAAATGTCTTCGTAATTTAATGAATTCAGCTCATGAACCTTTGTTGCGGTGCTCTTTGAGTCGTTCTTTGAAACTTTGAACTTTTTCTTATTCGTCTGTGTCTTCACCTTGGATGATGATTTCTTTTTGGAAACCATTTGGAACAGGAGTGATGAGATGGGCAGCTATTTGAGCTTTCGTATTTTCCTGATCTGGTGCTATGCGATGAGCTCTGAAAAAATATCGTTTTGAAGAAAAGTCCTGAAAATCGCCGGAATAGGAAAGTGGGATAAGACCGATAAATTTTTTTGAGATGAGCTTCTCCTACTTGGCAAGAAATTCAGAGCATTTCAATCGTTTGCAACGCTCAAAAGAAGATTGAAACATGCCTTCCACACACAACAGGGACAAACCTTGGGATACTCCCGACATTGACAAATGGAAAATTGATGAATTCAAGCCAGAGGACAACACCTCAGGGCAGCCATTCGCAGAGGAGTCCACATTCATGACACTTTTCCCCAAGTACCGTGAAACCTACCTCAAGCAGATATGGCCGGAGGTGACAAGAACGCTTGACAAGCACCACATTTCTTGCACCTTGGACTTGGTTGAAGGTTCCATGACAGTGAAGACCACCAGAAAGACATTTGACCCTGTAATGATTCTCAAGGCCAGGGACTTGATTAAGCTTCTGGCGAGATCAGTACCGCTTCCTCAGGCATCCAAGATCCTGCAAGACGACATTGCATGTGACGTGATCAAGATTGGAAACTTTGTAACGAACAAGGAGAGATTTGTAAAGAGACGTCAGAGACTGGTGGGTCCTAATGGAAACACACTCAAAGCCTTGGAGCTTTTGACAAAGTGCTATATCCTTGTTCAAGGTAATACTGTCTCTGCTATGGGTCCATGGAAGGGCTTGAAAGAGGTTAGAAGAGTTGTGGAGGACTGCATGAAGAACATTCACCCAATCTATCACATCAAGGAGCTTATGGTGAAGAGGGAGTTGCAGAACAAGCCTGAGATGGCAGAAGAGGATTGGAGCAGATATCTGCCGATGTTCAAGAAGAGAAACGTTGCTAGAAAGAAACCTAAACAGACCAAGGACGAGGAGAACAAGAAGAAGGAGAAGAAGGTATACACTCCATTCCCACCAGCGCAGACTCCAAGAAAGGTTGACTTGCAGATTGAATCTGGTGAGTACTTCCTTTCAAAGAGAGAGAAGGACGCCAAGGCATTGCAAGAGAAGCGTGAGAAGCAGGTGGAACACAAGGAGAAGCGGGATGCTGAGAGAGCAGAGGGCTACATTGCTCCTGAGGAGGAGAAGTACGAGAGCGCACTTGTGAAGGAGAAGAAGGAGAAGAAGTCCAAGAAGAGGGCCAGAGAGGAGGACTGCGAGGAGAAGAAGGAAAAGAAGGAGAAGAAGGAGAAAAAAGACAAGAAGGAGAAGAAGGAGAAGAAGCACAAGTCGTCAGACTAGGAATAATGACATCAACTGGAACAACGTAGTGCCGTGGGCCCCTAGAGGCCTTACAGTAGAGCGCCAGAAAGTGGCGAAACGCGGTCGCGGAGGGCAGCGAAAAACGGCACCTCTGGCGCTTTCGAGCTCGGGATACACAACAACAAGACAAACGGCCAAATTGATCCGTGCCGCCGCATCCAATTCGGGCATAATACCTCTGTGAAGCTTAGTGTACACTGTATACTGGTATAACTCGTTTTTCAACAGTCTTCCTGAGCCGCGAGCCCCTGAAATCACAAAGTGCTCACGCTGATCAGCCAAACGTGGCAAATATTCAGCTCACCGATGGCTAGTGCCTAATACCGGGTCCCATTCATCTTCACAAGCTAACACTCTCACTCTCACACACCATCATGGACCAGAGCGGTAACGCGCTGCTTCTGCGCTTCATCGAGTCGGAGCAGTTCTCGCTCTTCATGTGCATAGCGTATCTCACACGGTACTCGTCCAACATTGGCATCCACCACTACCTGTGCCAGAAGCTACGCAGCTTCAAGCTGGACGACCTCTCCTTCTTCATTCCCCAGCTCTGCCAGATCCTCGTCACCGTGGAGACGGAGTCGATGGCCCTGGAGGATCTGCTGCTGGAGATGTCCTCCAAAGATCCACACTTTGCCCTTCTCACCTTCTGGTATGTGCAGGCACATCTCACAGACCTCGCTGCTGATCCTAACTCGTACGCATTCCAAAACGCCAGAAGGGTCTCCAACACCCTGCAGTACATTCTCTTCAACGTTGGGTCTCCGCCATCCAACAAGTTCCGTGAAAATGTCCCGCCAACGCTCGTGATGAGCTCCATGATCGGAGCTGCCATTGCCCTACCTCAATTGGGCCGCTTTGTCGAGCCTATAGCCAAGAGCCAGGGCAAACGGCAAAAGAGTCTTGTGTTTGAGCTGGCACGCAATCTCAAGGCCAAAATCACAGAAAATTTGACTCTAAAGAACACAAAGGCCAACAGCCGGTCCTCGGGGATGGCCTACGACACTGTCGTCAAGTCTGCACATGTGGATGACTACAAGAAGGAGGCGCCTGAGGAGGAACGCCAATACGACTTTGAGATGATCGACTCGATAGCGGAGAAGGTGATAATGAAGGACCGCAAGAGACTCACCAAGGACCTGCTTCGCCAGCACTCCTTCTACGAGAATGCCAGCGACCTCTCCACGGCCTCATCGCCCACTTTCGGAAACGACAAGAACTCGGCATCGATGCCTGAGCTCCAGAGAGCCAATTCTACTCGTCCTCCCTCACCAACAGGCTCTGTGGCCTCGCCCATGCAGTCCCGGAGGGGCAGAGCTCACAGCAGGGTCTCCTCACATGGTGCTAATGTCCGCAATATCTCACCAGCGCTGATGAAGACCACGGACAAAATCAAGCTGCTGAGGTCCAATTACTTCCGGTGCGAGACCCAGTTTGCCATAGCGCTACAAACCATCTCCGTGAGACTCAGTGCTGTTCCCCAGGAGGCCCGTCTCTCATCACTGCGTGCAGAGCTCTCACTGCTAAACAGAGATCTCCCAGCCGAGGTGGACATCCCTACACTGCTACCACCTAGCCGGAAGGGCAAGTTGCACAAGATTGTGCACATAGCAGCCAACGAGGCTGCTGTGCTGAACTCTGCGGAGCGTGTTCCCTTCTTGCTGCTGATTGAGTTCCTCAGCGATGAGCTGGACTTTGATCCCTCGACAGAGCAGAACGACACTCTGCTCCATGAGAAGCCCAACAACTCATACATCTTTGACCTAGGGATAGCCACTGCCTCTGTGGAGGTTTCGCCGCCTCCCACTTTCTATGACAGACCACCAGAGGCCGATTTGGGAGACCTCTCTGTGATAAAGCTGACAAACCGCACGGAGAGCGAGGTGTTCTCTAACGAAGTTCTTGTGGCGGCGTCCTCACGTGTCCCCATCATCACCAACGAAAGAGCAGCAGATCTCAACTTCACCGCTGACTACAACTTGGGAACGGACGTATCGGACTCGTCGGACTTGGCAACGCAGATGCGGATTGCCGCAGTGATGCTTTCACAGCTCGACAACGGTGCCAGCACTTTGCCTTCAGCACAGACTGCTGCCATCAAGGCGAAAATCATCACCTCGATGCAGTCTTTGCAAGACCACTTTGGCTACCGCGACCTCGAGGCGATCCACGGGGCTGCCGGTGAGCGGAAGCTGGAGAACGACATGAAGACTGGAGGTGTCAGCAGCTCCAGTACCTACTTGGGTGAGGACTGGCAGTCAAAGAAGGAGCGGATCCGCAAGCAGAGTCACTATGGCCATCTCGAGAACTGGGACCTGTGTTCGGTCATTGCCAAGACGGGTGATGATCTCAGACAGGAGGCCTTTGCCTCGCAGATGATCCAGGCCATGGCCTCAATCTGGAAGTCCACAAACGTGCCTGTCTGGGTTAAGCGTATGCGCATTCTCATCACAAGTGCCAATACGGGGCTTGTGGAGACCATCACAAACGCCATCTCGATCCACTCGATCAAAAAGGCACTCACCAAGATCTCAATTGAGGCTGGCGAAAACCCAAAGGGCACAATCACTTCCCTCAAGGAACACTTTGAGCGGTGCTTTGGCGACCCACAGACTCCAAGATACAAGAGGGCTCAGGATAACTTTGCCCAATCGCTCGCAGGTTACTCGGTGATCTGCTACCTGCTACAGATCAAGGACCGTCACAACGGTAACATCATGCTTGACAACGAGGGCCATATCATCCACATTGACTTTGGCTTCTTGCTTTCGAATTCGCCAGGCTCTGTGGGGTTCGAGGGTGCTCCTTTCAAGCTCACGTTTGAGTATGTTGAGCTTCTGGGTGGTCTCGAGGGTTCAGCGTACCAAAAGTTCAAGGACCTCACCAAGGCTGCATTCAAGGAGCTTCGCAAGCACGCAGACCACCTTATCACTATGGTGGAGCTTATGCAAAAGGACAGCGGGCTTCCCTGCTTCAAAGCTGGCCCCGCTACGGCAACTCAGTTCAGACAAAGATTCCAACTCCATCTCAGTGAGTCCGACTGTGACGCATTTGTGGAGAACTACCTCATTGCCAAGTCTCTGGGCTCCATCTACACGAGACTCTACGACCAGTTCCAGCTTCTCACACAGGGCATCTACAGCTAAATGCATGTGCGCGCTACAGCGCGCATTCGTAAAAGTATCGTAAACACCTCGTAAACGCGCGGTGGCATTACACAAAATATCTCTACACTGTTAATTGAGAAATGTTTTTCACAGTGGCTTAAACTTGAGCTTGATCTTGGGCTTGAGGTCCTTCTTGTTTTTGAGAGGCTCGGACGACACCACAATCTTGCGGTGGTTGGTGTCAATCTTGACGAAACGCAGAGGCTCGTCCGACCGCTTGATCTCCGCAGTGTAAGGCTTCGATCTCGTAATCTTTTTGGGCTTCGACTTGTCCTTGAGCTTAGCCAGCGACAGTACAAGCATGCCCTCTCTTTTCAGCGTCACTTTTCCATCACCCAAAGAGTGCGCTCTTAGCTTCTTAAGTCTCGGCATATCCAACGTAACAACCACAGAGTCGTAAGCCGGCACCAACACAAAGAGCAGGTCGTACATCTCCCGCTTTTGTACTATACCGAGCAACGGGTGTCTCACAGCACTCCATAGCATCTGCCGTAAAGGCTCATAGTAGCTGTAGTCTCGTCTCAACAGCCCAATGGCACCTCGCAGAGTGGCCCTCGCAGTGGCATCCCGTCTCTTTTCAAACGCCTCCTTGTTGCCTGTATTTTCCTCCACCACAATCAGATTGTTCTCAACTGGAACTTCAACCTCTCTGGTAAGCTCATCCTCGTCTAGTTCGATCCCCACACCATCCAACACCGCTTCACCCACACTCGTAATGAATGTCTCAACCAGTTTCTGTCGCAGGTATATCGAACTGGACAATGTGAGCGTATGCAAGAAGTAATTGAGAATAGACTCGTTTTTCAGTCCACCCATTTGGAAAAGGCCTTGAAATGCCTGTACCTTTGCCTCATCAGGGAATGGCTGCTTTGTGCGTGCCAGAAGCTCCTCAGGAACCAACTCCAGTAATCCTCTTCTCGCAAGCCTTAATTGGGATCTCAGTGCCGTGAAACTTACAGATCCGCTCTTCTCCGGGATCCATTCATCCGCCTTTTGCTGTCTGCGAATCTCCTCAACTGCGTCCTCAAGGAACTGCTTATCAGCTTTGCTCAATTGCTCCACGGTGTCTTGCAACGGATTCGCCAGGATCGCATTGGAGATGCAGTCAATGAGGTGAGACACGTAAGCAATGTCATCGTATGGGTTATTGAGATTCTGATTGAACTTCAAAAGATCAAGCAGGAACTTGCGAACCTCCAAAGGACAGTTACCGTGTGAGTCTCTGACGTTAGAGAGCGAAAGCACCATCGCCCTCTTGATGAAATAGCTCGTAAAGTCTGAGAAGTCGTTTGGTAGAGGTATTGAAGAGTTCTCGAAGCAGAAGAGCTTCTTAAAGGCCTTGAGCAAATGTCTCATGCCGATGAAGCCAACTTGCTCCTTTGCAAATTTGGCCATCGCCAACGCAGCCTCAATGCGCACACCGTAGAAGTATCGCGAGTCCATCAATGTACGGAGCAGAATCGATGAGTATAGACTCGAAGGATTTGAGTTGCCAAAGTAGTGGATCGACTGTACTTGGGCCTCCACATCTCTGTCCTGCTGCAATTGCGAAGCGTACATGTAATCTGGCTGATTGATCTGGATCTTGCAAATCCACTCAAAGTCTGCATCCACTCGAATCCACTCAAACGCCTCGGTGGTCATCCGGTCCTCTTCTTCTTTGGTCCAGTCGGTCAGACTCCACTCCTTGATTTCCTGTGGAGTTTGCAAATTGTCGCCGAGGCAGTGTAACAGTACAGTTTCCTCGTCATCCTGTGCTTCCTTCTCAATCTTGTTTTTGCCCCTCTTGAGCCTTTTGTACTTTGTGTTGTACTGGATATCCAGTTTGGTGAAGCCATCCTTGATGTCGACAATGTGCTCGTATGGCGTGCCGTCGGCCTCATGGATCCGAATCGTCATTGGACCAGTAAAGATCGTCCCAGAGTAAGGACTGCGACCTCCATTGAGGTCACGTGTTGCCTCCGTCACAAAATTTTCACTGCTAGTCTTTGGAACAACCGTTTCCCTCGCCTGCTCCTGCCGTATTCCCATCTCGATGAACATCCGCTTCTTGTTGAAACGCTGGCTTACCACCAGCACAGGAACTCCCGAGCCGTAGACCCACTGCCTAAAGAAGGAATCGAGTCTATTGTGCCCAACCTTCTCACACACGTGCTGGAAGTGGTGAGTGCTCAAGCATCCATTTGCGAGGTCTCCACTCATCGCCTGCACAAAGATCTTGGGGATGACTCTTGTCAGCCCAAATGACTTGTCGGTCTTGGTCATGCGTCTATCCAGGATGAACATTACCACTGGAGCCTTCATTCTGATGAAGGAGAGGTCTTGCGAAATGACTGGGTACCGTAAAAATGGCTCTGCCAAAGGAGGCTTCTCCACATCGATGTCACAGAGTAAATCGCTTTGCTTCTTCACCCGGTACTTGCACTCATTAGTACCCATGAGCCTGCGAATGAACTGGAGTGCCATGAAATGGCAAATGCCTATCGTGGTCCAGAAATCGTTGTAAGTCTTGGGTACGAGATACACACCAGACCACTCCTCTGCTAGCGCAGCTGCCAGGGTGTAGGTTGTATCAAAGATTGGCTCAATGGATGTGGCGGGATACAGAAGCTTCGAACTTACCACGGAGAGTCCACCAAACGCTGAGTAGTCAACGTCAATGTCCCGTACAAACACCACGCTGTAACTCGTGTAAGGATAAGAGCCAAACTCGCGCGAGTAGAACTCAATTGCCTTGTATAGGAACACCGTTGTGTTGACAGCCTCATCCACCTGTGAAGCGAGCGAATACACAGCAGAGGGGACCGCCATTGTGTCCTCCTGTACCGATTCGGGATTCTCCTCAAGACTCACCAGCGGAGTTTGTACAAAAGGTCCCACAGCCCAGCCAATGTGATGTGCTGATGTTGGCGCTGGCACAGTGTAGGTGATAACCTTTCTGGCAAGGTCCACCGGGTCTGCTCCCTCTCTCTGAGTGCTAAAATCTGCACCCACAACAGTGATTTCCTGGGAATCATCCTCCTCTTCATCATCGCCATCTCCAATCAGCCTCCGTTGCCCAATGAGTTTCACCGTCTTCGGAACGCTCAAGCTCACCTCCCATGTGGGTTTCTCCCACAGGCTATCCACACAGGGAACCCATGAAGAAGTGCTCACTCCCAGAGCTGAGTTGGTGGTGTAGACGTGCCATTCGTTCTTATCTATGCTTGTGTGTTTGCCTCCGACAAAGTGAACACCAGTATGAGGGTTTCGTAGCGTGTACTCAATCACAACGCTAAGTGGCTTGTAGGTGAGCTCTGGATGTGTGAGCTTGTGGGTTCCGGGTGAGTCTCTATGTGGGGTACTATGCTGGGTGATGGACTCTGTCTGCTGGTGTTTGAGTGAGTCTGGAATCACAATGGAGAGTTCCGATGTGTTGCCAGCACCGTAAATGCGCCGCATTCGGTTCTTGTAGAAGTGGTGCTGCTCCACTGTGAGAACCGCCTCCTCATTGGAGAACTCGTCCTTGAGCGGATCGTGGAAGTAGAACTCTGCCCGCCTCTGATTCACAGTCACAGACCACACTTCCAGCTGTCTGCAGTCAAGCTGAATCAGCTTGAGCACAGCTTCTGATGCTGTTATCATCAGCTCTGTCTGGCCCCGAATCACGCACTCCTCCATGTCAACGTCCAGCGTCACCTTTTGGTGTGACACGCGGTAATTGCGCCCGTTCGGGACCGTGCCGTCGCCCGGGTACTCCAGCGAGGGCATCGTGCTTTGATGTTGTACGTAGTTGAGCTTTTGGTTGATATCCAAACACCCGCACATCACAAAGCTTCGCGAACTCATCCGATGAGAGGACATGGTAGGGCCACGCAAGGGACTTTGTCATGATTGGCGTATTTTACTTAATTTCAGTGGTGTGATGGAGAGCCTAAGTAGTCTTCTGGCTGGATATAGTCTAAAAATCACGTATCATTGTAATTGGAGTGACAGGCTCTACGCGCCTTTGCGCGACGCGAAAAGTTGAGACGCGTCTCACAACACTAACCTTCACAAGCTCTATGGATCTCCTGGACTTCCTAGATGCGGAGCCTGTCAAGCTCAAGACCTTCAAGAAGCAGGTTGACATCGACATTGCCAGTGAGGATGCAGATGATTCGGCACCGCTCTTCTCTCTAGGGGACACTCCTGAACTGCCATCAGAGGCGAGTCTTGCCCCTCCAGCTCTTCCAAACTTCAACAGCTCCATTCTCTCTAGAATTAAGAAGCGCCTTGACGGCGGAGACGATTCCGAAATGACAGACACGTCTGAGACTACCCAAAGAGTGGAGACTCAGTCCATCACACAAAAGATTGAGGAGACTCAGCTGGTGGAAGAGTCAACAGTAAGGGACTCGTATTCACAAACACTCAAGGTCGAGACACAGGCTATAAATACGCAGCCAGAGTCACAGAGTACCCAGCAAAACACTTTTTATACTCAACAAGTGGAAACACGGGCTGCCGAGACTCAGATCTTCACTCAGGCTGGCACCTTGGACACGGACGCTCAAACTGTCACTCAAACTGTCACTCAGACTGTCACTTTGGGCACAGAGACACAGACTGTTGCATCGGACACGGAAACCCAAGCGGATGCCACTGTCGCTGACACTCCAGAAAAGCATAGATTCAAGCATACAATCATGGATGACGAAGATGGTGACAAAACAACGCAGGCCATTGCGACACAGCCAAAGCTCTTTGTAAGTGATGACGAAAGTGAAGAGGAATTACCGGCCCCAGAGACTCGTCCGCAGGATGATCGGGTCAAGCGTCTTGAGGCCAAAGTGGCACAGAAGAGGGCTGAGCGTTTGATGAGAGAACAGCAGCTCAAGGACAAGGAAATCAAGAATCTTGGGATGAAGAAGGAAGACCAGAAGGAGGTGATCAAGAAGGATCTCAAGCTCGAGAATGAAGAGTCCGAAGAGGGCTCCGACGATGACGAGCCAGAAGTTGTCAACACAAGAGTACGCATCGAGCCAACCACCGTCAAGGCCTTTGGCAAAGCAGATTTGTTTGCCGCATTCAACAAGGCACCAAGGAAGTCACCACTTCCTCCAGCTGCATCCACCAAGAAGGTTGTTGTGAAACTGGAGCACGAGCCTCAAGTGAAGAAACCAGTAGTCATTGAGCACTCGGGAGAGGTTGTTAATCTTGACGATAGTGATAGCGACGACGACGGAGAGCTGTCGGTTTCCAAAGGCGTTGTGCTAGACATCAAGACTCGTTTCAGCAAAAAGAGTTTGGAAAAGAAGAAGCTCCAACAGAAGAGTCAAATGATCTCTAAGAACTCGATGATTGCACTTCTTCAGTCTCGGGCCAAGAAACAGATTAACGCGGAGCTCAAGGAGAAGAAGGACAAGAACCCTGAGATGAGCAAGGAGGAGATCGAGGAGGTGCTGGATGTGGAGTCCCTCTTGACGAGACACGTCCAGCACGCAAACCGGGTCAAGGATCTAGAGGATAGAGAGGTGGAGAAGGATGAAGACTACTCAGATGCACAGGAGAGTGAGGTTCCTGAGAGTGAAGTTGAAAGTTCTGCTGAGGACGACGATCTGAGTGGGCCCGAGGTGGAGCACAAGAGACGCAAAAACGTCATTGAGGATGACGAGGACGACGAGGACGATGAGGATCTCGCATCGTCTCCTGATCGCGTCAACATCAAGGACGTACTTTCCAAAGTAGACAAGGAACGCGAGACAGACATTGGATTCCTTGCTTCGCAAACCACACAGCAGCTTAAGGAGGAGCTGGGCGTTTCGATGACTCAGCTGTTTGAGAATGGCTCTCCCAAGGCCCAGCACACATTTGGGGAATTGAGGGAACATAACCAGTCCATTCTGGAGTACCAGACTCCAGCGGACTCTGTTGAAGCTGAGCCCACCAACGTGGCCACCCAGGCTGATGTGGATGATGCGGAGAGCGAGGACGATGAAGAGGAGAAGCTTCAACGTATCAAGCAGGCTGAGGTGCTGCGTGAGCAGCGTAGACAGGACCATCTCCGGGAGAAACGGCGCAAGAAGGAGCTCAAGTCCAAGGGTCTGGATATGATCATGGAGAATGAGGCCGAGGAGTCTGAAGATGAGTGGGTGGGAGTTGGAGGAGCTGATGGCGAACGCGATGCGGAGATGGACTCTGATGATGAGAAGATGTTTGACGATATCACGCGCACCAAGGACAACCGGCTGGAGCTCGCCAAGAAGCTTCACGATGAGTCTGCTGAGGCAGAGCACAGTATGATGATGAAGATCCTCAAGGACCTGGAGACGGGCAACTTGCGTAGACGTGGTGGAAAGGGTGACGATGTTCTGGACTATGACGACTATGAGGATGAGATCATTAGACGTTACAGGCTGTACAAGCAGCAGAAGAGGCAGCAGATGCTTGCTGAGGACTCTGGGCTGAGACAGCTGGCCAAGGAGAAGAAAGCACAGGCTTTCTTCGAGTCGATTACTGAGGAGTCCCAGACTTCCCGTAAGAACGTTTTCGATGAGGAAAGTGAGAGTGAGAGTGAAAGCGAGGACGATCCTTTCATTGAGAAGCCCAAGGATCACCTCAAATCGCCAGAGGAAGTCCCCAAGAAGCGGAAAATCACACAGGCGTACGTGCAAAAATCGCTCTCCTTCCTCCACGATACAGACGAGTACGAGTCTCAGCCGATGGAGGAGGAGGACTCCTTTGAGGATCTGCACACGCTGAAGCAGAGATCCAAGATCCAGATCAGCAAGACTCCACAGCGGCGCAAAGTGGTGCTCAACAGCTCCTCTCCTACAGACGTCTTCAAGGTTCCTAAGCGGTCGTTCGAAAGCTTCGAGAGTTCCACAATCAGAAACACAGAGGTGACGGTGTCCACCTCGGCCAAGACCGCCTCCGGTGCAGGCTCCTCCATCATGTCCCTGGGCAGAGCCAAGATGGCATCGCGTGTCGACATCCAGACACACCGTGTGCTCAAGGCACACAAGGCTCAGAAGACCAGTAACAGTAGCGTGCTGAAACGGCTCATGAGCGTCGAGAGCAAGGCTTTTGATCACTAATGCATTATGGCTTCACTGTAAAAACTAGTCAAAGATAAATTCGTGCGCCAGCGCATCCTTGAGAGCAGCGTGGCTCACACGTGACGTGACAACGAGGCTCTGCCCCAGAGAGGAGCTCTCACCATGCTGTATCATCGTCTGGCCCTTGGGGCCTATTGTCAAAGTGGAGAATTGGCCCCTTACACTCTCGCGTGAGGGCACATTCCACGCGCCAGTCTCTGGCTTAGCGGGCTTGCCCACTTCAGAGGTGACGGCATGTGCTTGTTTCAAAGTCGCCTGAGACTTTAGGCTGTTCACGAGCCTTGGCCACATGACGGTGGTCTGTGGCTTGGTTCCAGACTCAAAGGACTGGTACTTGGAGTGTTCTGCCTCGCTCTTGGAGAAAAGTGACATGAACCCTTTAGGGGCTCTCTCAGCCTCTGTATCTTTTGCCGGCTCTGTAGGCTCTGGTGGGGGGATCTTCTTCTTGAACCAGGACGAGAAGCCGTTCGATACAGGCTCTGGGTCTCTCCGCTCAACTAAACTCGACAGCGCCTGCTTGGAGCTTGAGCCCTGGTAGTTTGTGTTCCTTGCTACACTAGCAGTAGCAGAGGCACTCCCAATAGAGGGCGAAGGCCCCTTGGAGAACTTTTGCATCCAAAGCAAGGTCTGTGATCTCGGATCCTTGCCTGGCTGAACGGATATTCTCGTTGTCATCACAGAAAATATGCTGTCACACGAGTTGGATCTGTTGAGTTTATGCTCAAAGGTTGGTAGCTGCTCGTTGGCTTCGTCCTTGATCTCCGGCTTGGCATCTAGTGCCGTTGCAAAGGTGGTGGAGGTGGTTGTCATGGCAGGCGGTGCCAGGGTCAGTATCGACCTCTTGGTTACAAGCGTTCGACTCTCATTACCGGGTTTCATGTGGTCCTTCTTCTTCATGTACTCCTCCAACTTGAAAGAGCCGGGTGAGTTGATGAACTCAGAGTCCTTTACCCCTTCCTCGTTATCAGAATCACTTGCAGCTTTGGACTTGAGCCCAGTGTCAAGGGACATGAAGTGCCTCAGACTTACTTTCGAGGCTGGGCCTAACGAGTCACTGTCCAGCAGTGACTCGCTTAGGTTATATGGCGACGACTTACACCTCGTGTGTGTCCGCGCATACGATCCTGTCTTTGCCTTTAGTGGAGATGTTGTGACAATATCCTCCTTGGGTGGTGTTACCTTGGTGTCCTCCGCAGGTGATGAGTGTGAGAACAGCGAACTGTTCATTGTGGAGTCTGGAGTCAGCAGCTGATTCTGCCGCTTCGGTGTAGCCATAACACTCCTTGTGAGGAGATTGATGCTTAGATTGCGAGAACCAGCTCTGCCATGCTGCTGGTGTGATTTGGAAGAGCACCTTATTGGTTTAAGCTTGAGCTCGGTATCGCCTACTTCGAAACTGCTCTGGAATGACTGTTCTGGAATGACTTCCTCAACAATTGGGATGACTGGTGGCACGGTTGAAAATCTCTCTTGCGACGAGCTCGTATATGCGTGATCCGACGATGAGAGCTGTTCAATCTTCTTGCTGATGAAGCGAAATTCAAGATACAGATTCTCCAACGTAGCTGACGTGGTTCTCCAGTTCAGGTCCTCATCTTTCCAGCTCTTGAGGCTTGGTAAACCTCTTCTCGACCGCATAGCATTCACCTGCTGCTCAGCCTCCAGCATGTTCAGCTGAGATTCGAAGAACTCCGCTCTCATCATCAGAGAGTTCAGCTGAGAGAGATAATGTTGATACTGCTGGAGATTTCCAGTCAACAAGTCTATTCTCGAGTCCATCTGTGTTATAAGAGAGCTTGACAGACGGTACGAATGCGTAAGTCTGATGTTCTCTTCGATCTTCTCTAGTGCACTGGCAGATTTACCCAGGATCTGCTCTGTGAGCCTGTCCAGTCTCTCCTTGTGAGACTGGATGTTTCTTGAAGGCTCCATATTTGTATTTTTGTGTGAAATCGCTGTGCAAGCCTGGGCGGCTAATGACGGTACTGTAGCTCGCCTGGATGGTGGTGAATGAGGGGAGATTATGGGAGTGGAGGTGGCACACGAAAAGATAATTAGACACCCAGATCCAAGTGTTGCTCTCTATGTATAGTGCCGCCAACACTGAACCAGTTTCAAAAACTTTTAATATTGTATATTGGTCCGCCGAAAAAAAGGAAAACAAAATATGTAAACAATGCACCCAATGCGGACGGTAGGCGCCGCACTCATCTAGCCGAATGTGGTCAATGCATGTTGCTCCGACAACCGAGGCTGCGCGGTCCCTTAGACACGGATCAATTAGGATTTAATATTACAAATCATGTATCAACAAAAGCAACTGAGATCATTTAGCAGGCTTCTTCCAGAAGTACTGTTTGTGTGTCTTTCTGCAGTTTCTCAGACCACTGGAACCCTTGATGGAGCTCACCAGCTGCACTCTCTCCACATCAAGATCCCTCTCTACATCGTAGTAGTATTCCTCATCCAAAAACTTGCCCGCTGCATCTTTGCCATGTCTGTAAATAACGCCAATCCACTCTGTTGATGCTAGAATGGCTCTAAGCTGCTCTCTGGACAGTGCCTGCGTCAAAGCGCTAATAGTCTGTAAAGTGTTGAGGGGTGTCTGTGAAAGTCTCGAGAAAGCCAGGTGATTACTTAAAAGGTTTTGCACGCTCTCAACATCGTCGATAGTGGCAAGCACCTTCTTCAAGTTCAAGTTTTCAATGTGTACTCTCGGCTCTTGTTGCTGCGCCTGCTTTACATCTGGCTTCTTTTTGATTGGAGAGTTACCAGGCTCCGCTTTGCGGCGTCTAGCGGTATTCTTGTTCAGATCATTCTGCGACTTCTCCTTCAGGACATTATGCTCGGATGACTTAGACCGCTTGTGGTTGTGTGCCCTCTTTATCGATTGTTCTGGTTCGACTGACTTTGCCCTTTCGAGCTTGTTCTGGAAGTCATCAAAGAGGGCGCTGTTTTGCATTACCGGCGTAGTGTCAGTGGACATGTTCTTGACCGGGGCAAGCTGCTGAGAGGCTGTGGCAGATTCGGTCACAATTGGAGTCTTGATCTCCATAGGTTCTGGTTGCTCTGCTGGTTCAATAGAGCTCAGTTTCTTCCGCAGCACAGGCATTTCATCTTCAGTCTCTGACTCCTCCGCAGCGATTTGTACTCCGATATATGTACCCTTCACCTCTAGCGCCATGCTGCCTCCGTAAGGAATTGTGAGTTGTTCATCCTTGAGAAGTGACAGCTCTTCAAAAGTCTCGGTGCCCTCTGTGCCCTTAGGCTTCTGAACAAACCCATAGACTTTGTCATCGCCTTCAGTGATGAACCCATGAATCTGGCGGCCAAAATGGACGATGACACCGTTGTAACCTTTACAGAGAACGGTCAACCCATTGCTGTGGCTGTCGTAATGCAACTTGATGTGCTCTCTTGACGCAAACTTGGACTTCAAGAAGTAGTCACAACGGGATGATCTGCCAATCGAGATCTTTTCATTTGGGTAAACAAGAACTCTAAGTGAAGCCTTCGCAGAAGCAAGAGAAGCTTTCTCTGCCTGCTCACCCTCTGCCTCGAGGTTGGATCTCGGTGGCGAGTAGTCTTGGTGTCTGACAGGTGACGAGGATCCTACACCTGCTGAAGACGATGGATTTGGTGTCGGGTAGGCGTTGCTTCTTGATGGAGCCTTCGCAAACGGCGAGTTGATAACCAGCTTCTTGGACGGTTTAGATGGACCTGAGAATGAGCTGAAGGGGTCATTCTCCTCATGCTGGGTATGATCCAGCAGCGGAGACGACGGTGGGAAGGCACTCATTTGTGGAATGGCTGCCTGTCTGAATTGGCTCTCAGTTTATTGAAGACTTTGGTGTGGAAGAGTTGTAATCGCAGAGTACCACAGCTTCTCCTTCCTCTTGAACGCGTGCTAGGTGCTTGTTTGTTTACTTTTGGGCCTACCGCGTCGCGCGTCGTGTTTCCTACCCAAAAATGCGCCAGCTAAGGCTACAACGCCTAGTGAATGAAGGGTAAGGTCCCATCGATACATGTCACAGTGTTCAACCTATCGATCAACAGTATTGACTTGATCATATCCCATTCATCGTCAATTTCAAGAAATTTCGTGTTCGGTCGTACCATCACGTGCCTTTGTGTAGGGCTACATTAGTTCCAGTATAATATATCAACTTCCAGACACCAGGAAGGTGCGAAGCCGCGAAAATCGAGAATAACAGTCACAATTTGTCGCTAGCACGAATGCCAGAGCGCGGAAACGGCTGCCTTGCTCTACCACGTATTCGCGAAACCGCGAATTTTCGCCTGTGCGGTAGGGCCTGGGGCTTCACTGTGTGTGGTGCGGTCTCACTCGCTGAAAAAAAAAGCGTCCTTGAAAAGCTTCACATCTAGAAGGTATATACCACAACACAACTATTCGCCATGGGTAGTAAGTAGACTTCCATCAAGCAAAGAATGTTATGAGAATGAGGGAGCTCAGGATATAGAGTCTCTGATACTTGAATGATCTCAAAGGATTTTAAAGGAGAGTATTGGCCATCACAGGATCAAGATTGGATATTTCACACTTCGACTCTACTGGACATAGGAAGCACCAAGATGTACTGAAAAGGAGCACAAGAATTTGCAAGGTTCACTCATATGCCTGTTATCATTTGACTATCCGGCAGGTTGTCGATTCCACACTTTTTGTTTCAAGCGATGTGACCCAACACACCGAAACGACTTCATTCCCCTTTTCCCTACAAATTCACACATCTAAACATTCTGATTGTCTTAAAGAGCATACTAACATGATTCAGAGGGTACTCCATCTTTCGGTAAACGTCACAACAAGTCCCACACTTTGTGTAACAGATGTGGCCGTCGTTCCTTCCACATCCAGAAGAAGACCTGTTCTTCCTGTGGCTACCCAGCCGCCAAGATGAGATCCCACAACTGGGCTTTGAAGGCTAAGAGAAGAAGAACTACCGGTACTGGCCGTATGCAGTACTTGAAGCACGTTGCTAGAAGAGCTAAGAACAACTTCCAGACTGGTGTTGCTAAGCCACAGGCTGCTTCTGCTTAAACGGAGAGGGTGAAGATGAAAAACATAAATAAATGGAGAAAGTAATTTTTGACGTTTTCTTTTGGTTATTGGACTAGCTGCAAAGCTTTTTAGTTTGTTTGGCTTTCTACGGATTTCTTGAAGTCATAACAATGTCATCTATGCGTAATTCATCGAGAGATACAAGGCATCGGCCTCGTCCATTGTAGTGCACTTCTCCAAGATTTCTCGTGCAAGCTCCACAACGTCGTCATCGTATGCAAACTCTAAGCCATTACTATACCCCTTCTGTGCTCGCACAATGGGTATTAACTCATCGTTCGCATGACTGACTTGCCGAGCTCTCTCTTCAGCAAAGGTGTTGAATACCGGAACTTTGCTGTCAGTCTTTCTCACGTCTGTGAGAAAATCCATTGCTGCATGGCTAGTCTCGTTGCTGAAGGCTATACGCGCTAGCGTGATCAGCAACTCGTGTGTAGTGTCCCTTGTCAGCGGTGGAGATGTCGTTTCCACTGTCGTCATTTCCCAAATCAAATGCAAAAGTCTGACCAAGGAAGAGATCAACTTCGATCTGGTATGCGTCACGTTGTGTCTTGGAGAGTTGAATGTTAGCTCCTGTTGTTTGCCAATAGCAAAAACAATACTCTTCAAAGCCACCTCATTGTTGAAGAGACTTATCCCATTTGATGTCGTCAAGATGATCTTCTCAAAGAGCTGTAAAATATCAAGGTTGAGAGCCACCAAATGCTGCTCATGCATATTGTCTAGCAAAGCTTTATCGGTAATTTCAGTGGGGTATATCACTGTCGGAAAGCTCTTCAGTTCGTTGCCTACAAGTAGGGCAACTTGAACATTATCCAGGGTGTTTCCCACAAGCCTGTTGAGTCCGGTGAACAACCAGTTCTTCGACCAGCCTTTACCCTCCAGTACTAGTGATAGCAAAGAAGACACGAGTTGCGGCGTTGCCAAAGGATAAGTATCTTCTCCTTCGAAGTGGTTCGAATAACAATTCAGAGCCCCTAATAGTGGTGACATTACCAGAAGATTCGAGCCAGCACTAAACCCGAGTCTAAGCACGCTTTGAAGTGCCAACTCAATGGTGTGTTCGAGCTTTGATGAGTTTGTCAGCATGAGGGACTCGAGTAGATCACACGAATAAACTAAGATCAGGTGTTCGATAAATTCATCCTGAATAGCGCTGACACCGATTCTTTCATGGAGCTGATGCCACTCAGTGAGTTCCTTAGGTTTCAAGAGATCCTCAAGACTGGTGAAAAGCTGAATGCAAAGCTGAATGAGATCAACCGTAACGTTGATAGATGCACGAGGTCTGAAAGTGACTGCGGAATGGAGAATGGCCAATAAGTAGGGAATGGCAAATCGTTCACCTCCACTGAAGAGATCGAGAATAAGTGTTTTCATCAAGCGTGAGAATTTACAAACGAGCTCATCAAGTTTGTTCACCTCACATTCTCTCAAAAGGAATTGTACGATGTGTGTAGACAATGGTTCGTTAGATGGAATGGGAAACGCCGAGATTGATCGTTGCAGAGACACTTTCGACAGATACTCCATAGTAGTTTTAGAGCTCCCAATTATAGTGTGGTTCATTAACGTGTCAATGAGCTGAATGTTATCGTTCGAATGCCTTGGTGTGATCCTGACGGTCTCAGCCTGAGGCTCTTGAATCAGCTGCGCAGAGGGCTTAGGTGACTCGGAGGGAGAATCGCTCAATCTCTTTTGTCTCTTTCTATTGACATTTCTCAGTTCGACTTGTAGAAACTTCTTTTCGTCTTCCAAACGTCTTAGTGCCGTCTCCAGGGCCTCGATCTTGGTCTCCCTCTCCACCTTCTCATGAGCCATCTCATTTAACAGCTTATCTCGCTCATTGACCAGCCTCTGGTCCAGGTCATGGATCTTGCCTCGAAGCACAGAAACCTCGCCCTTTGCCTGGAGCAGCTCACGTTCCTGGTCCTCGGTCAAGCCATCGCCTGAAGTGTCCATTGGCTCACCCACTGAGATCTCGGTAGGCTTCAAAGTCAGCGCTAAGAAATCATCATCATCATCTTCAAAGTCACTTGACATCTTTTGAGCATTGGATTCAGAATGTCACGGTAATAAGCTGCCGTTTAAGTCTGTAGACTAGCTTCGTGATCTGGGTGGTGTCCGGACGCGTTCGTATCGGGGGTGTGCGGATGTGAAAAATGTAGGGCATCTTCAAATTTTTTTTGACTAGTGAAGCGTTAAGCTTAGATCGTGTGAATATACGCTCACCTGAGAGATAAAGGGATATCTAATTTGGGCTTCAGTTGCATACATCACTAAAGAAAGAACATGACAGAAGACAAACAGAAGAAATCTCAGGTTCTCCCTGCTTCTTTGGTGCCGGAGCAGCCATCGACACTGAATTCTAGAGACAAAGACACACAAAGGTTGATTGTGGTGCTGAGTGCCGCTTGTCTTGAGACACATAAGATCAGCTCAGGACACGGAGGAAATCAGGATAAATATGCTTTGCTGAATTGCGATGACCACCAAGGATTACTGAAGAAGATGGGCAGAGACATTTCAGAGGCTAGACCAGACATCACGCATCAGTGTCTCCTGACACTTCTGGACTCGCCGATCAACAAAGCAGGAAAGCTGCAAGTATATATCCAAACAGCTCGTGGTGTTTTGATTGAGGTGAACCCATCTGTGCGTATTCCTAGAACGTTCAAAAGATTCTCTGGTTTGATGGTACAACTGCTCCATAAGCTGAGTATCAGATCTGTCAACTCAGAGGAGAAGCTGCTGAAGGTGATCAAGAATCCGATCACAGATCATCTCCCTACAAAGTGCAAAAAGATTACGCTCTCCTTTGATGCTCCGTTGATCAGAGTGCAAGACTACGTCACCAAGCTGGATGACGATGAGAGTATTTGTGTGTTTGTTGGTGCTATGGCGAGAGGAAGAGATAACTTTGCTGATGAGTTTGTTGATGAGAAGGTTGGCCTCAGTGACTACCCGCTCAGTGCATCTGTGGCTTGTTCAAAGTTCTGTCACGGCTGTGAGGACGCTTGGAGCATCTTCTAAACGATCAATTAATACATCATAATCGAGCATAATTTGTGTTTGATTTAGTCCGTACAATTTAAGATAGGACAAAGCAACTATTTTGGGTTCTGATAAGATAGCCGGATAAACGGAATTTCTTGAGATCATTCGTTCCCGGAGGTGGCGGCTTTGGCAGTGCGCTTTTCTTTTTCCTACCCCGGACTTTTGGGAAATCTGCACCCCACCCGGGCAATTTCCCAAGGAGTATAAGAAGTCAGCCTCGTGTCCCAATTGCTCCTCCCGATTACACCTTCACCTCATCAAAAGCTTTTGAAACAACTCAATTAACAACTTTCAAGCAATATAATGTGCCAAACAGCAATCTGTGGGCTTTGCAGTGAGTTACAATGACATGTCAACGGCATAACTGATGTGGACCCTTGAACTAACTCTATCAAGACAAAAAGAGCTGGACGGGCTGCGGAAGCCACGTTGCGGATGTCATGAACAACACTGACACCAAGTACTGGTAAGTTGAGAGACTTTGTGACTTTCTAACGTGTTTACAGGTGTACTTGCAGACACAACAACATCGAAGATGTCGACACCAAGTTCCCACCAAGAGCTGGAACTGGCCGTTCTAGTATGTAAGAAATAATGAAGTATCATCGCTTTTCTTAATTTTTGTATGATATACCTGCAGTTTTTGGGACCATAATGGTCAAAGCGATTTTCCAAATCTGAAACACATCCCGAACATTCGACAAAGAACTGAAACCGCCATCCCTAAAGTTTAAATTTTATTGAAGATTCGATGAAACATCCATCTTACAAGTGAGATGTTAGTGCTGTCCAATTCGTAGATTTATAGCGGACGATCTACCCCCCTCATTTTGAGATTTGGCTCAAGAGATGATTTTTGAGACCTATCTCCAACTACCAGAGAGGCTATCGCAAGTGTGGTTTAACCACTACACCGTGTTCTTGTTGCTGATGGCAATAAAAGTCGGCCTCTTTGTCTCATCGCTTCAGTCCTCCCTACAATTTGCTGAGTTTTACACGGTTAAAGTGGTCGCAACTGCCGAGACCGGGGCGTCGAATATGCCACATTATATGTCCAAGGCAGCCAATGCAGTTTTATCAAAGTCTTTGGAAGAGGTGAACTCGAGCACAGTGAAAGGATTGGATCTCGTGCTGAGTGGAGCAGAAGAATTGATTTTGTTCACCCTAGATATGGTTTTAGGCACCTACATCTGTTTATTTGGTTCGCTTATCGATGGGGTGCTCGGTGTCAGTCTAAACTCTACTGAGACAGTTCTCTCATGGGTCAACGACACAGTTGTGGATGTTGCTGATTTTATGCATCTGGGATCTTCATCCATTGTGCACAAAATTGAAGATCTGGATTCCGAGCTAGAAGAGCTACGCACAAAGATGCCGGACTTTGAACGTGTTCAGAATAGAACAGAGAGCCTCATAAGGAGACCTTTCGAGCACGTCAAAGAGCAGCTAACTAACTTTACACTACTCACCAATGCCACCAATGGGCTTTATGTCCCAGAATTGAAACAAGCCGATTCATCCAGTCGTTCCATCGAGATTGTTCAAGAGCTCTTCAAGTCCCTATCACACCTCATCCATAGGTCGATGGTAATCATTGTGGTTATGCTGTGCTTGACAGCTGTTCTAGTAGCAATTCCAGTCGGTATCAGCGAGACTAAAAAGTGGAGACGACTGGAGAGACTCAAGTTTAGCAAAGAGGAAAAGGATCCAATCGAGCTGCATCAAGAGACCTTTAACAGGTACCCGACTCAGCTCGGTATTTGGGCATCCTCAAGGTCAAGAGGCACGAGCGCCCTCCACGTCAGATGGTTGACCTCATACGCATTTTCCTCGCCTTCTCTCCTAGTGTTGAAACTTTCCCTTGTGGGGTTTGCAGTCGTAATACTGCAATTGATTATCCTGTTACTCATTAAGAGGGTGCTGCGGACCGACGTGGTACCCTCTACGCTTGCCCAGTCCTTCAACAATACACTGCAACGCTCGCTGGGCAACTGGACAGCCTCTACAAATGCATATATTTCCACTCAAGAAGCCGGGATCAATGACCAATTGTTCTCTGCTGTTCGGCAAACAACGAGCGGTCTCAACCACACGGTGTCTGCCTTTGTTGACGACATGGATAGGGCTATTGCAGCCACGTTCAACGGCACGATTCTCTACGACCCCGTGAAACACGTTATTGGGTGTGTCATCGAAAACAAGCTCATCAAGATCGAGCAAGGGCTCAATTGGGTCCACAACCATGCTAAACTCAATCTCCCCCGGGTCTCGGACAGCCTTCTGAGCCAGCAAATGGATGCGGGAGTCACTGATAGCGTACAGTCAACCGCGAGCCAGGCGCTACGGAAGATCTCGGACCAGTACCATAGCGGGGTTATGGCAGAGCTATGGGTATCAATTGGCCTGCTAATGGTGTGGCTATCGCAGTTTGTGATTGGTTACCTGCTGATAGTGTACTCGCAACGGGGAGGGTAACCCTCGGGGTGCTCGTGATATCTTTCGCGAAATGTTGATCAGCGGCCCGGAATTGAAGAGCGACGCCACCAGGCACAAGCGAGTTTCAAGCACAAACAGTCGCACATAACCACGATGTCAGACGCTGAGCAAGAGACCAAGCCAAACGTTGAAGAGGGAGACGTCAAGCCAGAGACCCACATTAACTTGAAGGTGTCCGACGGCCAGTCCGAGATCTTCTTCAAGATTAAGAGATCGACCCCGCTGAAGAGACTCATGGAGGCGTTTGCCAAAAGACAGGGCAAGTCACTATCTGCCCTGAGATTCCTCTCCGAGGGCCAGAGAGTCAACGCCGACGACACTCCAGACGATCTGGACTTGGAGGATGGCGATGTGATTGAGGCGCACCAGGAACAGGTGAGTTTAAAGATGATCTACAACTATACTAACATACAGATTGGAGGCGCCTTCTAAAGCTCTCAAACCACTAATCGATTTTGATCCCTCTGGTATTTACTGCGTAGAGTCGGCGTAGTAGCGCTAGTTCCCTCCCCAAGCCAGCGGCCCTAGCGCTCCGTGTCTAGACCAAATCGGCCTCACTACGCTTAAGCGGACGCGTAAAAAACGGACGCGTCGCAACGCGTTAAATTCTGAGCCATGCATACGGAAGGGGGTGCGTTCCCCTGGTGAGTGGCGATGGACAATGCCGCCAGCCCAAAACGGTGATGGCTCCTTCCCGTTCCAGGGATTCGCGTTGGGCATTGGCTCCTTTAGTGAGTCCCTGGTGGTGTTTGTTGACGCGTCGCCCTTGTAGTGAAAAGTAGTGGGTAAAATTCCCAACCTACTCCCACACACACCACATCAATTGCAAAGCGGTGAGCCATGTCGTACCACTCCAGACAACCGTCTGTGGCGTCGTCGCTGCTGTCGTCCTCCACCTTCAACAATACCTCCCAGATCAACAAGATTGGGCCCTGGCGCCTGGGTAAGACACTGGGGACGGGATCCACGGGGAGGGTTTTGCTTGCGGAACACATGTCCACGGGCCAAAGAGCAGCGGTCAAAGTGGTATCCAAGTCCGTGCTCAACTCAATGGAGCACAGCGATGACAAGGGACGCGATGCCGCTGGCCTCGCCTATGGCATTGAGAGGGAGATCATCATCATGAAGCTCCTCAACCATCCCAACGTGCTGCGGCTCTACGACGTCTGGGAGACCTCCAAGTCTCTCTACCTGATCCTCGAGTACGTCGAGGGTGGTGAGCTCTTTGACCTGCTCGTGGAAAGAGGTCCATTGCCTGAATTCGAAGCGGTACGCTACTTTAGACAGATTGTGATGGGTGCCTCGTACTGCCACGCCCTGGGCATCTGCCACCGTGACCTCAAGCCAGAGAACCTCTTACTGGACCACGAGCTCAACGTCAAGCTCGCAGACTTTGGTATGGCGGCTCTTGAGAATAACGACAGACTGCTCGAGACCTCTTGTGGGTCGCCCCACTACGCAGCTCCCGAGATCGTCTCAGGGAAGCACTACCACGGCTTTGAAAGCGACGTGTGGTCCTGTGGAGTGATTCTCTTTGCCCTGCTCACAGGCAGACTGCCCTTTGACGATGAGAACATCCGCAGCCTTTTGCTTAAAGTGCAGAGCGGCTCCTTCGAGATGCCCTCGGAGCTTTCACACGAGGCCCAGAGCCTCATCGGCATGATGCTCACAGTGGAGCCGGAAAAGCGTATCAAGACCCACGATATCCTGTCGCATCCATTGCTGCTGAAGTACCCAGTCTCGGAGGTGGACCAAAAGACGCTGAGCGAGCTGCCCAACCCAAAGACCTACTTGAACCAGATTGCCTCCCGCGACGAAGTGGATGAGTCCATCTTGCAGAATCTCGTCATCCTGTGGCACGGGCGGCCTAAGGAGGACATCATCGACAGCTTGCTTAAGCCCGAGTCCACCACAGAGAAGATCTTCTACTTTTTGCTGCTGCGGTACCGCCACAATCAGTCCAACTCGAGTCTGATCCGCTCGCTGTCCATTGCCAAATCGGTCAACTCCACGCCCAAGCGTAACAGACGCTCGCTTGTTTCTGTGTCATCCGCACACAGAAAGTCCGTCTCTTTCAACAAGTCGCCCAAAGTGTCGCCTTCCAAGTCCAAGCAGCCGCCAGTGCCTCGCCATGTCCTGGAGGCTGTCCAGGCTGAGAATCGCAGAGGCTCCAGAAGAAGCTTGCGTAACTCGATGATGAAGCGCAATTCGATAACGGCAAAGCTCATTGCCGTGTACGCCAAGCTCGCCGCGGACAACGACTGGACCAACATCGACAGAGAGGCCAAGCGTACCTCTTCGGACTTTGCCACACTGTGTGATGAGATCTTTGAGCACGAGAAGTACGAAAAGATCCGTGAGGAGGAGAAGAGGCTCGAGCAGGAGAGACTAGAAAAGGAGAGAGTGGAAAGAGAGAAACGCCAGCAGGAGAAGCTAGAGAGGGAGAGACTCGAGCAGGAACTCGAACAGCAGAAGGAGCGTGCCGAGGAGGAGGCCAGGCTGGCAGCTGAGCCAAAGATAGAGTCTTCCAAGACTCGTTCTGTGTCAGGACCTAACGAGAGATCTTCAGCTCTGCTGGACAAGGAGGAGATTGAAAAGATCCAGCAGAGGGCTGCCACGAATCCATACTCTGTGAGACCCAAGTCGAGGCTCGACCCGGGACTCAACTTTGACGCAGAGGACTGGAAGCCTTACAAAATGGTGTACGGTGAGCAGGACAATGTCACACAGGCCATTCGCCGTTCGAGATTCCTAGGATCGAAATTCGACCTTGCTGTGAAGCGTGCCTCGTCTCAAAAGAAGCGCCAGGACATTATCGCCGCCTTCGATGATGAGAAGCGCAAGTCTGTGGTGGGGGAGACGATCCAGGAGGAGCCAGCGCAGTACGACGGTCCAAGAACGATAGCTGATGTGAAGATCCCACAGGTGACGAGAAAGTCCCGGATGTACTCATCCTCCAACAAGCGACTCTCTGTGCTCTCCATCTACTCCACAAAGTCCTACAACGACCTTGCAGGTACTTTGAGGGAGCTCAATGAGGAGCACGATGAGACTCCACAGGAGCCTGAGGAGGTATCTGAGGAAGTCTCAGAGCCAGTCACATCACATTCCAAGTCCTCGGGACTGAGACTGAGCTACGCAGACAGACTCACTGCCTTGGAGAGTGACGACAAGCCAGTGGCACTTCCAGAGCTTCCAGACCCAGTGGAGCCTCTGGCTAAGCCACAAACGCCACAGGAGACTCCAAAGCCTCTTCCAAAGTCCAGAAAGCCACAGAGACCTGTCTCGACAGCCACCACCAAGGTGACACCAAAGGAGAAGCAGCCACTCGCAGACATCACTAACGAGAACAAGCGTACCGCGAGCGGTGGCTCCTTCTTCAGAAAGTGGTCCAAGGGTAAGGAGGAGCAAGAGCCAAACTCTTTCTTCCGCATCTTCAGTGGCTCGAAGCCAGTGACGAGGTCTCTCAACACAGTCTATGAGCCTAGCGAGATGTTTGCCTCTCTCAAGAGACTGCTAGAAGGATGGAGCGACTACGGGCTCAAGAACATCGATGCCAACGCAGAGCTGCTGACGCTCACTGGTGACATCTCCAAGAACAACATCATCGGAATGAGCAAAGCGCGTTTCCGTGTTGTGGTGAGCCCGTACGGCAAGAAGGGTAGCACGATCACCTTGGACAAGACCAAGGGCTCGGCCAAGTCCTTCAAGGCCCTGGCCAGCGAGGTGGAGCGTATTCTCAACAGAGAAAACGTGCTGGCATTTGCAATGTGATTGTACAATAATTTTATCTAATAGACTGATGAGAATCTGTAGTGTCTGTGTGCCCCGCACCGAAATTTGGCATCAACATCAACATCACCACTTGCCTCCATGGTGTCGTTTCTCAGCGGGATGATCCCAGTGAGCTATCTGAAGCGGTACTTTGGCGATTGGGCTCTTGCCTTTGGCCTTGCTCTGTACACGGTCACCGTGGGGCTTCACACAAAGCCGTTTTTGCGAGAGTTTAATATTCTCGATCCCACAATCCAGCACCCATTCACACAGCACGAGCAAGTGTCAGATGTGGCGTGTGTGGTAAGTATCATTGCTTCGTATCTAACATCAGTGCACTGCACTCCTCGTTCCTGGCGCCATTATAGTGCTTCACTTCCTCGTACGCATCAACTTCAATCCGAAAAGAGCCACCCACAAGGAGATCCACAGCTCGCACATGGCCCTTCTTGGGCTCTGGATGAGTGTTGTCTTCACCGCTTTCGTCACTGTGATAACAAAGAACTGGATCTCACGTCCACGGCCTGACTTCTTGGCTCGATGCCAGCTAAACACCGCACGGCTCGTTCAAGGCCAGTCCACTTACACTGTCGACATCTGTACAGGTGACTCAGCCACTGTTATGGAGGGGCTAAGGTCTACGCCTTCGGGCCATTCTGCGCTGGCCTTCTCGGGACTGCACTACATCACAGTGTGGATGTTTATGCAATTCGACTGCTTTGCTACGCAGTTCCACATCTGGAAGCTACTGGTTTGCACTGTCCCTGAGTGGATTGCTGTGTGGATTGCCCTGAGTCGAACACAGGACTACAGACACCACTTTGGCGATGTTTTGCTTGGAGGGATGTTGGGAATTGCAGTGTGCCACCTAGTGTACCGCAAAATCTTTAGTGGGAAGGACCCCGTATATCTACAGGAGAGCGAGCCTTCACTGCCCTTGTACAATACTGTTGATAGCTGAATAACACAAAAAATGAACGTTCCATTAAGACATGAATCTATTTTCTCTATAACTATCTCTGGCTTTCTCATTAGATCATCATGGGGTGGAGCCCTCCATGAGCTCCACCAAAGTTCCTCTCAAGTTCTTCACGTGGAAATCGTCAACTTGGAAACTCTCAAAGGAAACATTGCTAATGTCAAGATCCGGCGTGTGGTTGCTTGGTCTTGGTACAGCACACAACCAGATTCTCGTCTTGTATATCTTGAAGAGCTCTTTGATGAGGCTGCGGAAATCCAATCTTTGGGTCGAATAATAGAAAAATGTAAGTTTCTTTTGGTCAAATTGGTACTCCGAGTCGAGGATCGTTAGGTTACCGTTCAACGTTGGCTGGTTCGAAATCTTGAGCAGCGACGTCTTGAAAGACTTGATCTCCTCGAGTAATTTGAATTGCAGATTACCAATCTCTTGGAACGTGGCAAACCTCAGGGCCTGCTTCGTTGGGATTTGGAACTGAGTCTCCTCATCCAATATACCCTGGCCCTGGATTAGGTCCTTTACGGTATTGCTGATGCCCGAGCCGTGATGTGCTGCACCGTACGATATCGATTTTGAGTGCTGGCGCTTCTTGAGATAACTCACGAGAACTGCAACGTCGAGTGAAATGGATGGGTCCAAAGTGTAGACGAGATCCTTACCCCTATCGCCATCAACAATCACGGCATCGCCCTTCTGCAACATAATGTTGGAGTTAATTGGCGTGGACAAAATCTCAAACTTGCCACCCTTCGTGAGCACAAGCACGAGTGGTTTGATGAGACTGAACATGTTGTTGAGTTTCTTGAGGTTGAACACAATCTTTTGCAAGTACGGGTCGCTTTGGCACATTTGGCACAGCGCATCGTAGAGTTTTTGAGCGCTCTCGACACAGAAGTAATGCTTTGTCTTTGTGAATGCCATCTGAAGCTGCGGAGAAGTGACGATGATGCCACCTTGCAAGAGGAGCCCGTTGTCCAGTTCCAGCGACTCTTGTGGGAAGAAGTTGTTTGTAGAGGCTGCGCTCTTCTGGTAGTTATGGCGTGGCAACTGAGGCTGCATCTGTGGAGGCTCCGTGGTGTAGGCCGAGTTGATCTGGATCGATGGTCTTCTCGACCTAAAGTTCAGCAGATTGTTACCGAAAAAGTTGCTAGTTGTGTTGCTGTTGGCAAAAGCCTCGAGTGGGAACTGCTGTTTTGGAGGCTGCACCTGAGTATGAGTGTACGATTGCTCAGCCGTGAAGCTGGGTCTTCTGGAGTTGATGGAGGAGACGCCTCCCTGGAGCTCTAGTGGCAGGTGGAAGACAGGGGCTGTGTCGGCCTTGTCAAACTCCGTGTAAGGGTTGGAGGGTCCTTCCAAGGAGCTCAAAAACTGCGTGTAGTTTGGTGACTTTGGCAACCCCTCAAGCCTAGCAATAAGGGCATCTGGCGATAGCCCGTCAGGCGAGGCCGACACGGTGAAGCCCAAAGGGTCCTGTTGCTTCTGTGGCTGGTTCCAAATGTTGTACTGGTTCATGATTCTCGTTGCTAGCTGTAGTGGTGGCAGTTGTAGTGGCTCTTGTTTCAGCTGATGCGGTGCTGCTTTTCAGGAGTGACGTTGAAAGGCGGGGAAAGTGGCAAAACTCGACAAAAGCAAAGCGGTTCGGGTCGGGTCGGTGTTGGCGCGTGCCCTGTCTGGAATCCGGGGCTATCTGGCTCCTGAGTGGTTAAATGCTCGATGTATTGTCTATTTTGCTCTTTGTGACGTGTGCGCTTCCCCAGAAATTGTGGGGTGTTTTCTGTGGGGTGTCGAGGCAAGTGTTGATTGAAAATCCGGGGAGCCAATTTGGGGAAGGGTCATTCGGTTGCGGCGCGGCTCGGTACCCCGGATTTTTCACCCCGGGCTGGCATTTTTTTGGTGTCTGGGTGTGGTGTCTGGGTTGTGCGCATTTGCGTCTCACTACAGTTGCATACGCATCGTTTATTCCTTGATGTTGAGGGCGTCCGTGCACGGCCACGAGAGTCTCGTGAAGTAGTTGAGGTGCTGGTACACCACCGTGTACACGAGCGGGTCGAACAGCTCGAATTGGAACGCAGAGTTCTCCTGGTTGTCGGAAGGCCCATGGTAGACAACCTCGTCCCGGGTCTGGGTGAGGTGTGGCGACGTGAGCTCAAATTGCAGCCCGGAGTGGGTGTAAGGCCCCGGAGGCAGCAGCGGCACAATGTCAGAGGACTCGTACACTCTGGCGTAGGTGCCGTAGTCGAGCGGCTCGCCAGCAAGCGCCGCAGCGTCCTTGCCAGCGGTGTCGAAAGTGGCATCGACAAACTCGTTCAAAGCTGCGTTGCCGAATCTGAGAGAGGCGTACGTGATCACCAGTGGGTTGGCATTGTTGAGCTTGAAGTCGAGGCCTGCGAGCCCAGCGTAGCCACCGGCGAGCGAGTGGCCAGTCACAGTGAGGTTGTATCCCTGGTCAATGTATGGCTTGGAGACATCACGCACTCTCTCCATGAACTGCGTGTAGGCAATGTAGACTCCGCAGTCCACTTTGCATCCAGGACAGGCGCTGGTGTCACCCTTGGCGTCGATGATGGAGTTGAGGGCTGCGACGGTCTCGTCATCGCCAGTGTGGGACTGGTTGGCATTGACGAGCTCCTGGGAGGAGAAGTCAGCAGAGAGGAACGGCACGTAGTCACACTGTAGGAAGTTGAAGTCGGTGAGCCAGTCACCCAGCGACAGCGATCCGCGGAAGGCCACGATGATCTCGGAGTTGTCGTCGTCCACAGCAACGTAGGCGGATCCTGAGATCTCGAGTTCCAGAATGTTGGGATGGATCACGTCGATGATGTTGACTCTAGGACGGTCACGGCAGAAGTCCATAAGCGGGCACTCCCTGTTTAGGGCGCCCTCGTCAAACAGCAAGTCGGCAGTACAGTAGCTCACCTTGGCCCACTGCGCAGTCTCCACAAACTGATCGTACTGGGCCACGGAGATGGTGGCCAGGGCTGGCATCAAGAGCCCGGCAAGGGTAGCGAGTTGGGAAAGCATTGGAGCTCTCAAGCACCAGCTGGCTCCCCTCTTTTTATACTCCACACAAACCCCAAAGCCCACCCTGGAACATGTCAAGATGTATGCACTAGGCACTGCACGTCAGCGTGCATTCGTCTACAAAGATTGGCAGGAGTGCGCTCCCGGAAGCAACTCGGACACCAATCCCTGACACTACGAGGCTCGAAAGGTACCCGCCACCAATTGGCCCACGGGGTTTGCTTAGAGTGGAGTTGTATCGTGAGGAGCGAGTTATGTCCGCTGGTCTTTTCGAGGCTCGCTGAAATTGGTGCATGATCCGAATTTGCGCCGTTTCATTCTCCACCTGCTGCTCTTCCTAAAGCTGTGGGCTCTTGAGTGCTCATGAATCCGAGCCAATTATCTTTGGAACAGCATCTCCAAAGCTTTCAAAGCCCTCTATTGAGATAGGCTATTCTGCACAAGGATGTTAATGTACCCTGCAGCAGTTATGCACCTTGGGCAAAAGCCAGATCCGGCACCAGAGGAATGACAGCAGTATTATGGAAGGCAACTGGTGGATCCCACTACACCAGATACCCAGCCTGGCGTCTCCCAGCCTCATGAATCATCAACTGAGGCATAGGCGGCTATTCCAGCTTTCTTGGGCGCCTCGATGCCGAAGCAGGGTTCAGGTGAAATTCCCATGTTGTGAACGACTTTGCCTGAACAAGAGAGTTCAACTTCGCATTTCAGGGTCACCCCCATGTGGCGTCCTCACTACATGTCACACCCTCGGTCATTTTCGGCTTTACATCAACCGCAGCCTGTCAAATTATCTCTTGGCCCCGCAGTGGCGATCATCTGCACCCTTTAGCCGCCCATGTGGCTCGGTCATGGGCTGCTCGGTTCGGGATACTAACCTCAAATGGGGCTCTAGGGTGGCATGGGAGTACATATCCGCTCCATGAGTGTGGGGGTAAGCCCGGGTCTGTGACCCGCCCACTACAGCATCTCCAGTTTCTCGGTACTTTTTCAATTGGGATTAATCAGTTTGATCGGGTCTCGGTACTTTCTCAGTTGAGATGAAACAGCTTCTCGGGTCTCGATACTTGAGATCTATTAGTGTTTTGGCTCTAGTGCCAGAGATGAACATTTGGGATTAAGTTTTGTAGTTTGTAGAGATGAGATGATAAATTGGGTTCCGCCAATACAAACTTTACGCACAGCAGAGAGCTCAGACGCTCAACAAATAACGAGCTAGAAACAGTGTGCCAGTGGTGACAACTCAATTTAGTAATTATCCGGGCTCTATTCCATTAAACAAGCCAAGTATAGTGGCCGCCGCAGAGTGGAGGTGTGCGGGTGGGTGTGCGGGTGTTGATCCGGAGGGAAAAGCTCACGGGGTATTGCTATAGGAGCATCCCATCGGAGATCGCCACAATCGCACCCTCCAAGGCCATTTACGCACAATGCAGTATGTGGGACGAGCGTTCGACTCAGTTTCCAAGACATGGAACTCAATCAATCCTGCCACGCTGTCTGGAGCGATTGACGTGATTGTTGTGAAGAGCGAGTCTGGTGAGTTGCAGTGTTCTCCCTTCCACGTGCGGTTCGGCAAGTTCCAGCTCTTGAGGCCCTCGCAGAAGAAGGTGGACTTCATCATCAACGGCAAGATGACGAATCTGCCGATGAAGCTCGGCGACGGCGGAGAGGCGTTCTTTGTCTTTGAGGCTTCCAAGGATGTGCAAGTGCCCGACGACCTCATCACGTCTCCCGTGCTCTCAGCCACAAGCTCACCAGAGTCATCGCCGCCATCATCACCGAGAAAGCAGTCATTACAGGAGCCCGAGTTTCTGGACATCTCGCAATCGACACCGGACCTCGCACACACCGCCCCCGTGGCGATTCCATCCTCCAACTCCAGCCCAGAGCTCACCAAGTCGCCCACGGGCCAATCGCTGGCAACGTCGCCCCAGACGTACGAGAAGTTCCAGAACCTGTCCCGGAAGCTCACCAAGATCAACATCCCGACTCGCATCGATAACAACGGCGACATGCTGCTTGACATGAACGGCTACAAGTCCAACGAGCAAAATACCCACGACGCCGACGAGGTGATCAAGACGCTTCTCGCGGAGGAGTTTGGCGAGGACGTTGACCTCTCTGGCCTGATTTCGCAGGACGAGACGGGCACCATCAAGATCTCCAACGACGACGCCGCGTCGCAGGAGTCGGTGGACATCTTTGACGAGGAGCCGTCGCCGCCGCCAACGGCGAGATCCACCAACTACGTCAAGACGCTGAGACTCACCTCGGACCAGCTCAAGTGTCTCGACCTGAAGGAGGGCGAAAACGACGTGTGCTTCTCTGTGGACAAGGGCAAGGCTCTCATCACCGCGAAGCTGTTTGTGTGGAGGAAGGAGGTGCCGATTGTGATTTCCGACATTGACGGCACCATCACCAAGTCGGATGCGCTGGGCCACGTGCTGACGATGCTGGGCCGGGACTGGACCCACCCGGGAGTGGCGAAGCTCTTCACAGACATCAAGCTCAACGGGTACAACATCATGTACTTGACAGCGCGGTCTGTGGGCCAGGCGGACTCCACCAGAAGCTATTTGCGTAACATTGAGCAGGAGGGGATGCGGGTGCCGGAAGGCCCCGTGATCTTATCGCCAGACCGCACTATGGCGGCGCTGAGACGGGAGGTGATTCTCAAGAAGCCAGAGGTGTTCAAGATGGCGTGTCTGGGCGACCTCAAGAAGCTCTATGGGGACTACGAGTCCCCCTTCTACGCCGGCTTCGGCAACCGCATCACCGATGCCCTGAGCTACCGGTCCGTGGGGATCCCGAGCTCCCGCATCTTCACCATCAACCCTGAGGGCGATGTGCACATGGAGCTGCTGGAGATGGCCGGTTACAAGAGCTCCTACGTCAACATCAACGAGCTCGTGGACCACTTCTTCCCCGCGGTATCGCAAAGCGGGATCGTCCACGACGAGAACTTCACCGACGTGAACTTTTGGCGGGAGCCTCTACCGGAGCTGAGCGATCTCAGCGACGACGAGGTGGACTCCAGTGCCAGGAACCCCATGAATGAGTATGCCAGGGCTGAGGATGACAAGGCTGAGGATGACGAGGACGACCCAGACTACCAGGAGGAGTACTACGACGACGAGCTGGATGAGGACGAGGACGAGGACGAGGACGAGGACGAGGAGGAGGATGATTACGACGATGAAGACGTTGAGGAGGACCTTGATGAGGAGCTCGACCAGGAGCTCGAAGCCTTACACGAGCCACGGGGCATTCTGCCCTCGATGAGAGAGGACAGCGGGCTCTCGCTGAACGAGACCAACGCCAGCGCAGTCCGCTCCGCAAGCTTTGTCAAAGCGAGCGACCTCATGAACAAGCTAAGCATTAACGACTAAAAGTGTGGCATGCGCTAGGCCGGGACTAGGACCCGCCTAGACCAAGAATAAACAATTGCCTAGACTCACTGTACATTATAACCTACCTGATGACAAAGTCCCCCGTCTTGGTGATGTACTTGACCCCCTTGTAGGGCACCACGTCGCCGAGCCCGCGCACTATCTTGAGGGAGTCAACACGGATCCCACTGGGTACGCTGCCCTTCAGCAGGTACGACATCGCAATCTGCTTGGGCCAGGCCACGAGGTGGTCCTCGACGATTCCGCGGAGAACGGCACTTGTGCCCAGCTTCTGGCCAGCCTCAAACACCCACTCGCACCGGCCTGGCTTGGTCTGGACATCGCCGTGGCTCAGTCGCAGCACCTTGACCGTCTGGTGGGACTCGGTCTCAATCTCCAGGGTGAGGTGCTCCATTTTGGACACTCCCTTTTGCAGCGAGAGTGTCACGACGAGCTCAAACTCGTTGCGCTTCGGGCCTAGTCCCGTTTTCAGCTCCGGGACTACGAGTCCCAGGCGACTCGCGCGCGGTCTAGCCAGGTCCAGCTCTATCGTGTAGTTGGCAATGGTGCACTTGCCGTCTGGAGGAATGAAGGAGAGCGTTCCTGGGCTGGCGACCCACCGGTCGATTCGGATACACCGGTGGAACGCTGGCGGGCCGGGGGTCTGGCCCTTCATGTCGAGGTCCAGCAACACCTCCGGGACGCCGCTGAGGTGGGAGGTGAAGTCGATCTGGCCCTCCAGAGCAGCCACCGTGTACACTTTGCCCTTGGCCTGCGAGATCACCACGTTGAGAGTCTCTGTGATGTCGACAAACACCTCGTTGTTGGTGTACTTGACATTGTGTCTGCGCCAGGGCACGCTGAGTCTCTCAGGCCCCGGGGACGAGACCCCATAGCCCCTCGCGAGACTCGAAGTCTGCGACAGGAGACTAGAGGCGAGCGACCGCTCAAAGGGCACAGCCTCCCGCAGAGCATTCGGGTCGGTGATGTAGGGGGCCCCACCCTGGACAAGCTCCTGCATCAGGTTACACATCACGTCGTAGTTGGCCTCGATCTTCAGAGGGTTCAGGGGAGTGCCAAAGTAGTCGAGCAGCGTGGCGATGAGCCTGTGAAGGAAGACAAACACGAGGTTCGGGTTGTGGGTCTCGCGCAGGCTCTGGGGCCTCGTCTCGGCATCGGCATCCTCGGCATCCTGCTTGACGAAGGCGTACGCCACGATCCGGCCCTGGGTACGCCTGTAGATGGTGTGGGAGCGGGACGCTTCGACAATGGCCTCGTTGTGGCGGGACGACGACACGCCGCGTAGTGTGGAGAGTACCGTCTTGAGAGAGGGCGACGAGGCACTCGTGGGGTACTCGAATATGAGGTTGTCTCGATCATCAGCCAGATAGATGCCTTCAATGGTGGCCATTGGGCTGTGGACCGGGCGTGGGTGTCTTGACGTTGCTGGCGTTGGCTTGAGGCTCTTGACACTTTTGGCGCCCAGATCAGGGGCGGGCCCCTCGGTACATCTCAGCACGCCGCGCACATCTGGTACCGGCAGCCCTCGTAAAGGCACAAGGCAGCGAGGGACGGCTCCAGCTGGTTGGGGCACCGCGCGCACTACTGATCTCTCTACAATCTCATATTAAACAGATTACTTCTCGTGCGAGTCGTGCTCACCACCAGTGGACGAGCCCTCGTCCGCTCTCGTGAGGTCAACGTGGTACTCGTCCACAAACTCCTCCACGATAGCGGCGTTCTTGATATCCATCAAACCGTAAAGCGCAATGGTGGCCAGACCCAGCACACCAGCCACACACGAAAACACAAAGGCAACGTAACCCTTGGCGGTGAAGCCGGAAGGCACATTCTTACGCTGGATGTTCTCGCCAGTGAGGTCGAGGAAGTTGGTGTTACCGGCAGCGTTGGAGTCAGGGTTGATGCCGACATTCTCACAGATGCTTCTGTGGTTGTCAGTAAGTGCCTGCGAAGCGTTGGCCTGGATGTCCTCTGGAGCCTCCACAAACACGAGGGCAAGACCCTGCTCCAAGTGCCAGTCAATGTGACAGTGGAAGAACCACACACCCGGGTTGTCGGCTCTGAAACGTAGCACCATGTTACTCTGCTCACGGATGTACACGGTGTCTCTCATCATTGGGTACTCTGGGAACGACGTGTTGGTATCAGGGTCGTAAGGCATTGGCGGATCAGCATCGTCCACAGAGTCACCACGGTAGATGAGCTGGAACACGTGTCCGTGAAGATGGAACGGATGCTTACCCGTGTCCTCGTTGTTCACCACAATGTCGACAATGTCGTCTCTCTGTAGCACAATGGCGTGTGTGTTGGTACCGTACACAAGCTCATTCGTGGCAAATTCACCAGACGAGAGAGCAGTCATCAGGATTGGGGTCTTTGGCGCAGTGTAGGTGAGGTTGTTGAAGAAGGCGTAGTTGACACCGTCGTTCAAGTTGTCCATCACCACGGAGATGGTGAGCGTGTGGTCCGCATCGTCAAAGAGTGGCACTCTCTCAATTGGCACAAGGTCATAGTCGTCGAGGTAGCACCCAAGGTCCAAGCAGTCCACAAAGTACTCGCCCGGAGTCTCGTTGTCCTCAGAGTACACCATGTAGTGTGTCGAGTTGACAACGAGGTCCTCCGGCTGAACATCCAGCATACCGGTATCAACCTCCTGCATAATGGCAAAGTTTCTCGAGGTGTCAGACTTGGTTCTCAGCAGAATGGTGTAACGCTGGGCCACGGTGATGTAGATCATCGAGGCGTTGTAACGCTCCACTGGGATACCGTCAACCTCGATAACCTCAAAGTCGTGGTCCTCGAAGAAGAGGTAGTAGGAGGTGAAGCCACCAATGTTGATGATACGCACAAGATACGTTGTGTCCGGTTCCACGTTCCACGTGGCATTTCTCGTGTTGTTCATGAGGAAGTTCTGTGGGATCGGCTCTGCACCAGTAGGGTTGTTCTTGTTGAGGAAGTCTGGCAAGAGATCCGTGTTGAGGTCGTGGTACCACTCTGTCAAGGTGAGGGCAACCTCCTCGTCATAGTCCACGCCCTGCTGGTATGGGTAGTCGTCATCGTGGATGATGAAGAGCCCTCTCATACCATCCATGTACTGGCCACCCGTGTGGGAGTGGTACCAGTACGAGCCTTGCTGGTCTGGAACAGTAAAGTTATAAAGGAAAGTGTCGCCAGGGCCAATTGGACATTGGGTCACCATCTGTGGACCATCCATCTGGGACGAACCGTGCTGGAACATGCCGTGGAAATGGAGCGAGGTGTTGGCATCGGTGAAGCCATTGGTGAGGTACACAAGCATCGTGTCACCCTTCTTCACCTGTACGTCAGGCCATGGGAACTCACCGTTACATGTGATGACGGGTCTCTCCATGTTTCCATCAAGATTGGCTGAACCCCAACCGGTAGTCCAGTTGAAGACATGTGTCTCGGCGTGTGCCACAGCGGTGAGGGCAAATGCCGCTACTAGCTTCTTGAAACCCACCATTGCGTGTAGGAAGGAGCCCCATGCGACACTGGCAGGATATATAGCCCTGGGGTTACCGCCGGGCAAGAGAGGATGCCAGTGGGCCCGTGCAAGAGGTGCATGTGTGGGCATTTACAAAGGGGACTAGACATTGGGACTGGACTAGACCGCAGTGTCCTGTGTAGAATCTTGGGACACGGGACACTGCTGAGCCCCGTAATTTTGTCTGGACTAGCGCTATGTCCGGGCTGGCCTGGGTCTAGCGACAAGCTACAGTGTGGGCAGATGCACAACAACCTCTCTTGTTTGAAAATATTTCAAGAGAATCACCCCACCAACGAGATGGAAGTCGTCAACCGGTGCAATTGCCCCCAAGTATGCCAATTAGGAGGCGTTTCCTTCAAGTGTCGGGCTTATCTCTCCCATAAATCGTCCCCTACTCACACTTGTCCCATCGGAATGGGCTGCGGTGTATTAGAACGATTTGCGCACCTCCAGCCAATGGGGAGCGGGTAAAGAAGTTTAACGTTATCTGATTGATCAGATGCCTGCAGCCCTCATGCACGAAGCGAATATAGCGCATGTCAAGCGAGTACAAACCACAGCCGTGCGTTGGGACATTGAGGTGCCAGCAGCACGACAAGCTTTTTCCAAGCCCTTCTCGGCACTGAATAGCGTGCATATGAGGCTCTAAGATGGCTGGTGTGGTTAATGCCGTTGGTATTGAATCAACACACCAAACAACAATATGGACACCCGAAACATCTCGCAAACTCGTCTGAGTGATTGGCTGGATGTTAAGCGTCTTGCGTCGAGCTTTAAACTGCGAAATTGAATGGGTTTTGGGCAATAGAGCCTTAGGCTCTAACCATTGAGCGGAGAAAGAAAAGCACTGAACTGTTTGGGCTTCAATGCTTAGAGACGGCCTCAGCACTCAATCAGCCTCATTTACAACTCTCTAGTGAACTCGGAAACACTAATCCTTACAACAGAGGGGACCTTGCACTTGCACGGATATTGTCCCTCTGCAGGTGCTATATGTGGGTGTTTTGTCTTGGGACATTCGAGTCCTGCCCTGAGACCCGTGTCCCGCGACCTAGACCCAGTGTCCGATGTCCGCGTCGGGTCCGGGACACGGGTCTGGGACACTGGGTCTAGGCCGCGGGACTCTGCACTTTGGGACAAGTGCCTGGCACGGGACAAACCCTGGCAATAGAATACGCTGCACACCCTGCTTTCCACATTTCCAGCCAGTCAGAGCCGGGGAACCAACCTTATTGGCATCATACCAGGCTTGCGGACTCGTAAGTGTTGGTGGTTGGGCTGTTGAAGCCGTTTGTCCTCGCTTAAGAGCCGTGAGCGTCTTGGAACGGCGAACTGGCGCCACATGGCGACTAAACTGGAGCAAAAGATAATTGAGGAGTATACTAGGCAACCCACCTCTTTATATATTCAATTAATTGCTCGTTAATCGATGGATATTTGCTCGTGATGGGCCACAGGACACCCGAAGATGACACATGACACCCGGACACCGTCGCGAATGCGCTCGATGCGCGAACTGGGCGATGAGCCCCGAGCGGGGGAAATCAACCAACCATCGTTTGACACTCAAAAGCTTTGATGGTGCCTCCACGCACGTAACGAGATGTCACACATTCGCAACAGCAGCATAGTCAAGACCCTGTCGAGCCTCATCTCCGAGGCTGCGCCCGGACACTCTGGCGCCACCGCTCACAAGTACAGAAGATCCACTGCTCCAACAGCACTGCCGCTACACAAGATCGTCACCACCAAGCTCTTCCCCCGAAGCGCCTCTGCCAGTTTCAAGGACTACCGTCATCGCAAGCAGCTGGACCAGGCCCAGGACGCGCTTTTGAGCCTGCTGCCCTTCTACACTGGGCAAACGAGTTACACCTGTGAAAACTCAAACTCGGAAGCTACAAAAGATCCCAACGAGTGGCGGACCTCGGAGGTGCTCAAGGTGGACGTGGGGAATGGCCGCTACATCAACGAGTTCACGATCTACCCGAAGGGCGCCAAGTACTCCGAGCTGAACCACCTGGTGCTGATCCACGGGTATGGCGCTGGGCTGGGCTTCTACCTCAAGAACCTCGAGGCGCTGAGCGGGCGCGGAAACTGGTGCGTGCACGCCCTAGACCTCCTGGGGTACGGGTGTTCGTCCAGACCGCGCTTTGACCCTGGCGAGACCCTCGAGTCCTACTTTGTGGACTCGCTCGAGACTTGGCGCCAGCGCAGGGGCGTGGGCAAGATGCTCATGTGCTCGCACTCTCTGGGGGCGTATCTCTCGGCCCTTTACACGATGCACCACCCTGGACACACACAGAAGCTGCTTTGCATATCGCCAGCTGGCATCTACCGGTCCGACGAGCCTACAGAGGTTCCAGCTTGGTTCAATTACCTCTGGGAGCAGGGCGTGTCGCCCTTTTCGCTTGTGAGAAACGCAGGACCTTTTGGTAGTATGGTGACGTCTGGATGGACCTCACGGAGATTTGCACAGCTCTCCCCGGTGGAGCAGCAGAGACTCCACGACTACACATACCGCATCTTCAATGCCCAGGGCGCTGGAGAGTACTACATGCCACAGATCCTGGCTGCTGGCGGAGTGGCCAAGACGCCGCTGGTGAAACGGATCGACCAGATCACCTGCGACACTGTCTGGGCCTATGGCGATGAGGACTGGATGCCGATCCAGGGTGGTGTGGAGTGTGTAGAGCGCATCACCAAGGAGACGCCGTACAAGGCCGAGGTTGTGGAGTTCAGCAACTCGGGCCACCACATCTACCTCGATAACGACAAGGAGTTCAACGAGTATGTGGTTGCGGAGATGGCGCGGTACGAGGCGGTGTACGCTCAGTAAAAGAACAGTACAGTTACACAAAGTAGGCGCGCGGGACTAGACCGCGCGACTGGCGAGACCCAAAGTGCGCGCCGCGGGACTAGACCCCCGCTCTACAAAACTATGCTATAACTCTTTATGAATGCCCCAATGCCCATATGCCATCTACTTGAGCAGCAGCACAGCCTTACGCTTGCCGACACTCTGGTCCAGCGCAGACTTGACGTCGACAAGCACCTTGTCGAAGACAGCCACTGTTCTTGAGCCACCCTCTGTAGGGAAGGATAGCTCGTACTTCTCCTCATCAAAGCGAGCCTCGTTGGCGTTTGTTGAAAGCTCATCGAGCTTGATGAGACTCTCCACACCGAACTTGGGCACAAGCACCACGATACCGTTGCTAAAGACACGGATAACGTACCCGGTCTCAGTGCTCTCAGTGTTCTTCATCACCTGTCCCACATAGTACTCGATCGACGCTCTCCCGGCAAACTGGGCGTTGCGGTGTCTCTTGTTGAGGTTCTTACAAATGAGCTCCATCTTCTGCTTGTCTCTGTGGGTGAGATCCAGCGGCTCGTACCCAATGGCAGCAGCCAGCTGTCTGTGAGCCACCACGTCACAGTACCGTCTGATTGGCGATGTGAAGTGAGTGTAGATGTCCACGGCGAGACCGTAGTGGCGGAACTCCGCGTACCCAAACGAGCCAGAGCTGAAGTACTCGGCAGCAGTCATCGAGCGTGTAGACATGATACGGACCAAAGTGTTGAAGTACTCATCCTCAGGATCAATGCACCGGTCGAGCGAGTCCGCAAGAGCCTTGGAGGACTCAATCGAGATCGCCATGCCCTTGCGCACTCTCAGCATGTCGTTGAGCTTCTCAAAGTTGGTTGCTGGAGGCGCATTGTGTCTTCTCAGCATAGCCGTCTGCGGATACTCGCTGTAAATCTTTCTAGCGACACTGATGTTGGCCAGCAGCATAAACTCCTCTACAAGCGAGTTTGTGGCAAACGGCTGCTTAATCTCCACCTCAGCAGGGTCTGAGGTCTCAGAGTCCATGTGCACTTTAACCTCTGGCGAGGCCAAGTTCAGGGCACCGGCATCCAGTCTTTGCTGTTTGAGCTTTTTCGAAAGTGCCAAGAGGGCTCTCATCCCTTGTGTAAGCTCGTCCTGCTGGGACTCGTCATCAATACGCATCTGTGCTCTTTCGTAGGAGAAGGCCTCGCGCGACTTGATGATGGACTTGGAAAAGTCCACACTCACAATTTTGGCATCGTCATCGAGCTCCCACACCACAGAAAAGGCAAACCGTTCCACATATGGCTTGAGCGAACACAGATCGGTTCCCAGAAGCATAGGCAGCATATCGATTCTCTTGTCCACGAGGTAGACGGAGGTGGCTCTAGAGGCACCCTCAGCATCCAGGGCAGTTCCAGCCTTGACAAAGTGCGTCACGTCTGCAATGTGTACACCCACCTCCCAATTGCCGTTTGGAAGCCTCTTTGCGTGTAGAGCATCGTCAATATCCACACAGTTTGGAGGGTCGATACTGCACACGAGCTTGTCTCTGTAGTCTCTTCTCTTGGGCAGCAATGGATCCTTGGCGAGAACAGCGGGGTCCTGGAGGTCCTGAGGCACTTTCCAGTCATGGCCCTCGGTTGGAAGACAGTCCAACACAGTCTTGGAGAACGGTCTGTACTCCACGTCGTGTTCCAAAAGCAGCGCCTCCGTTTCAGCCTCGACAGACTCTGAAGCTCCCAGAGTACGCACGAAATGGCCCTCGGGATACTTTGTGGATGTACTCCACGAGTCCACAGCAACGACAATCTTTTGTCCCACCAGCTCGTGAGCTCTGCGAGTGCGGATTCTGATACGGGGCAGACATCTGTCCATGAGCTTCACAAAGCACGATTTTGGTGCGTTGGAGACGGTGGACGAAACCGAGTTCTCCACCAATTGACCCACGTAGAGTCTCCACGATCTCTTGACAATCCCCACAACTCTTGCAGTCGGTTGCAACTCCATCGACGAGTTTTGTGTGTTGAGGGCATCCTGAGCCAAGAGCCTGCGCTCCTTGTCGGAGATCACAGCATTGTCCGGGTCCTCATTGGCGTTGAGCTCGTCATCGACAATGACGGCGGAAGGTCTCTTCCATTGAGACTTGGGCAGGATCTCAACGACAACCTGGTCGCCGTTGAAAGATCTGTTCAGGTTATCGCTTCCCAGTACAAGCAGCGGCTTGGGCAGAGATGCCACAGAGATTTGGCCCTCGAGGAAGTTGTAAGATGATACGTTGATAGATCCCTGATGGAGTGTGCCGTTCTTAAGACCAGCCATGAGCCGGGCAGTGTTGTAGTACTCCTCAAAGAACGTTTCCGTGGTGTCACGAGGCTTGAAACCCTCAGTGGGGATCAAGTCCTTAAGCTCGTTTGCATTTGGGTAGAGCTCAATGTACTCTGCCAGTGACTTGGCTGTGATGTTCTCTTTAAGGGCAGCCTCTCTGTTGAGCTTATCGTTCGTGATGAGCACGATGTTCGTCTGGCCGTCAAGATGCTCCTTGTACCACTTGGCAACGTTACGGATGGCCCTATCGTTTCTGTCGTTGATTGACTCAGCAGCAATTCTCGCGGTGTATGTGTCTTCACGGAACTCATTGTGGAAGACGATGAAGCGTTTCTCATTGTCCTTGCATAGCGTTCTGATGCGGTTGTAGATTGGGTAACTTTTGTTTCTCACCTCATCTAAAGTTGTCTGTGGAACAATAACGTCAAAGAAGACTTCGCTTCGTTCAAGAAGATCAATAGCCTGGAGCACGATATTTGTATCCACGACAACGTAGTGTCTCCCGACCTCTGGAAGCGCCAACGGCGTCTCGCTGAGCACAAACTTGGGCAAAGCTCCAGTGGCATCGGGCGATACGATAGATCCACACTGGTCGCATGCCTTGGAAAGACAGGGAATATCGTTACGCAAGTAATGCTCCCTCACGATCTTGGAAGCATTACCATTACGAGAACGCACAAAGACCTTCGAGGTCACTGTGAGCCCATCAGAGAGCCTCTTAGTACTGACCAAGGACATTATTTGTGTAGTCTGTATGTGCGATGGCGATAATTTTTTGATGGTTCGCGGAGGTGTGCGGGTGTTTCTTAAGGGGTATATCGTGGGCCATTAGCACCACTTTTGAGGCTTGATGACGGCTTGAGAGTCTGAATGGGTATTTGGAAGTGCGGTATTATGCCTCATGGCACTTTTCTTCTAGGTCCAGAGGTAGCGGAGGCGGTGTTACGAGTTTGTAGGCGCTGTAGAGCCTCTGCACTCGTGAAAAAAGGTGCTCTGGCAGAGACCGTGTACCTGACACTATCCAGGCTAAGGAAGAGGCACTCACTATACCCAAGGCCATTATTTAGCGGCCCGCTATTGTGTTGCCAGATCCGGTAAGCGCACGCTGGAGACGCGAGAGCCCGGAAGTCACGTGCTTTCCCCGTAACTGCCCGATCAGGGTAAAGTGCAGATTTGTTGGGGCGTGCCCGTGAGAACGGCTGGTCAGGCCCAACAAAAAAGTGCGAGTGCGTCTGAGTGCGTCAGTCTTTTATGGGCCATATAGTGACACATTTCCCGGATCAACTGGAGCATTGTAGGGTAGTTTGGAAGAGGCACATGTTCTGCGGGTTTTAGTGTGTGGATGCTGGTGCATTGTCTGCGAGAGTTTAAAGCCGCTTTTGCGGGGGGCGGGGAACGCGAGGGGAAGCTGTCGTAAATGAAGTGAAGGCCTTGGTCCATTGAAGTGGCAAGAGAGAGAAACCAGTCCACAGCCCTCGATAATAGCGTGTCAGGCTCTAGAAGATAAGGTTGCGGCTGCCGATAAGCGAATTGTTGTCCGAGTAAGCCGTCCGTAGCAACGCATCGGGGCTCATCGGCAGTATTAATTCTTTAGGCTCCAGTGATCTGGAACCGGCCTCGAGCTCGCTTGCTGGCTTGGCTGCGGGGTCCACAGCCCACTAGGTGACCAATTGGTGGCCTCTTGGTGGGATGCCAGCAAGAAGGCCCTAATTAGCGGGCCAGTGACCTCATAAGGGCTCGCCCACCTTGCTGAGCCATACCACGGCAAGTGCGTTTTCCTGCGTCTTGCCGCGCTAGCCCCCATCCTGAGAAACGCAAACTTTTGTTCTCAGCAACTCTTCAACCAGACACACAACTACACCCCAAGCAAAGATGGCTCAACTCGTGAATGTGCCAGTGGGCGAAGCCCGTCCGGGCGAGACGGCACCCCGTGTGAACCGCCGGCTCAAGGACCTGACCCCAATCACCAGACCCGTTGGGTACAAGTGCTCCACGGTGTACGAATTTGTACAGGAGGCGTTTGAAAAGGGTGGCAACCGCAATGCCATGGCGTACAGAGAGGTGGTGGAGATCCACAGAGAGCTCAAGAAGGTGAAGAAGATGGTGGATGGCGAGGAGCAGGAGGTGGAGAAGGAGTGGCTCTACTTTGAGCTCTCGGACTACAAGCACGAGACCTTCAAGCAGCTCAACACCACGATCCACCAGTACGGCAGAGGCCTCATCAAGCTCGGCCTCCAGCCGGGCAACGTGGACAAAGTGCACATCTTTGCCGCGACTGGCCCGAAGTGGATGAAGACCTTCCTCGCGTCCCAGACACAGGCGATTCCAGTTGTGACTGCCTACGACACTTTGGGCGAGAAGGGACTCACGCATTCCCTGGTGGAGACGGAGTCCAAGGCCATCTTCACCGACAACAACTTGCTTGCGAACCTCGTGAAGCCCCTGGAGAAGGCCACCTCGGTCAAGTTCATCATCCACGCGGAGCCCATCACGGAGAAGGACAAGCGTCTCGGGGGGAAGCTCTACGAGGATGCCAAGAAGGCTGTGGAGGCCATCAAGGAGGCGAGACCAGACATTCAGGTGATTTCGCTCGACGAGGTGCTTGCGCTGGGCGAGAAGGACGACGTCCCCGTCTACCCTCCAAAGGCTGACGACCTCTCGTGCATCATGTACACCTCTGGCTCGACTGGAGCCCCGAAGGGAGTGGTACTGAAGCACTCCAACATCGTGGCCGGTATCGGCGGCGTGTCGTTTGTCGTGAACCGGGACATTGTCACTGAGCGGGACCGTATCATTGCCTTCTTGCCATTGGCCCACATCTTTGAGCTGACGTTTGAGCTCATTGTCTTCTACTGGGGAGGCCTGCTGGGCTACGCCAACGTCAAGACCCTCTCGGACATCTCTGTGAGAAACTGCTCCGGTGACATGAAGACCTTCAAGCCTACGATCATGGTTGGTGTCGCTGCCGTGTGGGAGACCATCAAGAAGGGCATCCTCGCCCAGATTGCCAAGCAGCCCTCCTTTACGCAAAAGCTCTTCTGGGCCGCATACCACTACAAGTCCAAGAGCTGGAAGATCCCAGGGTCCAACTACATCATCGAGAACATCATCTTCAAGCGTGTCAAGGCTGCCACGGGAGGCTGCCTGCGCTACGTGCTGAATGGTGGATCCCCGCTTTCGAAGGACACACAGCTCTTTGTGACCAACTTGCTGGCACCAATGCTGATTGGTTACGGCCTCACAGAGACCGTTGCCAACACCACTGTGCTGTCGCCGTACGACTTTGAGTTTGATGTCCAGGGTGCTCTCTCTGGTGCCATTCAGGTGAAGCTTGTGGATGTGCCAGACGCTGGCTACAAAGCCGAGGACAACCAGGGTGAAATCTGGATCCACGGTGCTCCAGTGACGCCAGAGTACTTCAAGAACGCCAAGGAGACGAACGAGGCCTTTGACCCTGAGGGATGGTTCAAGACTGGTGACATTGGCGAGTGGACAGCCACGGGCCAGCTCAAGATCATTGACAGAAAGAAGAACCTGGTGAAGACTCTCAACGGTGAGTACATTGCCCTGGAGAAGCTCGAGTCTGTGTACCGCTCCAACTCATACGTGGCCAACATCTGCTGTTACGCCGACCAGGACCACGCTAAGCCTATTGCCATCATTGTGCCGAACGAGAATGCCATCAAGCAGCTTGCCGTGGAGCTCAAGCTCACTGCGGGCGAGCACGAGGAGGTGCACAAGGCCCTCCACGACAAGAAGCTCATCAAGAAGGTTTTGAACTCGCTCATCGCCACCGCCAAGGCCCAGGGCCTCAACGGCATTGAGCTCATTGCCGGCCTCGTGTTTGTCGATGAGGAGTGGACTCCACAGAATGGCTTTGTCACCTCGGCCCAGAAGCTGCAGAGAAAGAAGATTCTCGAGGCCAACAAGAAGGCTGTGGATGACCTCTACAAGACGGTTTGAGTTGTTGCCGGAGCTCTAGCTCAAAAACTTATACGTATGTATCATATAAATGTGTCATGAACAAAAGATGTAGTTTGCCCAGCAAAGAGGACAGTTGGGAATATATACAGAATCATCTCTTGATGGGGAACGGCAGTTGCTGCCCACCCTTCTCCTCCATCTCCTTCAGGAACCGCTCCTTTTTCAGGTCAACAGCGTACTTCTCCTTGAAGTAATGCACCCAGCTCTTTGCACACTCGGCCTCAAAGCCCTTCTCCTGCGACGAACACTGCTTCTTGATAACGTCCTTGTACTTGTCCTCGAGCGGGTTGTCAACCTTGTTGGCCTCGAGACAGTCCAAGTACTTGTCACGAGCGTTCCAGCACTTTTCTCTCTTGGAACGGTTCGGCGCTGTCGTCTCCTTTGGAGTGGAGAAAAGACCCATCTTGCTTGTCTAAGCTCAACCAGATGGTGAAGCTTTAACGATGGCGTCCGCGATTCGGGGAGGCGGTACGCGCACACCATCGTGGAAAAAAACGGTCTAGGAGACCACTGCGGAACAAGGCTCAATCTCCACAATGTCGAATATTGGGCTACAAGTGCGCCAGGCGGTGCCCCAGATCGATCCAGTGGTGGCAGACTATGCCGTAGGGTACATCAACAACCTTCAGCAGGCAACAGAGGATAGCGTCTTTGCCCAGCAGCTCAATGTTGAGGAGGAGATATCCTTCATCGCAGACCTGCTCAAGAACGCCGGTGGCGATGCGGACAAGGTGGAGAAGCTCACAGGGTCTGTAATGGACAAGCTGAGCGAGGAGCTGAAATCGAACCAGGCCAAGCTGGAGCTCACCGGTGACACCTCCAAGAGACTCCTTGACATCAACCTCTTGAAGAACCACGCCTCGAAGCGTAACATCAACAGTTCGCTGGCGCTTCTGGGAGTGACTAAAGACATTGAGCATACAGGAAGACACGTAGAGTCCAAGGTGGATAAGAAGAAGCTCGAGAAGGCTGAGAAAAAGATTGCAGCCAAGGTGGCCAAGAGAGCCAACAAGTTTGTACAGTACGAGGCCTCGAAGCTGCTGAACGGTGGCGACGAAAAGGACTATGACGAGTTCTTCCTCAAGATCAACCCAATTGAGTTTGGATCTGGTGCTGGTAAGTCCAAGGATATCCAGATTGACACGTTTGACCTGTACGTGGGTGATGGGCAGCGGATTCTGAGCGACGCTACGCTCTCGCTGAGTTATGGCCACAGATACGGTGTTGTTGGTCAAAATGGTATTGGTAAGTCGACGCTTCTGAGAGCGCTGTCGAGAAGAGAGCTCAACGTGCCAAAGCACATTACGATTCTCCACGTGGAGCAGGAGATTACCGGATCGGAGATCACCGCTATCCAGTCGGTGCTGGATGCCGACGTGTGGCGGAAGCAGCTGTTGAAGGAGGAGGCTCAGCACCAGGACCGTATTGCTGAGATTGAGGAGCTGAGAAAGGACTTTGACGAGGAGAGTCTCGAGGTGAAGAAGCTCGACAACGAGCGGGACGACCTGGAACAGCACTTGCAAGAGGTTGTGGAGAAGTTGTACGAGATGGAGTCGGACAAGGCGGAGGCGCGAGCCGCGTCGATTCTGTTTGGTCTGGGCTTCACCAAGGAGTCGCAACAGCAGCCCACCAACTCCTTCTCTGGTGGTTGGCGTATGAGACTTTCGCTGGCACGTGCGCTCTTCTGTAAGCCGGACCTGCTGCTTCTCGATGAGCCTTCCAATATGTTGGATGTGCCCTCCATCACCTTCCTCGCCAACTACCTCCAGACATACCCAGCGACAGTCATTGTCGTCTCGCACGACAGGGCCTTCCTCAACGAGGTGGCGACAGACATCATCCACCAGCACTCGGAGAGACTCGACTACTACCGGTCGCAGAACTTTGACGCCTTCTACGCCACCAAGGAGGAGCGCCGGAAGAATGCCCAGAGAGAGTACGAGAACCAGATGGCGTACAGAGCCCATTTGCAGCAGTTCATCGACAAGTTCCGGTACAACGCTGCCAAGTCGTCGGAAGCGCAGTCGCGTATCAAGAAGCTGGAGAAGCTGCCAGTGCTACAGCCACCGGAGGAGGACAAGGTGGTGTCCTTCTCGTTCCCGGACCCTGACGGGATCTCGCCGCCGATTCTCCAATTGCAAGAGGTGTCCTTTGGCTACAACCCGGACGACCTGCTTCTGGCCAACGTGGACCTCGGAATCGATATGCAGTCGCGTATTGCGCTGGTGGGTGCCAACGGTTGCGGTAAGACCACCTTGCTCAAGATCTTGATGGAGAAGCTCCGGCCCCTCCAGGGATACGTCTCCAAGAACCCGAGACTCAGAATCGGCTACTTTGCCCAGCACCACGTGGACTCGATGGACCTCACCACCTCGGCCGTGGACTGGATGTCCAAGGCGTTCCCTGGCAAGTCTGACGAGGAGTACAGACGTCATCTGGGCTCCTTCGGCATCACAGGCACGCTGGGCTTGCAGAAGATGCAGTTGCTCTCTGGTGGTCAGAAGTCGCGTGTGGCGTTTGCCTCGCTGTGTCTCAGCAACCCGCACATTCTGATTCTCGACGAGCCTTCGAACCATCTGGATACCGCTGGTCTGGACGCGCTGAGCGATGCCCTCAAGAAGTTCAAGGGAGGCGTGCTGATGGTGTCGCACGACGTGAGCGTCATCGACAGCGTGTGTGACGAGATCTGGGTGAGTGAACGTGGCTCCGTCAAGAGATTCGACGGCACCATCTATGACTACAAGAAGTACATCCTGGCGTCTGCGGATGCCTCCGGTGTGGTGAAGAAGCACTGAGGGAATTAGAGCATAGCTTAATCTTATGAGGCCGAGTGACGTAATTCTTCCTCATTGTAGAGTAAAGGTGCAGTTGATTGGGTTCCCACCGTGCCTGTACACCCGCAAGGCCGCGGGGCTTGCTGCGAATCTCGTCGAGACCCAGCAACCACTCGCCAGCAAAAGGTCACGCCAGCGGCAACCTGAGGGCCTGTTTGGTCCCGTGTGGCTGCTCATTGTGGCCTGTCAGTGTGGCTGGAGGTGTGTGGGTAGTGTGGCCGGTGTGGCCGGTGGCGAATTTCTAGAAAAAAAACGTGAGCTTGACACATCCGTTCGGCCCAGTGCGGTACCGAACACCGAGCCCTGCGCAAAATAGCTCAAAGGTGTACACCAGCTGCGATTTGGTGGTAGCCCAGCTCAGCGGCGAAACTGGACTACGCTACTGGGGTGGCTCCACGTGGTGGCTCCAGATACGGCGGCTAGCTCCCAGCCCACGCTGGGCGGCTCCACTAATTCCGCCTATTGTCCTGTCACGGAAATCCGCGAAAGGCACCTGCAGGCTGGGGCTGCATCGGTCCCGTGCTTACCGGCTGCCATAATCTTTCCACGTTGTTCTAGCAACTCTCAAATTACTAATTTGCATATCACACGACACAGTGGTGAAGAGGTATATAAGGGCCGTCACCACCGGTGTAGTGCTGGGCATCACAAGTGATAGTTTCACTCTAATTGAACATTGAACACTACATACACTTTAACGAACGCACACGAAATGGCAGGTAACCAGGCTATCGAGATCAACCCGGCGCCTCTGGGCATCGGCCTCACCAACCACGGTTCTGACTGGCTCTGGGCAGTCTTCTCGCTCTTTGGAGCCGCCGCCATTGGCCACTCGGTCTTTGCCGCGTTGAACTTCCACAATGGCGAGAAGGGAAGAGCCTACTTGCACGTGGGTCCTCTCTGCATCTCGTCTGTCCTCGCCTATGCCTACTTCACCGTGGCATCCAACTTGGGTTGGACAGGTATCCCAGTGGAGTTCAACCACATTGAGATTGGTGACAATGTCAGACAGATCTTCTACGCCAGATACATTGGATGGTTCTTGGCCTTCCCAGCTCTGTTGTACCACTTTGAATTGAACGCACAGGCACAGCACGTTGTCTCGTCCTACAACTTCCTCGAGGTTTTCCACAACTTGGTTCTGCAGGTTGCAGGCACTGAAGTGTTTGTGCTTGGCCTTTTGATTGGTGCCTTGATTGAGTCGTCTTACAAGTGGGGTTACTGGACCTTTGCCGTGTTTGCTCAGCTCTTTGCCCTCACACTCATCATTTACAGACAGACAATTGGCTCCGGAAAGGCAACCTCCTTCTTGAACGTGGTTGTCATGAGCTTCTTTGCCGTTTGCTTCATCTTGTACCCAGTGTCTTGGGGTCTCTCTGAGGGTGGTAACGTGATCCAGCCAGACTCTGAGGCTGTCTTCTACGGTGTTTTGGACCTTGTTGTCTTCTTCTGCATTCCAATCGTCACGATTGTCGATGGTGTCAAGAACGGTACATTCATTGACACCGTTGCACCTGCCGCTGTTGATGTCGAGAAGCAGGCTGCCTCTCCAGAGTTGAGAGCCTCTGGTGAGACTGAGGTGCCAGCTGCCACTCAGGAGACTTCTTGAGCTTTGAGATTTGCTACTAGTCATCGTGACGCTCCTTACGATATCCACGACTTATGATATCTACATGGCCCACTAATCACACACTGGCCGATGATACAATGCTGTCCATTATTAATAATTTTGCCTTTGCGATCGCTTCTCTGGACAGCACTCTTAATTATACCACGATGAAACGTCTTATGATATTCTAATTGTGTAGATTTAACGCCAGCAGTAGAATTCGGATTCCGCGTGTCGTCTCCCGTTATCGCCCACTGGGTATTAATAGACTCGTAATGAGGCTCACGCGCCTTGCTGCAGGCTGCTGCCAGTTCGATTCTCCCTCGAAAAAAAATAATTTCGGCTTTTTCCTTATCCTGATCTTATTTTTAAAAATAGCAGGAGCGTCTAATCTATTGTTTAGATCTCACGACACCCAGACATTCTGGCTCGTAGCAATACCCCTGCCTTGCGAAAACCTCCAACAGGGGTCAACCGGAGCCCCAAAACCCACGCAGGATAGAGGTGTTATCTCGAGCGTGGCCGTTCCCGATTCGGTGGTTTCCGGGGTAACGGGCGATGAGATTGTGGCATAGCCCAGTAGCGCTGGAGAAATACAATCGGCCTTCTCCACAGCCTAATAATAGCCCTTGTGGGAGTTGTACTGAGTGAAACTTGGCACTCTGGTGAAACACACATTCCAGCCTTGCGTGTGTCCCGGAATGGTGAAATTATTGTGTGGATTCCAGCGAGTGCATGCCGTGGCACAATTGCAGATAATAAACTTCTAGTCCTGATTTAGTGCGCAGTGACAAGGGTTTCGTATACGGGTCATTCCCCTGCCTTGTGCCACAGGAGGTAAAAATAGGCCTGTTATCTCCAGTGCCCGGTGGGGTGTGTCGATCCCATAGCCACCAGGGCACAGCGTTGATTTGTAATGAGGCTTGCGAGGCGACAGAGAAAGGCACCTGGGGGGCTTCCCGCTCTTCTCCTGGACCATAAGGCACTACTGGGGCCTGTCAAAAGGGAGCTGTCACCGGCAGGCACATTCAAAATACGTAGATGGAGCAACCTAAGTCTGAGGGGAGCGAGTGATGTCAGCGGCCTGTTTAATGGCACGCGCTCTTTGGCTATTGTGGATGGCACTTGTGTCAAGTTATAGAGCGAAGCCCTTGTGTTTAAGCCATATTCACACATTCCAAGTAGTCCGGTTTCTATATTTAATCTCTAGCGTCTTATAAAAGCTCCGTCACAATCTGCTAGGCTTTCCTGTTGTGGCACCCGTTCCGATCCGCACTTTCACTATTGACTTTTTTGTTTTGAAATCAAATAGCGCTGCAAAATCCTCCCTTCAAGATTTTATGTAAACAAAGTCTTCATAGACTTCCACCTTGTCTTGACCAGAAAAGACAACACACACATAGGGTCCTCATTCTCTCCTTTGCTTCTCCTCTGGGGCCTCCATACCACGCGTTTCAGCTCACAGCCATTGCCCTATCTGGCATTCTCTGGGCGTTCAAGCAGGCCACTCCATTCCATTTGATAACTACTGACACGCGTACCCACCTCTGTTCCACAACCCGAATAAGGTGAGCTTCACAGATCGCAAGCTATATCAACTTCTCACACTTCGCCTTTATCTCCACCAGCCCAGACTTTTTCCGTTCCGTCAGGGATCTGTTTCAGATACGGGTGCGTGATCGCAAGATATTGACCACGCCATTGCTGATACGAAGCACTCAGCCTACCAACGTCTGGCTTCTGGATAAAATCCAAAGAGTCTTAGCCCTTACACACCACTGGCTTTCGGCTCCACTTCTGAAACTGGCTCTGCCAATCGAAAACACAATCTCGGAGCCATCTCCACCACGGCCCCACTAACATTGCCTGGCGCAACGCCACTTACCGGCGCAATGAGCACCGATCCCCGGGTCAGGCATCCCGATCATGACTCCAAGGACTTTTCGCCTTTCAAAATGTACCAGGACTCCGAGGAGGACACGTTCCGCGATGATGAAAACGTGTTCCACGATACTATGGAACCTGGCCACTTCCTCTACGATGTTCCACAACTCGCAGAAGATCTGGTGGTACCCGCAACGAGACAGAGCTACAACCCGCAACTGCAGTATCCACCCAAGTTCGATTTGGGGTATCCAGGCTTCGGCGCAGGTTTCAACTCCGATAACGTGACAAACAATGTGGAAAGTGTCAACTTAGCCACCGAATACTACTCTGGATCATGGCCTGTCGAGCAGGACATTCCAGGGCTACCATCAGTGCCCTCCACTGAGTCACTACAGTCAGGATTTACCCCCGCCTACCACGACGAGACTATGACACCCAGAAGGCCATCTACAGCATTACAGCAGACTCCGAAACAGCCCACCATTAAGAGAACTCCTTCTTCACGTGTGGCGAAGGCTCCTGGACACCGGAGAACTCGATCGCGGCTCTCTGTGGATGCCACTGGCATCTCGATGCTATCACTTCTGCCTCAGCAGTCGCCTGGCACAGTGCCTTCCAACCCCTTCTACAACTCTTCCAATGCCTCACCAGCAGTGACGCCCCAGGCAACGCCTCATATTAGGCGGGAGAGCTATGCGATTTCGCCAATGATGCTTCTGCACCAGAAATCGTCCGAAACATTCCAGGAGGATCGCTTGCCATCGGATGTATTTGCTGAGGCCGCAGATATGAGTCTCAAGATGGCCTCTCATCTGGCATATTCACCAGAAAGTGGTAGGGGCTCTCGTCTCTACTCCTTCAACCAGAGCCTGCGGCCAGAGACTGCTGAGCTCACAGACGTTACTTCAAACTCCACAGAGGGCTCTACAAGAGCCGTCTCCACAGCGTCATCCACTCCAAGAATTGCTCACAAACGTGCTCAGAGCATTCCAACGGTCCCCACGATGCAGCCACAGACCGCTGCGAGCATCGCCTCAATAGGCGATAACGCCCGGCTTATTCCGCCAGACATTACAACGTACGACCTGATCACTCCGCGCAAGCAAAAGAAGAAGATGGAGCGGTCGCAGTCATCCACCGATATCAGGGAACTCACCTCAGGCAGGAAGCCCAAGAAGGTATATGCCTGCCCGCTTTGTACAGCTACTTTCCAGCGGCCAGAGCATGTGAAGAGACACATGCGCTCTCACTCGTCTGAAAAGCCCTTCGAATGTGACGAGCCCAACTGTGGCAAGCGCTTCAATAGAGGCGACAACATGAAGGCACACCTCCGTAAGATTCACGGAAGACAGGTTTAGTGCCATGGATACTTACGGCCCACATTTATTGCGACATTTTGTTTTTTTCCCCCGTTGACACCACAGTCCCCTCCCTCTGCATCCTGTTTTGAACCTCATTGTCTGGACATTTGATATGTCTATCGCTTTCCCGAATTCAGTTCGCTAAGGGCTCCTTATAATGGGAGCCCCACCAATTGTGACTGCTGCTTAATTATGCATTCCATCCTGGCACCTCCACGCGCCTTGCTGAGAAGCTGACCCCTTCCAGGCTCTCACAGGTTCTACACATACTCTTTTATCACTAATGCACCACTGGGCTTATCTATATTACACGATATACTTTTCGGTTAGCGCCATAGCATTACTCCTAAAGTTACAGAATTTCTCTGATGGCAGCGTCCGTAGGGAACGTCTCTGCAGTGTGCATCACGTTGCCAGCAGAGTTTTGGAACTTCTGGTGCTTGAAGGCAGCCAAAGCGTAAAAGACGGAGGCAAACAAGAGGAAGATGGCTGGAACAAGCAGCGATGTCGCCATACACACTAACGAGACCCACTGTATCACGGACATCACAAAGTAAAAGGCTGCGCGCGGCCAGTTCTGGTTGAACTTCTTGATAAAGATGTTGAAGTTATCACTCATTGGGCAGATTCTCAGCAGGAATGGGATCTCCACAAATACAAGCACAAGTCCTTGCACGATGCAGATGATTCCAAACACGATAACCGCATTCACGTGGAAGAGGTTTGCCACGCCCAGGGCAATACACAGAATGATACAAAGGATGCCAGTCCTGTAGGTTAGTACAATTGGTGTTGGAGCGACTTACCATTGTCCATAGACACTGATGTTAGTAAATGAGGCACGCGCCCAGCTCAGCGCTGGCTTTGCACAAATGCGACTCGACTCACCTGAAATTCTTCGAGTGGAAGTCCTCCTTCAGACCTTCCCAGTTGATGAAGCTTGTGATCTTCAAAGCCATTTCAGTTCAATTGTGCGAAGGTGGCAATGCTGTGGGTGTATGTAAATGTGTCAAGCGCCAGCGCTTGAAAACAAAGAAGACATCGCCCGGATCTCGAAAAGCCCCCAGCCACATCACGTGATCATTACCGGATCTCGTTCAAGCCCAACACCTCGCTTTGGCACATCACTCTTGCAGTGCAGAAGAGCATTCTTGATCCCCTTATTCCCACCACCGGTATGTCTCTCAGTGAGGCGATGAGTCGTATAACGAGTTTCGGCCTCGATCTGACGGCGCACGACACGCCAGGGGAGGAGGAAGATCTCGGGTACGTGTCCCAGGAGGTGGACGAGACTCTGCTCTCAGACGGGGAGGAGAGCGAAGACTCACTATCACGTGAACTGGACCGGATAGGGTCCTTTGGCACATTTCGTTTCCCCAGCCTGAGCTGGTCGTCCCCAGCAGTGTCAAATAGCGAGAGCAACTCGCGTCGAAGACAACTAACTACTCTTATAGAGGATCTAAAGAGCGGCTTTTCACTGCAGTCTGCGCTTGACAAGTTCCAGACCATCAGGTCCGTTCTGGAGAGCCAGGTGGAACAGACGATTGCCAACAATGTCGATTCCGACGAGGAAAACGAGCCTACATTTATCAAGCCTGCAGCTGAGCCGAAAGAGGTGATGCTGCTGGACCAGGTCATCATCCCTCAGGACAAGGAGCCTACACGGAGACGACGTGATACGGAGCACCAGCACTTAACGGTGCTACCAGATGACCGTCGTGACGACGAAGCGTTTCTGCGGGAGAGAATCGTCAAGATCAGATGCCTCGATGCATCTGAGGCGACTAAAGACCGACTTGTGCAAAGGCTCATGATGGGGGCTCATTTCAGCAATGTCAAGATTGTAGATGACAGTGGCAACTCTGTGAAGAAAATTGACACGGGGAAGGGCAGCGAGGGTGGCAAAGAGGAGGAGGAGGACGAATACGATGAAGAGGAGGAAGATGCAGTGATTGTTACGGAGAAGGACACACTGGCTAGCTTCCACGATGCGGAGGAGACCATAATGGGGTGTCAGCACTACCACCGCAATTGTAAGATGGAGTGTCCACAGTGCCGTAAATGGTTCACTTGTCCCAAGTGCCACGACGAGGAGGTGGCTGACCACAAATTCGCCAGAGAGAAGACGACCCATGTGATGTGTATGTTCTGCTCGAACGTACAGGCTCCTTCCCAATTCTGCGATTCGTGCGATGGCCAGCTCTCGCTTTACTACTGTGACAAATGTGTGCTTTACGACAATGACGAGAACAAGGACATCTACCATTGCGAGGACTGTGGCATTTGCAGACTCGGTCTTGGACTCGGCCAGGACTTCTTCCACTGCAAGGGGTGTAATGCCTGTCTGTCGATGGAGCTTCAGAATGATCACAAGTGCATTGAAAGAGCCACACAGTCTGACTGTCCCATCTGTGGCGAGTACATGTTCACCTCCACAAGGCCTGTGGTTTTCATGCTGTGTGGACATGCGATCCACCAGGCTTGCTTTGACGAGCATTCCAAGCACTCTTACAAGTGTCCCTCGTGCCAAAAGACTGTGCTGAACATGGAGGCTCAATTCCGAGTTCTCGATATGGAGATTTCACTACAGCCTCTACCGGAGCCATACTGCCAATGGACGTGCATCATCACCTGCAACGATTGCAACGCCAGATCATCCACTGCGTACCACGTTCTGGGACTCAAGTGCGATAATTGCAAGAGCTACAACACTGTACAGCAGAAGCTCGTGAAGCCCGAGGAGAGTGATTACGAGAGCGACATCTCCACAACAACGAACCAATTGCGGTCACGTGCTGGCGGGAGAAGCCTGAGAAGCCTCCCTACGAACTCCAACCTGCTCAGAACCAACTACAACATTGAAAGTGTCGGCAGCGATGACGGAGAGGAGAGAACGCTCACCATCCCACAGCAGCTCATGAGCAACTTTGACCAGTTTCTCCAGAATGTGGGCAACTCCTCCAGTGACGAGGATGAGCAAATGGATTTTTCACGGCTTAATAGAACGCTCAAGCAGTCCTCGAGAATGCTGGAGCTAGACGAGGAGCGTTCCTCCTTTGGTGGGCTGCTACGTGGCATACTCAAGGGCAACAACGAAACGAATGAATAGTTACGATTACGAAATAAAAGGTATAACATCTGTTTGATACGGCTTCACAGTTTGGAAGAGGTGGCGTCTCCGAGATACGATCCGCCATCGATGGGGATGACAGCGCCATTCACGTAGTCCGACTCCTTTGCCGAGAAGAAGAGCACAACGCTCTCGAGGTCCTCCTGTCTCCCCAGTCTCCGCTTTGGGTTGTTGGCAATCATGGTATCGCCAATTTGCTCGAGAAGCCCATTCGCCATCTTGGTGGGGAAGAAGCCAGGCGCCAGCAAGTTGACATTGATGTTCTGCGGCCCGAGCTCCAACGCCAGAGCCTTGCCCATGTGCATGACGCCAGCCTTGGAGGCGGTATAGCCATAAGTTCCAGACTCCATGGCTCCAGCTCTGAGTCCAGTTACGGACCCCATAATGAGCACTCTAGCGGAGTAGTCGTCGGTACCAGCCTTCTTCAAAAGAGGGTAGAACGCCTGGATTGTGAGGAAGACACCCTTCACGTTAAGCCCAAGCACCTTGTCGAAAGCCTGTTCTGGATGCTGCTCCAGTGGAGCACCCCAAGAGGCACCGGCATTGGCAATGAGGATGTGCACCTCAGTCTCGTTCTGGGCTACAGCATTGTAGAACTTCTGGACGCCCTCCTTGGTGGAGCAGTCCGAGGCGACACCGACAATTGAGCACTTGGGATTGCTCGCCTTAGCGAGGTCCTTGAGGTAGGTGACGGACTCATCCACAGCCTGCTGCTTTCTGGAGGTGATGTAGACGGCCTTGGCACCGTTCTTGACGAGCACCTCGGCACAGTAGAGCCCGAGCCCGCGGGAGCCTCCAGTGATGGCGGCAACCTTGCCGTTAACGTTGAGCTTCATTTCTTGTGGTGGAGGGGGAGGAGGCCCCCCAGGCAGCTATATAGATGTGCTCCCCCGCAAAGAGAGATGCCGAGGTTGGGGCTTCTCCACAGTTGTTGCTGGGGCAACAGCCCGCGGTAGGCGCACTTCCGGCCCGGATCCGGGCACCTTCCTCTTTGGGACGTTTGCGGCGCTTGCGGGCCAACAGTTGGGTAAATACGCACAGACACCTGTCACTGCACCCAACAAGAGATCAGAGGGTGCTGAGCTCAGAGGGTGCTGAGCTCGATAGGTTGACTTTACCGTCCGTTGCACTGGCGTGTTAGCACTTGACTGGCGAGTCCGGAATCAGGATCCCAGCCTCATAGCCTCATTGCCACCCACTGCCCCAGTCACTTTCCGGCATCACTTATCACCAATTGGACATGAACTCGATATCGTACCTCACCAACAGGGTCGAAGGGGCACTGCACCAGGGAGAGCTGGACCCTGTGCTAGTGAAGGAGCCCACGCCGCCGCTCAGAGAGAAGGAGGAGTCCCGGTCGGTGCTCTCGTACCTGGTACAGGCGATTCTCTTTGTACCGGATATGGTGATTGTGAGGCCTCTCGTCTTGTTCTGGTTTGTACTGACCTTCCCACTGAGTCTGCTGGAGACGAGGCGGGACGAGGAGACTCGCGAGGAGGAGAGCGAGGAGACGAAGGCCTCGGAGAAGCGGCCCTCAATCGAGAGAGCCACGAGTGCCATCATGGAGATGGACGAGGAGGAGGACAAGATGGAGGTGCACGACGAGGACCTGAAGTCGCCCACGTCGCCCTCCACAATGGGCATCCTCGCACACAACTCGAGGCTCTTCACCTTCCCGAGATCGGTGTATCCCACGACCCTCACGAGCGGCTTCAAAAAAACTCTTATTCTGGACCTGGATGAGACCCTCGTGCACTCAGTATCCCGTGGCACGAGACTGGCATCCTCTGCCTACCAGGTTGAGATCAAGCTGAAGAACCAGGTTGCGACGCTATACTACGTCCACAAACGGCCCTACTGCGACATGTTTTTGAAGCAGATGTCCAAGTGGTTCAATCTGGTGATCTTTACCGCAAGCGTCAAGGAGTACGCGGACCCCGTGATTGACCTTTTGGAGGCTGAGCGCAAGTACTTTTCCCACCGCTATTACCGCAACCACTGCACACTGCGCGAAGGCCAGGGCTATATCAAGGACCTCTCCAACGTGGAGACCAACCTCAACCACGTGATCATCATCGACAACTCGCCCATCAGCTATGCTCTTCATGAGGACAATGCGATGGCCGTGGAGGGGTGGATCAGTGACTCCACAGACACGGACCTGCTGAATCTGATACCGGTGCTCAAGGCGATGCGGTACACCACAGACACTCGTGCCGTGCTGGCTCTCAAGAATGGCGAGGCGGCGTTTGAGCGGTGATAATGAATGACGACTATCGGCGTGTAGCTTACAAAAAGCCTCTATTTCTATTCTACCGGCTTGACGATGTTGAGGTTGAGCCCCAGCCGGTGGCTGCTGGCCACGCTGCTGGCAGAGCTCACCCGGCTCGCTTTGCGGTCCTCGGACGGTCTCCTTACCCCCGAGAGCCTCTCCTTGAGCGAGTTGAGCTTGAAGTCGAAGCTCGTCTCGCCCACTGAGGACTGGATGGAGGCCAGAGACTTCTCCAGGGCCTTGATTCTGGCCTCGCGCGTATCGGCAATCTGCCTCGTAGTCTTGACCTCCTTCAGCAGAAGCCGGTTCTGGCTTTCCAGCTCGCCAATGCTGGCGTGGAATGTGTCCAGCGTCTTCTCCAGCGCCATGATTTTCTCATCCTCGTACCGGGGCTCCTGGAGCCTCGAAGTGAGGGCATCGATCTCGCCCTGCATTTCAAACAGCTGGAGACACTTGCTGTTGAGATCGTCGAGCAGCTCCTTGTTGAGGTCCTGGGATGCCTGGAGCTGCCTGGCCAGCGGGTCGTTTGAGGAGACCGCTACCCGTGATAGCAGCGAGGAGAGCTCGTGGAGTCTCGTTTCGAGAAATTCCGTTTTTGTGTCACAAGCCACCACCGTTTGGCTGGACGAGACCGACTGGTCGGCGTCCTTCCACAGCTCGAGCTCCAGCTCCAGCTCTCTCCTCCGAAGCTCGCCCTGGGTGTTTTGCGACTCCAGGAACTCGATCCGCTTAAGCAATTCCAGCTGCGAGGGCTCCACGTTGACATGGGCGCTGTTCCTGATCCTCTTTGCCCGCGAGCCAAATCGCAGACTCGAGAGGGTCTCGGCCTCGTTGGACTGGGCTGGAGAGCAATTGACGATGAGGGTCGTGCGGGAGTTGCCTCCCAGGGACTGCTGTAGGATCCTCGTGAGCTTGGAGTCTCTGTAGGGGACGTGGGTCGCTTTGGCATCTGTGAGGGCGTTGATAACGTTCCCGAGATGCGACAGCGACCCGTTGATCTTCTTGGCCTCCTCCAGCGTCTGGCCCGAGGCTCCCGTCCTGGCCACCTTCTCGCTGCCGGCGAGGTCCACCAGGAAGAGCGTCGACCGCTTAGTCCCGGTCTCAGACTCCTGGGTGAGGTCTAGCTGGAAAATGGCGTGCGATCGTGACGACTGCTCGTTCATCTGGGTCAGACCCACTTTCCTACGTTCTGAGCCCCTGGCCAGAGCCTCAAAGAGGTCCTCTGACGAGACCACGTACCGCTTGGTGAGATGGCGCACGTGGACCCCGTGCGGGTCCTCGTGGATCGCCAGCGGGGACTCGTCGGGCGATAGCAGGTCCCTCACCTGCTCCATGTAGATCTCCATGTACGAGACACTCAATTGGCACGAGGCGTCGGCCTGGGTGAAGAGGTCTGCCGCGAGACGGGGGATTATACCCCGGAGGGGCCCGCTGAGACTGGGGCCCATCATCGTGTGGGTCTTGCCCGAGCCGGTCTGGCCATAAGCCAGCACGGTGCCGTTGTAGCCAGCGAGGAAGTCCTGGACTGTCGGCAGCACGCAGTAGTGGTAGAGCTGCTCCTGGGTCGAGGCGCTGTCAAAGACCTTGTCGTAGGCAAAGGTCTCGGCTTGCCAGGCCACCGAGGACTCTGCCGTCCTCCACTGGCCCTCGTTGGCGGCGGGCCGGAACCGCACCACCACCTTGACGTTGTCGTGGGTCCTCGAGCCCGCTGAGGAGAGCTTCTCGGTGGGCTGGGCCCTAGTGGGAGACGCGGTGGGCCGGGTGCGCCTCTTGGGCATCGCTGGCGAGTTTTGTAGGGAGCTCATTGTGGAGCCTGGAGAGATTGGAGAGATTGGAGAGATTAGTAGAGATGGGACGTAAACACCACTATCAACACGCAGAGACGCGCCGCGCCTCATGTCTGGCTATACGGGGCGCGTACATGACATCACGCAGCTGAGACATCTGTCAGTGCCGATCTTCGGCATCAATTGGTGCTGGGAGGGCGGTGGCAAGGTGCTGGAGTAGTGGCTCGCTGTGTATTTGTTGCTGGCGGGGCTCTCTATATATGTCCCGCTCCACTATCGCTTCAGCCTACTCACCTGGGACACCTGCCAGTGCCGATCTTTCCCATCAATTGGTGCTGGGAGGGCGGTGGCAAGGTGCTGGGAGTACTTTGTGGGGCCGGCTGTGTGTATTTGTGGCTGGCGGGGCTCTTTATATATGTCCCGCCTCCCCCCTACTCCCGCAGCCTCTTAGTCTAGCCTCTTAGTCTAGCAGTCTAGCCTCTTAGTCTAGCCTACTAGTATACCAGTCTAGTCTACTAGTCTAGCCCACTAGCCCACCAGTCTAGCCCACTAGCCCACTCGCCTAGCCTACTAGTCTACCAGTCTAGCCTGCTAGCCCACCAGTCTAGCCTGCTAGCCCACCAGTCTAGCCTACTAGTCCACCAGTCTAGCCTACTAGCCCACCAGTCTAGCCTACTAGCCCACTCGCCTAGCCCACTAGTCTAGCCCACTAGTCCACCAGTCTAGCCTACTAGCCTACCAGTCTAGCCTACTAGTCCACCAGTCTAGCCTACTAGTCCACCAGTCTAGCCTGCTAGCCCACTAGCCCACTCGCCTAGCCCACTAGTCTACTCGTCTAGCCCACTAGCCTACTCGTCTAGCCCAGTCTACCACTCTACTCTACCAGTCTAGCCCACTCATCTAGCCATTGTATCTAACGAATCTCCACGTCGTACACCACAAACGGCTCATACTCCGTATCGACGATCGAAGCGTACTCCCCGAGCTGCGAGTCCCTCGTCACCTTGCCCTTCTTGTCCACACTGAAGGCTGCGCCGCCAAGGTAGCCAAACTCGTCAAAGAGCTCCTTCTTGGCCTGCGCCAGCAACTTGGCTGGCACCCTGATGAGGGCCGTGATAAAGTCGGGTGGCAGCCCGTATCTCAGCACGCTCTCCACAAACACCCGCACAGCCTTGATGTGGAACCAATTGGAGGTGATGTCCGAGTAGGCTGCCTTGGCGAGTCTGATGAGCTCGCCCTTGAGCCTGTTTTCCGCCTGGGCAGCCTGCTCGTGCTCGCGCCGCATCTCCGTCAGGGCCTCCTCAGAGTAGACAAAGTCCCTCGGCACAAAACGGCGCTCCCGGCACGCCTGGTAAAAGTCTGGAAGGTACTTCTTGAAGAGGGTTGTGGAGTAGAGAACAAAGTCCCTGTCGTCAGCCACCTCCTTGGCTGACCGTGGCACCACCATCTTGACGAGCGACTCGTAGCTCTGGAGGTACTCCTCCTTCAAAGACTTCGGCACAGCCACGAGAACAGTCTGCAGATGCTCCGATCCAAGCACAAAGTCCTCTGGTCTCACCACGTCGTGCAACGACCTGACACTCAGGTCTCCAGTCTGCTTTCTCTCGGCAGCTGCCAGGTTGGACTTGGCCGTGTTGTAGTTGGCGTAGGCGTTTCTCACGTCGGCATCGAGCTGGAACGCCTCGTCAGACAGTGCACTGATGATCTCCTTCAATGGCTTGTCGATGCGGAACTTGGCGCTGTTCCAGGCAAATCCCTCGGCGTAGTCCGTCACGTACTTGTCGTTCACCTTCTTGCTCGAGTTGACCAGTGGCATGTTGCCGTCGTAGAGACTCGCCAGAACCTCCAGCACTTTGGCCACGGCATTGCCCAGCTGCTCGTCAATCTTGTGCAACTCCTCACTCTGCAAGACGAGCGAGTCCAGAGTGCCAATCTTGAACTGTGGTACGGTGAGTCTGTGCACGGAGGCACCCCCCTGGATAAGGCTGCGCTCGAGCCATGACGCCACAGGCACTGCCGACGACGACGGCGCAGCGTTGGAGGGAAGAGATAGCAGAAGGTAGTGAGCTAATGCGTCCGACATGGCGCTGGATTGGCTGTTATCGTGAATTGGTGGAATTGGCGAGCTATCTCGGGGAACGCATCGAGCGTCTTCGCGGAAGCGTGCCCGAACCGCCCGTGGTGTCTGGGCGGCGCCGCCTCCTGCAATTTTTCACACCGCATGAGATGAGATGCCCTGAGGTTACAATGAGCTCGAGCCTGGAGGTAGGTGTCTGATCGTCGTGTTGCGGTGTACTAACATCCAGGAACGTCTCAAGAGGAACTCCTCAGCATTCGATGGGCTGCTGTCGCTGATCCCCGCAAAGTACTACTACGATGACGATACGCAGGAGCAGTGGAAGGCCAAGAAGCAGACCAAGACCGAACAGAAGCAAAACAAGAGGGACAAGCTAGATCCTGATACCGTGACAGAGTCAGAAAAGTCTGGTTCTGCAGCTGATGTCCAGAAGAAGCGGGCCAAGACCGCTAAGCCTGCCGTGATACCGGGGAGAAAGTTGCAAGAGACACAAGAAGCCAAAGTGACACAGGAGCCTCTAAAGCCTGTAAAGCAAGATGAGACAACTAGTAGCGACTCGCACGAGTCCGATGAAGACGTGAATATGATCTTTGATGACGAAGGTAACGAGGTGGAGAGAGAAACTCCAGCGTCTAGCAGCAAGTCACCAGAGCTCACGGAGGAGGAGAAGCTAAAGAAGGAGGAGGCCCTGAAGGCGCTAAAGGATAAGCTCCAGAGCAAGATCAACAATATGAGAGAGAAGCGTAAGGCTCCAGGGTCCAAGGCCACTGGTGCACCTCAATCCAGAGAGGCGATTTTGGAGGAGAGAAGAAAAAAGGCTGAGATGAAGGCTGAGAAGAAGAGAAAGCTCAAGGAAATGCAGGCCGCATCAGACGACGAGAGTGCAGAGTCTGAGGATGAGGAGGAGGAGAAGACTAACGACGATGTCATCTTCCAGAACATTGTCTTTGACGACAAGACAAGGGCTACATCAGACTTGCAAAACGTACGCGTTAATAAGAAGAAGGGTCCATCGAAAAAGGACTACAAGGCTCACCTGAAGCTGTTGGAACAGAAGAAGATGAAGCTGGATGCTTTGGAGGAGGACCAGAAGGCACAGGCCACGGAGAAGGACAAGTGGAGTCGAACGATGGCTGCTGCCGAGGGCCAAAAGATTAAAGACGACGAGAAGCTGCTTAAAAAGGCACTCAAGAAGAAGGAGGCACAGAAGCGCAAGTCGGAGATTGAGTGGCAGGAGCGTAAGGACCATGTACAGAAGATGGTGTCTGCTAAGGTGGAGAGAAGAGAACAGAACCTGGAAATCAGAAAGATGAACAAGGGAGTGAAGCGCAAAAACCAGATGAAGCAGCTGAGAAAGTTCAAGACAAAGGTTGCGCCTAAGCGGCCAGGGTTCGAGGGGAGAAGATCTCGCAAGTGAAAAAGTGGATAGGCATCTAATCATGGCATGACATTGTATTTACAGTGTATTCAAACCTCCTCAAGACACCTTCTAGGTACTACACCTTTTGAGGCCAGAGGCGTACCGTTCCCATCCACCATTTGCACGAGACACCAACCATCGTGGTGGCTCGTTAGAACCTTGCAGTGCTCGCCGCGTTCTATTGTAAGCTCATCCTCCAGAGCCTTCACGTGTGGAGATATCACCACATATAGCTTGCCCTCATCCGCCATTCTGTCGTAAACCCTTTGCTCGAGCCGTTCCAGCGTGGGCGGCTTCTCAGGCAGTGGCTTGTTGCTTCTCTTCTTGGGTACAGGCTGCATCTTGGGCACCTTCACCTTGGCGGTGCCTGGGAATTGGGGTGGGTAGTTCCCCAGTGTAGAGGACTCTGGCTTGTAGGTTATGACCGGGAAGTTTGCGAGGACTGGGGAATCATCCTGTCTGCCTCGCCGAAGCTCCCTGGATGCCACGTGGGGTGAAAGAGGCTCAGACTCCTCGTCCCACACCTCAGCTCTCTTCATGAACCAACGGCTCAGTGGAGTGTTGAGGTTCCACTTTGCGTAGAGGGAGTCGTGCGAAGGCTGGGCAGGAGGCTCAAAGGGGTTCTCCATCTCTCGCTGAGCCTTGAACGAACCACCCTTGTAGTGTTTCTCACCAAGTGACTTCTTCCCCCTTCTCCGGTACAGCATCCAGCAACATAGCACCAATAGCACTGCGCCGATAACACCGACAGGTATACCTAGCGCAAGCCCCACGTTGTTGCTGGGCCTGGAGTCCTCCACTATCCCACCTAGGTCGCCGCTCGTCTCAGAGCTCTGTGTAGGCTCCGGCGCTGAAGAGGTTGTGCTGGACCGGATCGTAGATATCGTGGACATGAGGTATACGTCGAGAATGCCTTCCACTATCGCTGTCTGTGTGACTCTAACCTTAGTTGTGACCGTCGTAAAGATATCGTCCGTCACAGTGGTGGTCATACACTGGAGAGCAGGATGGGTACTAGTGGGTAGTTATAGCTTTTCTACGCGTGTGTCAGATGCGTTTTATATGTTTCAGATGTTCTGGGCCCTGGAAAGCCCGCGCATACGTCACAGCGCGTACCGCTCTGCGGGTGTCCCACTCCTTGGACTAAATACAAAGATGACACATTGAAGAAACTCACGAGCGAATCATCGTTTGTCTAGATCTTTTGTGAATGGCTTATTCTTTTTTAGCACGCCTGCGATTCGAGCTGGGCGGTAAGAATGACGCAGGTACCAGATTTTTTTTTTTTTTTTTTTCGCTGATGCACTCACTACATTGCGGAGCTCATAAGAATCTATTAAGTCGTGACTCAATCGTAATAGTGGCCATTAGCAATGAACCGGATCATGTACTCGTCAATGTGGCCCACTCCGTCGTCATCCTGGCCAAACTCGCCACCGTCCTGCTCGCCGTTCTCATCAAAGTCCTGCTGGTCGAGATCGGTCTCCTTCATCGCCTCTTTAGCAGCCTTGGCATCCGTCTCATCCTCTGCCTGGGCAAGTGCACTGTTGAGGTTGGCCGTGTCTCCAAAGAGAGGCTTCGAAGTATCGAGCCCTTCAGCGCTTTCATCGCCGAGCAAGTCGTGCACAGACAGCTTGCTAAAGTAGTCTGTGGTGAACTCACCCTCTTGGATAATCACGTTATCAAGGTGCCGCTTTTGATTGGCTTTCTTCAAGATGTTGGATTCGATAGTGCCCTCACTCACGAATCGGTATATGTGCACATCTCTTGTTTGACCAATACGATGGCAACGGTCCTGGCACTGCTTGTCCATTGCTGGATTCCAGTCCGAGTCGTAGAAGATGACAGTATCAGCACCTGTGAGGTTGATACCGAGACCACCAGATCTAGTCGAAAGGATGAAGACCGTAATCTTGGGGTCAGAGTTAAACTTCTCGGTCAAAATCTGGCGATCTTCAATCTTGGTAGCACCATCCAGTCTCATGTATCTGATACCCATGATGTTCAAAAACTGCTCCAAGATATCCAACACCTTTGTCATTTGCGTGAAGATCAACGCTCTGTGACCGCCATCTTTCAGTTCTTGGAGTAGCTTGGCCAACTTCTGCAGCTTGCCACAGTCGTATAGCAATAAGCTCTTGTCAGGGAATTGAATAGACAGCTTGGTCTGTAAATTGTGGAAAGGATTTTCAACAGGGGAGTCATTGGAAGTAACTTCATTAGCAAGTTGATTAGACACCGAAAGTTGTCTCATGTTCAGCGTGACAACAGCTGGCGTGACAAAAGCATATCGTTCGATCTCGCCCTTCATCGAGAAAATTCTTGACTTCAAAGGTTTGATGAGCTCTTCAGAGCAGGAGGCCTCAATGCTCAAAGGATTGATGATTTGCAAACTTTTCACCAAGCTTGAACCGTACACCGGTCTCTTATCGCATCTCAAATTGTTCAGGTACAGACTCTGCTGAAGCTGACCCAAGAGGGCAAGCTTTTGCGTGTATGTGTTGTGCTGGTAGAATTGCTTCAAGTCACTATAATTTGGCTCCACTTCGCCAGACAATTCCAGTTTAAGCTTTTCCACCTGTTCCAAAAACAAAGATGAAGACTTGATCTTATGAATTGTGTCAGCGTGTAAAGTGTTCAGATCCTCCTTTTCGAAGCACGCAAACTTCAAGTTGAGCACATCCAGGTCAACTTCAGTGTCTCTTTTCTTTGCATTCAGATGGCGTAGGACAATATCGTTGGTGGCCTCGTATGGGGTGATAACAGACTTCGAAACGACAAAGGAGGTCAGAATTGGCCTCTCTTCAAAGAGATCAGGGTGATTACAAACCTTTCTCAGCTGCATCAAGCAGTTGATGATGGAAATGTAGTTGGAATTCTTCAGCATCTCTCTGGTGTCGCTTCTCGCCAAGTACTCGTGGTACAATTTGTACTGCCGCTTAGAAAGGCGGCAGTAAACAATGTGCTCGTACTTACCAGGCATCTGAGACTCCACATCAGCTTTCAGACGACGTAGCAAATATGGTCTAAGCACTTGGTGGAGCTTGGCCACGGTCTGCTTGGACTCAGCATCAACATGCCCACTTCCACCTTCGATAATCTTGTCAACGGGCTTTCCGAACCACTGTTGGAAGTCCTCAAGATTGGCAAATCCAGCTGGCATATTCTGTGTTGCCCTCGTAGACGGCATGAGAAAGTAAAGTAACGACCAAAGCTCCATGATATTGTTTTGTAATGGAGTACCTGTCAATAACAATCTGTTGTCTGTGTTGAAGTTGAGGAGAGCGTTCCAACGATTGGATTTGAAGTTTTTGATGTTGTGAGCTTCATCCAAGATCATGTAACTCCATCTTTTTCTCTTGAAAATCTGCTGATCTTGGCACACCAGTTGGTAGGATGTAATGCAAACATGGAATGTGTCAGGCTTGTTCCAGCCCTTTCTCTTCTCCTTTCTTTGCTGAGGAGAGCCATAGTAGACCATAAGCTTGAAACCCGGTGCAAATCTTTTGAATTCCATCTCCCAGTTCAAAAGAACAGATGTGGGAACAACAATTAAATGAGGACCCCACACGCCTTTGTAAACAGCCAAATAGGAGAGCAAACTGATTGTTTGGATTGTTTTACCAAGACCCATCTCGTCCGCCAAGATGCCATTAGTACCATTATTGTACAGACTAGCCAACCAATTGAGGCCCTGTTTCTGATAATATCTCAAGTTTCCTCTCAAAAGTAGGTCGGGAACGGGAACGTCAATGACTCCACCCTCAGCCACCTCAGAAGTTGAAGCGTCTTTGAGTTCGTTCGCCCGCTTAGACTTATCAGGTTCCGGGGAGGAGTTAGGGGTCGACTTTGCCTTGTCTTCCTCGACATCATCTTCTTCCCCTGCGCTGGTCTCTTTTTCCTCATCAGAGTATTCAACGTCATCCTCCTCCTTGGCAAAATTGCCAAAGAGTGATGCCAACCCGTTCGAAGCTCCAGATTCTTGCTCTCCTTCAGACGCGCCCTCTGAGTCTTCTTCGGAATCCTCATCCGAGAGAGCATCAGATCCAGAGTCCATCGAAGTGTCGCTATCCAGTAACGAGTTATGATCTTCGTTTTGCTCAGCCTCTATAGCTTCCTTCTCTGTGGCTGTCAGTTCGATAGGGGTTTCCTCGATCTGCATTTCCTCCTTCTCTGTCTCTGGCTCTGTTTCTTCAACTGCTGTGGTCTCACGTTCTGTGGCTGTAGCCTCACTAACCTCGTCTAAATTCATGCTCTCGAGATGGGCATACTTCAGTTTCAGCTGCTCAATCGACAACTTGGAGTCATCCACATCTTGGAGGGCCTCACCGTCGAGTTCTTCACTCAAATTACCATCATCTTCTTCCTCCACATCTGAGTCCCGCTTCGTAAGCTGAGCCTCCAGCAGCTGAGTAGAGTGCTCCAGCATTTGCGAAAGATGCTCCTTACCTTTAATCCTTTTGAGCTCTTCGAGCTCTTGCTTTTTCAGGATACGGAAGGCTTTTTCAGCCAAAGTCCATCTTTTTTTGACAGCCTGAATAGCATTTCTGGCCAGGGCCTTCAAGCGTCTTTCCTCCTCCTTTTGCTTACGTTCTTCTGCACCTGCCAATCTTTTGAAGTGTGACTCAATCATTTGTGATACTTTTCTAGCTCTCTGGATCCGCGCTCGTCTTGAATCTCCAATAAGCTTGGACATATGCATAGCTTGCCCCACAAGGTGGTCCTGATGAGTATATGTGTTTTTGAGAGGATCTCTGAATGGTTGAGGCGGTGGCACCTTCGTGATATTGAACTCGCTATCCACGTCAATCACATCGTTTTGTACGGCACGCTTCAGCCTAGCCACGAGATCTCTCGTCTCCTGAATGTAATTGTCATACTCCTCCTGTGTCATATCTTCACTAAGAATTTTGAAAGAGTCAAGATAATCCTCCAAGGACTTGAACTCTGGTTTTGCAACATGCGCAGGATTAGTGATGGTTGGCTCAGGTGGACCTAGCTTCAAAACCAGTTTGGAGACATGGAATCCTAGGGGATCAGCCTCTAGGTCCGAATCGATAGCAGACTCCTCGGCTTCATCTTCTTCCTCGCTGTCTTCACTATTGTCATCTTCATCTTCACTTTCCCCGCTTTCATCATCACTATCGTTGAGCTGGCGTGAAGTCCGACCCTTTGTTGTTGCTGCCTTGGCTTTAGGCAAGCCTGGTCGACTTTTCCGAGATTCGGGAGTGTTGGATTTTGACGATTTTGCAGTAGAAGTCAGCACAGCGGACTTCGACTGCTTCTTTTTGGACTTCGAGATAAGGAAGTGATCCTTGTAGAACTTGGAAGGGTTTAGCGTTTCCTCTAGAAACTCAGACTGAGCCTCCTCCACCTTGGGTCGTAGTGGGTTGACGGTTACCCTGGAGCTGTGTCTCGATCTTCTGCTGGAGCCATTGGCTGCAGAATTATTGGCAGGCTCCTCTTTCCACAAGTCGTAGTTCTCATCAACGTAATCTTTGAAATACGCTGAATGAGGCGCTTCTGGGTCCCACGTAGCTAAGGATGTGAATCTTTCCAAGTGAAAGAGCTCAGATGTGAGTAGTTGGTGGTGCGCACTGAGCCTCGCTAATTGCTGGGTAGGCGTTAGCTTTTTGTTCTTCTCCTGGTATCGCTTTAGAGCGTCAGTGTTTTCGATGAAGGTCTCCCCATCACTTCGTACAGTCTTAGACTCCGCGTGTGCCTGATTGGAGGCATTACCATTAGGTGTAGATGGAGCACGTCTCGAGTTCTCAAAATAGTTGACTGTTGTTTGAATTCTCGAGGACTTGCGTCTCTTTGTGGGTGTTTCCTCACTCTCACCGCCACTGGGAGTTGATCCTGCACGCTTCACGGGTAGTGCCGCGGGCGAAGCGGATTTTGCCATTCTGTCCTCTTGAGGGAAGGATCAGAAGGTTATATATACAGAAATGGGATTTGAAATGAGGAGCGCTCGTGGAGTGGCGAGTGCAAATGAATCAAGTGTGTTCCAGAAGTTGGTTCTCGCTGCTCGCTATGATTTTGATAGGGCGTAGTTGTGGAGTTTTTGGGCGGCACACAATTTCGCCCCGGGACTTGCGCGAAACGCGACTGGAAAAACTCGAAAAACATCCCAATCGGGGAGTTACTGGAAGGGGGGATGAGTCGTGTCTCTACTCAACACTTACCTTTAAATTCGGCTGGGACCACAGAGCGCCCATACCAGTTTCGCCAAAAGATGCTCAGGATGCTCTCTGGTTTCACCAGCGCTCTGGACTGACTCAGAGCGCCAAATTTAAATGTACTGTAGTCAAGCCTGCCGGGACAGCTGAACACACTCCATCATCGTTCGAGAAACTAGAACGGAGTTAGGCTAAAGATATAAAAGTACACGATGTGTCATATTCTTCGACCGGAGGGTGTAACAGTTCGTATTATCAAAAGTTTTAGTACTCAGTGGTGCTGGTAGATGCTTCTGATCCGTATCCTTCATTCAATCGATCAGAGTTTTCAGACATGATTACTTCTTCGGCCCAATCCGACTCTGGTATGAGTTGATCTGCGAAGGCTGATATAGTGTGGAATGGCAGCACTTCGGTTATGGCTTCGGTTTCATCACTTGTAGGGCGCTCGTCGAACTTCTCGAAGAAGGGCACCTTTTCCCCTGTGGCATCGTTCATTTTATTCAGTTGCACTGTCCCCTCCAAATTGTCAAACTTGAGGCAGCATAAAACAGAGAGCGCAACAGGGCTTAGGGAGTATCTCCTTATACTAATGAGGTGACGAAGGTGCGAGAATACCCGTTCACACCCAACGGAACCTGTGCTCACGGCTATATAGTCCTTCGCTAAGGACCGTAAAAGCGGATATTTTGACGCCAAATCATCGCAGTCCCACATTTCCGATAGCGTTTGAGTAGTTTTCTTTGCCAGGCACATATCCTCTGCTAGTGAGTAACGTGCGTACTCAGCTTTGAGGTCACTAATCACACTTTGATAACTTTGTTTATCGAGTGGAGAGTCTCGTAAGACCTCTCGATGGTGTGAGCCTGATTCATCTTCCGACAATCCTAGGCCACTATGAACTCCAAAGCAGCTCAAGAAATCATCCGAGTTAGGACTCGAACTGGTATTCTGGGCAGTTCTTTCCTCCTGTGCAGACAACAGCGCTTCTTTTTTCTCACGAACCTTTTCATAGAACAGTCTCTGATGGACAAGCGACTCTACTAAGCCATTTTTGACATTTTCCAATAAGTCGGCAACCGATTTTTCAGCATTACGATCAGAGAGACTCTGAACCAATTCTTTCCTTATGCAACCCGACCGAATTCTAGGATCAAGAAAGCACGCAAAGTCATAAGCGTTAACGCAGGACATCGGCCCCAGGTGAGTTTTGAGGTTTGAAAGGCCCTTCTGGATTGGTTCACTCAATGCTGAAGGCAGTATATCGTCCCTGGCCATCTCTCCCAGTTGTTTCCAAAGTGCGTTGACCTGATAAGCGATTGGTATGGTTCCCGATATTCTGCTGCCTTCTTGGGATTCAGCCCACAGAGCGTGTTTGTGAAACGTCTTCAGTATCCACATCATAAGTTTGAGCACCTCAAACTCATCATGGCTAAGGCACTCCTCTTGGGAGAATGAGGCGCTTAATACTCCATTGGAAGCTTTCCTTCTTGAAGTTGCAACCAGCTCCACAAGATCTGGTCGAATCAGAACGATCCTCTCAATCATTCTTAAGACAGATCCCCACCTTGTCTTGACACACGTTAACAATGCGAGTTCTGTCCTATAGGCTTTTTTTTGGATCTTTCTAAGCTCGGCTGTGTATACAGGGCTGTTCTTGATTTTTCTCACGAGGTCGTTGACCTTCTTCATCACTGTATGGAAATGCACACCACGATTATTCACAGTATATTTCAAGGTTTCAAATTGACCGATTTCGCCTGGGTGTCTCTTTGCAAAAAAATCTTGGAGCTCACGTGAAGCACTTCGGGTGATCTTGATGTCAGGGGCCGTCTCCAACAGCGCTTCATCCAAAAAGTGCGTGACCGAAAGAGCAATGATGTGAGCTAAACAACGCACGAAAGAATCATCTCCTTCAAACTGCATCGTTCTTTCCCATGGTGATTTAGGTTGATCCAGCTCTATTGCGGCTTGCTCGTCCAGTAATATTTTAAGCTCAGAAGCGACAGACAAGTTGGCACTTGCTGAATCTCCCACAAGAAGCTTCAGCTTCATGTGGATATCCATCGACTTTAGGTGGTGAAACAACAGCCTTGCCGTATATGTTCCAGTTTGGTCCTGGTTCAAGACATGAATACACAAAACCCGTGAGCGCGTAACAGTGAGCTCTTCACCCTGTGATGTCTTTTCAGAGTAGGCGTACTGCACCAGCGCACAGAGAAACCATCGCTTGGATGGATCCATCCAGCGATCAAAGCACAAAGAGACAGAGTCCGCTTTTTTCAGGTCTGCCTTTAAGTGGAGGCGGTTCTGCTCATACTTTTGCTTCAGCAGTAAAACCACGCGCTTGCGGTCGATAAAGGGACCCGTCCAACCACCGAGTTTCAGCATAGCTCTTAACGGCACATGCTCGGCATATGTGAAAGGTAAACTGTATCTCACAATCTCCTCAAGGATGAGGTCTCTCAGTTCTGACTGTCGCTGCGCGCTCTTCGCCTCCACTTGGACCTCGGCGAGCGAGTGTTCGTGAACGGAAGGGATGTCGGTTTTACGTCTCTTGAGACGAGAATTGATCTCCTGAATAGCGTCGTCCTCATCTACCTCAAAGGTTTCGGTCACGTCAGAGGCCAAGGTTCGCTTCAAATGATAATCCCAAACCCTATTCAAATCTGGAATGTATTCACCGATTTTCTCCGGGGAAGTAGATTGGGAAAACGCCGAGTAGTAGTCCTTATGAGTCGTTGCTAAGTGACGCTCTGGAGACCTATGGCCGCCTCCTTGTGCTGCAAGAGTCGTGGTATAAACTTTGGCACACCCACTAATGAGACACAAGCGACAACGAATGTAGTAGTTCCTACTCTCTTTCTTATTCTTAGGACGGAGAAATGACGGCCCAAAATGTTTCAGCTTTTCATCATTTGGATTTGCGACAAAGTCATTGGCAACTGTGAATTCTTTACTTTGATTCACAACCCTAAAAGCATCCACTTCATTGGGGTGCAAAATAGGCGAGAAAGTGAAGAAATTCCAAACAGAGTCTTTTTGGAGAGTGTGCTCAATGAGGTCTTCTGGGACCATGGACGTGAGTGTGGAACCCTCCATGCTCAGATGGTGGAATGACTAGCCACTTAGAGAGTTAACAAGGCACCGCATATCGCGTCGCGTAAACAGCTTCTATCTTCAATGCCTGAGTGTGCCCCTACCCATGAGCTTCAATTTCGCGCTCTGTGGCCCCAGCCGTATTGGAAAGTGGAGAAACAGGTAGCAGCGTCATTGTCACATCAACAAGGCTACTCTGGGCTTGTCTTAAAGATGCTTTCAAGAGGCCTGCTTCGCCTAACTGGATCAAGACTCTATGTTGGTGCAACACCTGCTGGGCTGCTTTCACGCCGACTACAATCCACGGTGACCCCTAACAGCGCTCCCGCACCAGAGCCAGAGGTTGCGCCAGAGGACTTGACATACCCTGAGGTATCAGATCAGTTATATTATTACAGAGATCCCGATGCCAAATGGGACGACACTCAAAACAGACGTAACTTCGGCGAACCGCTGCCCCTGGACTATGATCTGGTCAATCTGTGGTCCCCGCACTACTATGACCAAGTGAGCAATGGGAAGGCGCTTTTGTTACAACTCAGCTTCTTTGGAGTCGTGGGTGCTTTCAGTGCGATGATGTACTTCTTCTTCTACCCTGAACGCAATGCGGCTCCACGAAGCTTCCCAGAGGGTCTAGCTCGGGATCTCGGTGCACGTGACGACGAGGATGCCCCTCTCTATCGCGTCAGGGTGGACAAGTCATACTGAGATTATCTATCATATTTATTATATTTATCATATTTATTATATTAATTATATTTACCAACTTGTCAAACTTTACGCTCTCTGCAAGTGTTTGAATGTAGTAATGTATTAAAGCGTATGATATGTGAAACCGAAACCAACATTAGTCAGGAAAAAATTATGTATGTGATGTTGTCGTGAGGCATATATATATGATCAAAGAGAAAGCACAAAGCAAACAAAAGCGTCAAGCGTGAGCAAACATGTGCTATAATGTAGTCATGTGTGGAGTAAACGGGAAAAGAACAGGTTGGACGTGACGAGCGTGATAACATGCGACAACTGAAAGCGAACAAGAGACAATTCAAGCAAAAATGTAACCATTGGCAGCAGCATCGATGGCATCAAGTCTTCCATCTCTGGCAGCGATGTACAACTGATCGAGTCTGGATTGTTCGTTAGACTGGCTCCGCTCGTTAGCGAACTGCTGAGTTGCGGTGATCTGCTGGATGCCATACTCACCAGTGAGTCCAGGAATGGTGCCCTGCATTGGAACCTGAGGCAGCTGTGAATGCTGCTCGTACCCGTAGAGGACAGGCATCTCAGGATGAGGTCTGTACTGCTGAGGCTTAGGGTTCGTGTTGGCACGGCCCCAGCTGAGCCTGATACGAGAGTTGCCGATTGGGTAACCCTGCATCTTGGAGATGGCAAGCTCAGCAGAGGCACGGGTGGTGTATTGCACAAACCCGCAGCCCTTTCCAACTGGAATTTTCACATAGGTGATGTCGCCAAATGGCTGGAAGTAAAGTCTCAAATCCTCCTCAGTCACAATTGCAGAGAGGCCACCGATAAAGACAGTTGTATTGTTTGGGTCGGTGTACTGGTTCATCGGAGGCTGGTACTGGGCGTCGAGAGACGACAAGATCTGCTGAGTATGCTGGGGTGGGATCTGTGGCATGGCCTGTAGCTGCTGTGGCTGTGGCTGGATGAATCCACTATTGAATGGAGGTGCTGGCTGTCTCTGTTGGAACTGATTCTGTCTGTTTTTAGGGACAGCAGTCGACACACGAATTGGTCTTCCTTGGAGAAGAATACCCTGCATGTCATTGAGCGCTCTTTGCTGTTCGCTCTCATTGAGAAATCTGACAAAGCCGTAGCCCTTTGACTGACCAGTTTGACTGTCCGTCATAATCTTCGTGGCGGAGACAGATGGGTACTTGGAACCGAAAAGCTCGAAAAGCATAGACTCCGTGACATCCGGAGACAAATCCCCCACAAAAATCGAAATCTCTCCGTGGTTGGCACCTGTGGTTCTAGGAGCGCTTGGGCCGCTGTTGCCACCGGAAGCCCAGTTGAGCTTGAGACTCTTGTTGGTGTTTGGAATGCGGAGCCCATTTTTGGATAGGGCGTCTGATGCCATCTTCAAAGTCGGGAATTCGACAAAGCAGTAACCGGCATTGTATGCTTGGGTATTCATGAGTTTTGGATCCTTGATCATCTTCACATTGACAGGAGGGAAACCGAAGGATTGCCAGATGGACTTGATATGGGACTCATCCCAGAAGGGATCCAACTCACCCATCCAAAGCTGCGCTGAATTGTTGCGAAGGGCAGATTGTTGAATCTGGCCAGCAAATGGTTGTGGCATTTGGTTTCCGTAGTTGTTGTAACTGTAAGACATGGTAGAAAAGCACTAAAGCAGAGAGAACGAACACAAATGGAAGAATGGAAAGCAAAAGAAGTACGCCAAACTAAGGATGAACAAGGGAAAAGCAAACAGAGCGAAGCCGGAAACACAAAGGGAACAAAACACTGATGCAATGAAGTGCTAATTGATGATGCCGCCCTATAGTGGTTGATCTCTTGGTTGTGATGTCACAAGCTTCAAGGGAGAGGATTCAAGGGGAAATGGAGGTGAAGATCAGGTTAGTGGGCAAAGGGTGAAGCGGAAAGGCAACTCTGCTCAAATCCCGAATTGTTTGAGGTCTTTCAAATTGCGTTCCTGGAAGGGTTGTGGCAAATATGGGAAGAGAAGAGAGAAAAAATGATTTCGCAGTGGATTTCCTCAGTGGTGCTAACCCAAAGTCATGCCTAGTCCGCTGGAAAGCGAAAAAAACTAGGCTGAAAAAAGTAGCGTGCGGCGAACGACTATGCAACAAGGAAACGCCGTTTCGCCCCTTGAGTCATTCTACTAGATCTGGCAATAGATTCCCTTGCTCGTAAGGAACAAGGGAGGCTCAATCAGAGGCATTGCCCCAAGCTGAACGAGCCGTCTCGTTTGAGAGAAGGCTCTGGATCTTACGTGCATGTACCATTTTTAGTGCGATCTGTCGCCCTGAAGGTTTGGCGTGGCTGCAACTTCACGGGTCTTGATTTTGAAAGGCTTCTCCTGATCAGTTATACGCTCTTGATAGGGCCTGTTGAACAAATAAGCCATGTAGGAGCTAATAGTTCCCCCATATCCGCTTATAGTCGTCGCCGCTTAACTCCGCCAGACACCTCAACAGCAATCTGCCACTTTTACGCGTGCCAGCCGCAGAGGCGCAACGCGGTAAGCCCACGACTTCGCCCTAGTCTCTTCCTACTCCTCAGTCCCCCAGTCTCCCAGTCCGCGAGAGCATCCAAGGCAGGATCTCATAAAGATTCCAGCACCTCAAAACACCTCACAAACTATTTGCCCCACCAGGTCGAACTCACACGCAGAAGCTATAAAGGAAGATTTCCGAGGCTTGCTACGAGCACAAACACCGGCCTGTGGACTTTCCATATTCTAGTCCGACACATCAGCCTGTACTCCATACAGATTAAACGCTAAGCGTCCACTACTTTCCTTATCAAGACAACATCCGGCATACTGACTCGGACCATCACTGATTTCAACGAGAGGGCCCAACTTGCCACTTTCAGTTAACCGTCTGCTTGCTACACACTCCCCATCTCATGTCGAACGTGGCACAGCTCTACAAACGGACGGAGGTGATCGGACGAGGGAAGTTCGGCATCGTCTATAAGGGGATTCACCGTGCCACAAAGCAGGTGTATGCAATCAAAGTGCTTAACCTGGATACGTCCGAAGATGAGGTCAAGGATGTTCAGCTGGAGATTCAGTTCCTTTCGCATCTCAAACACGTCCCAAACGTGACACACTACTATGGGTCGTATCTCAACGGCACGAAGCTATGGATCATCATGGACTACTGTGCTGGAGGGTCTCTGCGTACTCTGCTGAGACCTGGACGCATTGAGGAAAAGTACATTGGAGTCATTGTACGAGAGCTACTTGTTGCCCTCCAATACATCCATAGACAGAACGTGATACATCGTGACATCAAGGCAGCAAATGTTTTGATAACAAATGAGGGCAAAGTAATGCTTTGTGACTTTGGTGTCGCTGCACAGCTATCCTCGACAAGTTTAAGGAGAAACACAATGGCAGGCACACCGTATTGGATGGCGCCAGAGGTCATCATGGAAGGAACCTCGTACGACGTCAAGGCCGACATATGGTCTCTTGGTATCACAATCTACGAGATTGCTACGGGGAATCCTCCATACTGCGACAAGGAGGCGATGCGTGCAATGCAGTTGATCACCAAGTCAAAGCCTCCCAGACTAGATGGAATGCAGTACTCTGGTCTGCTCAAGGAGATAATAGCACTCTGTCTTGACGAAAACCCAACTGAGAGACTCAGTGCAGAAGAGCTCCAGAAGAGCCGATTCGTTAAGTTCCATAAAAATACTCCCTGGTCTGTGTTGAAAGAGCTCATCTCGAGATATCTTCTTTGGAGAGAGAAGAAATCGTCACGCGAGAGTATCCTGATGAACGTGGAGGACGAGCCAGAGGACAATGAACTGGAGATCAAGTGGGACTTTGACTCCCTCAGCAGTAATGAATACATTCTGGAGAATGATATCAATGTCAGCAATCTCGCCCTGGACGATAGCGATTACTTCAATTTCGGGAACGACTATGACGACGGTGAGGATGAATTCATGACGGGATATCACAATGGATCCTACAAAAACACATACAATCACACGGTCACCAACACGGCTAGCAACACCGTTACTAATACAGTCACAAACACGGCGAACACCGCGGTTGGGTCCACACTTAAGGGCAGTGGTACTCTTAATATCAAGGATGCTCCAAAGTCGCTTCTGCAACTCTTTGAGGAAAATGATATTGAAGAGGATGATGAGGAACAAGAACTCACAAAGACAGTTCCCGCAATGGTGCACCATAATCTCTCACCAACGAATAGCTCCAGAGTTCCGACACCAATTGTGGAGATTGAGATTCCTAGTATGGATGACATTGCAGCAAAGCCAAGGTCACGAGCCAATACACTTGTACACAGCCAATCCACCGCTGTGTTGGAGACTAAAAAGACCCTTGACCCCATACAAAGAAGACCAACCATCACGTCGATGTCGCAACCGCCACTCAACGCATCGGCGTCGGTACCAGCTATCCCACAGCAGGTTCCACAGAGTAGTGCGCCTGGGATGGCGCCTCCAGCCATTCCAAGGTCCACGCCTTCGCCAAAGCGTGAGCAAAGCAATCTCTCCTCACCAGCCAAAATGGGTGGCTTGACATCTTCTCCTTCGAAAACGGGTCTGTCAATGAAGGCGATTTCGTCCCCGAACAATGCGTCGCTTCTACTCCAACCACTAAACGGGGCACAGCAACCGTCTCAGCCACAGCCACTTTCTCAGTCATCACAGCCATCATCACAAACTCAGCTAAAGCAGGTGAAGAGAAATCACCAGAACCTGCGGCTTCAAATGCCAACGCCAACGTCTCTGACATTCCCCAAGCTGCTAAACACCACCTCAAATCTCCAAGAGCAGGACGAGAACGTGAACCAGTTTGGAGTCAACGTCTCCAACGTGCCAATGACCATGACACCCCTCACCGAAAAGCAAAATCCCCACAATGATATGCCAACAGCATCAACTACATCTGCAGCCACACCTGCAGCATCTGCACCACTCCCAAAACGCAAAATGACCAATCCTGGAATGCAATTGCCTACGGTGCCCTTCCTCACACAACGTGCTGGTTCGTCGGTTGGTTCCCACTCGCCATGGGAGGAGAACACGCTGGCAACCACTACTACGTTGGAGTCCCGCGCAGCCCCGAGCGTGGATCTCTCTCTGTTTATGGACTCAGAGTACTCCCCTGAAAAGATGAACGCTGAGATGATGTCTCTGCTCAACGGGCTGAGCGGTGTGCTTGGAGTGATGGAGGAAAAGCTCGCCGCTCTTGGTGAGTAATGCTTACGTTACGACGAAAGGTGTAGATTAACTAGGCATCCACAAACTCTGCGTCATCATCACTGGTTGGGTTGCTAGCCTTTGCATCCAGCGTTTTGGTCTCTTCTGGCTCCTCGGCCTCCTTCTCAAAGTCGAATCCCTCGCTAGACTCCACAACTGGAGTCTCTAGTGGTGACTGTCTATTGGCCACAGGGGTATTTTGCTCTGACACCAAAAGATCATCTTGTGGTCTCAAGTCCTCTGTCTGAATCTGCAGCCCCTCCGTTTTGCCTGTGAGCGTTGTATCCTCTTCCGCCTCATCGTGGGAGTAGTCACCAATAATGTCTTCAACCTCGTCCTCATCAAGAGCCTCTGCAGGGATAATATTCACTGGAGTCTTTGGACGGACCTGATTCACTAGTGGCGAGGACTTGTATGCTGAATCAGCCTCTGGCTTTGCCTCGAGCGAGTCTGTGGAGCTGTAGATAGACGTACGGTTCTTTCTATTCTCGATCGACTGGTAGACGGTATCCTCCGTTGATGGTGTAATTGCCGTCGTGACGACATTTGCTTCAATGTCCCAGATGCCGATATGCGACCAGAATAGTTTCGCTCTGAGTCTGCAAACCTCTACCCAGGCTTTCTTCACCACTGCGTCATTCTTGAGATCCCAGATGTCTGTCTTGAGAGATCTCAGGAAAGCAAACAGCTCACAGCAGCTCCGCAGACGGAACAGACAGTAGCTACACAACGGGTACTGGTGTGTCACGGGCGATCCCAGAGTGTCCTTGGAGGAGACCTTCATCACGTACAGCCTCGAGTGCTCTAAAATGTCATTTCGTGACTCGCCACAGAGTGCACATGGCTGCTCCAGGGCAACAGGAGGACTGTGCGCTGGGTAAGAGTACAAACTGGACTGGACGTCTGTCTCCTTCACCTTGTTGGCCTGGAAATTGAGTCTATAAGTCTCGTTGATTCCCGAAACTGGCTCAATTGAAACACGGCCATCGATGATGGCGCTCACAGTCGAGCGCTTGTTGTAGAAGGCTACACCTGGGGCAGAGTCCATTCGGAGAGCTGGATCGACATCCTCGAGGATAAGCTTCTTGATGAACTTGGTATCGGTGTCCCTCATTGTGTCGTAATCCTTGAGTGTCTTGACGAAGCGTTTGAACTCACCATAGAGCTTCAAGTCGTAGCGCATCGCGTCTATTGTGGGCGAGTAGAGCACCTGCTTTTGCTCCACTATGGAGCTCCTCTGCGGTGTCTCGTCTCGGGCATGCATCATCTCCCTCAACACTGTCAGCTGGCTCTGCAACCCCTCTATAACGTCATCCTTCTCCTTGAGCTGAGCTAGCAGGCTATCGTTCTTGATACGGAACTCGTCTGTCTCGTGCCTGGCCTTGCTCACCATATTGTCGGCCTCGCCAAAGAGCTTCTCCGTGAGATCTGTGAGTTCCTGCTCCAGGTTCGAGGCCTGCTCTTTGTACGTATTCTTGGCAGTGATCTCTGTGCTCAGCTTCTGCTCGAGTCCCTGAGTGCGCGTGATGAGCTGCTGGTTCTCAGCCATCAACACTTTGTTTCGCTTATCAGTGGCATCCCTCTCACTCGCCTGTGTCTTGAGTTGCTGATTCTCCCTTTCGAGATGTGCTATGCGGCCTTCCAGGTGTGACTGCTTCTCAACAGACTCGATCAGCTGAGTCGACAGCGAAGTCACCTGTAGTGAAATGCGCTTGCTCTCGTCGTCTGACATGATGAGATGCTATAGTGGGGAGGTCCCGAACCAAGTAGTGTGTTCCGCGGAGCCAAAGGCTTGTACGCGTGTAGACAGTCCGTGATGTAGAGCCCCTGTTGGTGCAAGGGAAAGGTTAAACAATTGATAGACCTCTGTCCAGATTCGGACGTTACCAAAACGCTCCTCGAAGAGCACAACGCGTAACAATCTCGCGAAATGGCAGCGCGATCGCGCTGGTTGGCGGAATGAGGAAAAAGCCGACAAGCCCAAAACAGCGGTTCTAAAGTTGAGGCAAAGTCTTGGGAGTTTGACGCCACTGAGAGTCGGAATTCTGAACGGCTTAGCGAGTCTTGAGCACAAGGGCCTAACCGCTGTGTGGCGATCCACTTTATTCGTAACCGCCGTGAGCTGCGGCGTTATACTCAACACTCTATCTTGACAGCTCCACATCGGCCTACCGCATAAACGCCGCCCAGAATCGTATGAAGAAACGTGAGGACACGAGGCGGGCCGCCTCTGTGCGCTCCAATGCCAGCGATGCCACGTCGCATTTGGCTGGGCCGTCCACCCCTCACAAGTCATCAGGGGGCGGATCGCTGCTCTCTAACTTCAGGAAGCTCTCCAACATGGGCTCGCGGTCCGAGGAGCCTACCAATGGCACAAGCAGGTACCAGATATCGAATCCTCAGCTCTTGCAGTCGTCTGGATCTCTCTCGTCGCGGCGATCTGTGGATCTCTTGCACGAACCGAAGCGGAGACAGCCGAGCATGAGCTCCACCTACTCGGCCCAATCGCATTCATCACTGTCACTGAGCAAATCAACAACACTCAACCAGACAAACTTGTCAAGCTATGATACTCCTCCATCTCCGGACCACTCAAGGCGCTCCTCGCAATGGACTTTAGACGAGCACAAAACGCCCAAGAAGAGCGCCTTGCAGAGAATCACCACAAACACCTCAATTCTATCGCAGACACCCGCCGCCATGGAGGACTTCCACTTGGAGCAACCCAAAGAGTCGTGGGAGATTGATGAGATGTTTGAGCAGTTGATGACGAAGCGTGACTTCCGGTCCCTACCCGATGCGGCGAAGCAACAGATGAAGGAGTACCCAATCCAGAAAAAGTGGATGCTGATCTACCAAGATGCCCTTTCTGAGAGAAAGAAGATGGAGCGGACACGCAAGAGCGGTGAAAGTCCCACGACGCCGGAATCATATGTGAGACTGCTGATGGACAAGTCGATCACTGCAAGACAACTGGGCAATCTTTGGGTGAGTTTGCGTACGGAGCCTGTGGACTGGGTGAACGATTTCATCAATGCACAGGGTCCAATTGCATTGGCCAATGTCTTGCAACAGCTGCACACGCGCTCTACCACTGATTTGCTGAACGATGAGTTCCTTGAAAAGGAGACGTCCATTATCCGCTGTCTCCGTACCATTATCAACAGCAAGAGTGGTGCCAGCTATGCCTTGGACTCTCGAATTGTCGTACCTGCAATCACAGGAGCGTTGGTATCCTCGAAACTTGCAACGAGAAAACTTGTCACCGACATGCTCAGTTTCTTGGCTCACTTTGAACCACCTGAAGGTTATGAACAGGTGCGGCATGCAATGTTCACAAGCTCCGGCGACAACATTCACTTCCAGGCAAGAGCTCTTGATAAGCGCAATTCCATGATTGGTGGATCCATCCCTCACACCACTCTAACTCGACTTGAGCAATGGCTTCTCGTTGTGGAGCAAACCATGGAAGGTCGGGGCAAATTGGGGTCGATGGTGGGGGCCAGCGAGGAGTTAAAGGTGAATGGCGAATCCCAGTTGATGGATTACGCTCTAGGCACCATGATTCTCATCAACGCCTTGGCGCAAGGCTCTCACGATCTCGAAGTGAGGACACACATCAGAGCGCAGTTGAAGTCCGGCGGGCTGCAGAAAATCTTCAAAAAATTCCACTCTCTTCAAAGCGACTTGATTGATGACAAAATACGTGAGTACGAAGACTCTGAGGCTGAAGACTACGACGCCCTATTGACCGCGAAGCGGATTGGCGGTGATGTCGATTTCAATGATCCGGTATCTATGGTGCGGAATATATGGCAAACCATTCAGAAGACTGATTCCGAAAACTATTTTGTGTCCGCCATCCAGCATTGGTTCATGTACCAATCAGATCCAACCCGCTCGCCAGACTCAGCAGACTTTGTGCGGTCCTTCCGTTTGATTGATGGCTTGATTTCCAACCTCTCCTCAACCACAAACGAGGACTCAGCGCTAGGTGTGGCCATACACAAGTTGAATGATGGATTGCAAACTGACGATATGGCTCGTCGTGCCATAAAGGAGTCGCGCGAGGCAAATAAAAGAGCGGAGGAAGCCATTGCAGAACGTGACGAGCTGGCTAGACAGATATCCCTCGGTACTGATGGCATGCTCTCCAAGTTGACAAACGAGCTCAAAGAGCAGGAGATTATCCTTTTGAAGCAGCGCAAACTGAACGAGGAGATCAGTGCAGAATTGGAGGAGACTAAAAGGAAAAGAATTTTGGAAAAGCACGAGCAAGAACTTGAGATGCGTGAGATGTTAATCCTTTTAAATAATGCGAACGAGTCTTCAACGCTCAGTGGCAATGAAGAACTCATCTCGAAGCTCAAGGGTAAATTGTCACAAAAGAAGACTCAACTACGCAATGAGAGCAGACGCTTCGGTGCATCTGTCGAGCCTAACACAAGACTGCGTGCTCTGCGTGATAAAATGGAGGACATTGAGCAACAGGCCAGAGAACTGGAAATGACAAACTTTGAGGAGATGCAGAGGTCGAGTCCATCTCAAGGTAGTATCTTGTCTTCGCCTCCGAAGGAACCAGTAAGAGCGCCAAAGAAGGAAGACCTTTCAAAGCTGGAGGAGCTGAAACGTCAGCTGGAATCTCTGCAAGAGGATTCGAACGACATCCTGAAGTTCGACCTCGATGCGAAGCAAAAGGAGCTGATGAACAAACAGAAGTTAATGGCGATGGAGAGGCTCAAAGAGCTCCAGACTAGGTTCCAAAACTTGAATATTGACTTCTCAGCTCCAGGTGCGCAGGATGGATCTGCATACCGTACATTGGATCCGAAGCTCGATGCGCAGTTGAATGCTGAGATGGATGAGATAGAAAAGCTCAGCGAGCAGTTGCAAGGCCAACTTGGCCCAGAAGAGGAGACGTTGCAGCTTCCTTCAAAATCCTTCTTGGAGAATCTCGAGGCAAAGTATGTTCGTGGGCAGAAGGATGTCGGAAAGGCCTCGTTCAGTTACAGACCTGCTGTTGCTGACAAGATCAGACACAGCAGGGGTTTCGAACCAGCATTCCTTAAGGAGTTGTCCTCCTCAGTGGGCAAAGTGGAAGCTATTGAATCCGGTGAGGCTGCAGATGAACAGACAGAGACAAAGAGCAAGCCTCCTGCAATGGCCCTTCCACAGCCTAAGCTGAAGAGTGAACCTTCTCCACCAGGTCTCACTCCTATTGCTGAGTCACCAATCGTCGCTGCACCACCGCCACCACCACCACCACCTGCACCACCGCTTCCACCTTCTCTAGGAGGCTCTGGTGCTCCTCCACCACCGCCACCCCCGCCTCCTCCATTCTTGGGAGGATCAGGAGCGCCGCCACCGCCGCCACCACCTCCGCCACTTCCATCTGGCAAGTCCAAGTCTGTTGGCCCTTCACCAGTCATGCCTCAATCACCTTCCATCTTCGACAGCTATCCTAGACCAAAAAAGAAACTCAAACAGTTGCATTGGGAGAAGGTTGAATCTTTGGAGGATTCCTTCTGGGAGAGCCGTGCTTCCAATAAGGTGGCTGAAGAGTTGCTGAACAAGGGTATCTTTGATGAGTTAGAGAAGATCTTCCCAGCCAAGGAGATCAAACAAATCACCAAGCGGAAGCCGGGCGAAGTTGCGAAGATCACGTTCTTGCCTAAGGACATTTCGCAGCAGATGCAAATCAACTTGCACACTTTCAATGGATTGAGCGATGAGCAGCTTGTCAACAAGGTGTTGAGGTGCGACCGCACTGTGCTGGAAAACATTGCAGTGATTGAGTTCTTGGGTAAACAAGAATTGTGTGACGTTCCAAACACACTTGCCAGAAACTTAGAGCCTTACAGAACTATCTGGGACCGTGGATCGGGTAAACTCCCCGAGAAGGATCCTAGTGAGTTGGACAGATCTGATCGGGTGTATTTGGAGCTGTTCTACAACTTGCAGGAGTACTGGTCTTCCAGAATGCGCGCCCTACGTGTCATCACCACGTATGAAAAGGAGTACTCTGATCTTGTTCACAAATTGAGAGCCATTGATGAGGCCACAGAGAGTATTTCGAATGCTCAGCACTTGCGGCGGGTATTTGACATTATCTTGGCAGTTGGTAACTACATGAACGACAACTCAAAGAAGGCGCAAGGTTTCAAGCTCAGCACCTTGCAAAGATTGACCTTCATGAAAGACGACAAGAACAGTATAACTTTCCTACATTACGTGGAGAAGATTGTCCGCCAAAACTTCCCAGAAGAGGAGCACTTTATCGAGGAGCTCGACAAGGCTTCGGATGTGGTGAAACTCTCAGTGGAGCAATTGGGCAACGACTCCAGGGACTTCACCAATAGCATTAAAAACGTTCAGGCTTCGATTGATGTCGGCAATTTGAGTGACTCCTCCAAGTTCCACCCTAACGACAAGGTGTTGTCCAAGGTACTACCTGTTTTGCCTGAGGCAAAGAGAAAAAGCGAACTTCTCAAAGATCAAGCACACATCACTATGTCAGAGCTTGAAAAGCTTATGCGTTACTTTGGAGAAGATCCAAGTGACTCTTTTGCCAAGAACTCATTCTTCAAGAAGTTTGTGGACTTTGTCAATGATTATAAGAAGGCTCGTCGTGAGAATCTCGTGAGGGAAGAGGAGGAAAGAATCTATGAGCAAAGAAAGAAGCTTCTCGAGAGTGCCAAGAAGACGGCATCCGATGCTGAGGCCAATGCAGAGGATAGTGGCGAAAACGTGATGGACGCGTTGTTGGAGAAGTTGAAAGCAGCAGGGCCTGCTAAGGGCCAGGCTTCCAGTGCCAGAAAGAGAGCACAGGCTCGCCGAAACCTGATGATGGTGAGGCAGGATGAAAGGGGCGAAGGCGACTCGGAAAGCGAAGGTGTCGACTCTATGGATGCATCTCCTTCGAAGGGAGCTACGCCTATGAGCGATACCCCATCTGACGCCAATTCTGTTGCTGAACCGTCAGAAGACGATGTCGGTTCGAGGGCCAGAAGCTTGTTGCAAGGATTGAGAGGCAGTGGAGCATCTGAGCGCAGTGAGGATAGGCAGATGTCTGTTCAGATGCTCAGACAGCAGCAAAGACTCAGACGGAAGCAAACGGACTCCAGTTTGAAAGAGGAGGATGTGGATTTGAAGGAGTATGAAGAGAGCGAGGCCAAGGATGGAGACTAGAAATACAGACGATGTAATTAAGACTAATGTTTACGACACTATATTCAAGACTTGTATGCTATTAGATTAGTGGATGCAATTGGGGTCATGCCAAAGTGGACCAGACTTTTTCCCAGAGGTTTTTCGGCACCTCCTCCTCCCAGACAATGTTGTCAATCTCTCTTCTGTCGGTATCGATATCGACATCCTGTAGCGAGAGGAAAAGAGGGCCCTTGTAGTATATTTGGCAGCCGATCCAAAGCACTGCCATTAGGATCACAGAGACGTAAGCAGTGAAGAAGTCCGAGGCGTTGAAGTCAAAGAAGACGTCATAGCCCTGGATCAAAATAATGAGTCCAACAAAGAAGGCGGAATAGTAGGCACCGTAAGGCATGAACTTGGCCTTGAATGGAAGGTCATTTCTAGAGATTCCACGCTGTGTGAGACACTGCATGAAGCGAATATGACAGATGGAGATGAAGAGCCAGGCAAACAACCCTGCGACGGTGGTGATGTTTACGAGCCAATCAAAGCCCACGGATGCCTTTTCAGTGGTGCAAAGGTAGGCCAAACACCCCAAAACCGCGGTGGTGATCACTCCACAGTAAGGCACGCCTTGCTTTGTGCACCATTTGTAGCATTTTGGAGCATTTCCTGACAATGCCAGACCGTAGAGGATACGGGATCCAACGTAAACGTTGGAGTTTGCAGCTGAGATGATGGTGACGAGAATCACCGCGTTGAAGATGTGGTTGAGAACTGGAGTGCCAGCGTTTTCAATGGCGATGATGAAAGGCGATGATGCAATGTAGGAGGATGCAGACGAGAGTCTTGGGTCGTTGAATGGCACAAGCAGCCCCACAAAGAAGAGCGACAAGATGTAGAAGATGAGAATACGGAAGAAAACCTTGTTGATGGCTCTTGGTACCGAGCGTCTCGGGTTCTTGGTTTCACCGGCGGAGATACCAACGAGCTCAGTACCTTGGTAAGTGAAGGCCGCGTTGATGAGAGAGGAGACCCATCCAAGGAATCTGCCCTTTGAGGTTCCAGGGAAGATGTAACCGGGACCCCAAGGACCTGGGTTTCTCCAGTATCTGAACCCCACAGAACCGTCATCGCCAGCACCACAGGCCATGATAAAGGCATAGATGATGAAGCCGATGATGGCGATGACCTTGACAGCAGCGACCCAGAACTCGATCTCACCGTAGAACTTGACTGGAAAGAAGTTGACAACCGTCAGCAAGACCAAGAAGATGGAAATCCAAGCGGCCAGAGGCACAGCGTCTGTCCAGTACTCCACCACCTGTCCAATCACAGAGAGCTCTACTGCAAAGGTAGTTGCCCAGTTGAACCAGTACATGTAGCCGTTAGCGACCCCAAGAGCTGGAGAAAGGAATCTGGCGTTGAAGACGGTAAAGGAGGAAGTCACCGGGATGAAAGTGGCCATCTCTCCGAGAGACTGAGTCACGAGGTAGACGATGGACCCCATAAAGAGGTAGGCGATGAGCGCATTCACCGGTCCAGCGTTGGCCAGAGGGGTACCGATACCGATGAAGAGACCGGTACCGATGGTTCCACCCAGCGCAATCATCGAGACATGTCTGGGCTTGAGTGCTCTCCTCACCTTGGTGTCCTTCACCTGACCATTGTCGTAGTCATCAATGTCGAGGGTCTTTTTGGTATTGTCTGTGGAGTTTGAGCCGGACACGTCTATGGAGGACTCCACAGGGGAGCCTACAGCCTTTTCTATGTCAAACATGAGATAAGGTAAACCGTTAGATAAGGCTGGGAATGAGATAACGGGAGAAACAACCTTGGCTCGTCACAAAACTTTTCCCGCGGGTGGTGAGACGATGCAGTGACGATCCCGTTACAGGCCTCCGGTACAGGCGCCATTGTCCACTCAGAATGCGCCATCACCTCTTCGCCGGGCCTGTAACGGGCAACGGGCCTTGGAAGGTGCCCTCTGTCGTTACGGCGCTTGCGTGAGGCACAACGCCGTGGAGCGTTGCTTTTCCGATACACTTTGGTTGCAAATGCGCGCGCGACGACATATCAAACGTCTTCGCGCGCCGTGGTGTCCGGGTGTTTCGCCCGCTGTGCCGCCACCTCTCTAGATGGCCAATATATATGTGCCAGCAGTCTCTGGCGAGTGGTGTGGCAGTTTGCTGTCATCAAGTGCTGTCACTCTGGGGTGGCTGGTGCCGGGATGAGCTCAGTCGCGCAAAGTGTCACTGAGTCACGCCAGCGGGACAGGGATGCCAGGGTGACTGGCCGCCTCGGTAACGTGAGTCTACGGTTGAACGTCTCAGTCGTCGTGTGGTATGCCTCTGAGATGAGCTGTGCAGCGTGACATGACTGTGCTTTTCTTGTGCTTTTCTTGTGCAGCCACCTTGGTGCCGTGGGAGGCACTGAAAAAACACGGCACTAATGCACCCGAAATAGGGGACGGAATTGGCCAAGACCTTGTAGCCTGGGGCAAATGGTCCGTAATAATAACGAGTTGGAGACAACGCTGACTTTAAAGCTAGACGTTGCTTTTTAGGTCCTGTGTGGAAGGCCCCTCCCGCACGCTTTTCGGCGGGCTCGCAAGGCTTGGCTCTGGTCACTTTCCGCTGTGCATGTGCGAGTGCCTGGGACTATATGCATTGAAAGGCATTTTTACGGCTTAAAGTGGTGCTGCCATTGGAAGAATTTGATCTTGGAGCTGTAGCGTGGTGGGAGACTTACCTTGTGACCCGTCGGCTATGGGCGGTGCCCGCCAGGGAGATGCCACCTGGAAAAAAAAAGCCTCGTCAAGGCTCTTGGAGCTCTGCCTCGTGACTTGGTCTCCCTGCCATAGCTGTGGACTTGCTCTGCTTGCTTAGTCCCCACTTCTCGCCGAACCCCAACCTTATCTCCCGCCTGTTGCGGGTCTTATCTGATCCAGGAACCGATTCTCCTCGAGGATCTCCACTCGTCGCTTGAAGTAGTACTTAGGGTAACTTTCTCGCTTCAGCTAGTACTTAGCGACATCTTTTGATGCCGCGTGCATTTGCATGCACGCTTGACACAAGCTGCCGATTTCAGCTGACCCCCACAGTGGCTGCGGAAAAGCCAATTGAACCTCAGTAGAGCATTAATTGGGGTCATGGGATGTGGTAATGATGGCTGGATAAGCCTCAATTTAAGGTGTGAATTAATACCTCATCTACCCCTGAAGCTTTCCCCCGGGCCCTTGCCCCGATCCCCAGCCCCAGGCACTGGCGCTTTTTCGCTCGCGTTGCTTTTGGGAAAACTCTGTGCGTGAGAGGAAACATGGTCGGCATGAGGAGATAAGAATGGGGATTATAAAAGCACATGGCCCGCATTATGAGAGGCTTGCATCCTCATCAGCTTCCATGAGTTACGAACTGGACAACGTCGACGTCGAGTCGCAGCGTGTGTCGCACGCGGACAAGAGCATGTCGAAGAACTCACACTCCTCGGAGAGCCTCCCCATTGAGGGAGCCATCCGTGACACAGAGGTGAAGAGAGCTCTCAAGCCTAGACACATCACGATGATTGCGCTGGGTGGTACCATTGGCACTGGTCTCTTCATCGGTATCGGTACTCCTCTGGCCAACGCTGGTCCTGTCAATGCGCTTATTGCCTACCTCTTTATGGCCTCCTTGGCCTATTTTGTGACTCAGTCGCTTGGAGAGATGGCCACCTTTATCCCAGTAACCTCCTCCTTCACCGTCTTCACCCAGAGATTCTGTTCGCCAGCACTCGGTGTCGCTAACGGCTACATGTACTGGTTCTCGTGGGTCATCACCTTTGCCCTCGAGCTCTCCATCGTCGGCCAGATCATCGAGTACTGGACCTTTGCTGTACCACTAGCAGCGTGGATCGGCATCTTCTGGGTAATTCTGACCCTCGCAAACATGTTCCCAGTCAAGTTCTACGGTGAGTTTGAGTTCTGGGTCGCCTCCATCAAGGTGATTGCCATCATCGGCTTCATCCTTTACGCCTTCATCATGGTGTGCGGTGCTGGTCAGACAGGTCCTGTCGGCTTCAGATACTGGAGAAACCCAGGTCCATGGGGGCCTGGCTACCTCTTCCCAGGCACTGCTAAGGGCAGATTTGTTGGGTGGGTCTCCTCGCTGATCAACGCTGCCTTCACATACCAGGGCACAGAACTCACCGGTATCACCGCTGGTGAGTCCAAGAACCCAAGAAAGGCTGTGCCAAGAGCCATCAACACTGTCTTCATTAGAATTCTCATCTTTTACATTCTGTCACTCTTCTTCATCGGCTTGCTCGTTCCTTACAACGACCCACAGCTCAGTTCTGAGGACTCGTACGTGGCCTCTTCTCCTTTCATCATCGCCATCCAGAACTCCGGCACTCCAGTACTCAATCACATCTTCAACGCTGTGATTCTGCTCACCATCATCTCGGCTGGTAACTCCAACGTGTACGTGTCGTCGCGTATTCTTTATGCCCTGGCTCAGAACAAGCTCTCGCTCAAGTACTTTACTTACACCACTAAGGGTGGTGTGCCTTACGTTGCTGTGATCTTCTCTGCCTGCTTCGGCTTCCTGGGATTCCTCTCCGTGTCGAACGGAGGTACCACAGTCTTCAACTGGCTGCTTAACATCACCGCTGTGGCTGGTCTCTTTGCCTGGCTCTTCATCTGTGTCTCCCACATCAGATTTATGGACACCCTCAAGGCCCGTGGCATCTCGAGAGACGAGCTCCCATTCAAGGCCAAGCTCATGCCTTTCGGTGCCTACTACGCAGCCTTCTTCATCACCGTCATCATCTTCATCAACGGTTTCGAGGCCTTTGTGGGCACCTTCAGCACTGAGTCCTTCTTTACTGCATACATTTCGGTGATTCTCTTTGCCGCACTCTGGATTGGGTTCCAGATCTTCTTCAGAGGTCCACTTTTCCTTTCCACAAAGGACATTGACATTGACTCCGACAGAAGAGAGATTGATGCCATCGTTTGGGAGGAGGATGCCCCTAAAAACAAGTTTGAGAAGTTCTGGGCCATCCTGGGCTAGAGCTTCTGTGTCTTTTATTGTTTTAATGTTTGTTTTGAATGCATATTGGGTAATATTCGGATTAGCGTAGCCTACAGTGTCAATGACTAGATTTCAATTATGCAAAATGGAGGGTCTCTTTATAGACCCCTTGATGAATACTTGAGGGTATACTTGAAGTGATGCGTTGCTCTTCAAGATCATGATGAGGGAATGTTGAGCAAACATGTGATACATGTGCTGCTGTGTCTTCACTCACAGCTTGTTTTTGATGTTGTCTTTGAGCCGGAAGATGAGGTCGTCAATAGCCTCAAAGTTGCGAGCGTCAGTCGCAAACTCCCGATGCTTCATTGACACAATGTGCTGGTCAAAGTCGTCAAAGTGGATTTTGCAATTCTCACAGTACCCAGCCACCTTCTCTCGCTGGTTCTCGTGACCTGCCCTCTGTCTCTTGACCGTCTTTCTCTGTAGCGAATTCAACATCTTGGACCCAGCTGTGGACACCACGGGGGCAAGCCCATTGCGTGTCTGGAACTCAGCAGACTGAGCAGACACAGAGCCGTTGTATCCCGATGCCTGGATCTCTGCAGGATCGCCTTTATTTAGCTCGAGGAACTTCCTCTGCAACGCTGAAGTCTGGCGACTCAAAGCAGGAGCACGTGCAAAAGCTGGTAAAGGTGGAGGCATAACCATCTCGCCATCCACCGTCTCTATCGTTTTGTTTGCAGAGCTGTCATGCAATGTCTGATCCTCCGATCCTTGTGAGCTCTGTGTTAGGTCAAGTCCGTCATTCTCGTAAACTTGACGCAGTTTAAGCCTGAAAGAGCGCATCTGCTCTTCACGCTGCTTGCGCCGTCTCACTCTTCTCTCATCAAACATGTCTTCTGGGTCAGGTTGGAACAGCGAATGTCCAGCTGATGAGGTGTAAATGCGGGGCCATTTTTCTGACGCTTTCCACTCGCGTACGACAACGGGCTTTGCAATGTCTCTGAGGTCAAAGATGTGAAGGAATGGACCTTTAAAGTATTGAATGTCGTCTCTTTTGGCATTAGGGTCCCTATCAGATACCCCGTGAAGCTTCTCATCCTGCCACATTGTGGATAGGTGGGCATTGCTCCGGTCCTGCGGAAGCCGCTCCCCGAGATTCTTGAAGAAACGGAACACCTTATCGTAATCCCATATCTTGATTCCACTGTTGTTGATCATGTTCTTCGGTAGACTGTCGCGAGGGCGCTTGGTAATGACGATGGTGACATTGTTGTCAAAGAAGGGAGCCAGTGTAGCTCCAGCACCTTGAAAAAGCTTTGTTGCGCTATCACGCTCCTTATTGGAGAATTCTTGGGCATTACTGATGTCAAAATACACCACTGTGGTCCTCATGATTGCCTTCCACTTCTTCTGCCATTCCCCTAAAGGGAGTCCCTGTGAACGGGACTGCACCTGTTCAGACTCCCGCACCTTCACAATCTTTTGTCGTTTTACACTGGGGGAGTTGGTGCTGACATCCCTGAGGGCGTGTCTAGTCTCCATGATGATGCAATGTGTCTTTCCCCCCGCTGTGCCGGTTTTCTCCGTTACGACTTCCTCAAGTGTGTCACCTGGCTGTGATGAATCCTCCGCGTCTTGCCTAAAGCTCCAGGGCGGTTAGCGTGCAAGTGGCCTAATCGACACGGAAAAGAAGCCACGGGTAGGTTAATGGATATTAAAGAGCTCTGTAGTCTTGGATTGACAATTCCAGCGCTACTGGGGCAGCTGTGGCGATTAATGCGGCCTAAACCTCAACAAATGTAGTGTCAAGTATAAACAAAATTTCCCCCTGCTAGGCGGCGCGACAGCCGGGTAACACCCCAAACGCGCTGCCCACTCCCTTTTGGGAAGTGTATGGAGGTCGATTAGGGTGAGATTTCTCTATTTCTGTGAAACAAACATGTCTAAGGTTATTCATTTTGAGGTCTATGGGTTGTCCTTGGACCTGGCTACTATATTTCCGGGACGAGCGGACTCTGGGAGTACTTGACTGGTTGCCATGGCGACAGCCTATATCCCTCTAGACCGAGCCTTGATGAAGCTGTGATGGTGCATCTAGGCTTAGAGTGTGTAGCTGCCACTATCAGTATCAATTGAGACTAATTAGAAGCAAATATTGAAGATTGGACAAATTTTATTTCCTAAAAGTGCATCTCTTTATCTTCGCATTTGTTTTGCGTCACTTTTTGCTTCAGCTATATTTGTCGAAAAATCGTCAGATCTGAAACCCTTTGAAAAATTAAGAGGAGTTATAGCAAAGTTGACGGATTTCAAGCCTAATGTGAACGAGAGAGGTCTCTTTTGAGTGGCCCCTCTCGAGAACTAACTCCCTAATCAGGCTTGATGCCTGGATATGTCAAAATCTCCTTGGGAGTGTCTGGACCGTCGCAAATTACATAGAAATAGTCCAGTATCTGGACCTTAAGTAGGTTCGAAGAATACATCTTGTAGAGACTGAGCCTCTTTTATTTCATAAAAGTGCCAAACCACCCCCCGCGTAGATGATCCGGTAGGCGCACCGTCTATTTTTTTCACGAGATTGAGGAGGCATTGTGATTAGAACCATCTGTACTAAAGCACAGAGCTACTATCCCATGGTGTTGCGAGCCCTACGAAGTCCATATACACTAAGGAACCTGCCTAGTACAGGGCTGAGGAGCTCACCGGGCGCACAACAAAGAAGGCTCATTCACTGCACGCCCATCAACTACAAGAAGGCTCTGAGCCTTCCTCGCTTCACCACAGTGTCTTCGCTTGCAAACATCATCGGGGTTCGCTATGAGAAGCTTCTGGTGAACTTGAAGGACATGGGGTTCGAGGACCTTACCCACAACTTCATTCTAGACCAGGAGACAGCGGGGCTCATTGCAGACGAGTACGGGTACCAAGTGAGCTTCTCGGAGGGCAAGGATGGTGAAGATCTCTATCCCTCACAGGCCAAAGAGGATAGCACCTGGAGTGCACGGCCTCCCGTGGTGACGATTATGGGCCATGTTGACCACGGCAAGACGACGATCCTGGACTACCTAAGGAAGTCCTCTGTGGTGTCACAGGAACATGGTGGCATCACTCAACACATCGGCGCCTTCTCTGTCAAGACGCCTGTTTCGAAGAGTCTCATCACCTTCCTGGATACACCTGGTCACGCTGCGTTCCTCAAGATGAGAGAGAGAGGAGCCTTCATGACTGACATTGTAGTGCTCGTTGTGGCTGCTGACGACTCTGTTATGCCTCAGACGAAGGAGGCCATCAAGCACATCAAAAAGTCCGGCGTCGCAGTAATTGTGGCTGTTAACAAGTGTGATAAGGAGAATGCCAACCCAGACAAGGTTATTGGCGATCTTGCGGCCAACGATATCGATGTCCAGGACTACGGTGGAGATACCCAGACTGTGAGAGTCTCTGGACTCACGGGCATGAACATGGATAAGCTCGAGGAAAATATCGTAACACTAGCAGAGGTCCTAGAGCTAAAGGCTCCTAAGAAGGGCCCAGTTGAAGGGTGGGTCATTGAGTCACAAATGAAGAAGGGGATGGGACCGCTAGCCACAGTGCTTGTTCGCCAAGGAACGCTAAAGAAGGGCGACGTCATAGTGGCTGGAAAGACTTATTGCAAAGTGCGTGCCATACGTGATGAGGCAGGCAAGCAAGTCAAGTCTGCCGGTCCAGCCACTCCAGTTGAGATTTGGGGGTGGAAGGAAGTGCCAGAGGCTGGTGACTATGCCATTCAGGCGAAGGACGAACAGCATGCCAAAAAGGTGACTGAGACCAGATCTCTGAGAGAGGAGAGAGAGAAGCAGGCCCTCGACATTGAGGTGATGAACCGAGTGCGGATCGAGGCCAAGAAGGAGGCTGAAGAGAGAGACAGACAACAAGAGCTGCGCAAGTACGGTATTGTTGAAGAAGCTGCTGAGGCAGCCAAGGAGGGTGTACAGAAGAACATCAACTACATCATCAGAGCCGATGTGAGTGGCTCCGCAGAGGCAATCGCAGAGTCCATTAAGGACATTGGCAATGAGGAGGTGAAACTGACGATCCTGGACTACAGTGCTGGCGCCCCCACGGAGTCTGACTTGGAAAAAGCCCAAATCAGTGGAGCCACCATTCTGCTATTCAATGTGAAGCTTCCGAAGGATATCGATAACAAGGCGCAGCGCATGGGAGTCTCAATCAAAAGCCATAACGTGATCTATCATCTCATTGAAGAGGTGACTGCAGACCTGTCGAGTGAGCTGGAGCCCACAGTGGAGCTGAAGGTTCGGGCTGAAGCTGAGTTGAAGGAAGTGTTTGAGATCAAGGGCAAGCGCAAGAAGGTATTCAAGATTGCCGGCTGTCGTGTCACCTCTGGTGCCATTGAAAGAGCCACACCAGTGAGGGTGATGAGAGACGATGAGGAGGTGTACAGAGGCAAGTTTGAGACGATGAAACACCTCAAGGATGACGTGAACGAGGTGAAGAAGGGGAGAGAGTGTGGACTCTCCTTTGAAGGATGGGAGGACTTCCGTGCTGGTGATGTGATCCAAACCTACGATGAGCAGACGATCCCACGCTACCTGTAAATAGTGTATATACTGCATTTCTTGATGAATGTCTTCATTTCTTGAAGGCATCCTCCCATTGTACGCCGACCCACTCCTCCACGTAGCCAACATGGCCGTCATTCAGCTCCGGCGTAAAGTCTTCGCTGTCAGTGTACACGATGATGGTACCCCACTCCATTCCCTGATGCAGATCAATGTCCTTTTCGAGGTCCAGAATTGCCTTGGGCATCACCTGGAGCTCAAACTGGCGTTGTGAAGATGGGTTGAAGCCAGGCTTGGGCACCAGGTTCTTTGCCACTTTGACAGCAGTGTCGTCCTTGGAGGAGAAGAGCAGAGGCTTGCCGCCAATGTCGTAGCGCAGAACCTGCTGCGGATTGTACTCCACCACCTCGCTAAAGTGCTGGAACACCTTGTCCTGGAGCCCCTGTGCCACCATCTGTGCCTCCGGGTTCAGCTCCTTCTCCTTGCCCTCCTCGGTGTCAACAGCGCCCTCTGCAATGTTGACGTTTTGCGAAGCCTGTGGCTTCTTGTTGAACTTCTCCTGCTCGACATAAGTGAAGAAGCCAGGGTACTCGGGCAGGGTCTTGAGCGATGACTTCTTGGGCTTAGGCTGTGGTGCAGCCTTGGCAGCGACTGCGGAGAACGACGGCTTCTCTGGAGCAGCCGGGGTGGAGAAGGGAGTCGATCCAAACGGATTCTCGTCTTTGGCAAACGGATTCGACCCAAACGGATTCTCACCTTTGGCAAACGGATTCGACTCGGGCTCCTTCTTTGTGTCAAAGAGAAAGTTGCGGCCCTCGTCCAGCTTGAGCTTCGCATCCATCTGCTCCTTCAACTCATCGTCCCTCTGCTTCTGGAGCTCTGCCATACGCTGTGGGTCCTTCAGCACTCCTCTGATGGCCCGTACCGAGCCGTTATTACGGTTGCAAGCGTACTTCTTGCACACCAAGACGTAGATCACACGGTCGTAGAGCTCGCTCTCCAGGGGAGCAAACGCCTGTAGAAGAAGCGCCATCGGCGACTGGCAGTTCTTGCAGATGAGCAAATCATCGTGAGGTGCCGAGTCTGCGAGCCACACGGGCTGCCCGCCGAGGAAGGTGTCCTCCACTGTGGGCTGGTCGTCGCCCAGCTCTGTGTCGACATAGGCCAGGTAGACCGAGGACTTCTTCGGGATGTCGTCCTCGTCGTCGGACGAGTAGTGGTCGGACATGGCTGGAGAAGCGATGAGCGATGGGGACAAATTTGGCAGGGCCCGCGACACCCGGACACCGCTGCCGCGCGCACCCACACACCACCGCACTCGGCACCCAAACGAGCTCCACCTCGTGGCCCAATCTCGCCAGCAAGATGGACAACTTGCGCGTGTATCTCAATGCGAGCCACCTCAACGAGACACTGCACTACCTGCGGGCCGAGTCTCTCCAGGGCTACACCTGGGTCTCGCTTGCCGGGTCCGTGGTGATGCCAATAGTTGTGTGGCTTCTCGTGAGACGGGTGCTAGCCATGTCGGGCGTCCCGCTCGAGGAGCAGCCCGTCAAGTTCTCCGTGGAGATCCCGGACGAGGCCAAGCCCCACTGGAAGGGCAAGCGGATCCACCCGGCGTCAATTCGGCTCGAGGAGGAGCCCGAGTACATCCAGAGCTACTGTCCAGCCACGGGCCAGTACCTCGGCAAGTACAAGAGCAACACCCGCGAGGAGATGGACGATGCCATCGCCAGGGCTCAGAGTGCCCAGGAGCACTGGGCCCGGTCCTCGTTTGCCGTGCGCAGACGGGTGCTGAGATCGCTCAGCGAGTTCATCCTCCACAACCAGGAGAACATTGCGAGAGTCGCTTGCCGGGACAGTGGCAAGACGATGGTGGACGCGTCGATGGGGGAGATCCTCGTGACGCTGGAGAAGCTCAATTGGACCGTGAAACATGGTGAGCGGGCCCTGGCGCCTTCCAAGAGAGCCGGGCCTTCCAACATCCTCATGTCCTATAAGGGCGGCGAAGTGCGGTACGAGCCTCTCGGCGTGGTGGCGTCGCTCGTCTCCTGGAACTACCCTTTCCACAACCTCATGGGACCCGTGATTGCGGCCCTCTTCACGGGCAACGCCATCGTGGTGAAGTGCTCCGAGCAGGTTGTGTGGTCGTCGCAGTTCTACATCAGGCTCGTGAGACAGTGCCTCAAGGTGTGCGGGTGTGACCCCGAGCTCGTCCAGCTCGTGTGCACCTGGCCCGGCGAGGCCGACTACCTCACCTCTCACAAGGGGCTCCAGCACATCACCTTCATTGGTTCCCGGCCCGTGGCTCATCACGTTGCCAAGGCCGCCGCCGAGTCGCTGACACCGGTGGTGGTGGAGCTTGGTGGAAAGGATGCCTTTGTCGTGATGGACGATGCCAAGGACCTCGAGGCCATCGCCTCCATCATCATGCGTGGCACCTTCCAGTCCGCCGGCCAGAACTGCATCGGCATCGAGCGCGTCGTCATCACCGAAAGAAACTACGATGCCCTCGTGGCGATTCTGCAGAGACGGGTCCCAAAGCTCCGGCTGGGCTCCGACATCGACCAGCTCGAGGAGATCGACATGGGCGCCACCATCAGCGATGCCCGCTTCGACGTTTTGGCAGCTCAGATTGAGAGTGCCGTTTCCCAGGGCGCCCGGCTGCTGGCGGGCGGCTCCAGGCACAGCCATCCAAACTACCCTCAGGGCCACTACTTTGCCCCCACGCTGCTGGTGGACCTCACCACCGAGATGGAGATTGCCCGCGAGGAGGTGTTTGGGCCTGTGCTCTCCGTCTTCAGGGCCCGCGATAACGAGGATGCGGTGAGGATTGCAAACAAAACGCAATTCGCGCTGGGCGCGTCAGTCTTTGGCACAGACTGGCGCGAGCTCAACAGGGCCGCCAACGCCATCAAGGCGGGCAACGTCGCCATCAACGACTTTGCAACGTTCTACGTGTGCCAGCTGCCCTTTGGCGGCACCAAGGGCTCCGGGTACGGCAAGTTTGGCGGCGAGGAGGGTCTCCAGGGCCTGTGCAACGCCAAGAGCGTCTGCTACGACCGACTGCCGTTTGTCTCGACGCAGATCCCGAAGCCACTGGACTACCCAATCAAGGACGAGGACAAGGCCTGGGGCTTCGTCAAGGCGCTCAACGTGGGCGGCTACGACAAGAGCGTCTGGAACAGGGTGCGCGCAGTCGGGACGCTCGCCAAGAACGCAAAGTGACACAAAACGCAAAGCGCAAAGCGCAAAGCGCAAAGCACAAAACACAAAACACAAAACGCTCTTTAGACATAGAGACGCTACGCCACTTCCAAGCCGTACCAGTGTAGATGCCCATAAATTACCATGCGTTACTCGTTAATGCTAAGCCGCGTCCGCCGTGCGCACGGGCTTCTTGATGATGGTGGCCTGCTCGCCAGTCCGTACGATGCTCCGGCCCTCGCTGTCCTGCTTGAGGGGCACCAGCTTGTTCTCCTGCTGCTGCTGCTTCCACACAGTCTGCTCAGTGCCTCCGGAGAGGACCGCGACACGCATCGTCGCCAGAAGGTTGTGGGCCGCCGTTGTGTGGTCATAGACGGCGCCGTTGAAGGCGGAGGTCGCATCCTTGCCGATGGAGGCCTTGATGAGGGCAACGCCGCCAGGGTGGTCGTTCATGAAGGGCGTCACGTCGTGCACTATGCCAGCGACTGCGATGAGAGCCCGCTCCGGCGCAGCCTCTCTGCTGAGCCTGCGGTACTCCTCCGAGGAGATGATGGGCAGCCGGTCGATTGGGATCCCCCAGTTGAGAGTGGCACGTTTGCGGTCAATCAGCTTCTGCTGCTGCTGGATGAGGCACTGGTGGATCGAGGCGTCCGAGGCTCGGTAGAGGTTCGAGACGAGTCCCAGCCATGAGAGAACGGCGAGGTGCCACTTGACAGGGTCGAAGTCGTACCAGTGGACGCCGTTGCGGTAGTCTGTGGAGAACTCGTGGTGGAAGTTGTTCATGCCCTCGCCAAACGTCACCAGCGACAGAAGCCAGTTGTTGCGGTGGGACTTGCGGTCGTCAAAGGGCTGTGTGCCCACGAGGTGGCCCACCGAGTTGACGAGAAAGGTGGTGTGTTGTACGAGGGCTCCACGCACTATGCCCGCAAACACCACGCCGCCAAAGTAGTCGCCCCACAGCCCCGCGAGACAGGGCACAAGCAGAGATGTCAGGATGTAGAGCTCCGTGTAGTTGCGGTCCTGCCACTGCACCAGCTTGTCGTGCTCGAGATCGTCGCCAGTGCACTCCTTGACCGAGTTCCGCACCTTGACGTGGCGTTTCGTCAAGGCCCACCCAATGTGGGCATGCCACAGTCCCTTGCGGACAGTGAAGGGGTCCTTCTCTGTGTCGACGTAGCGGTGGTGGGCTCTGTGCATCGCGGCCCACTGCTTGATGGAGCCGAGGCCGGCGCTAGCACCAAAGATGGCGTAAGCCACCTTGACTGGCATCGTTGCCGCGAAGGAGCGGTGGGCCCAGAGCCGGTGGTAGCCTGCCTGGAAGCACGTGGCCGTTAGCAGGTAGTAGGCGATGGCGAAGCGAAGAGTGGAAGGGTGTAGAGGCGTGGTGAGGGCCCAGTGGCACCCCAGTAGTGGCACCACCAGCATCGCCAGCAGCCCGCGCCAGTTGAGATGGCGGTACCAGTTCCACAGGGTCCAGTGGGTCTCGTTGAGGTGCCGCCGCAGGTGCGAGTTCTTCACAGCCACCCGCTGGGGGTGGGCGGTTGTCGACATCTGGCTGGGTAGAGATGTTGAGCCCAAAGTGAACGTTGGGGCCAAGCGCGTGGTGTGCGGGTGTAAGGCCCGCGCCGTTACGAGCCCGCGCACAGCTGAGCTGCTAGCCGGAGCAAGCAACCAAGTGGAGCCACCCGGCACTGTTACGTAGTGTGCCCTTTAGCAACTGTGTGGGGTATATAAGGAGGCGGCTGCCAACTCTAATGTAGTCCTCACTAACTCTTGAGTGGAGATTCAAACACCGATTCATCACACCTGCATCTACACCTGCATACAATGGACAAGCTATTAACCAAGGAGGACACCAAGGCGCCTAAGAACGTGCCGGCAAAGAAGGACGAGCCGATGGAGGTGTTCTACAAGGGCAACACAAAGGACTTTGTCGTGTTTGTGGAGGACGAGCAAGTGGCGCAGCGCTACTTTGAGGACTCCACCGTGCCCCTCTCGGACGTTGTGGGCAAGTTCGTTGTGTACACATCTGAGCACGGCCGCGGGGCTGAGGGCATCATGACCGAGGCGTCGAAACAGGATCTCGAGAATGAGTTTGGTACCAAGAATGTGGATGAGGTGATTCCAAAGATCCTCAAGACTGGCACTTTCCAGAAGGCGACGGGCCTCGGAAAGAAGCGCTACCAGTCCACCAACGTTGCCAACGGCGGACGCTAAAAGTACATGTTGTTAGTGCTCGAAAAGGGCCCGGAGTGCATCGCCCCAATATGACGTTGTTCTCTTCAACGAGTGTTTCTTTGTAGTTTGTGTGCGTAGCGTGTGAGGTGCTCTCTCCAAGTCCTCGCTCCACAAATCCGCCATGAGCGACTCGATCCTGACTCTTTCTGAGGGAGAGGGAGCCACTCTGTGTCCATCCTTGGAGTGTTTGGGATTCTCGCACTCTTCAACCTCCACTGGTACAGCCTCCCGGAAGTAGCACGTATCTGCGTATGGGTTGTAGTGGTGGATGTGCCTTCTCACAGAGCCCCTTGATACCGCCTTATCAAGCTTTACATCAAGTGCATAAAGCTTCGAGGGCAAGATTGTCGAGGGCTGAGTTCCGGACTCCTCGTACAAGTCCGATGACGAGTAATTGAAGAGATACGGACCATTAACAAAGTTTGTCAAAACTTCCAGCTTCTCCCTCCATATTTGGCACTCAACCACGTCATCTCCGGTCAGCAGTAACTCGTAAAGGCGGAAGTGGTGCTCGAACACCAGCTTGAAGCTGCACTTGTGGTAGCAGCATATGCCACCTTGAACGTCATCGCTGTCAACAACCTTGCAAACGGAGAGAGGTATAAGGAACCGGACCTCGAAACTGTCGGACTTCAGCACATGTGCAAGGACGAGGTGTGACTTGAAGAGAAACGCACCCAATGGCATCCCAGTGACATGGCGCTCTCTAGAGCTCACCCAACTGATATGTAGGGCTCCGCAAAGTAAAGGGTGCCCTAAATACTCCACCGGGAACTTCAACACGACGTTGCTGAAGGATAGACTCGAAAACAAAGTTTGCGCCTTGAGGTTCTCCTGCAGACGAAACCGGTTCACTTCCTTGATTGAAAAGTCACAATGCACTGAGGCGTCAGCAATCCTCTGACAACAAAACTGGTTCTCAATTGACGGTGTTGACTTCAGAAGAGCATCGAGAAACAACTTGTAGCGAGCCATCCGGGTAATTGGCTTTGAGAGAAGTGACTGGAACGACAAGTCCATCCTACCAGTCTGCGTAGCTTCAAGGAACGTTTGGTAGTTCTCAGTGAGAGCAGTCCCAAGGTCAGGGTCGTCCTTCTTAGACATCATCAACTTCAACACCAAGTTGTGGGAGCTACTGTACTCCTGGTAGATGTAAACACACACTGCGCGCCTTCCTATCAACTCCGCCACCAGAGCGGCCATCATCGGGGACGAAGTTAAGCATGTCTCATCTTGCAGGTTCCTCTGTGAAATTTGAAACAACTTTTGCATATCACAGAGGAGCTCTTCGTGGTGCTGGATAAGCATCTCCACACAGCTATGCGTTGCACGTAGTGGAATCCCGTTGTTTCCCTTGTTGGTGAGAACCTCGAGGTAGACACCTGAAAGCATACGCAATGAGCTGAGGTAGCTCTCCTCTGTGTCGATGATCTCGGCGATGATGTTCCGTCTCTCCAAAGCGTAGTTGAAGAATAATGGATACTCAATTCGACACTGCACTTGAGGAGTGAGCTTTGACGAGTGAGTATATTCGGATAGGCTCTCCGTGTTCACACACTTCGAGTACAACTCAGTAGATGAGAGGAGGATATGAGTAAACTCGGTTACTGAGACACTTTGGAACGCATCATACTCTGTGCTCTTCTGCTGAGTGCTCGGTAAAGCTCGCAGAGGAGAGTAAAACGAGCTGGAGTCTTCAAAATCATTGCTTCTGGACTTGACGCTTATGGCGGTGATACCAAGCTGAGCCTCGCTGCGAATGGTGCCCTCTAGTGATGAAAGAAGGGAATCCTGAGTGGCTGGTCTCTCTTGTGGCTTACAAAACACCAAGAACTTCATCCTTCCAGTAAGGAAAAGATTCAAATTGATAGCCCGATATGCAATCTGCGAAGTATATTTCGTATTTCAGTCAATCTCAATAGGGATCGAAGTGACACAAATGCAGCAGGGGCCTTCGGTATCAAACGTCTTCGCGAAATTCGCGAAATTCGCGATGTGCTATCAGCGTGTCAGCCCTCGGGATAGTCAACCTCGTTTCAAACGCTTGCAAGCTACAGCTACTTAATCGAGATGGTGAGTGATTTATGACCAGTGTCAGGGCATCAATCCTGAGAACGTTGGACCCTGACATGACTACATATCGTCCATGCTAACACAATAGTCTACACAGTCCGGTATCCAGACACTGCTCAATGCAGAGAAGAAGGCCCACGAGATCGTGGCATCTGCTAGAACCTACCGTACTTCGAGACTGAAAGCTGCTAAGACCGATGCAGCTGCAGAGATTACAGCGTACAAGCAGAAGAAGGAGGCCGAGCTCAAGTCGTTCGAGGCTGAGCACTCGGGTTTGAACGAGACTGCGGACAAGGAGGCTGAGGAGCAAGTCAAGGTGGAGCTTGAGTCCATCCAGAAGACTGCTTCGGCCAAGAAGGAGGATGTTGTTAAGTTGCTCATTGACGCTGTTATCAAGCCAACACCTGAGCTCCACATCAACGCTGCTTGAATGAGTTAGACCTATGTTTTCACTTAGTGCCGGCCTCTCTAGTGTAATTTACATGTTAGAAACTTGTGTAGAAATGAGCTGGATCTATGCCATTGAAATGCCATTTGTTTATGCTGATGCTAAGATGCTTCACCCTCCTCAACCCCCTCGAATTCGACTCCAACTTCATTGGCTGCCCCAACTTGGGCCTTGGCTGACTGCTCCTCGGGAGCTTCATCACTCTCCTTATCACTTTCACTAGCGTCATCCTCATCATCACTGTCGCTGTCGCTGTCACTGTCGCTATCACTATCACTGTCGCTGTCACTATCACTGTCGCTGTCACTGTCGCTTTCACTGTCATTTCGACTTTGTGTTGAATATCCTTTGACGCTGTCCTGAGCACACACTATCACAGTAGGGAATTCAATCACAGTGTGGCCCTTGATTGCTTCTCCTAGTGGTTGGCTGCCATCCAACGGCAGGTAACCAGGCGACGACGCTGGTCTATCGACGAGTTTCAAAAACGTATGCAATTCGCCCGACTTTTTCACCTCTTCGACCATTTTGAAAGGAACCGAGTCTATCACTTTGGTGGACTCTGTGACTCTGTGTCTCACCTGCCTTTGAATCTCATTGCCCGTGCTTCCGTCGAGGAGGAGATACTCCACAGACCACACAAAGGTGTCAAGCTTCTTATCCCAAGCCGACTTATTTATAGCCGATCTTTGCATTCCTCGGGGAAGCTGCTTCACATGTACTCCTCTCCTTGTGATCATGTTATCAGGCTGTTGATGGAACCGTTTGTTTGGCTGGTGTCGAGTGTTGAGAATGCGCTTGTTCTTGGTCCTCACATCATCCTTCTGCACAGCAATGGTTCTGTTGAGCCTGGAGAGGAAGTTGTAGTCCCTCTGTACTTGTGCCTCGTCATTCTGGAACTCACTTCTAGCAATGAAACGGGATGCATCCACAACGCCATCACACTGCGATCTCAGCTTGTGTTGTTTAACGCACTCAAGAGAGCACGTTTTGGCCTGGCACTTTGGACATCGGTATCTGAAGGGATTCTCATGGCAGATCTCGCACTGCTTGCTGAGAGCCTCACTCACCGACATCACAGATATGGGGAAGTTGTAGCACCAAAATTTTCGACCTCATCGCGACAGTATCGGAGAGGTCTCGAGGTGTCACTCACACAACCACATAGCCAAACTCGTGACTTTACACTCTCAACATGTTCAGAAACTTATCCTTGAGGATTTCCTCTCGAGCCCTTATTGCTGCGCCTCGTCCTACGCTCCTGAGACCATTCTCCCATCAGCAGGTGCTCTTCAAGAAGGCGACCAAGAAAGGTGGAAAGGCTACCAAAGGAGGCAAAACTGCCACTGAAGAACCATTGGAGGAACAGGATCCCTCATCCGTGCTGTCAGAGCTTCAGGATCAGTGCAAAGAGTCTTTGGAGCTCTTCAAGAAGCGTCTTGCGGAGACAAAGCAGGGTACTGCCAGTGGCACAGTCTTTGACAACCTAGAGGTTCTCACGGGTCACAAGGAAACACAGCCATTCACAGCCATTGCACAAACCGTCGTGAGAGGCAGAAACCTCGTCATCACAGTATTTGACCCAGCGAATGTCAAGCACGTTGTCTCCGCAGTGCTCGGATCGGGACTCAATATGAACCCTCAAGAGGTACCAAACTTCCCTCAGCAATTGAAGGTACCTCTTCCAGCTCCCACAGCAGAGCATCGCAAGGAGATTGCAAAGGAACTGAAGAAGGACTTTGAGCATTTTAAGCAGTCACCATCGAAGCACTCACTGTCTACTGCGCGTGGAGCTGCTCTCAAGGAGCTCAAGAGCTACGTGAAGAATGACACAGTCAAGAAGGCAGAGAAGGAGGTGGAATCCATCCACAAGAAGTTTGTGGAGGAACTTCAGAAGCAGCTCAAGGCTGCTGAAAAGAGCGTGCTGGGTTAAAGCACTAAAAGCAAAACCAATGCCCACAACAGGAACCAGTAAATATATCAATGCACAGCATAAAAGTCTTTCGGAATCGTTGGGGGACTCTCAGAGCAATTAAGGTGTTCAGGGTCTCCCATCATTGGCTCCTGAGGCCTACCCGAGACCCTATCCGAAAACCCGGACATCTCGGGGTAGGCCAAGTAGTGTGCCGGCTAACAACATCCCGATGAGCTAAACTCTTGGGCCGAAAATAACTATTAAAACGGGCGAAATTTGAAGCCAAGTAAGTTTTAACACAGTCCTAGATGTCATCAAGAGCTTTGAGACGACTCGAGAGACAGCGTGAGGCTGAGTTGAGCCTCCCCGAGGAGGACACTTCACCTGAGGTGGTTCAGCCCAAGAAGGCGCAGAACCTCTTTGCGCTGATGGGGGGCGATGACGACGAGCAAGAGGAGGAGAAAGAGGAGGATCGCAGTGAACAAGAGGTACAGTACGTGAAACCAAGTCCCCAAAAGAAGAAGAAGAAAAGAAAAGGCAAGGCCAAGCCCAAGGCAAGCGAGGATGAGAAGGAAGAGGCGGAAGAGGATGACGACGACTTTGACAAGGTCTTGAGGGAGTATGGAGTGGAGCCTGAGGACCACACCATCGATACAACACAGAGATATGACGAGGACGATGAGCACGACGAATACACAACGCACGAATTTTTGGACCCTTCATTCCGGTTCTTCACCCCAAAGAAACAAGTTTCATGCGCCAAGATCCTCCAGATCGATACAAACGATCTTGATCCGGACAATGAGTTCAAGAAGCTTTTCGGCAAGCTGTCACAAGAGGCTATCGATGACGCTGACTCTACAACTTCAACGTCCATCCCACCAGAGCAGCTTCAGCAGATCAAGAAGATGGCCCGAGTTGTCCGTGGCTGGGGAGGGAGAAACAGACGCTCTATACCGGGAACGACCCGCAAGCTTGTGCTTACAAAGATCAGAGACGACTGGATTCCAACCCAGAAGAAGGATGTGGTGATGGAGGAGCTCAGTGTGGGGGAACTGGTGGATGACAAACTTGCCGCCTCGGAGGACTGGCTGGATGTTGTGAAGGAGGATGTCAAGAATGAGCTTTCACACGGGCTCAAGTTCTACAAGTTTGAGAGGGGGCCAGAGGCGAGAATTGCCAATTCGCAGTTCTTCTCCTCTGTGGTTGTTACGCCAAACCACGAGAATCTGCTCCAGCTGCTGCCGCGGTTCCCCTACCACGTGGAGACCATTTTGCAGGTGGCGTTGATCCTCATCAGACAAGGAGACAAGAGCAATAGCAATGGACTTGTGGAGAGGGCACTCTTTGCCTTTGACAGAGGGTTCAAGCAGGGGTTCGACATTGGAAGCGGACTGTCTCGGCTGCCATTCAACTACTATCTGAACCGGCAGTTCTACCTTGCACTTTTCCGCTACGTGGAGGTTTTGGCAAAGAAGGGCACCTACTTCACAGCCTTCACATACTGCAAATTGCTTCTTTCTCTGTCTCCAGCGGAGGATCCAATTGGCACACGCTACTTCATTGACTTTTACGCAGTTCTTGCTGGCCAGGAGCAGTGGCTGGTGGACTTTGTGGAGAGTCCCCTTGTCACCACGTACGCGCAGTGGTTCACACCAAGTCTGGCGTACTCTGTTGCACTGGCTCATCTTACACTGGGAGACGAGGCCAAGGCCAGGAGTGCACTGGAGAGGGCCTTCTCCAAACACCCGTACGTTGGCCTCAAGCTGCTTGAGAGCATAGGCCTCGCTGGGGACATTCCCGTGAAGGACTACTCGCTCTTCCAGGCTGGCCCGGAGGTTGAGATCCAGACAGAGGCATACCTGCTGAGTGCGCCGATTATATGGAAGCAGGCCCGTGATCGCAACTTCCTCCACGATACCCTTCTGGAGTGCATCAAGAGTGTGAAGCCCGAGCCTCTTGTGGAGAGCGTGATACCAGATAATTTGATCCGCTTCACTGTTCTCTCTGGCGAGGGCAAGGTGATGGCTCGCATTCCACCACAAGTGTGGGAGGAGAACCAGATCTACGAGTACGACGTTCTGCCCCCAAGGGTGGGCCACGTGGAGATGCTGGAGGACCTTGTGGATGAAAAGTACATCACGCAGGCATTTGACGAGGAGCGGCTCATGGAGATGGTTCGCAACATGAGCCTGCAAGAGCTTGTGGAGGGCGGGGTGCACGTGGAGCAATGAATGCATATAGTGGAGATGTAGAGTATCAATTGGATAGTTGGAATTTATAGAATGGCTTCAGGGCTATGTCTATGGAATGCTACAATCGTAAATAGAGTAGCTAGAATGTATCTAGCTAGAATGTATCCAGAACTACATCCTTAGCCTTGCAATGCCTCGACCTATCACTACGGGCGGGCCAGCCTTTATTCGCATTACTTGAGTGCGAGCCTCGAGGGCGTCTGGTATTCCAGGCCCTGGTACTCCTTCTGGTACTCCAGGCCGTGGTTCGGCACCTCGTCGCCATTCCACCCGTAATACGACTTGGCCCTCACAAAGCCAAAGACAAAGTTGGAGGTGAAGGCCCACGCTACAAAGCCCAGCACAAAAACGAGCATTGCCTTGGCCCCGATCGGCTCAATCAGCGAGTTGATGATGATGCCCAGCGTCTCTGCACTCACGCTGGCCTTGCCGGCATAGGCCCGCGGATCACGGTTCATACACCGCTCCCAGCCGATACACAGCTCCTCCAGGGCAGCGACTCGTGTGGCCGGGTCGCACCGGTTCTCCATATAGGACCGCGTGCACGAGCGAACCTCCAGCGCAATGTCCGCCGCGTACTCCTCCATCTTGAGGTTGATGTCGTTGCGGACGGTGAAGATGGCGGAGACGAGGATGTAGATGGCTGTGCCCGAGGTGAAGGCGTTGAAGAGCAATTGCAGGTACGAGCTCACGAGGTACGGGGTCGGGGCCTTGGGCTCTGCTGAGTGGGACCACGGCGCTGGCAGCACCACGGCCTCCTCGTTCTGTGGCGTGTAGTAGTGGTGATGCTGGTGGAGCTCCACAACCTGTTTCCAGGGCGTGTGCACTGGCGAGTCGGCAGAGGTGTTGATGGAGCCGGAGCTGTCGGAGATGCCGGAGATGTCGGAGGCCGTGACGTCCTGCTCGTACCGCAGACTCGACTCCCTGAGTCTCCGCTTGAGCGACGGGCTGTCGACTCCGCTCACTGAGACGTCGCTATCGGAATCCGCAGTGTACTTCTTGAGCTCGACTCGGCTCAGCCTGGGCGAAGTTCCCGTGGCGACTTTGGCGCCCAGCGCCGTCGGGTTCCACAGAGCCGAGATCGGGCTCGCCACGGAGTCGTCCTCCATCGTCACGTCCTCCTCGTCCGCTGAGTGCGACATCTTGAGAGGCGAAGGCCTCTTGGGCGTGAAGCTGTGAGCGAAGCGCGGCTCGTCAACGTCCATCCGGTCGTCCTCCAGGCTCAGGCTCTGTGTGGCTCCCAGGAGGTCGGGCTTGGACGGCGTCGACGTCGGCAGCTCCCCCAGCGAGAGGCTCTCGAGCGATATCTCAGCCATGGCGTGGAGATGTGTTGATGCGCGACTGGAATGCCAAAACAAAGGCCAAAACTAAGGGCAACGACTAAAAAGATGCTAAACTAGATGCTAAACTAGATGCTAACTAGATGCTAAAACCAACTCAAATGGCTACGCACTCTCACTCCGCTCCACGGAGAGCTCCGCCACAAGCGTCTCGACAGCCTTGGCGGCCTTGCCAGCCTCGCCGCCGTCCTTCACAATCGTCTGGACGTTCTTGACAACGTGCGGGGCAAAGTACTCCACAAAGACCCGTCTCCTCGTCGTGTAGTCCTCACACGCTATCGTGGCGAGGTCCACCGTCTGGTCGCCAGTGTCCTTCTGGGCTGTGCCGGCGAGCTCGCGAGCAAAGAGCTTCAGATGGGCAAACGGCTGCGGCGTCACGGGCACGAGGTAGTGCTGAGTCAGCGGGTGGCTCGTCAGGGCAGCCACCTGGCTCTGCTCCAGCTTGGAGGGATAGCACCCGGCGGCGACGAACCGCCGGAACGACTCCAGCGTCTGGGCCTTCTTGCCGTTTTTGCTCATGACGGAGGAGGTTGTCACAGCCAGCGAGACTGACTGCTTCGAGTCCGACAGCGTCCAGCTCAGCAGTGTGAAGAAGGACCTCAGCGTCTTGACCCAGGCCGACCGCACCAGCGAGTCCGAGCCGTACTCAATGACGACATCCAAAAACCGCGTCGAGTCGTTGCGGATCTCGGGCGTGATGTGGGTCATGGCGGAGTGGATGAAGAGCACCACGGTACGGGCATGGAGCTCCATCAGGTTCGGCTGCTTCTTGGAGGCTGCCACAAGCAGGTTCACCAGCGCTGTTCGCACGGAGGCTGAGGTGTCAATCATCAGCGGCACCACCGCAGTGAGGATCTGCTTGTAGAGCGAGGGGTTGTCTGGCAGATGCTGCTCAATGTATATGAGGGTCTCCTTCCGCGTCACCGCCTGGTGGTGCTTCACCAGCGACAGTCTCTTGACGATGTCGGCCTCTCCCTCCACGGCTCTTGAGATGGACTGGTTGGGCAGCGATATCGTCTTGGCCGTGAAGGAGGTGTCCGTGTAGTTGGAAGGCTTGGCCTTGGTCTTACCGACCTTGAGCTTCGTTTTCTGCAATGTTAGTCATCTCCGCTGCCAGTCACATACCTGGAAGTCCTTCTGCTTGTCCTTCTTCTTCTTCGACGACGATCCCATACTGTAGTGTGTGGTTCTGCCAAAGCTCATCGCACGAAAAATTTCAGAAAAGGCGGAGGCGCGCATACTACAAACCAACAATGTCTCTATCGCTTTGAGTGTCTAATCAATTGGGCTGCAAGAGCCGATGCATTAGCAGCTTCAGCCGCTTGGGGAACCGGCTCCATGTGGCGGTGATCCAGGCGCTAGCATCACTGGCCTTGGTAGGCTGTGGCTGCAATCTCGGATACACAAACTTATAGAACTCCTTGAAGTACTCGATCCCTTCAGCATCGGAAAAGAGATACCTTTTACCCTGTGGCGTGCCAGTTGAGTCTCTCAGAAGCTCCAGCATGGGCTCGAGTCTTCTTCTCATCTTCCTGGCCTGGCTCTTTGTCTGCGACACCTCTGGCGTCAAAAGCATCTGCACAAGAAGAGGCCTGTCCCGCTTCGGAAGATTCCGGGGGCGCCAGAGAGATCCAAACGTTGTAAAGAGGCCGGTGCCCTTATAATGGTTTCTGCACTTGCTAAGGAACAGATCCAATGCATTCTTGTATAGACTGTTCTCATCCTTGGCATTCTTAAGGTGAAGCGTCTGCGCTTCATTGAAGCGGAGGCACAGCTCCCTCAAGTAGTGCTCTCGTGCAACAGGCACATCGTTGAGGTCTGTTGCCGGTATTATCTTTGGTTCTGGTAGCTTGGGGCCCTGGTTCATGTAGTCAATGCCCTTGAGAGGGAAGTTCTGCCCCTGAGCACCAAACCGGGGGTCTACTCTGAACTTGTAACCCTTTATGTTGATATCCGGGTACTCTTTGATCTGTCCCTTTGGTGTTTGGATCGTTGTGGCTGTGATGGTGCTGCCATCTTTCCCCGCGAGTTGGGTTACAATGTGCTTCACCTTCCGATGCTTGGTGGTGCTCATTTTAATTACCCTTGCCATGGCGAGAGCGGCCGGTAAATGTTACACATCACAGAATGTGACCGAGCTTGACTCGTTATATAGCCATCCTCACATTATGAGTCTGACCGGTGCGTCGTCTCGATCTCACCACAAAGAACTTCCTATTTGGGCGAGAACAATGTAGATGAAAAAAAGATCTTCTGAGTTTGGAACACAGAAGATTCTCAAACAGTCTCAAACAGTCGGAAATGAATATGAAGGCATTTGAATTGTTACATAGCAGTTTCCAATACATAATGTACACCTAACATATTCGAGCCCCTTCTTACGGGGAGATCTTACGGGGTATCACACCAGCCTTGTATTAACAACGAAATATAAAGATACAGAATATAGATTCGACCCTCAAGCCTTCTCAGCAGAGTCCTGGTCAGCCACCGGAGACTTTGAGTCCGCAGCGGTTTGCGCCATGACATCCTCAACGTAGTCTCTCTTACGCTCCTGATATCTGGAGAACCAGACAATCACAAAGTTGTAGATAAATTGAGAGCATGCCAGTCCAAGAGCCACTCTCATACCACTAGAAAACTGTGGAGCGTACTTGGTGTTGAAAAGGGTCGTGGACAAAGGTGCAATGGCGATCTCAGAAACCAAGTTCAAAGAACCGAGAGTGAAGGCTCTCACCTGGTCATCCTCCTTAGTCATCTCGTTACACCACGACACAACAATCACAGAGACTGGAGCACAGACACCAATGATGGAGTAAGCATAGAACTCAGCTGCACGTGGGACGTCCCATTGGACAAGCACAGCAAGCCCTGAAATCCAGAAGAGGATAAGCACAGCGTACACCTCACAGTATCTTCCACGCCAGTCACAAATGAATCCAACAACAAGAGAAAGAACCGCCTTCACACCAGACTGGATAGATGGAATGTTGTTTCTGTCGTAGATGTTGTATCCCTGCTCCTCAAGAACCAGGTTCCAGTATCCACCAGCGAACTCGGTCATCTGCGAAATGGTGTAGATGAGAACAAAGATGTAGAATTGCCACGAGGAGAGCGCTCTCTTGACCAGGTTGAAGCTGAAGTTGTTTGTAGAGTCGACATTTTTGACGACCTGCGTCTGCGATCTGATGTAGTCAATCTCTTCGACGTTGAGGTAGAAGTTTGGTCTGCGGTGCTTAGGGTCCGAAGGAAGAACAAAGTAACCAAACACGGCAACAGGCACCGAGATGAGGAAGTCAATCACGAAAGGCCACTTCCAGGTGGCAAGTCCAGCAACACCGTCGAGCTCTGCAAGTCTTGCCTGCAACAGACCTCCAACAAGAGGACCCACAGAGCCACTCATGATGAAGACAGCAGATCTGGAGACAAGAATGTCCTTAGAGTAAAGGGAACCCAAGATGTAGAAGATGGATGGGTACGCAATACCTTCCAGAGCACCCTGAATGCCTCTCACCACCATCAGAGTTGCGTAACTCTTAGTGGTGATGACAAGCACACATGCAATGGACCAACCCACTTCAAAGAGTGGGAAGACAAGGTTTGGTCTGAACTTGGTGAGAAGCAGAGGACCCAATAGTCCCCACAGAGAGTAATTGATGTCAAAGCAGTTACCGAGCCAGTTGTAGTCGTTGTCAGCCATGTTGTAGGCCTCTTGCATACCGGAAACGTAGGCGTTGGAGACGTTGGACTGGTCAAGGTACTTGATGAAGAACGAAAGGCACACGAAGGAGAGAACAAAGCAGTCCAGCTTGAAAATGACCTTCTTCTCCCATGCAGTAGAGTTAGGCGGGTACCAGACAAAGAAAGATCTGCTTCTGCGATCCTTTCTTGGGTTGGCCCAGCTCCAGAAGAGTTTCTTACGGGTAGCCCAGTCGATCTTGATATCCTCGAAACTTGTCTCCTTAGCGCTTGAAGTTCCCTCCTCAATGGAGTCGACTACGTCGACCGTTGCCAAGGCCAAGTCCTTCTCTGGTGTCTTTTCCATTTGGCGGGGATGAACTGTAGCCAAGGGTTTTACAAGCTACACCTGTCAAATATATACTACTCCACAACTCCGATGAGACACTGCGGCGGCACAGATAAAGATCAGGCGAGATAACCGATGCCTTGATAAGCTCCGGAGATGGGCGTTGGGGAATCCATCGTACCTCAATATCGATCGCAAATCTGGAAGTTGCCCTATGCGGTAAGTACACCGAATAGGCAAGTTTGGCGGCGTTTGGGAGGTGGATAAGCCCGCTTAAGAAAGTAAATCCGCGGATACTCATGGTAGGGCCACGAAAAATCGACCAATCCGGCATGACAGCTCAATATCTCCGACGGCAGGCGGAGAGATCCAATAGTTGGCAGCTGGGGCATGATACCCTATTTATATTTGAGCCCTAAGTACAGTGCTAAGCGACTGAGACATTTAAAGGCAGGTGCAGACGACTCCGGTACCGGCGAGATAGGCAGTTCGGGGCGATGCGATTCGTCGTCTGCACCTGCCCGATTGTCGAGGCATCGCGAGTCGATCTAGACGTTGGCTCAGATTGTAGTCTGACTTGTTCGAATTGTAGCTCCACTTTCCATCTAGCCGTTGACTGACTGAGGTATCAGGCCATACTTCTCATCCTGTATAATAAGGCTCCCTTTTGCATCTGGTCTTATCGCTATCAACATGACCCACGAACGCATTGTGATCATCGGAGCTGGTACATTTGGGCTCTCAACGGCTCTCCATCTACTCCGCAAGGGCAGCGAGGATGTAACACTGGTGGATCCGTTCCCAGTCCCCTCGCCATACTCTGCCGGTAACGATGTTAACAAGATCATGCAGAGCTCAGCTACACACCCGTTCTACGGCAAACTTGCACTCGAGGCATTGAAGAGATGGCGGGAGGACCCAGTCTTCAAGCAGGCATTCCACGAGACTGGTATTGTGTACGGCACAAAGCGTTTTGAGGAGGAACTGGAAAAGAGCAAGGCTTTCAAGGAGGAGAACGGGCTTAAGTGTGAGGCCCTGACGGAGGAGAAGCTGAAAGAACTCATCCCTGATACAGACGATCTCCAGAGCGAGAGAATGAAGGGCTGGAAGTCCTTCTACCAGGTGGATTCTTGTGGCTGGACATTTGCTGCCAAAGCATTAGAGCTCAGTGCAGGTGAGATCAAGCAACGAGGAGGCAAGTTTGTCGTTGCTGAGGCGACCGAGATACTCTTTGGTGAAGATGGCGGTGTCACGGGTGTCAAGTGCGCAGACGGCAAGGTGCTGGAGTGCGATAAGTGTGTGCTAGCTGCTGGAGCACAGTCTTACAAGTTCCTGGACTTTGAGGGCCAGCTCCTCGCCAAGTGCTGGACCGTGGGCCATATCAGACTCACTGAAGACGAGCAGAAGAGGCTCAAGGGCATGCCTGTGCTTCTATCGCTGGATCACGGATTCCTGTTTGAGCCTGACTGCGATGGCGATCTCAAGTTCTGTAACGAGTTCCCAGGGTACATCAACAGGCCAGACGATGGAGAGTCTGTTCCCCTCTACAAGGATGCCGTGCCACAGGAGGCTGAGGACTATATGCGTGCTTTCCTGAAGGAGGTGTTCCCAGCCCTGGCCAAGAGAGACTTCAACGTGGCCAAGATCTGCTGGTGCACTGACACTGTAGACCGGGACTTCCTCATTGGAACGCACCCAAAGCACCGAGGACTCATTCTGGGTACTGGTGACTCGGGCCAGGGATTCAAGTTCATGCCGACGATTGGCGAGTACATCTCGACGGTGGTGATGGAAGGCGACGAGGCCCTGGGCGAGGAGAAGATGAAGAGATGGCGCTGGAGACCGGAGCAGGCCAAGAACAGAGACATCTTTGATGTGCAGAAACGCTCTGGAGGGACGGATCTCATCAAGGACCTGAAGGACGTGGAGCAGTGGAGTACAGGGAATGTGGTGGAGTACGTGAGCAAAAAAGTGGCCAACTTATAGGATTTATATAGGAAAACTACCGGGTGCAATGTAGAGTACACTTCTATCGATGCCTATCTATGCCTTTCCAAACACCGCACCAACGGCCTCGCCAAACACCTGGAGACCCTCGGCAATCACCTCGTCCTCGATGTTGAGCGAAGGAACAAATCTCACAGTGTTGCCACCGGCAGTGATGACCAGCAGACCGCGCTCTCTAGCAGCGTCCACAATCTTGGATGGGTCCTGCTTGAACTCCACTCCCAGCAACAGGCCCTCGCCTCTCACCTCCACAATCGCCTCTGGGAACTGCTCCTTGAGCTTGTTGAGGTGCTCCACAAAGAGAGCAGACTTCTTCTGCACTGCAGAGAGGAAGTGCTCGTCCGCCACCTGCGAAAGCACATAGGAGCCGACACGGGCTCCCAGTGGGTTGCCTCCGTAGGTTGTACCGTGGTCGCCCACCTTGAGCTTGCTCTCCACCTCCTCAGTGATCATTGTGGCACCAATAGGGTAGCCATTGCCGAGAGCCTTGGCCATGGTGAGGATGTCCGGGTGAGCCTCCTTTGGCAGTCTGGCGTGGGCCCACAGTCTACCAGTTCTGCCGAGACCACACTGGATCTCGTCGTGGATCACAAGCGCGTTGTGGGCCTTGGCAAGCTCCTTCAACTGCACGAGGAACTCGGTAGGGATCGGTCTAACACCACCCTCTCCCTGGACAGGCTCGATGATGATACCGCATGTCTTGTCGGAGATGAGCTCCTTCACAGACTCAATGGTAGCCTTGGCCACCTTGACGCCTGGGATCAGAGGCGCAAATGGAGACTGGTACTTTGGGTTAGGCGTCACAGAGAGCGCACCCATCGAGCGTCCGTGGAAAGACGACTCGAAGGTGATGAACTCGGTCTTGTCCTCAGCAATTGACTTGCCGTGCTTTCTGGCAAACTTGAGGGCAGCCTCGTTGGCCTCTGTACCAGAGTTACACAAAAACACTCTGGAGGCATCGTGCATACCTCCGGAGGTCTTGGTGGCCTCCACAAGCTGCTTGGAGAGCTCGCCGGTCCACAGGTTGTGGTAGAGGTTAGAGGAGTGGATCAGCGTAAGTGACTGGTCATACAGGATGCGAGCCACCTCTGGGTGAGAGTGGCCCAAGGCTGTGACGGCGATGCCGGCTGTGAAGTCAATGTACTGACGGCCCTCAATATCCCACAGGAAGGCGCCCTTGCCCTTTTCAAACACAATCGAGGGACGGGAGTAAGTGGTGGCCGAGTACTTGGAGGTCTCGGTGATGAACTTTACAGACTCGGAGCCCGCAGATGGGTCAGGGTTTGGCACGTTTCTCACAGCAGAGGAGACATGGAACAGTCTTGCTCTCGAGGCCACAACTCTGGGAATGCGAAGCATCTTGCGGGTCTGCTGTGTGATGGAGGAGTGAAAAGATTCGGAGATATCAGTCACCGCGTGGCCCAACCAGCTGCGGGTCGCTTATGTAAGCATAGGGCGAGAGCTTAGGTAATAGGTGCCCCTACCGCGCCAGCATCGTCAACAGGTTTTTTCAACCACTGGCTAGGACGCCAATCGCCATGAGATTCACCACCAGGCTCTTCCAGCAGGCTACGAAGGCAGTGGAGGCAGCAGAGGATGCTGCATTCTTTGCTGTGCTTCCAGAGACACTTCAGCGCTTCTTCACGCGCTATCCACCCGTGCCCTTCAAGCAGTATTCCACTAAGCCTACACTCACCACCGCGGAGGATGCTAACCCATTCCTGCCCAACAAGCACCCTGTGACACAGAAGTATCACCAGCCAAAGTTCTCGTTGAGAAGACAGAGTGAGCTGTGGAAGCTCGCACACCAGTTTGGTGTGGCTGACTGTCTCCCTCAGCTCCAAGGAGACAAAAAATTCTATGAGGAGAAGTACGCTGCTAACCAATTCATGAAGGGCCAGCTCAAGCCGAAGGGTCACAAGCATGAGAAGCTGCAGAGCAAGAGACGGCAGGAGATTGCTGACGCCGTGGCGAAGGCGGATGAGAAGATCATCGCCGTCAAGGGTAACAAGTATAAGAGACTGCTAGAGAGAAGAGAGAAGAAGACCACCACATGGATCTAACTGTATATAATGGAATGTGCTACGAACCAGCGATGTAGATCGCCAGAGCTTGATTAACGGGGACGTGGAATGTGAATGTGATCTAGGGAAGTGTGTTGGGCATGAGGTGGGCAAGCCATATCCCAAACATTACCGCTACTACGCTTTCGAAACTGAAAATTCAGGCAACCAAGGGTCTTCCCATGGATTGAGATGATAGTTGACATCGAAAGGGATGCCTATCACCTCCGAGAGGAATATCGTGAGAGATAGTTGACATTTCCAGTGTGACGCTTATCAACTCCCATCGCCAATCAGTTCCAATTGGACTTTCAAGACGATAAGGGCACTCCTAGAAGTAAGATACAGTAATAATACTGGTGGGCTTAAGCTTCAAGCCCCAAAGCAACGGACGCAAGCAATTAAGTAGCGACGGTGCCTGCTAGATCGCGCGCCACTGTCGGCATATGCCGACGCCCAGCCTGGCCATCCTCTTTAGCCGACTCCACCACCGGTGTGGCCAAACTGTTAAGAATTGAGAATTTAGCGATACTGCTGAAGTATCAGTAGTGGCAATTGATGTTGTAGTAGTGCCAGCCGCTTTTGAGGCCACCGAGGGACAAGTGCGCAGTATAACGGCACCCACAATAGACGTCGGCATCGGTGGACGCACGTCCTCATCCGAAGGAAGCACTATTAGTAATGTTCCTCAGGGGTAGGGCGCAGTTATTTAGAGGTGGGAGCATAGATCCCAGGGCATTCTCTGGCGGCACTGAGTTGCCCGAACAAGCCTAAATCGTAAGGCGAGTGGCTGACAGTGACAAGATCGGGCTGAAAGAGCCGCCCATCGGCAGCCGAAAATCCTAAAACACATGTAGATACAGTACACAGCGAGCTGAGGCCAATTGAAGGCTCCAGCGCACTCAGCGGGCCCTGCTGAGGGCGGTGCCACTCTCTCGGCACTTGCTCCTTCGGTACCGGCAACTGAATCGAGACGGGCGGTTCGGCCACACCCGCGCGGTTCGCGCACACTGCCGGGGCCCGCCAATGGGAGCGAACGGCTGCGTATTAAATCCGCAATTTGCGAAGCAGTATATAAGCTTGCGGTAGCCTAGTTGCTGCGATCCACCATCAATTGATAGTTGAGAACCATGTCTTCCACCACTGTTAACTACCCAGAGGAGTTCAAGGGCTTCTCCATCTCCTCCCCAGAGGAGTGGAACCACCCAAAGCTCACTGCCTACGAGCCAAAGAAGTTTGGCGAGAGAGACATTGACATTGAGGTTGAGTGCTGCGGTGTCTGCGCCTCTGAGCTCTTCACCTTGAAGAACGAGTGGTCTCCAAACGGTGAGCTTGCCTGCAAGTCTGCCAAGTACGGCCCAAAGACCCAGTGCGTTGGCCACGAGGTTATCGGTAAGGTGCTCAAGGTTGGTGACAAGTGTACCCTCGGCTACAAGGTTGGTGACCGTGTTGGTCTCGGTGCTGCCGCTTCGTGCTGTGGTGAGTGTAACAGATGCCACGAGGACAACGAGCAGTACTGTGCCAACCGTGTTGGTACCTACGCCTCTGCCTACCCAGACGGCTACGTTTCCCAGGGTGGTTACGCCTCGCACGTTAGAGCCCACGAGATGATGGTGTTCCCAATCCCAGAGGGCATTGAGTCCCACCTCGTGGCCCCACTCATGTGCGGTGGTCTCACCGTCTTCTCTCCTATCAAGAGAGCCATCCAGCCAGTGCTGGATGCCGGTAAGGAGACCCCTAACGTTGGTATCATTGGTATCGGTGGTCTCGGCCACATGGCTATCATGATTGCCAAGGCTCTTGGTGCCAACGTGACTGCCTTCTCGAGATCCAACGCTAAGAAGGCTGACTCCCTCAAGATGGGTGCCGACAAGTTCATCGCCACCGGTGAGGACAAGAACTGGGCTGCTGACCACTACGACCACTTCCACGTGCTCATCAACTGTGCCACCTCGACCGACCACGACTTCTCGGCCTTCCTCTCCACCCTCAAGGTGAACAAGGCCTTCATCTCTGTCGGTCTTCCACACGGTGACTCCCAGATTGGCTTCCACCCATTCTCCTTCATGGCTTCGGGTTCCACCTTCGGTGCCTCCCTTCTTGGCTCTAGAGCTGAGGCCATTGAGCTTTTGGACCTCGCTGTCAAGCACGATTTCAGACCATGGGTTGAGCCTCTTGACATCAACGAGGAGAACGTGTCCCAGGCTCTCACCAGACTCGACGCTGGTGACGTCAAGTACAGATTCACCCTCACTGGCTTCCACAAGTTCTTTGGCACCGGCAAGTAAGCTGGCTTACAGTTATAGAATGATTTCCTTTTCGGTTATGTAGTTTATATGCCCTTAACTCGGAGCCGCGTACATCCTTCTGAACTTTGCAATGTCGGACTTTGTCTCCACCAGCAGCTCACACACCGTGATATTGCCCTTGGGTGTGGTGAGGGCGATGCGAGTTCCAGTATTGTCGAACTTGAAGCCCGAGAAGACTTCCTCCAGGCTCAGCTTCATCACTGGCACAAAAGCGTCTACGCTGAGGTCGTAAAGCTCAAACGAGTTCTCACACACAAAGCCCAGCTGCGTTGGATGCTTGGGCCGCCACTGCACATCGTACACGGCACATGACTTGTATATGCTGAGCAGTGGGGTCTCACTGTTGATGTCCCACAGCATCGCTTTCCAGTCCATGCTGCTAGAGAGGAAGAGTCTGGGGAACTCGGCAGAGGCATCCAGTGCCGTTACAGGCGCATCGTGTGCACGGAGAGCCTTCTCAATAGCATCGGAGCCCACCTTGTTGTCGAAGCGTCTCACTTGGTAGATGCCACCATCCTCACACCCCAAAAGGAGGAACCCCTGGTCCCCAGTCAGGTGTGTCATACACCATGGCGAGAGCTCGTCGTAGCGCAGCGCCAGGGCCTTGGGGACCTGAAGGCGGATTGGGGTCTGCGTCGGCCTCGAAAGGATCTGGCGGTCCCAGTGTAGGATCTTGCCGTCTGTGGATGCTGTGATGATGACATCCTGCACCTGGTCCATCGCCAAAACGGGGTACGAATGTGTGGAAGAGGACACGGGCGATGTCAGAAGAGGCTGGCGCGATCTCGAGGCAAGGTCCCAGATGTGCAACTTGCCGTTGTATCCTGTACCCAGAACGAGGTTGGGTTGGGATCGGGAGAACTGCACATTCACTATGGGTGTCCGGGCATGTAAACTGGTGTCGAGCGTCTTCAAAGTGGTGTCGAAGACGAAGACATCCAATCCAGTCGACACAGCAAAGAGATTTCGGAAAAATGGGGAGATGTCGATGCTTCGTACCTCACTAAATCCGAGCTCCGCAGCCACAATGTACTGTTCCTTCTTCTCTTGAGCCACTGCTTTACGTCTGTTGTAGTTGACGAGAATGTCGCTGTCCTCTTTCAGTGCCTTGTTTATCACGTTGAAGGATTTTGTGATGACAGAAGACAGAAGTTCGCCATCAACATCAGCGGCGGGCTCATCTGTGATTTCCTTTTCTTCCTCCACCTCCTCCTCCTCTGGCTCCACTTCCACGGGCTCCTCCTCGTCTTCGCTCTCACTCAGCTCCACAGTCTGAGTGCTCTTGTCGTACGTTACCTTTGCAGCCTCTAAAGCCTCCGTCTGTACCGATATCGACCTTTGCTCCTTCACAATGGGCGCCTTGGTCCCGACCAGCTCGTTTACAATGTTTTCGATGTCAGCGCCGGAACTGGGTACCGGTTCAGCCCTGGCTGGCCCCGATTCCACTGGTGGCTGTCTCAGCGCCTTCTCCTTCTCCTCTCTCTGCCTCCTGAGCTCGGCAAGCCTGAGCCTCTTGGCCTCGATCTCACTCCGCCTCGACGACATTGTGTGGTGTGTGGTGTGTCATCTTACGCGTGAACAAGCTTACGCCCGGACACCGCGTCCCGCCAATCGCGGGGCACGATAGCGCCATTATGCGAGATATTTTGGCACCTCCTTCTGGATCTCTTTTAGAGGTCTTGATTTCGTTTTTTCTCTCCAGAGTATGGAATCTTTCCTGTCTCAGTGTCCAGGAGAGGTGCTATATGAAGTTTGCTTCCATCTCGATGACCATAACGACATTCTCAGCTTATCGCATGTGTCAGCAGGGCTACGCAGGCGCTTAACGCAGTTTGTGCGGGTAGTGACTAACCATCAGGAGCCACTCTCAGACTTTAAAGAATTCGAGTTCCTTTCACGGCATGACATAGCTGACAAAGTGCCGGATTGGTCCATCAACCTGATTGAGCTCCTGTACGAACCCAAGAGGGAGTTGCATGTCCCTCATGAGTTCTTCAAAAGAAATCTGCACCTCAAGAACTTTGTGGCACTCACTTTGCCGGAGAGCCCAACCATCTTCGGGAACGTCAAAGCTGGTCACTTCCATGCCTATATCTATTGGACTATAAAGAAACTGGTGAATGTGTTTAATGGACGCTTCGTCATCATCACACAGGAGCCGCACATACATATACTCAACAGAGTCCTCGAAAACACAACCATTCGAGCTCCCAACGCACAGTCGCTCTTATTATCGCAGGTAGACTACAAGGGCAAGCATCCCTTACACATGTCGCCGAAGAAGATCATCGTGGACTATTGCTCGGCCCGCCTTTTGCAAGGATTGTGCTTGGATCGGGTGGAGAATTTCAAAGTGACTGGCACACCAAGAGAACCCGTGCCCGAGTACTACCCAGGTGATCCTCCGGTTCCCGATGAATGTGTCCTTACGGGACTTTCCGATCTGAGGTGTTCAATGCTGAAACGGCTCGAGGTCCGCAACGTGAATTATCTGACAAATCTCGATCTACCACATCTCACAGAGTTTTATGCGGTACTTACAACACACTCCACGGAGGGGCCCATGACCCCACGGCTGCTCCATGTGAATATGCCGAAGGTCGAGTGCTTCGATTTGTGGTCCTTTTCGGCACCGCCTTTTGTGTCCTGGGTGTACCTTCCCGATGAGTGTCGACACTTTTGCATCAATTACCAACAGGATTGGAAATCAGAGCCACATGAGGATCGCATCGGAGCACTGAGGATACATCTGCCTACAGCTGAAAGAGTCACGGTTGTGAATCTTCTTAACGAGCTGCCATCGGGAAGGCTAAAGCAGATCACGTCGTTGGTTACATCCAGGAATAAAGATATTGACAGGCTCACAGGGCCCAAAACGTTGAATCTAGAGCGTACGAAATTGATCAACATCAATGAGCTGGCACCGGTACCAAAAGCCATACCTGAAAGGGTCAAGGCGACCCTCAACATCTCTGCCCCTGCACTGGAGTCCCTTTCTATAACCAGGAGCTCATTGTCGACGCTATCGCTTGACTTCAACTCGCTGGCGAAAGACTTCCCGAAACTGAAGACGCTCGCCATCTCAGGCATGGTGGAGGTGTTCGGAGATACCTTTGCAAATGGGCTAATGTTCCCTGAGCTTATTTCGCTATCTCTATGCGGATACGATGTTGGTGAACTCGCCATCATATTCCGGTTCATGGATCTTGAATCAATGGCACTTGCCGAGATACGGCTTGATCGATGCACCAACGGTACCTTACAGTCTCTCCAAAGGCTTGTCGCCTCTTTACACAAGTGCCATGAGACGCTGACTGCTCTGGAAGTATCTCTCTCCAAGTCTCACCCTTTGCTGGCCTATGAAGCCCCTCTGAAGTTGGTGGGGTTCAACAGGCTCCGCTACCTCACGCTGAACGTGGACGTACGTCATCTGGAGTTATTTGAGTGTCGTTCCCTGAGAGAGATAAATATGAGCTTCCGTGATACGCCACTAAAGAGTTTTGTCTCAGACTCACTGCCGGGGCTGGAGAAGCTGAGCTATAACGTGAGTGCCCAAGAGGCTGGTGCGAGCCCAATGAAGAGCATTCAGGAGCTCTGTGACGAGATTGAGGACTTTGAGGAGTGGGGTAGGATTCGGCGAGATATACACGTTGTCTGAGCCATCTGAGGATATTTCTCTAGACCTATGAAGCTGTTGTTATAGGCCTCTAAACCCTTTAAGTTGAGGGCTCTCAGCCCGTACGCACCCCAATGCGAAAGTGAGGTACCAAATAATATTCGTGCAGATTGCAGACCATCCGCTGAGGACGGCGAAAATATTTGTAGTTAGTCACATTCAGACTGAGCCATAATGTCATTCCTCAATCTTCCAGCGCCAGTGCTATTCCAAATCTGTTGGGATCTGGCAGATCCCTCATCGCTTGCCTCGGTGGCATCATCTGAGGGTGCGAGAGACAGGCTCAAGCAATTTGTGCACGTCTACTCCGAGGGACCCCTCGAGGTGTTCACCGACTTTGCGGACTTTGTGAAGAAGGACCTGTCGGGCACTCCTGAGGAGTTCACTATCAACCTTGTGGAGGTGTCGAAGGACAATGTCGAGCAGGCCGTGGCCATTGTGAAGAAGGCCTCGGAGTTCAAGCAGACCCGCTGTGTGATTGGGTGGAGAGACGAGGAGCTCAGCATTGAGGACACCATGGCTGAGCTTCTAGAGGGAGAGACAAGCTGGTACTCTGTCAGAGACTCCCTGTCACTAAAGGCTGATGGCGTACAGCACAGGCCGTACGGATGCTCTGACAACACAGACTACAAGGCGTGGAAACAGCTCGACAAGCTCTTTGCTCCGAAGCTGGAGTGCCTCACCTTGAAAGACATTGGCGATGCCTCTCAGCTCGAAGGCGCACTGCTTCAATTCCTCAAGCCAAAGACTCTGAAGCTCGTCAATTGCCACAGCGGAGTGCTGAAGCAGCTCAACATTGGCAACGTAGAGAAGCTCAGCATTGTGTCTCCACGCTCCACTCTGACCGATGAGCCCAGAAGATTCCACTTCCACAACTCTGCGGCTACGTATCTGGGTGCCAAGGCCCTTGAGCTCATCGATCTGAGCTTGCCAAAGCTCACAGAGCTCTCCATCCATGGCGTTTCAACAATCGATCTTACACTGCCGGAGCTCAAGAAGCTCAATCTTTACGTGATTCCAGCAAGAGACGCTGGCGCTGTCATCAAGCCAGCATGTATCAAGCACTTGAATGCGCCGAAGCTCGAGGAGTGCTCTCTACAAATCGAGGGAGTAATGCCCAAGGTGGAGCGCCTCGAAGTTCCCCAATTGAAGAAGCTAGAGTTCTCCTACACAGAGGGCGACAAAGTTTGGGGCTCCAGCATCCACAACGAGCTCAACCTCTTTGTGGTGCCCCCCTCCGTGGAGAATGTGGTGTGCACACAGGGGAGCGAGATGCTGGCTCAGGGGTAATCACCTCACCAATGAAAACTAATGTGCTCGTAACAAAAACATCTATACATATACTTTTTCTCATAATTCAGTGGCCTCACTTGCCCTTCTGCTTCCATGGGTCGCCCTGGATCTTGTTGAGCTTCTCCTTGAACTCGCCAAAGCTCTTGCCAAACTCCTCCTTGGACCCCTCTCTCCATCTGTAGCCGTAGGCTGGGTGCTCCTCTGGCAGATGGCTCTGGCCCTTCTTGCGGTAGAGATTCTCTCTGAGAGTACCGCCTGGTACTGGGTAGTCGTCCCAGACGTAGCCTCTCTTTCTGAGCTCTGGAATCACCTTCTCAATCACATCATCGTACGTCTCTGGGTTCACGGCAGCGGCAAAGTTGAAGCCGTCAGCTCCGCCAATCTCCACGTAGTCCACCAGCGTCTGCACAACCTGTTCCAGCGATCCAATCACGAGGTCCGCCGAGCCCTTGACTGAGACGTGCTTGCCGATAACGGCCTTGGTGAGAGGGATGCCCTTGTCTAGAAGATCGATACAGAAGTGCTTGGCCACCTCTCTGTCCTTCACATTCTCAGCATCACGCAGGTCAAAGTCGTCAGGGTACTTGGACAGGTCTGTGTCCATCCAGCCACCCACCATCGCCAGCGCAGCCTCGTGGTCGCCGTACTCGGCGTACTTGTTGAAACGGTCCCAGGCATCCTCCTCGGTCTCGCCAATTATCACCATCACCAGCACAAGCACCTTGACGGAGTCGCGCTTCCGCTCCCACCGCTCAGCGGTGTCACGGATCTTGTCAGCCTTGTAACGGAGATAAGCGGGCTGGTTACCGTTGGAGAAGGCCACCTCGGCCCACTTGGCGCTGAGCTCAATGCCGCCAGGCGAAGTGCCGGCCTGGAACAGCACTGGGATACCCTGCGGCGATGGCGAGGTGTACGAAGGGCCCGGCACTTTGAACCACTTTCCCTCAAAGTCAATTGTACGGATCAGCGATGGCTCAGCGTACACACCAGACTTGGCATCGGCCTTCACAGCGTCTTCACGGAAGGAGGACATCAGCAGCTCCGCCACAACCTGGACGTACTCGTCGGTCTTTGCGTAGCGGTCGAGCTTCTCTGGAAGCTTCTCGCCATTCAGCAGGTTGCGGGAGGCACTCTCGAGGTAGGAGCTCACAATGTTCCAGCCGACTCTCCCCCTGGAGATGAAGTCGAGCGTGGCGAGCTTTCTGGCAAAGAGGTAGGGGTGTTCGCTGATGGTGGAGAAGGTGATGCCGAAGCCCACACTCTCGGTGACAGCTGCCATGGCGGCGATTGGGATGGCCGGGTCGATTCCAGGGAACTGCGTTCCTGCTCTGGCAGCAAAGTCGTAGTTGTGCGGTCCCTTGTAGACGTCGTAAGGCCCCAGCACATCCGCAATGAAGATGGCGTTGAGCTTTGCCTTCTCCGCCTTCTTGGCGAGGTCCGTCCAGTACTCCACAGTGTTGTAGCTTGTGGAGACATCGCCAGGGTATGTCCACAACCCGGCAGGCTGTGTGTTGACTGTGGCCTGGGCAAACAGGTTGAGTACAAGCGGCTCTCTGGCCTTGTTGAGGCGGGCCTTCTTGGTGACGTGCACCATCTTTCCTTCACGCAAGTCCATTGTGGCTATTGTTAGTGGTCACAGCTCAGTGTCTCTCCAGCGTTTATATACAAGAGTGTAAGGTCTCGGGCTCACCATCGTATGGTGATGATGCGGCCAGAGAGCCACACTTTGCGCACACAATCACACGCTCAAAAACACACAAACACCACATTGAGTGGTGCACGCCCAGGCACACACTTCCGGATGAGGCCATCTCCGGTGGAACGCCGCTACCGGCGAGATGGCACGCCGTTGCCGCTCAGGGTGAGGCGATGGGCTTAGATTACCCTTTTCGGAACACTATGGCTCGCGAATCTCCACACTATGGCTCGCATAATGGGCTTGGCCCATCACTGTGGTGTCAAAGGCAGCGATGTATATAAGAGAGCAGTCGTACGATGAGGTGAGATAAGACATCGAACCACCATGGAGCCAGTTTTGCCACAGGGTGCCGGCTACGCCGTCATCATCGGTCTCGGAGTCTTCTTCGCAGCGCTCATGAACCTCATCACATGGATCCAGAACAAGTACACAAAGACTCACTCGGACAATGTCGATGAGTTCACCACCTCCTCGAGAAACGTGCCCTTCGGCCTCATCGTGTGTGGTATCGTCTCCTCGTGGACCTGGTCGCTGACCCTCTTGCAGTCTGCTACACAGTCTTACAACCTGGGTATCAACGGCTCATACTACTACGCCATCGGCGGTCTCTCACAAGTGGGTGTCTTCTCCATCGTCGCAGCCAAGGTCAAGGCCAACGCCAACCTCATCACCACTTTCCCGGAGATGGGCTACTTCCGTTTCGGTACTTGGGGACACCTCGCCTTCATGTGGTGTGCCTTTGTCTGTAACAGTGTTGTGTCGTCTGTGATTCTGCTTGGTGGCTCTGCGGTGGTCAACGCCGTCTCCGGTGTGAACTTCTACGCCTCCATCTGGCTCATCGCCTTTGTCTGCGCCATCTACGTTTTCTTTGGAGGTCTCAGAGCCACTTTCATCGCAGATGCCATCCACACTTTCATCCTGCTCATCTTTGTGATGATCTTCGCCTACATCGTCTACGTGGGTGACGACTCCAAGATTGGCTCGCCTTCCAGAATGGTGGAGCTCCTCACTCAGCTGGCTGAGACTGAGCCAGTTGACGGGAACTATCACGGGTCGTATCTCACTTTCAGATCGGAAAACGGCGCCATATATGCTGTCCAGTCGGTCATCACCGGCTTCGGCCTCGTGAACTGTGACCAGGCCTACTGGTCCCGTGCCATTGCCTCCAAGGACAAGTCGATCTCATCCTCCTACTTCACGGCGGCTTGCTGCTGGTTTGTTATCCCATTCACAATGGGTCTCACTCTTGGTCTTGGTGCTAGAGCCATGTCTATCTACCCGGACTTCCCTGTGCTCTCAGCTGATGACATCAGCGCAGGTTTGGCTGCTGTTGCATCCGCAGAGTATTTGCTGGGCAAGGCTGGAGCCACCCTCATTCTTCTGATGGTATTCCTCTCTGTCACATCCTCCTTCTCTGGTGAGCTTATCGCCTCCTCCACTCTGCTCTCCTACGATGTCTACAAGAAGTACATCAAGCCTGACGCTAAGCCTCATGAGGTTGTGAACTCTGCTAGAGTCGGTGTCTTCTTGTGGTTCCTCTACTCCTCGGCTCTCGCATGTGTCTTCCACAGAATTGGTATTTCTATGGGCTGGCTCTTCAACTTCCTCGGTGTTGCTACTGCCTCCGGTGTCTTCCCAATTGCACTGTCGTTTTTGTGGAAGGATCTCAATACTTTCGGTGCCGTAGCTGGATCCGTCGGTGGAATGTTCCTGGCCCTCATCGTTTGGCTCGTCTCTTGTAAGGGCATTATGGGTGAGATCACTGTGGACACTCTTTCGTCGAGTTGGGTTGCTTTTGCTGGTAACGCTGCAGCAATTGTGCTTGGTGGTGTCATCTCCATCGTCTCGAGTTGGATCAAGCCTGCCAACTTCGACTTTGACAAAACTAGAAACAGATCTATTCTTGCAGAGCACCTCAAAATTGCACAAGGTATCTCAGAGTCTGTGGATGACAAGGCGGAAGGGTCGCAGCAGGACTTCGAGGTGGACAACTCCGACTCCGACATTGGCCTTCCTGAAAAGAGAGAGCTGGACTTCCGTCTGTTGGACTCTGAGTACAAGAAGTACTTCATTTTAACAATTGTGATGTTGGCGATCTTCCTCTTCATTGTGCCGATCCCACTGAGTGCTGCCCCATACATCTACGACGTCAAGATGCTTACCTTCAACGTGGTGGTGATGTACATCTGGCTCTTTGCCACATTTGGATACGTCATCATCTATCCGCTTGTCGAGTCCCGCCAGGTCATCTGGAGTCTCACAAAGACTATATTCACTGGCAAGAAACAGCCCGAGGGTGAGGTTACTGAGGAACCGGTCTCAGAGTCTGCATAGTGTATATATTCGTTAAGGTTTGTTTGGGAGAATTGTAGAATTAAAAATGTATGATCCTTTACAGTTCAACCCCTGAAAATTTTTTGGTTGTGATTCTCTACAGATTCAAATCTAGATCCCTTTATAGTCCTAAGGCCACGTACGCCTCCTCGTTGTTCTTGACACCAAAGTACACTCTCTCAGCAGCCTCCGCTGCACGGTCAAGATCGGCAATGTCCTCGTCCTCTAGTGGATTACGGCGTCCTGGAACTGCAAACTGGGAAATCACAGGATCGAACCAGTCCTTCTTCACTTGGCTATAGTGATAGAAGTGGAAAGTGGCATCGTCAGCTGTGGTCTCTACCCTCTCCTTCTCCCATTGCAACATTTCCTCTTTGCTTGGAAGCAATCTCTGGCCAGACCACACGCCAGCTAGCGCTGCGGCACTGGCCTCCAAAGAGTGATACTTTGTAGAGTTTAGACACACGCCAACGAATCCAATCGATGGATCCGCAATCGTGAAGATGTTCCAGAATAGGCCCCCAACCCGCGAGCTACCTCCCTTGGTAGCCAGAGTGTTGACAATGCCATTGAGGAAAGGCCAATGCCAGTGGTACCCTGTTGCAAAGATGATGTGGTCAAAGTCTATAGATGTTCCGTCCTTGAAAGTGACCGTCTTGCCGTTGATGTTCTCTATACGAGGCTTCACCTCCGAGGCCTCAGCTGCCCTCTCAAGCCAAGGATACACTTCTTGCTTTCCAGGCGTACGTGAAACCACCACTCTTGCAGCAGTGCCTTCCACGTACTGGAGGATGTCCACACCACTCAGCGAGGAGCCCACCACGAGCACAGTCTTGTCCTTGAATTGGTCGGACGATCTGAAGGACTTGGAGTGTGAGAAAGAGCCCTTTTCCCTTGTCTCTAGCCCCCTAACTTGAGGAATGAAGGGGGTCGAGTAGTGCCCACTGGCCACTGCAACATGGTCAAAGGTTTCAGTGTACCACTCATCGTGGTCTCCACTTTTTCTCAAGGTCAAAACCCACTTCTCACCCTCCTTTTTAGTATCCTGGACTTGCGTTTGCAGTCTAATGTGTGGGTAGAGGTCATTCTCCTTGGCAAAGGAGGAGAGAACCTCTTCAACCTCCTCGTACGTGATCAATGGGTCAATGATCCTCTTCTGCTTCGGCCCTTCGAATTTGATGTGCGAATACCGCATAAACCTCTTGGGGACATTGGTGTAAAGCTTCGGGTATACACCAGAGCGTCTCCATTGGTTGGAGTTGTCGTGGGGCTTGGCCACTACTGGACTCTCCACAGTGGCTGTGGCAACACCATCTGGCGCTGGCACCTTGGGATGGACAGTGAAGGCATCCCAGTACTCTGAGTCTAACGGTATATCATCAAAGGTGTCGCTCTCCAAGTCAGCTGCCCACACACCGCCTACACGGTCCTTCTGCTCAAAGACAACCACCTCAAATGCTGGTGATCCGTCACTCTTCTTCGTGTGCAGAAACTCGTAGGCACTGGCTAGGCCGCCAGGGCCAGCACCAACAACCGCTACCCTTTTCGTCATGGGAAGATCACTGGCCTCACACGGGCGGCTCTACAGCTTAAGTACCGGCGTCATTAATATCGTACGTCTAAGGTGAGATGAGCCACACTTGTGGCATAGTGTGGGGCCGCAAACCGCACCCGCACACCACTGGCGACGCGTCTTTACGCGTAGTGAAAACTAGCCGTTGCCAGGGGATTGTGTGGATTCGTATTTGAGATATAGCTCCACCAGCTCAGCACCATGGATGTGAACTTCGATGACATTCTCAGGGAGTTTGACAGAGAGACGAGGCCGAACTCTGTGTCACTCACAGAGTATAAGAAGCGGGACCTTCAGGAACTAACGCAGGCATGGATATCAGAGCGTATGTGTCCCGAGCTCCTCGACTATAAAGAGAGCCTTGTGGAAAGAATCATCGGCAGGGTTCGGACACAAATTGAGTTCATTGAGGTGAATTCGATTGAGCTGCAGACAGCGGAGAAGGATATCAAACTTCAATTGATGGTGGTGGAGTCCGAGCTGGATAGAGTCAACTTCCTGATAAGGTCGTACCTGAGGACAAGGCTCTCGAAGATTGACAAGTATGCGGTCTTTATCAACTCTGACGAGGAGACGCTTAAAAGACTCTCACCAGACGAAACGGCATATATGGAGGGCCACCTCAATGCCTTGGTGGAGCTCTACAACTCCCTGTTCTTGATGCACATGCCGGAACACCTCCAGGCACTCGACGATACAAGTGCTGGAATATCGATGATAGAGGAGCCAGACTTTGACAGGCCTGTCTTTGTGAAGATTGTGGAGGAGATTATAGAGAGCATAGTAATAGGCGAGGAGGAGATCGACTTGACCAAGGAGGGAATCTACTTACTGCGGTACTCAGCAGTGAGAAGCTACGTACTCGACGGCAGAGCCCTGCTGATATAGAGGAGCACGGTAGACAGCATTAAGCATTCACACGAATACTCTGTAGAGGCTCATTCACCCGGACACCACCAACGCGAGGCTGTACTATGGGGTCTGGTGACAACAACAATCCACGCTAGTGTGGCAAGAAGAATGTCTTGGAGAGTGCTGAAGATGTTTCTAGCGGGTGTTGTAACGGTGATACCTGTCCTGGGAGCCCTGCTGTATAAATACCAGCTGAAGCTCGTGTACCCGGCTGGTCTCGTTGATGGAGGCTCCAAGACTGAGAAGCCAGACAAGTATGGCATGGACTTCGAAGAAGTATTCCTTGATACCAAAGACGGCGAAAAGATCCAGACATATGTGCTTGTACATCCAAAGTCGACACCGGGCTACACAAACAAGACCGTGATGATTCTGTGTCCCAACGCTGGTAACATTGGGCACGCTCTTTCCATTGTCGAGCTATTCTACAAGCAAATGAAGCATAATGTGATTATATACTCCTACAGAGGCTATGGAGAGTCTTCTGGAGAGGCCAACGAGCAAGGACTGAAGGTGGACGCGGACACAGTCATGAAATATGTGGCGGAGCACGAGGTGCTGAGCAAGACGGACTTGATCCTCTATGGAAGATCCCTGGGCGGTGCGGTAGCCATCTACATTGCCAGCAAGAACTATGTACAGGTACGTGCACTCGTGCTAGAGAATACCTTCCTCAGTATTCGCAAATGCATTCCTCACATCTTCCCCTTCCTATCGAAGGTGAGCTTCCTGTGTCACCAAATATGGGACTCTGAGCATGCCATCAGGGAAGTATCACCGGACGTTGCCATGCTCTTCCTTTGTGCTACCAACGATGAGATTGTACCGCCGCAGCACATGTCCCAGCTCTACGAGCTCTCACCAGCAACCTCCAAAGAGAGGTATGTCTTTGAGGGAGCCCACCACAACGACACGGTGCTGTATCCAGACTACTGGACACGCATAGCGGAGTTTATCAACGGGTTATAGGGAACATTAATGCATTAATTGAGGTTTAGCTAGTAGAAGATCTAAGGTGCGCATCCTCCTGGACAGCACGCCATCTTGTCATCCAAGGCCCAAGTCCTCATACAGCCGAAGTGACCAGAGTGGCCACACTTCAGCCTCAGGATGTTGAGTCCTTTGATCGGCTCATTGCAATAGACACACCTTGAACGGTCACCACACAGTTCGCAGAACCAGGTGCCAAACTGGATTTTGTCATCCTTCAAATACTTTGCCTTTGTGTTCTCATTCACCACAAGCTGGCCGCACGAAGCACAAAAACGCCGCACTGTGGTCCCGTTCGAGGACAGATTCTGGATATCCTGGAACTTGGACGACCTCACAATCCTGGTGAAAGTAGTCCAAAAGCGAAGTCTTTGTAAAAGCTCAAGGTACTGGAAGAGAAGCTGCTTCATCACGCCATCGCGGTATATCTTGTATCTGTCGTTGAAAAGTAACAGGAGAGTGCAGCACATAACGAGGTCACCCTGGTTGGCACTGAACTCCACGGCCTTGAAGATCATCATTCTCGGAGCAAATGGCGGCAGAAGCTCCGTCACTTCCTCGTTCTGGTTGGTGATTTGCTTGGTGAGCATCGAGGGATGTGACTCCTTGGACGCAATCTGGTGCTTTTGCATTAAAGGCACTAACGATTGAGTGTAGGTTCTGACTTGGGAAACAGCAGATAGCGACGACGATACAGAGTACGTTGGCGAAGCCGATTTACCACCAGGTGAAGTCTCAGGGTGGAGAATGGCCTCCAGAAGCGAATTACGATTGGACCGCTTCCGGGGCTGGATCGGTTTCGGCACAGTGTCTGTAAACTCGACAGCGACCTCGTTGTCCTTCTCATTCTTTGAGGAGTTCATTGCATCGGCCCACTTCACAACGTCCTCCCGTCTCACTGGGCTGCCTGTTTCAGATCCAGACTCTTCGCCTGACTCGTCTATACCTGAGAACCGCTTCCTCTGAGACTTTCTTCTCTCGCCAACATATGAATTCATTGATCCGGTGAGATCTGAAAGGTCAGAAAGAGATGGAGACTTGCCCCCGTATCCAGTAGAGTTCGACGTTGAGTACTGGTACTTTGTAGTGCTGTCCGATCTCACGCTCACGTCCTCAATTGGCTCATCAAATTCTTCAGTCTGGAGTTCGTGCTCCCAGACAAGACTCTCCTTGATGACATTCCATGTCTGTGAGTCTCTGTTGTTTCCCACTTCAGAGGCAATATGGGCATTGCGTTCACAGACCTCCACCATTTCTCCCTCGAATGCGTAGTTGTCAGTGAGGAACTTGAGAGCATCCTCGTCCTTCATTATAGGCAAGTGCACAGGCACAGCGTATGGATTTACAACGGCGGTGTGGCTGGTAACGTGGCTTGAATGCGATTGGTTTCGAGTAAGTGGGGGCCGTAGACTGGATCTCGCCATGGAGTGGAGACTCGGAGAGTGTGATGGCGTTATTCCAGAGAATACAGATGTCTGTCCTGAGGGCACAGCCTCTTCGCTCTCGAGAGGTACCTTCTGTTGGTCCACGAATAACAGATCGTTGCTCGGCGACCACGTAACTGCGGAGAGGTGGAGATTGTCGACAGCATGAGGATGAGCGTACAGGTCCTCCTTGACTAAAAACTTGTCTTTAGAAGCTGTCCAAAGGTACCTCTCATCCCTGAAAGCTATGCTAGTGATTTGCTTTGTGTGTGACTCAACCGTATAGAGAGGGATATATTTTCTCTTGAGTGAGTAAACCTGAGTCGAAAGATCGCTATTCAGGAAGCACGTTGCAACCTCTGCGTCCTTGATGTTGGTGATGGAGCCAGGCCGGAATGCCACTTTGCTAACAGCGCTTGCAGTGTATATCACATGCTCTGGCAGCCTTGAGTCACTTCCCATGTTCCATACTTGGACCTGTCTGTCTCTTCCCCCACTCACTATGTAATCTAGCTCGGGATGCCAGTCGAGAGACAAACCTGGCCCAGTGTGAGCATTGAGCTTTCGTTCAGCCTGGCCTGGACTGCGGACGTCCCATCTCTGTATAACACCAGAGTCAAAGACAGCCGCAAGTCTTTTGCTGTGGAAAGGGGACCATTGAAGAGACCGTACAGCGTCTGAGCTTCCGTGCATGGTGACGACAGCCTTCCCACTCTTCGATCGTAGGTCCCAGAGCTTCATTGATCCATCCTGTGATCCAGATAGTAGTGAGTGCGGGTCCAACTGGCTGAATGATATGCTGTTGACTGCCCTTGTGTGGTCATTGAGCCTATGCATGGTCTTTTTTGATGTGTGGAAAATAACTATGGAGCCTGTAGTGGTGGAAGTGGCCACGAGCTTGGAGTAGGAGTGGAAGCCTGCTTTCACGTCCAAAATTGATCCCAGGACCTTCTTGTTTTTCAAGGCATAGCTTCCAGAGAGCAAATCGTCAGCCAATGTAATCTCTGAGCCCACCTTGAGCACCTGAAGTGTGTTTTTTCCTGCAATTACTACCCGGTCGTCATCGTTCAGCTTACAAAACCCGGTGAGCTCATATCCAGCATTGTATCTTACCCTGGTGGTATCGCGTAGCTGCGTTTCGTACACTGGGGCCAGCTGATTAGGAGGAGAATGTCTCGCTGACCCATACTGGCCGCGTGGAGATGAGGACCCTGTAGACGAGGATGTACTCCCATAGATGTTGAATGCTAGGCGTGCCAAGGAAGGCCTTGACCCCACCGATCCTCCATCACTCCTGTTGTCCCAGGACATTGGTTTTCAAGGCTGCACTTAGAGCTGTGTTGTGGTTGGTTTGGTTTCGAGCCCTGTACCTCGAGGTTTTGAGCCCGTCTCGATGCGCGGGCTCATAACTGTTTCCACTATCGTCGAAAATTTTTCCACATCAACACAACAGTTTACTTTCAAACAAAGAGAAACAAGTCTCGACACCCCCCATTGTTATATAGAAATGTCAGAAGAACTCGCCCAGGCCACCCAGGACCTTTCCCTGCAGGACACAGCTAGCGCTGGCACCACAGTGCTCACCGACGCTGAGAAGTCTGAGTACAAGCATCCTCTTAACTCGAGCTGGACACTCTGGTACACAAAGCCACAGTCCGATAAGAGTGAGTCATGGTCCGATCTCTTGAAGCCAGTGATCACCTTCTCGTCTGTTGAGGAGTTCTGGGGCATCTACAACTCCATTCCACAGCCTTCAGAGTTGCCACTCAAGGCAGACTATCACCTGTTCAGAGAGGGCGTCAAGCCAGAGTGGGAGGACGCTGCTAACAGTGACGGTGGTAAGTTCACATACAGCTTTAAAGACAGAAAGAACACAGACCTGAACGACATTTGGCTCAGAGCTTGTCTCGCCCTCATTGGTGAGACTATCCAGGATGACGAGGATGAGGTTAACGGTATTGTGGTGAGTGTCAGATCCTTTGCTTACAAGGTTGGTTTGTGGACCAAGTCCACTTCTAAGAAGAACCTCTTCACCATTGGTGAGAAGTTCAAGAAGGTGCTCAAGTTGCCAGAGACTGAGCTCATTGAGTTCTACGCTCACAAGGGCAGTGACCAGAGAGGTGCTAAGCCAATGATGATGATCTAAGAAGGAGCATATGCTGCAATTTGACGTGTCATGATCACCATCCGGTGTAGCGATATGACGGAGCTGTGGAAATGATGTAGCTGTGGTAGAATTCGATCTTTAGACTGGCCTCGTGCAAGGTTGCGCGGGGTTCACCGATGTCCATCTGGCGATTGAGTAATGGGAAGATTGTGGGTAAATACATAATAATGATCACATACAAGATTGAAATTCGAATTTTGTTAACCGAGTATCTAATTACATCAGGAAAAGAGCAGCAAGAGCCACCACGCCGGACCCGATAGTCCCCTTCAGTGCGCCGTTGCTTGTGAGAGTCACCAAGTTGTTGGTTCTTACAACCCCCACGCTACCGCTGATCGTTCCAAGGCCAATTGTGCCAGAGTCCGGCTCCACCACAGAGGAGTACATACTAGTAAATCTCTGTGAGTAGGTTGTCTGCAAGGTAGCCACGCCGCCATCGGTATAAGTTACCGTAACCCAAATCGAAGTCCACGCTGATGATGTGACATATGTGGTGGTGGAGTCGGAATATGTGTATGTTGGGTTGGCAGTATCGGTACCTGCATTAGATGTCAAAATGGTGGTAGTTCTACCGTCTTGCACGTTTTCGTCCGTACGCGTCGCTGTTCTTCTTCTGCTAGTACCGGTACCAGTAGTGAGTCCCGTTGTAGTGCCAGTGTTTGTACCCGTATTTGTGCCTCTGGTGGTTCCCGTGGCATCAGGATCAGTAGCTGTGCCTGTAGCTGTGCCTGTAGCTGTACCGGTGGCTGTACCGGTAGCTGTGCCGGTAGCTGTACCGGTGGCCGTTCCCGTTGCTGTCCCCGTACGTGTGCCGGTAGCTGTGCCTGTCCCAGTAGTGGCAGTTGCAGCACCTACCGGTGTTGTCACAGCACCCGTCGTTGTTCCGGTGCCTGTGGTGGCAGGTGTTGTGGCCCGCGTCGTGGCAGGTGTTGTGGCACCAGCAACCGGTGTAGTGGTTGTGGCACCAGCAACTGGTGTAGTGGTTGTGGCACCTGCTGCTGGTGTAGTTGTGGCACCTGCTGCTGGCGTGGAAGTCAACGTTTGCGAGAGAGTCACAGTCACACCGTTGATGTTTGTGGTAGTGATGACTGTGGTATACAACTGCTGTGCTGTGGCTGCAGCAAGCAGTGTTATGAGGAAGTATACTGGGCTCTTCATCGTATGTAGCACGGGCTCACGCGACCAGTGTTTGTGTGGATGTCCGAGTTGTGATGAGTATGTAGCAACTGCTTAGTATCAACAGTGATATACTGAGATCAACAGAATGTCTTTGAGCAGGTTGCGTATTCACGACCTGAGTTGATGCCAAACGAGGGAAAAGAAGAAATGGGTGCTATGTATATGCCCCGTTTCACTTAAGGCGTGTGAAATAGGTGTGGTGGTTTATTTTTGAATGTTGATTCAGAGGGGCGGTGTAGCTACCAAGAAATAAAAAAAAAAAACGATTGCGACACGGTATGAGGCACACGTTATGTAATCTTGGCGCTTAGCTTATGTCAGCTTTCGATTCGCGACGCATTCGCTTAGATAATCATTCCACGTTTCTTTTTGCAGGGGCACGTCATGGGATAAGATTAGGTATCCTAAACACGAGTGCATTCCTAAAAACTCGTATCCAAATATAGGCCTCACACGTCAAGTTTGGTGTTTGTGGATCACTGACAGCGGCCTATCAGGGTTTTTTAAAACAGATACAGGGACGCAATGCCTGACAAAGATAAAGACAGGTCAGGAGAGTCGTCTCCTTCTGTAAACAGGCATCCTTTACAACCGCAGGTTTCTCATCTTGCCACAGGAACGGACATTCACTCAAACACGTCCTCCATCAACCACACAGCAAAGTCAAGTAAACGCAAGAAGCGGCCGGTCGTACAGAAGACGCCATCCTACAACTTCAACAACTCTTCAAAGTACTTGTACTCCGTTGATGATGACGCAGATGAACTTGAACTTGACCTAGAGCGAGAATATCTCGAAGGATTCAATGATGCTCTTCGCTATCGTTATAAGAAGTCGACCAAGAATCTAAAGGAGACCGGAAAGGACGATCTTCAAGCTCTCTCCAACGAGGTGGCTGCCAATCTCATAAATGCGGAGACAGGTCTCAAGAGGCTTGAGATGAAGGAGTCTGATCAACACAAGCATCACAGCGCGTTAAATGAGAGCGATACGCGTGCTCTCTCGCGCACGCAGACACCGGTGGATCAGGAATCCAATTACGGTGACGATACAGACTTGACACCACGCGCCAGCGTTCCTGACGTGGTGCCCTACGCGGCCTTTGACGATAATGACAATGATGACGACAGTGAAGACAGAAACTCGATAGCATCGCAAGAATCCTTTACTTTAAGAGCGAGACAAGATGCAATCAATGAGACACATCCTTTTGGTATAAGAATCTGGAAACCCGCTCTCTACAAGAAGGTTCGGTCCGTGGAGAGAGAGGCTGACAAGGACATTCACGATTCGGGATCGGTGAAGAAGAACATCAGCTGGGAAGTCTATCTTTCAAATATCCTGTGGTCGTGCACTATCGGACTCATCTTCTTCATACTTTCGATGCTGGGTGCCGCTCTCCTAATTTTGAGTGGATCTCCATCGTATGCCAAAGTTCTCTACTACTTGGGTACTTACCTTTTGCACCCCTTCGGGAAAGTTGTCTATCTCAGAAAGGACGAGAACTATCTAAGTGAGGATCGCAATGAGGGAACGACGTTCAGGGAGTATGCTAGATGGCGTGACGAAGACCAGAACAAGCTTTTCTTCAGCCCTTCTCTAGCCAATAATGGCTCAGGCCCTATGACACCGTCATTGCATCCTGTGGAGGAGAGCCTTTCAAACAGTCAACGGCTTATACCTCTTCGGTCTGTTGAAAACATTGATGAAGGTGACACCTCTGACGATGAACATCGCAAGAAGCGTTACTTTGGCAGAGGAGACTGGTCATTCGGTAGAATCATGTTCTATCTGTACTACTATCTCATTATCCAGCCCATTTTCTTCGTCGTATGGCTGGTGTGCTTCCTTGGTGTACTGACTATTCCAATGGCGAAGGTCCTTCAGACACTCGCCGACCATCTCAGACGGCATCCACTGGCCATCTTCTACAAGCGTGATAGTGTTCTTCCCTCGGAGCGTGTCCAGGACTCCAACATTCTCATCTGTACCTACCGCTCGTGTGGCTTGCATTACTATAAGTATACGGTGGAGGGTACCAATATTTTCTTCATCAATTTGATGGCTGTTGTCATCTTCACTATTGCTGACTTTTTTGTCTTGAAGGAGTACTTTGAGTTTGAGAGCATCATTTGCGATGAATCTGTGATTTTTGCCTTGTGTCTTTTGTCGATTATCCCACTGGCCTACTTCATTGGACAAGCAGTCGCATCTATCAGCGCCCAATCCTCGATGGGTGTTGGCGCTGTCATCAATGCCTTCTTTTCTACGGTCGTTGAGGTTTTCCTTTACTGTGTGGCTCTGGGACAGGCCAAGGGTTCCCTGGTGGAAGGCTCCCTTATTGGGTCAATTCTGGCGGGTGTTTTGCTGCTTCCGGGTCTTTCTATGTGCGCAGGAGCCTTCATCAGGAAAACGCAGAGATACAACCCAGCAAGTGCAGGTGTATCATGTACGATGCTTTTGTTCTCTCTGTGCGTGATGTTTGCCCCTACGGCATTCCACCAAATTTATGGTACTTACGAGATCAAGTGTGTTCCATGTCATGGTGTGGATGCCCTGGAAAGATCTTGTCAAACTTGTCACTTTTTGCAACCACCGCTCCAGATCGATGGACTATTTAAGTCAGTACTGAAGCCCTTCTCCGTCGTTTGTGCCATTCTCCTTTTCTTGGCCTATACCATAGGATTATGGTTTACGCTGAGAACACATGCAGCGCTGATCTGGCAGACTCCAATCTCTGACACCAAGCCTAAGCCGACGCCTTCAGTGGAGAACGTTCAAGCTTTGTCTTCAGTGACCAACGCAGCTGCTACACAGACTGAACAGTCCAATGGCCACGATGCTCCAAACTGGTCAAGAGTGAAGTCGACTGTGGTCCTTTTAGGAGCTACGCTTCTTTACGCCATCATTGCAGAAATACTTGTGGACTGTGTCGATGCAGTGCTCAAGGATTTCCCCATCAACCCCAAGTTCCTTGGAATAACAATCTTTGCGCTCGTGCCAAACACTACAGAGTTTTTGAATGCCATCTCCTTCGCTATGCATGGGAATGTGGCACTCTCCATGGAGATTGGATCGGCTTATGCTCTTCAGGTTTGCTTGATTCAAATTCCTTGTCTGGCCCTATACTCTCTTTTCTTCATCAACCCAGAGGAGTCTGACCTGTGGAATGTCAAGGACAAGATGTTCACGCTCATCTTCCCGCGTTGGGACGTGATTGCAACTGTGGTGAGTGTGGTTTTGTTCACCTACATCTACGCCGAGGGCAAGTCCAACTACTTCAAGGGCAGTATGCTGATACTGATCTACAGCATCGTCATGATCGGCTTCTACTTCACAGGCGTGATAGAGTCTGAGGGACTCTTCTCCACGGGCTACACCCTCATTCAGTAAGTAACTTAATATGCATATAATGGAACGATTCAGATTTTTTCAGCTTTAGCAACCTGCTCTTGGATCCACGCATGCTGCTTTGGGTAGTGTCTTTCACCAACCTTTGGATGTGACTTGAGTCTGTTGAGGAAGACGCTGTACCCAACTGGCTTGTCTGCATCCACTTGGAACTGAAACCCAATCTTGTTGGCAGCTCTTGTGAGGTCACGCTGCTTGACGAGCTTTCGGGCCTCCTCGCTCACCTCAACACTCTCCTTCTTGGACTCGATGTTGATGGTCTGGAAGAAGGATATCGATAGACGGTCTCCTTCGCCCGGATTAGGGGTCAAGACTCTGTGTACCGTGGAGACACATACGCCCTGAGTAATGAACTCCAGCGTCATCCCCACGGCGAAGACGAGAGTCTCGTCAATTGGTGGGACATCGATCCAATCGCCGCTGTAGTCCTTCACCTGGAGAGACGTATGGTGGGATGCCTGGAAGATGAGTGTTAAGAAGTCGTTGTCTCTGTGCTCTCCCACGCCCTGCGTTTTGGTAGTACTGAACTGGGACCCCTGGAACTCCTGCTCGACCCGCTTGACATCATCTGAGAGAGACTCCAGGTCCGGGTACTTGATGATCTTGAGCTTGGCCTGTTGCACCTCTTTGAAGAATCTCTCTAGCGAGCCAGATGGCAAGCCCAGACACTCCTCGATAAGTCTCGTGAGCTCGCGCGATAACGTGGAGAGGGTACTAATGTAGTTGGAAACCACTGGCTCGAACTTGGGGAGCAGCTCTGCGTTGGGCCACATGTTGGGGCCCTCAATGTTTTTGTAAATGTCTTCCTCAGATAAAGCTTCAGGCTCCGGGAGCTCAGTGGCGAACTCAACCTGCTCTCTCCAGTCCACGTTTTTGGCCGTGATCTCATCGCCGAGCCCGTTATAGCCCAGGAAATGTTTCCCATTGACCATAGCTATCTTCTGCTTCTCCTCTGTTGGGATGTCGAAGAAGTCCAGTGACTGCTTCTTGATATCGGTGAACTGATGCGTATCGATAGCGTTGCTCAGGTAGAAGAAGCCATGGTGGAAGAGGGCAGACCGCAACTCCTCCAAAAACTGCGGCTTTGTAGCCTGGTCCAAGGCCAGAGAGTAGTCCAGTGTAGGCAGCGTCTTCTTCGATGGCATCTTTAGGGTTATCCCCTCCAGCGCTATGGGCCCCATCCCACTTTTAAATGTGTCACAATTCCGTCATCAACAACTGTGGCTCCGCGATGTGGGAACAATGGCTTCTGGATAGTTGCCGCACCATCAGACGGCCAGCGGTGCCAGGAAAGTTTCACCCAATGTGTATAGCGCCGTTCCTCTGGCTAGACACTTGGCACAGTGCTGACGAATGGGAACTTGGCTACGCCTAGCTAGTGTGGCTCTCCCTTGGAAGTCCGCATCTGTGTCAGTTTTTCCCGCGGAGATCACCTGAGGCGCCACAACTACGGGAGTAGAACGTTATCTCAACCACCGAAACGGAGGGTATGGCTATAGAGTCCCGAAGTCTCACCAAGTGGAGACGTTCTCACCGTGAAGAGGCCTTAGCATTCCTCACACCCAGATCGCGACGCGTAAACGCGAATGTTGATGGCAAAAAATGCACGCGTTAGCAGGCCATTAAGCATCGATCTCGGGGTCGGTTAGGTGAAGCTCGCTTGGTCTCGTCCGAAGCGATGGATCTGCCAACCCAGGCTACGCAGCCCACGCAGGCTACCCAGGCCAACCAGCTCGACACGCTGACACAGGAGAATCTCGACTCGAATACCGTGTGCCGGCTGATCTGTACGACAGGCCAGCTTGCGAATGTGGATCTGAAGCCGAAGAAGAATGGGGCTAAGGAGTGGACGTTCGGACGGAACGCAACTTGTGATATACCTTATAGCGGTACCTCGAGGCTGAGCAATAGACACTTTAAAATATGGAGCGGGGACAATAACGTGCTTGTCCAGGACACAAGTACTAATGGAACGTGGGTTAATAAGCAGAGGATCGTCAAGGGCCAGAACTACATTCTGAGTCAGGGAGATGAGATAAGCGTTGGCATAGGTGTACCGAAGGACGTTGTGCGGTTCATTGTGTTCTTCCCCAAAACTTTGGAGTTGAGCGATGATCAGACGGAGGGCATCCACAGCGAGTTCTCGATAAAGGACGAAGTTGTCGGGCAGGGAGCCTTTGCAATAGTCAAGAAGGCCGTTGAGAGAAGCACAGGGAAAACATATGCTGTGAAGATCATCTCCAAGCGTAAGATTATGGGGAACACCGATGGCGTCACGCGAGAGCTTGAAATTCTGCGGAGGTTAGACCATCCAGGCATTGTGAAGCTACGAGGCTTCTACGAGGACGAGGACAACTACTACCTTGTTATGGAGTTTGTGAGCGGAGGCGACCTTATGGATTTCGTTGCGGCTCACGGGTCTGTTGGCGAGGAAGCTGCCAAAGAGATCTGCCGGCAGATCCTGGAGGCTGTCAAGTACGTCCACTCTCTCGGGATCAGCCACAGGGACCTCAAGCCAGATAACATTCTCATAGCACAGGATGATCCCGTCGTTGTGAAGATCACGGACTTTGGGCTTGCCAAGATCTCGGACACTGGTACATTCATGAAGACCTTCTGTGGAACTCTGGCGTACGTTGCGCCGGAGGTGATAGACGGAAGACATGTGAAGACCACAGACGAAGACAAGTACTCGAGTCTGGTGGATATGTGGTCTCTTGGGTGTTTGCTGTATGTGATCCTGACAGCGCATCTGCCCTTTAGTGGAAGCACTCAAGACGAGTTGTACAAGCAAATACGGCGTGGATCGTACCACGAGCCTCCACTGAAAGAGGCTGGTGCCTCTCCTGAGGCCCGAGCTTTCCTCGATGCCCTACTTCAGGTCAATCCTCGAGACAGGCTGACTGCTGAAGCTGCTTTAAGGCATCCCTGGATCTCGCCAGCGTCCCAAGTGTCACTCTCGCAGTCTCAATCGCAGCACCAGAGGTCGCAGGCATCACAGGCTGAGCCTGTCTTCAAGGTTCCAGTTCAGCCAAAGAAGGCATCACAGCCTTTCTCGCAGCCCCTGTCTCAGCCGAAGCCCTCGTCACAGCCCAAGGCCTCGCAGCCTTTCAAGAACCTCCACACAATCAACGAGGACTCTTTCAAGTCGTCGTTTGAGCAAACGTCTCTATTGGAGGCAAGCGATTCTGATCCAGTGGTCTCAGAAGCGTCCCTACAGGCTTCACAGGCGCCTGCTGGTACACGGTTCACGCTTGTACCGAATACAACGCTAATCACCAGCCCCATCTACGTCCCACAAGGACTCTCGCCATTCTTCATTGGAAGGTACCAGGCCTGTCACCGGCGTATAATTGAGGACCGCATGTCCAAAATCCACTGTGCCTTTACCAAGAAGAGACACCCCGTGGGTAACTCCATCTATGAGTCTCCCGCACAGGGGCTGGAGGACATCTGGCTCGTGGACTACTCCACTAACGGGTGCTTTGTGAATGGAGTCAAGGTGGGTAAGGGCAAGAAGGCTCTTGTATTCCACGGAGATGAGGTGATGCTCTTCAACGACGCAGCCAAAAAGGAACAATTGGCCTTCACGGTCAAGGTGAATGACAAAACTGGTCTCTTCAACGGAGGCCAGCCCACAGGACAAAGAACAATCTTTGATCAGGACGATTACGACAAAAGCTCCAAGCCACAGGTTGTGCACCACGAGAAGAGGCCCCTCGACCCAGATACCAGAAGCGTTAAAAGAGCGGCTCTGGGGAAGGGCGATGCCAACTCGAGCTTCCAGACTGTGGTTCGGTGATGTGATGAATAAAATAAGATCTGAACCGTGTAGAGCGCGTAGTGGCTCACAGCAAACTCACAGAGGAGAATGTTGGATTTCCCACTATCCAAGAGAGAGTTCCATCATCCAATTGGAGCCGTCTTGTGGTGAGGATCATGAGGTGCTGAGCATAAAGTGTGTCCTCATCCCCCGCGCTTGGCTTTAATTTTCCCAGCTGTCATCGTGTCCCGAACTACAGCATACAACAACACGGGACCGATTGAGCAATGAGCGATCCCGATAGTGCGCTATCTGATTCTCCAACGCTGTAAGTATACTGAATCTCTGATGGTGTCGTGTGGCTAACCCTCAGCGTCGGCTCAAGCGTCAACCCGGCTCTTCTGAAGCTCAAACTGCTAGATGCGCTCAAGAATGGCAACTACGACCAATTGAAGAAGATCATCGTCGATGTGAAACGCTCCAAGAACAGCGATGACACAGAGCGGCTCACAGACCAGGTGCTTGCCCTTGCGGTCCAGGTGGCGTCAGCCCGGTTGATCCAGCGACTGCTGAACGATGAGGACCTCGCAATCGACATCAACCACCAAAACACAGAGGGCAACACCGTGCTCCATCTCGCATCTTTCAACAGCCGTGTAGATGTGGCTCAGATCTTGCTGAAGGACCCGCGGATCAACGATACCTTGGCTAATAACGACATGAAACAGCCCATTGATCTTGCGCGTGATCTAAGAATGGCGGAGCTGCTCCAGTACGAACGGTCCGAGTATGTCCAGCGTATAGCTGTTGAGTTCCGCAAGGCCTTTGTCAACCACGACTTTGCCACTTTGGACGAGATTCTGTCACACCCTCGCAACTATGAGCTTCTCGACATCAACGGGAGCGACCCGACAACTGGGGATACAGTGCTTCACGAGTTCATTCGGAGCAACGATATCGGAATGGTCCAGTGGATCCTCGCACATGGTGGTGATCCTTTCAAACGAGACAAGAAGGGCAACTTGCCCCTGGATCTCGTGGGCAAGGGCAATGAGACGATGAAAAATATCTTGAGAGAGGCATCCAAGGACCAGACCGTCATCAACACAAGCAAGATGGGAGGCATCAGCGCGCCGACTTCAAAGGGATACCTACGAAAGTGGACTAACTTTGCTGGAGGGTACAAGCTGAGATGGTTTATTCTGGACTCGAACGGGATCCTATCGTACTACACCAGTCAGGACGATACCAACAACGCGTGTCGTGGCTCCCTCAACATGAAGAGTGCCGTTCTCCACCTCGACTCCTCCGAGAAGATGAAGTTTGAGATTATCGGCAAGTCTGGCGTTCGCTGGCACCTGAAGGGCAACCATCCCATAGAGACGAACCGGTGGGTTTGGTCTCTCCAGGGTGCCATCAGATACGCAAAGGACAAGGAGCAGGCACATTTGCGAGCCTCGATGGCTCTAGAAGTCCCCACCGAGCCGAAGCACAAGCGCACTCCAAGCTCTGTGTCGCTATCTGGTGATCTGAGCTCTGCTCAAAAGCCTTCACGTCCAATCAGAAGCGGCTCTGTTGTATCTGGAGAGATTCTCCAGGACTCTGACTCCGAGGAGGAGGACGACAAGTCTGTGGAGTACGTGGTGGAGGATAACAACGAGGACATTGACGTTGACAATGGACCGCACGCACCGGAGATTGCCGTGCTTAAGAGCAGCATTGAGATTGAGCTCAACTCGCTGAAAGAGCTGTTGCTGAACCTCAGATCCAGCACAGACGAGGCCGTCGGGTACTCCCTCACCTCAGTGGCCTCCCTAATCAGCTCCTTCGATGAGCTGTCGCAGCTTGTGTCCAAGAGAGATGACAAGTTGTTAAAGGCGCTTCGCAAGCAGCGAGACATGAACGAGCTGTGGATCAACTCGATTCGTGATCTCGAGACTGAGCTTGTGGAACGTAATAACGAGCTCGAGGCCTTTGAGTCCGAGAGAAGACAGGTGAAGAAGGTGCTGACGAAACGGTTCGGCTACTCTGCACAGAGCTTGGAAGGACAGGAGGCTGGCGAGGTTGAGATTCCGGAGGATCCCGAGATTTCCAAATTCTTCCAGGATGACGAGAGTGACGACGAGTTTTTCGATGCGGATGAGTTTGAGGAGGAGGGTAACGAGAGCGTTGACTCCGACAAGCCATCCATTGTGCCAGTGGAGAGCAACAATGTCGTGACAAACACGGAGCCCGAGTTGGAGCTTTCGAACCCGGCGCAGATGGAGAAGCAGCTTCTCCTCAAGAGCGAGACCACCTGTAAGGGATACGAGGAGCCACCGAGAACGGAGCTGCCATTGAAGGTTGATGAGCGTCCTGCGGTTAGCCTGTGGGGCATTCTCAAGTCGATGGTGGGCAAGGACATCACCAAGATTGCGCTTCCTGTGGCCTTCAACGAGCCGACGTCGATGCTCCAGAGAGTGGCAGAGGACCTCGAGTACGCGTCCCTTCTTGACGAGGCGTGCACCTTTGAGGACTCGACTCTGAGACTCTTGTACGTTGGTGTCTTTGCGGTCTCGCAGTACTCCTCCACCATCAACCGTGTGGCGAAGCCGTTCAATCCGCTGCTGGGGGAGACGTACGAGTTTGCGAGACCGGACCTCGGGTTCCGCTTCTTCACAGAGCAGGTGAGCCACCATCCGCCGGTGTCTGCGATGATGGCTGAGCACGCCAAGTGGGACTTCTACGGCGATACGGCCGTCAAGTCTGGCTTCAACGGGAGATCTTTTGACGTACAGCCGGTGTCGACGTGGTACCTCCACCTGAGACCGGACCACATCGAGGGCGAGGAGCTCTACTCGTGGCGGAAGCTGAAGACGTCTGTGGTGGGTATTATTCTCGGGAACCCGACGATCGACAACTACGGCGAGATTGAGATCACCAACCACCAAACGGGGGACCGGTGCATCATCACGTGCTCTCCACGTGGCTGGAGAGCTTCGCAGGCGTACGAGCTGTCTGGCTACGTGGTGGACAGCACTGGTAAGAAGCACTGGGCTCTGGGTGGACACTGGGACTCCAAGATCTATGGCAAAAAGGTTGTTGGAGACGACACCAGGATCGACATCAAGAAGGGGTCGCACGCGACGGCTCCCTTGGACGACGGGTCCCGATTCGTCATGTGGACCCCAGTGCCGAGACCCACGGTGCCCTTCAACCTCACAACGTATGCGATTGGGCTGAATGCCCTCCAGGAGGGGATGAAGCAGTGGATCGCCATCACGGACACCCGTCTACGGCCGGACCAGCGTGCGATGGAGGACGGGCTCTACGACGATGCTGGCGAGATCAAGTACCGGCTCGAGCAGAGGCAGCGGGCCACGAGAAAGCTCAAGGAGCAGCATGGCGAGGAGCACACGCCCGCCTTCTTTGTGAGAGACACGCACCCTACAACGAAGGAGGAGTACTGGCGCTTCAACGGCGAGTACTGGCGGTTGCGGTCGCTTCAGCGGCTTCCCCGCAACGACATCTTTGGGCTGGAGGAGGCTGTATAGACAAGGCTTTTGCCCAGGACGGCTGTAGAGGCATGCCAAGATGTGCTATGAATAGCGCACCAGGCCCCGGCGGGCCCGCCAATTGCGCCAATTGGCTCCACACGACGCCGGCTGGCACTCAGCAGAGTCGTGCGACAAGGTACGGGCCTTGTAGACGGGAGCCCGCCATTGTGTAAGGACCCCACCGAGATGCGGCGAGATCGGCGGTGTTTACGCGCGACTTTTACCGCATCGGGCCACTGGCGCGACGCGCGCGCGTCGCGCTAGCCGCCGCAGTGCCCGATCGGGCATGTCGTCAACAAGAATTGCGCCAATGGCGGAAATCGGCGCGCGCACAGCCGCGACAACGTCAACACACGTCCAAAAAAAGTGCACTAGGGCCCTCTTACCCCAAGATTGCACCAATTAAGCTCCCATCTTGTCTCAGACAGCGAGCCGTATTAGCGCCATTCCGAGCCAGACCGTCACCGTAACCCAGACAGCCGCCAGCAACAGGCATCCAGCATCCAGCAACCAGCAACCAGCAACGAGAAGGCCGCCACAGCACACCCCATGAAACGGCTCTTCTCCGGCGGCCGCTCCGGCGCTTCGTCGCCCAAGCCCGACGCCAGGTCCCGGTCTAACTCCGCCAGCGGCCCACAGCCGATGAACAGGGTGGCCTCCCCCAGCATGGCAGCCCTTGCTGAGGAGGCCAAGATCTCGCCCGAGCTCGCGCCAATCGTGACGCTGTTGAGTGCCCAGGCCCACCGGCGGTACTACGAGGGAGTCTTCATGCTGTTGCAGTCGATCAACTCGGACGGCGAGCCCGTGCCGAACCGCCAGTGGCGCGAGGTGTACGGAGTGCTTCTCGGGACCCAGCTGGCGGTGTGGAACGTGGAGGAGCTCGAGAGGCACCAGAACAACACGGACGCCCTGCTGAGTGCGAGCTCCAAGCCGGACTACATCAACTTCACCGACTCGTCGTTCCGTGCCGTGGAGAGGCTCGACAACTCCAACGGGCTCAAGAACGTGATTGTCGTCTCCACCACCCTCAAGAACCAGTTCCTGCTGCAGTACCCGGAGCTCGAGGACTTCCACCGGTGGAACGCCGCCTTCCGGCTCTCCACCTTTGAGTACACCTCGCTCCAGGAGGCGTACACTGGTGCTCTTCTCTCGGCCCGCGGGTCCAAGCTCTCGGACATCCGCACGATCCTCGCCGAGACCAAGTTTGACCACGAGGACTGGGTCAGCGTGCGGTTCGGGTCCGGGATGCCGTGGAAGCGGTGCTACGCCGTGATTGAGCAGCCGCAGAAGAAGTCCAAGAAGGGCAAGGTGTACAAGGGCTCTGTCTCGTTCTACAAGGACGAGAAGAAGCAGAAGAAGAGTGCGATGGCGATCGTCAGGGACGCACAGGCCGCCTACGCGCTCTACCCGAACGCCGTCAAGATGATTGACCACAGCACGATGATCAAGCTCGAGGGAACCGTCTTCTTCGACTCGAGCAAGAAGTCTGTGCCCAAGGAGGCGTCCGTCTACTTCATGCCCGAGCAGCACAACGGCGTCGTGGGCTACGACACGCTGATCCGGTTCCTCGTCCCGCTGCTCAACGCCTTTGTGCTCTACGGCCGGCCCAAGAGGCTCAACGCCAACAAGGCCGAGATCAACTCGCTGCTGTTTGGGCTCCCGGTGCTTCCCCACGTGCACTACCTCGAGGTGGACGACCTGATGCTGCTGTCGTCCAACGCCAACTCCTCCAACTGGCTTGTGACGGAGTGGCGGGACAGGATCAAGGAGGTGCTGGCGAGAAAGCTCGCCTCCGGCTACACGGGCTGTGGCTCGGACCACGGCATCATCGGCGCCATGAACTCGCCGGCGATTCTGTCGGGCGAGTTTGGCGCTGAGGGCCACCGATCGGCCTCGGGCACAAGGCCGCTAAACCCGATCTCGCCGCTATCTCCGAGCTTCTTCCCCGCGCCAAAGTTCAGAGACTCCGTCATGTCCCGCTCGAGCTCCTCCCTCAACATCGGCTCGGGCTCGGAGCAGCCCTCGCCGCCGCCAAACCCGAACCGGAACTCGGAGATCACGCAGATCTACGAGGACTACGCCAAAGTGGCCAAGATGGGGCAGATCAGCGGCGAGGTGCCGTACGAAAGAGAGACTTCGGCTCCTCCAAAGGGCACGGGCATCGGCTTTGGCGGCACGGGACTCGCAGACCCGTACCAGCCCAGGGCTGCCGAGCCGTTTGGTGCTACGCTGGATGCCCCGAAGGTGAGGGCCTCGGGCAACTCGCCGCTGAGGTCCGCTGAGTCGTACCACGACGATCTCGATGAGGACTTTGACGACGACGAGATCTTCCAGAAGGGCATCTCCGCAATCAGCATCGACGACAAGGCGCAGACTCCCGACCTCTTCACGCCGGACTACCACGAGCCGGGACTCAAGTTCCAGACCTCGAGCAAGCCTCTGCCCGATCCAGCGGTGAAGAAGGAGATGGCATACACCAGTGGGCGAATTGTCCAGAGCCCGTCGGAGCCTGCCTTCAGCAGGGACGAGATCAAGCCTCCCACGAGCATCCCGAGATCGGATTTCCAGAGATTCACTCCGCCGTCGTCCCAGGAGCACTTGCCCCTCAATTCTCCGCCAAAGTCGCCACAGCGACTTCCCCCATCGCAGAAGCCTTACCCGTCGGAGCCATTGCAACCTTACGCTCCCGAAATGGGCCAGAGACCTCAGCAGAGACCTCAGACCCAGCAGAGCCAGCAGTACCAGCAGAGCCAGCAATACCCACAGAATGCTCAGTTCCAGCAGAGGCCCCAGCAGAATCCAAGGCCCCAGAACCAGCCTAACCAGCCAGTGTACCAGCCTAACCAGCCAGTGTACCAGCCTTACCAGCCTAACCAGCCAGTTCACCAGCCTAACCAGCCAAACCAGCCTAACCAGCCCAGACAGCAGTACCCGCCTGGCAGACCTCAGCACCAGCAGTTCCAGCAGCGGCCTCAGGGACCCCAGCAGGGACCGCAGCAGGGGTACCCCCAGCGGCCACAAGGCCCGCCAGGACCTCAGGGGCCGCCACAGCAATTCTCACAGGCAAGACCTCCACCAAACCAGCATTCAGGCTATCCTCCACCCCACAATGGGTTCCCACCACAGCAGAGGCAGTTCCAGGGACCACCACAGCCAGGCTACCCGAACCAGGGATACCCTCGGAAGCCTCAACAGGGCCCAGGCAGCTTCGGTGGACAGCAGAACCCCTACACTCAAGGCAACCCGTACGCACGCTAATGGCATGTTACTGCATTCTTCCTAGTAGACGTTTATTATGCCTTCACCTCTGAACAAGGCGAGCAAGCACTTCCACTGACGAGAGCCAGCTGTTGGCCAAATGGTTGTACCAGCTCCTCTCCTCGTCAGAAAACCTCACCAGGAGTCCCTTGCGGCCATCCACCTCTCCGTAGGCACAAAGAGTGTACATTTCGCAGTAGTCCCTGGGGACCCACCCCATGGGAAAGTGGGAGGTATCTCGCGTTCCTGACCCAAAAGGCTCTGGTGGGATCAGCACCGCCTCAAATTGCACTGGGCCCTTGTTGTAATTTTTTTCAGCCTCTTCGTCCCATCCTGTGAAGAAGGGATTGGCACTATCGTGGTACTGGGTCTTTTTGCAGTGTCTGAAGCCTGAGTTCATCCACAAAAGGGTTCTGTTGTCGCTGGCCAGGTGGGCTGGATGGCTCGAGCACAGCTCCTCCACACTGAGATCGTTATAGTGGGAATGCCCACTGGGCGATAGCTCTCCCACTGCTCCAGCGTGGTGTGGGTTGAAATGGTACTCCTCGGAGCCTGAAAGGGCAAACGAGAGCCAGTAGAGCTCCTTGTCCCCCCACATGAGCTCCATCAGCGACTTCTCATGGAGAGCCAGCGTGACTGCCATCAGGGCCTTGTCGAGATGCCTTTTACGGTTCAGTACCACCACTCCGCTCTCCTGGAGATGTAAAAACCCCTGGAAGAAGCGATTCTCAAGTGTGTAGGAAGTCAGCATCGGTACACCAAGCGCTGTCTCCTCCTCAGAGGGCAAAAGAGACTTGATGATCTCCAGAGAGTCCGGCTGCTTATGTCTGTTGGCGAGCGACCGGTCCTTGAAGAAAAAGGCGCCCTTTTCCAGGTACCCAGCGTCCTGGAGAAGCTCTGCTGGGTCTGTGAAGAAGACCGTGTCTGTGTCTATCAGTATGGCCTCCTCGAACGAGTTGAAGAGGTTGGCCAGCAGCTTGTTGTTGTACCCCCTAAAACGCGGGACATATTCCGGCTTTATAGCAGGTGACACGTCCACAAATGAGAGATCCAGCGGTGGAAACAGTGAGTGGTAGTTGCCCTTGATTATGGTGTGGATCGACTCGTCGTACTCGGCTTGGGATACTAGCAGGAGCCTCTGCTGCGAAAAGTCCGAGATCTCCCCCTTGTGAACCACTTCAAGAGGAAGGCTCGTCCCGATCGTACGCAAAAGCACAATCAGACTCACAAGTGCTCGGAAATGGCTGTCTGTGGCTGTGAGGACAAGCCCCTGGCCTTGTAAGCTCCTCTTCATGGCTATGGAGAGGCACTCCTCACCAACGTCAAACAACTTCTCTGTATGGGATTGTCTCCTGACAGTGGGAGAGTCTCCAGAGAGGAAATCGTACACTTGATCGTGAAGCTCCTTCTTGCACGGAGTACCCTGTCGCAGACACGAGTTGAAGATCCTGACCGTCGCTATGGCATCGGGATCGGGTCTCGTCGCTGACCCATCGATCTTCACGGGGTGAGCTCTCTCCATCCACTTTGCACATCCAGAATGGCCTCTCCTGGTGAGGAGTAGAATCCCCACTATCACCACCAGGGCCCCGAGTCGCAGTCGGAGCCACCGCTTCATTCTCTGGTGAAGTTGCCTCGGCCATACTTGACACCCTTTTTGATCTTGGCGTAGCCGCACCTATAATGCATAATGCACAGACAAGGGACACTACACTTGTACCATACTCCAAGACTACAATTGCGGACTCTGAGCCTTACGGAGGGTCTTCCTTTAGGCTTTGGTACCACTCTATGCGGCCGTCGTCTTTCTATGCATGCATGCGCCCCTGCCGATCCATTGTGGCGGGACCTGGCCTGGACCCTGGGGCTGGCTAGTATCAAGTAATGGCTGGTGCCACGGAACTTGCAAATCTTTCCATCATGCTCAGCTACACGGCTCGTGAATCTTCTATTATTCTTTGGAGGGGTGTGCCATCTCCGCCAGCGGCCAACTGCCGCCCAGCTCTATCTCCGACGGCCAACCGCCGCTCAATCTCCACCGCCGCCGTCTCAATCTCCACCGCCGCCCGACATCCAATCTCCACCGCCGCGATCTCAATCTCCACCTCCGTTCTGGCTTCCAATCTCCACTGCCGCCGCTTCATTCGGCATTCTCCGCCGGCTCATCCTCCTCCTGCCACAAGTCCCCTATAAAGTCAAACCACCCAGTCTGGGACTCGTCAAACTCCACAACCACTCCCTTCTGCTCGGGCTGCTCACCCCGCCCAATGTACTCCATCGCACACCACGTGTAGGACATGCAGTAGCGGTACTCGTCGTTCCATCCACAGTCTGGGTTGCCCGAGTCGTTGCCGCCCTCCACCTCCTGTGGCGGAGGTACAATGGCTCCACGGATCGTAATCTTTTGCTGGTAAAACACCTCGAGCTGCTGGCGGTCGTAGTTACGGTATAGCGGCTTCCCGGCATCAAACTCCGCCGCGCGCGTGTGCTTGCAATACGTTACGCCAGAGTTGATCCAGATGAGCCTGTTGTCTCTCACGTGGCCCGGGTGGTTGGAACACAGCTCACGGGCCTCCGAATCGGGGAAGCGGCGATTCTGCGGAGGCGTGAACTCGCCAATTGAGGCTGCAGCGAGCTCGTTGAAAGCGTAGTGCTCGTTGCCCGCCATCGACTGGCCCAGCCAGAAGAGCTCCTTGTCGCCGTGCACCTTGGAGGTGGTGGTGGTCCAGAAGTTGAGCTGCGCCGCTATCAGCATCCCCGTCAGATGCGTCGACCGCTTGATGGCCACCACTCCGCTCTCCATGTAGTGGTTGCGGCGGCCGCCCATAAAGCGGTTCTGCATCGTGAAGTTGGTGGCCTGTGGGATGCCAAAGAGGTAGTGGTCCAGCGCAGACGGCATCAGACGTCCAAAGTAGTTGACGGCGTTAGGAGTGTTCTGGCCCCGGAGCTCGCGGTCACGGAAGAAGTAGGCCCCCTGCTGGGCATACTCCTTGTAGTTCAGGATCTCCTCAAGGTCCGTGTAGGGCACCGTGTCTGTGTCGATGAGGATCATCTCGTCAAACGAGTTGAACATGTACGCCAGCAGCTTGTTGGCGTACTTCTGGAAGTGGTCCAGATACCCGGCGGAGATACACGGCCGCACATTCACAAACCACACCTCCTGCTTCGGGAAGGCCACCTGCACCCGCTCCGAGCCCCTGGTGGTCCACCGGGGCTCCATGTCACGGCGGAACTCTTTCACAATCTTGTCCACGTTTTCGCTCGAGAGGTCGCCCTTGTGGACAATCTGGATCGGGAGATGGTTGCCGTTGGCTCTCAACACACGCGCCAGCCTCACGAGCTCGTCCACCTGGCCGTCCGAGGCGGAGATGACGATGCCGCGTCCGCTCATGCTCTTCTTGAAGTGCGAAAGGAAGCAGTTGGGCTCGGACTCGTCGCGCTTCTCCGGGGTGTGGAGCTCCGTGTACTCGTCGTAGTTGAGTCCGCTGAGGTCCGGGATGCCATTTGCCTGGGAGTTGTCCCATCTCGTGAAGATGGGCTGGTACGACGAGAGCCAGGGGAAGATCCGGGCCTCCAGCCCGGAGCAGTACTCCGCTTTCGGCCGGGACTGCTCTCCCGCAAAGAAGGCACTGCGGGTCGGGCCCGGCTGCTCCAAGTAGCACTTGCCAAAGACTCTGAGAGTGGCGATCGCGTCGTGGATACTGCGGTCGATCTTGGAGGACACAAGCGCCGACTGGTGGAACAGGGTGCGGAGCTCGTCAATCTTCTTGGGCTCCATCTTCTCCTCCGGGTTGCGCGAGCTGTAGGTGCTGAGGTAGTCCTCGAAGTCCACGTAGTCCTCGTCGTAGTCCACCGTCTCGAAGTTGTCAAACTTCCACTCCGGGTTGGCTGAGTGCATCGTGGCAAAGAAGAGATCGCACCGCTCGCCCAAAGGCATCTCCGCAAACTGCTCGTGGCGGTGTCGCTTCAGGATCTCGTCGTACACGGTGTGGTGGACGTTGCTGAGCAGAATCGTTGCCGAGGGACTGTTTATCCGCCTCAGCACGGCCTGTTGTACCAGCAGCAGCACAATCAGCGCGGCTATGAAGAGGTTGAGGTTGATGAAGCGCTTGTTGGGCTGGAAGTTGCGCACGTGGTGCGATACTGCCTGGGCATACCTCGCCAGGTGGTTTAAATGCTCCATGCCTTGGTGTAGCGGAGGCGGTGGGCTGGTAGCTGGTGGGAATGCGTTGAGGCAACTGGAGGCATCTCCACACGCCTGCGGTGTCCGGGTGTCCCGACGCGTCGGGCCTGGTCCGCGCACGCCAGCCACACTCTAGCGAGGCTCAAAGGCCCAGGGGGAGCCAATTGCGCCGGACTTGGGCTCTGGAGGCAGCTGGTAAGGTAGTACTAAGCTCCTGGGGCCGGTGGCGGCTTTTGCCCAAGCTCCCAGGCCCGCGAGGCGGGGATGGGCCATTCCCTGGGCCCGGAGCCTCACCTGGAACTGCTGGTATGGCATGGCGCAGATGAGGCCCCGCCCTATCTAGCCGCATCTCAGCCAGCACAGAGACTTGCTCAGGCCATAGTGGTGTCTCAGCCATAGTGGTGTCTCAGCCCTGGAGCTGAGACTGCCGAATCGGGGGTGTCTGCTCCCGTATCGGCGCAATTGCCGAATCGGGAAGTTGCGTGCGACGATCTCATCGGTCTATTTAAACCGCCACAGATGTCTCGGAGCCGCCATGGGCTCGCTGGATCTTGAGACTGCCCATATAGCCGTGATCGGCTGTGGCGTTTTCGGCCTCTCCACCACAATTGCCCTCGCCAAGAGGTACCCACAGTGCAAACTTACCGTTATCGACCGGTATGAGCCTCCAGTAGGGGACGGCACCAGTGTCGACACCACGCGCTGTATCCGTACAGACTACCGCAGTCCAGTCTATGGCAAGCTCGCTCAGCAGAGTATGGAGATCATCAAGGCCGATCCCGTCATCTCCAAGTTCTTCAAGCAGTGCGGGATGAGTGTGATATGGGAGCAGGACACGGGCTCCGTCGCTGACATGTGTGAAGATGAGAAGAGAACGGCCACGGCTCTCGCTGGCGAGGCCAACATCATCAGCTACACTAATGCCTCCGAGGTGTACCGCAGCGTACACGGCGAGGACCCTCCGGCTCTGAACAGGCCTACGCAGTGGAACAAGGGCTACAAAAACACCGAAAACGGAGTCATTGACGCAGAAAAGAGTATCAAGGGCTACTATGAGCGTGCCAAGTCATTCCTAAATGTCAATTTTGTCTTTACGCCAGTCTCCAAGCTGCTTTACTCCAATGGTAGCGCCAGCGGTGTGGAGCTTGAAGATGGCACCTCGGTTGCAGCAGACCTTGTGGTGGTGGCAGCTGGTGCCTGGACTTCCAAGCTCGTGGACATCTCGCACTTTGCAAAGCACTACTGCTACGAGGTGGTGTACTACAAGGTCACGCCTGAGGAGGAGGAAAAGTACAAGGACATGGCCATCACCACCAACATCGCCACGGGGATTAACTTGTTTCCGCCGCTAGAAGGTACAATCAAGGTTCTCCAGCGCTCCGCAGGCTATAAAAACACCGTCACAGTGCCTAATCCAGACCCAGCAGAGGCTGAGACCAGCCCTACAATCACCATCTCACACCCAAGAACAATCATCACGAGCCCGACTGACTGGATCCCAGAGGAGGCGGAGCGTGGCATCAGAGAACAGATGCGGGAGATTATGCCCATGCTAGCGGACAGACCTTTCGCAAAGACGAAGCTGTGCTGGCTCAACAGAACGGCCTCGGGAAACTTCCTCATTGACTTCCACCCAAAGTACAAAAACGTGGTGCTTGCTACTTGTGGCACAGGCCACGCCTGGAAGTTCGTGCCCATCCTTGGAGACAAGGTGATTGAGCGGATCACTGGGGAGCTGGATGAGGAGCTGGCACAGATGTGGTCTTGGAACGAGAAGCTCGGTGAGGTCGATGCCACAAAGGGCGACAACACTCCAGGGCTTGCTGGTCAGGTCCAGGAGATGAGCGACGTCATTCGTAGTGCCCCGATTTGATTCGCAGGAGCTTTCCACAACCATTTATAGTAACTATAGACAAGACTTTTATTCAAAGACGCATTGTCTGCATGTGATAGGCACCCCGCAGGGTTCAGCTCGCTTATCGCGACAGATGATGCTGGCTCTAAAAAAGGGTTCTCGACTTAAAATACAGAAACTGCTAATCGGATGGGAATCTATGAGAGTGTGGGCTCGCCTTCATGGGAGTCCACTTTGAGGGCCTTCTCTTCGACGTCGAAGCGGGTACGATGGTCCATTGCGAGTATTGTGGCATTCGCAGTGACTATTCAGTTATGGGTCATGATGGACGTGGACGCCATGTCGTTTGGCATAGCTAAGCAGGACTCTAAGAGTGTGAGCCTTGAAGAACTTCTACAACTGCCACTACACGAGCGTCTGCTGGTGGGCTTCCCGTATCAGGCAGAAGGTGGTGTCAATAGGAATGTGATCCAGACAAGTAAAAACGGTGACCACACAAGCAAGGAGGTACAGGCTTGGATTTCAGCTGCTGAAACAGGCTTTAACTACACCATGTTTGACGACCAGGCAGCCTACCGACTACTTCTGCGCGAGTTTGGAGGAGCGTTCCCAGAGATTATCGAGGCTTACAACAACTTCCCACGTGCCATACTGCGGGTTGACTTCTTCAGATACGCCAGTATCTTTCTTCTTGGCGGGACATACAGTGACACAGACACAAAACCCATTGTTCCTCTAGCGAAGTGGCCCACTTTTAACGAGACCGTCTTGGGAGTCCCCAATCGCATCGGAGCGGTTGTCGGGCTTGAATCGGAGTGTGACTGCCAGGACTGGCACATCTACTCGGAAAGAGTTCAATTGTGCCAATGGACTCTCCAGGCAAGGAAACATCATCCAATGTATGCGCTGCTCCTTTCTAAAGTTGCGGAATTGATGGCCAATAACTATGACGCCGGTACACATATTCTCACAATAGAGAATCAATCTTGGGACTTTAGCCGAGGCAATGAGGAGTACTATAATGGCATAATGAAGCTCACGGGTCCAGGAATGTTTACCGCCACGGTCTTTGAGTATATAAACTCACTTGATGAGGTTGTCTCGGTGAATCCGAACGACCAGGAGGCCACCTTCAACTCACTACGACACCCCAACCCAGACGACCTTACAGGCAGTATCAGACTGGAGCCCTGGAGCAAGTTTGGCTGGGAGAACGTCACCAAGATTTCTGAGCCGGTGCTTGTAAATGATATCCTTGTGCTCCCAGAGAAGTATTGGAACGGCAAGGAAAAGGACTCACAGTGTCTTGTTCAGCATGACTTCCGTGGCAGTTGGAAAAGTGCCCATAACGGAGTCAAGGAAGATCGTCAGGATAGCTAGATCACGTACAACACTGAATTTAATGGTATCTATTGATTGATGTAGTCTTCGTGAAGACTTCCGACCCGAGGGTTCGCGGCGGTGAAAAAATCGGCGATATAAGAGCTTTGCGAAAAATACGGAAGGACATAATAGGCCCGCCCAAACAGAGATGCTCAGAACCTCTCTGTTGAAGACTGCTTCACGCCGAGCTTACAGCTCGCAGCCTGTTTTTACGAGTGAGAGTATAGAAGCTCTTCTCGAGAGAGTGAAGAACATCACGGTGAACCAGAACAACTCAAAGACCGCCTTCAAGAACAAGAACAGAAGAAATGAGGCAAGACCACAGAAGTTCACTTTGAATGTACAGCCTGAGCAGCAGAACGAGGGCCAGCATGCTGTGAAAGACCAGATGCAGGGTCAGGGTCAGCGCCAGAATCAGCGCCAAAACCAGCGTCAGAATCAGAATCAGAACCAGAACCAGAACCAGAATCAGAACTCAAGCAGAAAGCCTCAGCAGAGATCTCAAAGGGCCTCTACCAACGAGGGTGCTTCCGAGTACACTGGAACTCAGCGTAGGGATTTTACTAAGAGGGACTCTGCTCAGAGGGACCAGAGATCTTCACAGAATGAGAACAGACGCTTCAGAAGGGGCCCTATGGTTATTAACAAGCTGAAGGATGCTTCTAAGGGCGAATCTGCTCCAAGGCCAAGACAAAGAACAGAGAGAAGAAAGAGAGCACAGACTACTGAAGCCAGAAAGCCAAGACCAGTCCCCACTAAGGTCCCAAACCCAAACATTGGCATTTTAAGCACACAGTATGTACCAGAGGTTCCTTCAGTTGACTCCCTCGTTTTGGAGAGCTCTCTTACATCACAAGCTCCTGAATCGAGAATTATCAGAGCTTATAAGGAGCTCAAGCAGGATCCAGAGGCGGACGTCTCTGCTATCCTCTCAGGTGCCTACTCATTGGCATCTGATCAGACGTTTGTCTCCAAGCTCAAGACTCCATCCCTCAAGCAGAATGCCGACATTGTTGTTTCGAGTCTCAACCAGAATGGAAGCCTTGACTACGAGACAAAAATGAAGCTGCTCTTGCCTCTCTCCGGTCTGGCACCAGTGAAGCAGCTCACCAGCTGATTCATATCCTGAACATATTTGAGTAAAGAGATATCTTGGACATACAAAAAATGTAGAGCATCATAGCCATCAGTCATCTATTCATTATATATGATCCCATCGACAAGGTCGAGTCGCACATTCGGTATCTCACCGCTGTTACGAAGGCTGAGGAAGGTATCCTCAATCGTATCCACCGGGATGTTCAGCGTACTGCTGAGCTTTGACATTGAAAGACGCTTAAAAGGGAGGATGTAGTTTATCAATATTCTCACCTTGAGAATCTCCTCCACTTTCTGCAAGTTTTGAATCATGAAGACATCATCCCCCTCTGACTCACAGAGATCTGAGTAAATTCTGCCAAATTCCGTGTGGTCAAGATTTTCAAACGTCTGGAGTAACTTCACAAACTTCTGTACCCCCTCGTCCTTGAGGAAATACTTGGTCTCGGGACTCTCAAACTTGTTAATCTCGTCGTTGCTGAGAATTGAGGATACAATCAAATAGTGGAGAAGCTTCACTCGCTTGCGCTGGTTCCCCACCTCGTCGTAGTTTTTGAAACTCTCGTAGAACTCCTCTGACGCTTGCTCATAGTTCCCATCACGCATATACATCTTGCCACCGCACTCTTTGATCACCGCGTTGATCCGTGGGTGTGGTATTGTGCTCTGTATCAAAAGGGTCTTGCGATAAAGCTCCTTCAGTTTGGGGAAGTTGTTGAGCTCTGCGTTTGCCTCAATTTCAACTGCATACAACTCCAGGAGATAGGCATTCTTGGTCATGTCTGCCATCGTCTCTACCTTAGCGTATATCTCCTTCAAAACCGCATGCATATCATCATAGCGCTTCAGCTCTAGCAGTGTCTGCACTTTCTTCAGGTTGACTCTTATTGTGACTCTGTCGCTCCTTGTGTACTTGGCCAGAATGGTGTCATAGAATCTCAGCTGATTGACAGGATCACGTATTGTGTAATTCTCCACCATCTTGGCCAAACTGTCATCCACATAGCCTTTTTGTAGCCGATTGAGAGGCATGTTTAGCAGAGTGCTCAGGAGCTCGAAGAAATCATCAGTCCTTTTGCTCTTGTACACGAGTTTGATACGCTGCTTGAGAGCCTTAAACTGGTACTCCAGGAGCTCCAAGTTGTCTCCCTCAACGGATGTAATCTGTGTAAATACCTCGAGTGCCTTGTCAATGTCGTCATGCTTCAAGTTCTTGGCCTTGTAGTATAGCGTCTCCGCAGCGTCTGACTGCTTGTCGGAGTCGATGTTCATCTCCTCCTCGTTCTCCGCATCCACCTCTTCGTCCTCCTCCTCTGCCTCAAACTCGAACTCGTACGACTCATTGTCGGACATCATGAAGTCGTCCTCGTCAGACATGGCTGTGTATATACCCCTTGGATTATTGCACAGTGTCAAGGGGGTCCGATGTAAGCCCTCGGAATTTGCCCGGGGCCGGTCGGAAGTCTGCCGGAAGTGCAGGGCCTGGCCGCTTAGTGTGACAAACGTCCTCAAGGCTCAAACCCAAGGCTCACCACTCTTGTGCCACTCCACAGATGCTGAGATACATTCCACGAGGCCTTAGAGCTGCTCCAAGCCTCGCAAGACACCTTGCGACACAGTCGGTGCCCGTCACCAAGACATCCACACTTCCAAATGGGCTTGTAGTGGCCTCCGAGTACATCCCGGACCTCGCCACCGCCACGGTGGGTGTATGGATAGACGCTGGCTCCCGTGCTGAGAACGCTAAGAACAACGGTACTGCCCACTTTCTGGAGCATCTCGCCTTCAAGGGCACGGTCAACCGGTCACAGCTGGCGCTGGAGCTGGAGATTGAAAACCTCGGAGCCCATCTCAACGCCTACACTTCGAGAGAGAACACCGTCTACTATGCCAAGTCAACTAAGGACGACATCCCACAGGCGATCGATGTGCTCTCTGACATTCTCACACGGTCCAAGCTGGAGCACAAGGCGATTGACCGCGAGAGAGATGTGATTATCCGCGAGTCCGAGGAGGTTGACAAGATGTATGACGAGGTTGTGTTTGACCATTTGCACGAGATCTGCTACCGTGGCCAGCCTTTGGGAAGAACCATTTTGGGACCTATCAAGAACATCAAGAGCATCAAGCGTGATGACCTCACATCGTATATCGGCCGCAACTACTCCGCAGACCGTATGGTGCTTGTTGGGGCTGGCGCAGTGGACCACGATGAGCTCGTCCAGTTTGCACAAAAGTCCTTTGGCCACCTCACTCCATCCCCGGGAAAGTTGCCACTGGGCACTCCTAGAGGCGAGCTCCCTGTCTTCTACGGAGAGGAGAGCAAAGTCCAGGACGACTCTATCCCCAACACGCACATCGCCATAGCGCTGGAAGGCGTTTCCTGGAGTGCTCCAGACTACTTCACCGCACTTGTGGCCCAGTCGATAGTGGGCAACTGGGACCGGTCGATGGGCACGGGCTCGAACTCGCCTTCAAACCTTGCGTTGGCTGTTGCTGGTGGAGTCTCTGGTGATGGCAGTGAGCCTCTTGCCAATTCCTACATGTCCTTCTCCACATCTTACTCCGACACCGGCCTGTGGGGTGTCTATCTGACTGCAGACAAGAACGCCAACGTGAAGCACGTGATATCCGAGATCACAAAGGAGTGGTGCAGACTCATAGCGGGAGATATTTCTGAGGAGGAGGTTGAGAGAGCCAAGTCCCAGCTCAAGGCGTCGCTGCTGCTATCTCTTGATGGCTCCACAGCCATTGCGGAGGACATTGGCAGACAGATTGTCACCACGGGCAAGAGACTCAGCCCTGAGGACGTGTTTGAGAAGGTGGACATCATCACAAAGAAGGACGTGGTGGACTGGGCGAACTACAGAATCCGTGGTAAGCCCGTGTCGATAGCCTCCTTGGGTAACGTGGTGTCGGTGCCTAAAGTGTCGGACGTGACCAAGGCACTCGCTATTTAATCATGTAAATACTAAGCTACATTCTGGAAGTACAATCGTCAGTATTCGTTACTCTTCTTCATTGCTCCTGCGCCAGCACAAGCTCCTCGCCATCATCGTAGTCCTCATCATCCTCCTCCTCCACATTTTCAGTATCGAAGACACTCTCCTTCGGGTACTTCTTCATGCTCTCCGGTCCTGTTCCGTCTCTGTCAAACAAAGGGCTAATCTTTTCTATCCATCTCTGTCTCTTCTCCAAGAACGACTTGACCGCTGAGTTTGCAGCAGCCTGCTGGGCCGCCTGTGCATTCACCTGTGCTTGCACAGAAGGAGGAAGTGGGTTGTTGATCTTGCGCTTCTTGTTTTTAGGTGTCTTGATCCGCTTGAGATAAGTTTGATCCACCTGCTTCTCCAGATCATCCAGGATCGAGTTGTACTCCTGCCATGCCAGCTGCTTCTCGATTATAGGCTGCAGAATCTTTTTTCTTTTGTTGTTGGCTTTAGAAGCCTGCTTGAGCTCCATCTGCAAAGAGCGGAGCTCCATGGACACCTCGTCATCTTGTGGGTTCAGCCAGTTTGGTTCGGTGATCTCGCCATCTTCATCTTTGTCTGGGGGACCGAAAATCCCAATGTAGTTGAGCTCTCGTTTCAGTCTATCCTCCAGGGTGATATAGTCGGCATTGACGCTCGACACCTTCCAGCCCTGCTGCTCTGAGAGTGCAGTGGAACTTGCTGTGGCTCTGTCATCATCACCATCCTCTTTGTCGTCACCTTTATCCTTAAGTATCGCTGATAGCAGTCGCGACACAAGAGGTCCACAAGATATGCTTTCGGTTTCTAGTGCCTCATCGCTCAGGTCTGCAGATGCCTTCTTCGGCATTATCGAGTCTTTGGTGATTCTGTGTGGAGGAGGTGAATAAGCACCAGAACTCTCTTGCTCGTTCCACAAGTCAGAGTAGAGCGGGCCCAAATCCGGAATAAGGTATGGCGTCAGTTCTGGATCGTATGAAGGATCTGCAGCTAGCGCATCAGTCAGGATGTGCTTGCTTTTCAGCCACTTGCTGTCATCCTCTGTGAAAGGGCGGTAAAAGTTCTCAAACCACGACTGGAACGTTGCAAACTGCACTTGATTAGCCGGCTTCGCCTTTGAAAAGTCAATATCTGGAATCACACCCGGCAGTTTGTCTTGAAGATCTGTTTTAGGATAAGATGCCACGCCATACTTCCGTTTCAAGTAGTCTTCACCATTTTGGTTAAGTCCTCCATCCTCTTCAGAGAATATGCCCAAGGCCTGTGCTGCTGCCGGTAGTGTCTGCGAGGTGACAAACTCCGACTTCGGGTTACGTATAGCAGGATCGTTTTCCATTTGTTCGTTGCTGACTTCAGTGTCTTTCATGAGCTTATCGTTAGCATCGGTGAAAACGTCCTCATCGTCATCCTTTTCCTCTTCCGCATCCTTCATCACCACGTCGCTGGGTTCACTTGACTCTTCGAGTTTTACTTTTGTGATGCTCACACCGTTTTCCTTGTGATCCTCTGCTTTGACTGCTTCCGTGGCATCGTCCTCTTGCTCTTCTACCTTGTCCTCATCTTTTTCATCCTCCTCTTCTTCCTCGTCCTCCTCGTCTCCTTCATCTTCTATGAGCTCGCCCTTTTCTCTAGCGGTCAAAATGCTGCTCACTTGATCGAGAACACCGTCATCGTGGTTTGACACAATTTCGAGCTGATCGTTGAGTTTCGACAATAGCTTCCTGAGAGTTTCGAGCAAAGGTATGGCAGGGACACTGCTCGTAGCCTCTCCGTTGAGCACGCCAAGTCCTTGGTCAAAGGTTAAGCCGAGTGAGTCTAAAATTTCCTGTAATGTCACACTGGGTGAGTGTGACTTGGTACTCTTCTTGCCAGGGTTCTTCCCAGACGCGTAGGAGTTATTCCGCTTCTTTTGATGGCGAGGCATGGCCGAAAAAAAAAAGAGTGTCAGTCAGCACTAGCTGTCTCCTTTGATATCTGCACTGATTGTGCTGTTTTAGGATCCCTTGGTCAGTTTCCTGGCTTGATGTAGCTCCTCCTGTAGTGCTACCTTGGGGCCACGGCGAAAAGCTTCGGCGCGAAGTGGTGTTGAGATGTTTCTCATCAGATATCTAGATACGCTTCTTGTGACTCTCTATCGGGAGAAATTCGGCTCCAAAGAGGTTATGGACAAGTTGAACGAGTTGCACGGCAGCCGAGGATAGGATCTCAAAGAACTAATTTAGTGTTTCACAAATTGGTGAAATTTACGATAAATTCTGTGGTAGCAATTACTTACCCCTGACTTTGTGAAATAGATCCAGCCACCTATACCTTTCAGAATTTGTCCAGCTTCAACATTCTACTGCCCATACGGAAGCTGCTACCGATTCGGGTCTACTCACTGGCTGTAATATGCCAATATTGATTTATTTGGCGATCGGCTTATCAGATAAAGATTCCCCCGTATGCTGTCGTTGCTGGGGCAACGGAGAAACTTGCCCAATGTCTCAGATTTCTTTGTTTACATTTTTAGCATCGCGATCAACCTCATTTCGCAGGGAATGTTTTAGGCACTTTACACAACTTCTACCGACTAAATTAGCTGCAATTGAATCACAATCTATCCTTTCGCCTTCAAACAATCACCCTGTGCAGACATGGATCTTGGACAGCTACTCAACGGCAGGGAAGAGCACAGCAAGAGAGTTGTTCTGGGTGAGCTCTCGGTAAACAACCAACCACTCAAGCAAGCTAAACTCGAGCACCGCAAATTACCGAGACTGGCACCATCTTTACTACCTGGTACAGACTTTCTTCCACATCTTCTGCCAGGCCGATTGCCCTCTGATAAGCTACCGGTCTTGCGCCGAGCTCACACACGACAAAACAGACGCCCAGATATCTTTCAAGGACAGCACATATATGAAGTCAGACAACCTGCCGATCGTAACCATGGCTTTGCTGGAACACCTGCATCCCAGAACGGTGGGTCAGTTCCTCTGCCTTCAATTTCAGAATTGAAGAGTACTATGGGGCCAATTGCACCGTCACTGGACCAAGCCAGAACTTTGCCATCTGTAACTCCACCCCTCAGCACACCTTTGAAGCCAAGCAACAATTTCCTCTATGGTGTGCAGAACTCCAAGAAGAAGAGTGAAATGTTTGTCAACATTACATCCGTGGATGATTTCCATCGTCAAATCAAACAAGAATTTGAGTCGGATAGATCATCCGCTGAAAGTTCGTTCGTGGAGAAATCATTCCAGGAGGACCACCCTGTGCCTCTTTATACAACTCACAGATCCTTGAAGAAATCCTCGAAACGAACCATGTTATGGTCCAATGAGGCAAGTATATATGCAGCTTGCGAGTTCAAGATTCTGTTTGAGCAAAAAAGAAGCTCATCCTTCCTGAAGAGAGAGTATCAGGAGATTGCAGATAAACTCAACCTTCATTTCGGCTCGGGGAAATTCAGCGAAACATCGGTGAGGAATAGGAAGGGGTTTTTCCAATGTCTTTCACACATCTATACATGCCTCAAAGTCCATCAAGTGTACGGCGGGAAGTTCAACGAAAAGGGAGTACCCATTCTCACAGAGCAGGAATGGAGATCACTACATGAATTCTTTGAGCCCAGTTATTTGAGGAAGTTCAGGAGCAAAAATGACAATACAGATCTTGAGACTGTCAACTCGATATTCAAGAGGAAACCGATGAAGAAGCAAGAGTACGATGGGACGTCCAAATCATTCTCGGAGCAAGAGATTTGTGTCATCAAAAGATCCTTGAAACTTGTCCAATCAGGGAAATTGAGTCTAGAGGAGGTGACAGCAGTGTTTATACAATCTGAGGAGCTGGATTGGATAGAACTACTCTTGCCACATATAGAAAAGTCTGACGAGGAGTTCACCCAGGTGGTGCGTGAAAACTTTGATTTGAAGAATTACAAAGAGAAAGGGGATGTGGATCTTCAAAGATTCTGGAAGTTTATGAATGTTGAATGATTAATATACAAGGGAGTTGCAGACATAGAAGATTCTACAACATTGAATGAATTTTGATTCGATGATACCGAATGGGGCCTTTATGACTCAGAAGTCATGCCACCAGGTATGCAAACTTCTACCAACTATAGACCTGTTACCCTAATCTCTCACCGGAGATCTTGATCTAGACGCCTGTCTCTCGCCTCTGTGTGGTGAGTCGTCTCTCGCTCTGTAGGTATCTGGCTCCCTTCTTTCTCTGTCACTGTCGCCATCTCTTCTGTAGTCGGATCTTCTTGGTGGATAGTCTCTGTAGTCATCTCTGTAACCACCTCTTCTTGGGGGTGGGCCGTAGTCATCTCTGTAATCGTCCCTGTAGCCTCTTCTCGGTGGCGGATAGTCGTCTCTGTAGTCGTCTCTGTATCCACCTCTTCTTGGAGGAGGACCGTAGTAGTCGTCTCTGTAGCCTCCCCTTCTAGGTGGTGGACCATAGTCATCTCTGTAACCTCTTCTTGGAGGTGGGCCGTAGTCGTCTCTGAATTCTGGTCTTCTTCTAGGTGGGTGAGGTTCTGACTTGGCCCACTCTACAACCAAGTTCTTGTCAGTATCAGCGTACGGTTTGCCATTCAGCTCCAAAACGGCAGTGTCCGCGTCCTTTTTCTCTTCAAACTCCACAAATGCGTATGGCGCAGCGGCAGGATGTCTTGGTGGTGGTAGGTCGACTCTGACGAGGTTTCCGAACCTGTGTGAATCAATGTTAGTGTTCTGTTGTATGATTTAAATGTGTGTTTGTTTGTTGTATCTTTTGTGATGGTTTCTTGTCTGCTTTTTGGTGGGTAGAGCGGTTCGGCTCGTCAGAGGTGTGTGGAACTTGATTGGGAGTGTGATTGGGATCGTGGCGTTGCTTTGAAGCTCGTAGGTGTATATGGAGCAGGTGTGTAATTCGTTTGCACATTGCCTAGTTAGAAACAAAGTAGGACCGATCTGCCAAGTATCGTTCCGACGTATCCAATGATTTCACCACTATATTCACATAATCCAAGTTGATCACACAAAGAATAAAGAGAAAAAATATTAAAACAAACCACTCTTTAACTTACTTTTCAAAGTCAGGAGCAAGGTCCTTGGCCTTCATGTCCTTGGAGAACCCTGATGTTAGCGACGCAATTGATCTTGGGACGTACCAGTGACGTAAAGCGTGTTCTTTGTCCCCATAGCGAACGGTTTAGCAGCTGTTTGGATTGGTGCAGTTGATCGACAATGTTGTAGCGAGCGGTGCCTGTGCGGATGTCCGGGTGTGGGTGCGTGGTGTGCGTCGGGCGGGTAACGCCGCGGGGCTTACCCGGCCCAGTCCCGCGCAAGGTGTTCATGTCTGTCATTTCCAGGCCTAACCCAACAAAAAAAATAGACTCTTGAGACCCAACGCTGGGTGTTGAGTAGCCGCGAAGCGCGCGAACTGCGCCCTAGGAGCGCCCTTGGGGCCGCGCAAGGCCTAGTCCCGAGGGCGGATTCGAGTCCCCGCGAAGCAAAAGAGAGGGGACTCGGGACTAGATGCTGACACCACTAAGCAGGCGGTGAAAAGTGGCACAGCACAACACAATACCACACCAAAGGGGGTCATACAACGTCGCACAAAGCGCTGGAAAGGACACGACACATTGCCACCGAGAATCTGCACGTGAGCTTCAACCCGTGAGCCTTAAATTTACACCGATTCCCGTGCACCACACGAGCCACTGGACTAATCTGAAGACGTGCTCCTCGCTGAGCACCAGTAAAGATAGACACGATGGACCCGCTTAGCCAGCACGAGGACATCCTCGACGAGTTCCTGGACAGACGCGTCTACGACGACGGGTTCAAGGCGGAGCCGGGCATGGAGGAGGAGGTGTTTTCGGCGTTTCTGAATGACAAGATTAATGAGCACGACTTTCTGGAGCCGGTACTCGGGTTTGTGCCACAGGAGCCCACGCCGATGAGCTCAGTGTCTGGGCCCAAGCCAGAGCACACGCCGCCAGCGCTGACGCCACCACAGCACGAGATGTTCACGACGCCCACGGGGGCATTCCCGAACATTGGGGTGGACGTGCCAGCGTACGACCCGGGGTACGAGGCTGCGAGAAAGATGCTGTCGAAGCTCAAGTTCGGGCCCGAGACCCCCGCAGAGTACTCGGCGGACTTCCCCCAGGAGTACCTCTCGATTGACGAAAAGAGCCTCCCCTACAGCCTGCACCTCGAGAACCTGCCCGCCTTCTCACGGGTCGAGACCCAGATCAAGCTACAGCTCTCCGTCTCGCCGCCGCCGCCGCAGCTGCTGGTACACATGCCGGCAGACCTCATCTCCAAGCAGAAGCTGTGCCTGGCGTCGCCGCTGAGCCCCGACGTTGCTGAGCAGACGCTCTTCCTCGATGCGCACGTGCTCACCTCCTCGACCGACCGCCCCTGCCACGTGTGCCTGCGGTGTGTCAAGAGAGAGCGGAAGCGGGCCTCGAGACGCAAGTCGGGCATCAGCGACAACATGCGGTGGATGACCAACGGCAACAAGCGCGCCGTCATCTTCAACTGCAAGGAGGTTGTCTCCTTCCCGGCGATGGTGGCCAACAACGCCCGCACGCTGGAGCTCTCGTCCCGGGTCGTGTGCTACTGCCGGCACCACAACGAGGCTCGCGGGTTCCGGCTGATGGTGGTGCTGCTGGACTCGCGCGGCGTGGTGGTGGCGAAGCACGTGACGGCGCCCATCATGATTATGGACCGCAAGAAGAGCGAGGGCTCGGAGCCGGCGCCGATCTCGCCGCCGTCGCTGGAGGACGACTCGGAGCCGCACACCTCGGACTCGCGGCTCTTCAAGCGCAAGCGGGCCGTCTCCCCTGAGACGGGCCAGGCGGCGGTTGTGGCGCCGGGGCAGGCGGTGGTACAGCGCGTTATCCCGGCGCAGGGGCCTCTGCGCGGCGGTATCGAGGTTACGCTGCTCGGAACCAACTTTACGCAGGGCATGGCGGTAAACTTTGGCGCGAGCCGCGCGCTCTCCACACAGTGCTGGAGTGCCACGACGATGGTGGCGTACCTGCCGCCAGCGGCACAGCCGGGGCAGGTGCTCGTCACCGTGGAGGGCACAGAGCTCACAGAGCACGGCGCCATCTTCACCTACCTCGACGACACCGACCGCCAGATGATTGAGCTGGCGCTGCAGATTGTGGGGCTCAAGATGAACGGCAAGCTCGAGGACGCCCGCAACATTGCCCGCCGCATCATCGGGTCCGACTCCCCGCAGGGCACGACGGAGGCGGCGGCGTTCTCCGTCCCGGACGAGCAGCTCGTGCTCAAGGTGATCAACACGCTGCCGAGCCGGCCCAACTGGGCGCTGTGCACGCCGGAGGGCCAGACGCTGCTACACCTCTCTTCCCTTAAGGGCTACGCCCGGCTCGTGGCGGCACTGCTCCAGAAGGGCGCCAGAGTGGACTATGCGGACGTTAGAGGGTACACTCCCCTCCACTATGCGGCTCTCGCTGGCCACAGAAAGTGCATTGAGCTTCTCGTCGGGTGCAAAGCGCGCATCGACGTGGCCAACAGCGACGGCGTCACGCCCGAGGAGCTCGCAGACTCCAACGTGCTGGACCTGTTCCGGGGCTCCAGCATGAGCCGCAAGCTCTCGAGCAGCTCGTTCTCGTCGGTGTTTTCGCTGGAGGAGGAGCTCGATGGTGGGTTGCACGTTTCGCGAATGACGGTGGACCATCTCACCGACGGCAGCGATCTCTACGACAGCGATCTCGAGGCCTCGGACGAGCAGTCGGAGGAGGTGGAGCTTCCAGCGGTGGAGCCCGAAGTGCCAGTGGAGACGGCGGCGAACGGCTCGCTGTGGAACAAGATGCGCAACGTGTTCAACGTGGACCAGGAACAGCTGCCAAAGTACGACGAGCTCTTCCCCATCTCCACAACACAGTTTTCGCTTCCAAAGCTGCGGTTCTCCTCGCAGACGGCAGTGGAGGGCTCCTCCTCGCAGACGGCACAGGCGGAGAACTCGTCGGACGAGGGCGACGACCTACTGCAAAAGTTCTTTAGCCAGAGAAAGAATGTGCAGAACGACAAGATGCTGCTCTTCTTCTGGCTGCCGCTGCTGCTGGTCATCATCTCGTGGTTTGTGCTGAGCAACGCGGGCTACCTCGACGAGTTTGCAGAGCAGTTCCAGGAGCTCGTGAGAAGAGGACTCGGTACCATTATGCTGGGGAACGAGCGTGTTAAGGTGGCTCTCAACAAGCACTTTAGCGAGGTGAGTGAGGTGGTGACGAGTGTGATCAACGCCAGTTGACGTGGGGAATGACGAGACGAGGATGGGATAATTTAATTGGGGGGGATGTCTGCTGTATTTATGACGTTTATCAAGGATTTAATAGCGGTTGTAGTTTCCCAAAATCTGGCGCCGCCGCGGAGAAAAATTTCACTGGCACATAAGCTCATCGCACACAATCAACACTCACAAAATGGCAAAGTCTGCCCTCAAGGAGTCGGTGATCAAGCCCACAATCATCCAGGACACGCACTCCGCCACGTCTAACACACAGTTCCGCATCTACGTCGGATCCTACGAGCACAATCTGCTGTGCCTGTCGCTGATACTGGAGAAGGGCAAGACGCCAGTATTCCAGTCCATCTTCCACTTCCAGGCCCACTCGCTCTCCATCAAGTCGATTGCCTCGGCAAAGAGATACCTCGTGACGGGCTCCAACGATGAGCACATCCGTATCTACGATCTCCAGAAGCGCAAGGAGCTGGGTACCTTGATGGGCCATCAGGGCTCAATCACGTGCCTGCGCTTCTCTACAGAGGGCCACACGGACGCTGAGAGCTCGGGAACAAGTGGCAAGTGGCTGCTGTCTGGATCCGAGGATGGCAAGCTCATCATCTGGCGTACCAAGGACTGGGAGACCTTTGGCACTTTGAAAGGCCACGATGGCCGTGTTAACGACCTGGCAATCCACCCAAGTGGCAGAATCGCCGTCAGCGTGGGTGACGACAAGACTGTGAGGCTGTGGAACCTGATGACGGCAAAGAAGGCTGCGAACCTGAGGATCAAGAAGGATTGGCAGAAGGGTGAGAGCGTGCGGTGGTCGCTCAATGGTGACTACTTCTTTGTGGGTCTTTTAAACCACGTGCTCATCTACAAGACGAGCGAGGCCAAGCTTGTGGGCGAGGTCAACTTCAAAACCACACTGATGCACCTGGAGGTTTACGAGATCAATGGCGTCGAATACGTCGTCACAGGGCTCGGGAACGGATCTCTCCAGTTCTTTTCGCTCAAGGATCTCGTGGAGAACAACAGCATAGAGCCCGAGTTCACACTCCAGGGCCACACAAACAGAGTCAAGGATTTCAAGCTGTACAAGCAGGGTGACGAGACATATCTCGTTTCGATATCGTCGGACGGTTCGATCGTGGTGTGGGACATGCTGCTTAAGGACCAGGTGGCTGTGTACAACACTGGAGAGCGACTCAACTGCCTTGAGCTCACTGCAGAAGGCGTGGAGAAGGCCTCTACAATGAAGAGAAGACTCGCAGAGGCTGAAGATGCCGAGGCGAGTGCCAGTGAAAGCGAGGCGGAGGACACAGAGGAGCTCAAGCGCATCATGCTCAACGACCGCAAGAAGAAGAAGAAGGGCAAAAAGGCGAAGAAGGAGAGAATTAGCATCCAGCTGGAATAGATCTACGAGTTCTAAAATCAAGAGTAGATTGACTTTAAACATCACAACTTCTGGCTTCTGTTGAGGCGGGTCACGTGGTGTCTGTAGAGCTTCTCAGCCTTGACCCAGACGCTGGCAGTGTCTCTGTTTGGCAGCTGAAGCAGCGAAGGGAGAAGAGCAGCAGAGAAGGTCTCAGAGGCGTCTCTTGGAAGCAGCGAAGGCAGGTGGTCAATGGAGATCACAGAGAGCTTTGGACCGGCAGTGGTTGGAACAAGCACCGTTGGCTCTGGGAACACAGTGGCAATTGTGTAGATTGGCACTGGGTTGTGTGGGTTTGTGGTGTCAGCAGAGACGTCCACCACAGTTCTGAGCTTTCTGCCAGGCTTGTTGAGCAGCTCGTAGTTGATGAATGGTGGGATTGGCTTGGAGAGGTAAATGCAGTTGATGAAGATGTCAGAGTCGGCAATCTCCTTGAATGGGCCACCCTTCTTGGTCTCGTCAATGTCCCACTTGATGATGTTCTTGTCAGGCACACCGGACGATCTCAGAAGCTCAATCGCACCAGAGCCACAACGGCCCTTGGCACCAATGACCAGCACAGTAGGAGCCTTAGCACCCTTGGCAAGAGCCTTCTTCAAGTCTGCCTTAACATCCTCGATAAGCTCCTTGTCGCTCGAGTACGGAGTAACGCCAGGAAGCTCCTCGCTGTCAGCGTGTGTGTTCTTAAAGGCCCAGTCCTTAACACCAAGCGCAGCACCAGCAAAGCCAGCGTAGAAGCCAAAGGCTGCCACTCTTCTACCCTGCTCGTTCTCAAGGAACTCCAAGTCGTAAAGCTTACCGTTGCCTCTGGCGTAACGGGACAGCACATTCTGCCATCCGCCCTGGTCCTTGTAACAGTGGGCAAACTGGATGTGCTCATGGATGAGCGGGAAGGTGTCCTCCTCGGGCAGCTCCTTCAAGCCGATGATGATTCTATCCACTGGAGCCTGCTTCCACGAGCCTGCTGGCACGATCGTAGCGCCAACCTTGGCGTACTCCTCAGCCTTGAAGGCACTCTGCTCAGAGTCCTCCACATACACCTTGAAGCCAGCCTGGATCAGCTGCTGCGTGGTGGTTGGTGTGAGCGCTGCACGAGCCTCAAGTGGCTTGGTCTCTGCTCTCAAATGAAGTGTAACTGGTGCCATCGTTCTATAAAGTCTTGGGTGGGCGGCGATGCGACCTTAAGTACCTTATCGATGACTCTTGCGTGGAAACTTTTCTCCGGACCGGGCCGGAAGCGGCCAGCCACACGCCACCGTTCGCGGAAGCACATCAAACGTCTTCGCGCGCCAAATCGAACGCGTTCGCGAGTGATCTGTTTACCTTTCACATCTCTGCTCTAAGCCAAGTGAGAACAAGGCAACTGATTGAATTTATTTATGTCCACAGAGAGTCCGTCACAGCACAGCTCGACGCTGGCGATCTCGCCGCTAATCGCAAACAGAACCTTTGACGCAGTGAGGTCCACGCCCAACCAGCCGCTGTTCCCCAGTCCACTTGCAGCCACTGTCAAGGGATCTCATCGCAAGGCTTCATCGCTGGGATCTACCTCCCAGCCCAACCTTTCGGCTGCTGAGAAGCTGCGATTGTGGAGACATGATGCCTTGATGCAGCACCACTATCAAACGGCAGAGTACATTGGCGACAAAGTGCTGGCGCTCACGGGAGATCCAAACGATGTCTTCTGGCTAGCCCAGGTTCACTACAACAGTGGCAACTTCTACCGTGCCAGGCAGCTGCTTGCACAGAACAATCTTGACACTGCAAGTGTCAGTTGTCGCTATCTCGCGTCACTGTGCCTGATGAAGCTCGAGAGCTGGGACGAAGCTTTGGACATTGTCGGTGAGACCAACCCTTTCAAGTCTGAGAACCAGCACGTTCGCAACCTCGATGGCGGAATTAAGCTTGAGGCATCTCTGTGCTTTGTACGTGGTCAGATTTACGCAAAGCAGAACAATTTGGAGAGAGCTAGAGAGTGTTACAGGGAAGCGGTTTTGGTGGATGTCAAGTGTTACGAGGCATTTGATGAGCTCATACGTAACAACATGCTGACTCCATCGGAGGAATGGGATTTACTCGACGCGCTGACTTTCAGCGATCTAGATGACAACGCAGAGCTCGTAAAGCTGCTTTACACATCGCGTCTCAATAAGTACGTCAATAGAGAGCGATCCCAGGATGCTGACGAGACTTTGAAGGAACTCTACAGTCTCAAAAACAATGTGGATGTCATCTTGAGTGAAGCAGAGATGTGCTATATGCAGTGCAAATTCCACCAGTGCCTCGAGCTCTGTGAACTAGTTCTGAAGAAGGATGAACTCAACTTTGCCGCTTTACCAAAATACCTCGCTGCCCTCCATGAGATTGGCGCCAAAAGCAAGCTCTTCTTAATGGCACACAAGCTTGCTGAGCATTACCCAACGCGTCCAATAACATGGCTCGCTGTCGGCATATACTATCTTGCAATCTCCAATATACCAGAGGCAAGGAAATACTTTTCAAAGGCATCGATGCTGAATCCCAATTTTGGCCAGGCTTGGATTGGCTTCGCACATACTTTTGCAGCTGAAGGAGAACACGAACAAGCCATTTCGGCCTACTCCACCGCTTCTCGATTCTTCCCGGGCACCCATCTGCCAAATCTGTTCCTAGGTATGCAGTACCTTCAGATGAGTAATTTCACCTTGGCCGAGGAGTATCTCCTCTCATCATTCCACATATGCCCGATCGATCCTCTCTTGCTGAACGAGCTCGGTGTGATCTACTATCACAAGAATGAATTGACCAATGCTGAAAACTACTTTATGCAAGCTCTCAAAGCGGCAAAGGCGCTTCAGTCTGATCAAAGAGCGTGGATCTCGGTGCATTGCAACTTGGGCCATGTTTACAGGCGAATGGCGTTCTATACCAAAGCACTCGCATGCTTTGAGAAGGTACTGAAGATTTCAGCTAACGACTACAACATCTATTCCGCCATTGGGCTCATCCACCTCAAAACTGGAGATCTAGGGAAATCCGTGGAGAATCTTCATTATGCCCTGGCCATCAACCCAGACGATGCCGTAGCGACAGATCTACTGAAAAGGGCTCTGGACGAGAATACTGAAAGTGGTGAAATGAGCAGCTCGAGCTTCTTTGCAAGGACCAAAGACCAAATCATCGCCGGAGCTCCAGTGCTGAGCTACCGGCGCAGCAGAGCCACTGAGAGAACGCCTTTGACCAACAAGAACAGAAATGTTAGCGCCGGCAATACCCTTAATTCAAGTATTGATCAGATAGCAGGCGACCTGATAAACGGTGAGGACTCGAGCGATGACGGCGAACTCATTATGGATATCGAGGATGATTGATTAGACAGTGAAACCGCTTTTGCTAAGTTCAATATCATGATTAATGCATTTATGATGGTATTGGCTCCCTCAAAGCTGTAGGTGCCCTTTTTTGGGGCTTCTTCTTGTTTGCTTGTGCACTGGCTCCCTTGACATCCTCGGAGTTTTCAACTCCAGGACTATGCCTCGTTCCTTCTCTGCCTCTCCCTCCTAGCTTCGCACTGCCCTTGTTTCTCCGTGGTGGCTCTGTATTAGCTGACTTTCTAGGCCATGGTTTGTCAAGGTCGGGCTTGAGATTTTCACGTTCCGTTGGATGCTCTTGCTTTGCGTCCACTTTGACAGCATGTCTGTTATGATTTTTGGATTTCTTCGTTTTGGCCTTCGACTTTTCCCGGGTTTCATTGGGTAGGATGCTAGATCCAGGTCTCATGTCTTCGTCTAGCTGTATCTGCTCTTCCTCGTCACTCACGATAAATTCAAACTTGAATCCGTCCTCCAACTCCTCGCCTGAGGACTCCTCGCTGTCCGTGAAGCCCATCTGTTGTTTGAAGAACTCTTCCGAACTCTTGAATGGATCTTCAGTCCTCTTCTTTGGTTTCGTACGTCCCTTGTCTGTTTCGGGGCGCAAGTTCGGTTTCACTGGCGCCTGAATCGTATTCAATGGTGGTTCACCAGTCTCGTCGTCGTCTGAGAAAACGATGTCGAAATCGAGAATCTCTTTCTTTATCTTCTTGCTGAGCTTCTTGGGCTTCTCCATCTTGGGCCTGTTGCCATCATTGAGGGAAAGCCTCGTCAACTCGGTCGATAGAGATTCAGCTACCGCGGCCAGTGGCTTGTCACAGAGCAGGAAGTCGAGATCCTCTTCGAAGGCGTCTAAGACCTTTGTTTCTGGGTTATACACCACTGCATGGGGACTCTCTTTCTCCACAGGTGCCAGGTATACTGGTTGTTTGGTTTTGTCCTTCTTTTTGCCCATACTGAGCTGAGGTCTGATCTGATGTTTTGGCGAGGTGCGGGTTTGTTGATACCGCGTTCAGGGCGCGATGCCCCACCTACTGAGAGATACGCTACATGCGGATGAGCATCTCATATATACAAGCCTGTCTAAACTAGATGTTCATCTTTTCCTTGAGAGCCTTCTGCACTTCGGCATATACCTCGTCGACAGTTTTGTTGCACTGGAGCTTGACAACCTTGCCCTGCTTGTCAAAGTACTCCACGACAGGGAAACTTGTCTCGATGAAGGTTCTGAAGCGCTTCTTGATCGACTCGATGTTGTCATCGGTACGTCCAGACGTCTTACCACGCTCCAGCAGTCTCTTGAGCATAACCTCCTCAGGACACTCGAAGAAAATCGTAAAGGCACTTGTGGCAATCTCATCTTCGAACGTCAGCGCCTGGTCCATCTTACGCGGGAAGCCATCAATCAGGAAGCGATCAGTGCCCTTGCTCTTGGCATCGAGCATGGCATTCTTCAACAGTGCGATAGTTACCTCTTGCGGCACAATAGTTCCCTCGCGGATGCACTTATCAATGAGCTCACCAAACTCAGAGCCTTCTCTTGCTTGTTCAGCACGCAAAAGGTCACCAGCAGAAAGGTGTGCAAACTTGTGGTCCTTCACAAGCTTCGCACACTGTGTACCCTTACCCGATCCAGGGCCTCCCAGAACAAAAACCACAGAGACCTCGTTGGGCTGGAATGCCTTCTTTTTCTCCTTCACTGGCTCTACAAGCTCTGCCGGACCACTCTTCTGGACTGAGATAGAAAGCAGGGAGGATCCAACAGCTAGTACACCAAGCAAGATAGCAAGCTTACCCCTGTTAGAGAACCCCTTCTTCTGCTCACTTTTCGCCGAGTCCTGAGACTTGTTGTTCTGCGCGTTGAACTGTTTCATTGATGAACTGAACGAGCGCAAGGCAAAGCCCCCCGAATGGTAGGCAAGCGGAGATCTAACAGATGCGGCTGCCCTCCACAATACTGTTCTGTTCATGATGTGGCTGTCAAAGTTGGGTATTTCAAGCTCAGAACAAGGACGCGCTATGGCTTTCGCCGAAAGTAGAGTTGTGGTTCAATGCCCCGGCGGAGTGCCCTCACCATATATTTCAATCGCGGAGCAAAAAAAGAAGAAATTATTCCGGAACGGGGAATCGAACCCCGGTCTGCTCGGTGAGAGCGAACTGTGATAGCCACTACACTATACCGGATTTTTCTGAACTTTGAAGATTACTGTTAGACCCAGTGCACTGCTTTGCTATTTCTAGTTATTTTTTCTCAAATATCACAAATTGCTCGGCAGACATCTACAAATCGAGAAACGCTTCCTCACATTTGTTATTACATACTCCTCAGGCAGTGTACTTGGAGAGTGCTTCGTCATTGTATCTGAGGTACTTGCCATTTAGGTCATCTGTTATACCTTTGCTTGCCAAATTTGCATAGATAGTGGCTGGAACCACTGGATCCAGAAGGTCCTGGTTGCGCTTCAAGTCTGTGAAACGCTTATGCGACTCGGGTGTCATGTTCTTGCCAACTGTGACTGTTAGTATTGTCGCACATTTTCAAACACTTACACTTATCTCTGATGTCTTCCTGCATCTGTGTGTCAACTACACCCGGTGCAACAGAAATGCACTTCACCTCAGGCTCCTCGGCAGCCAATTGGGCAGCAAACTGGTTGACAGCAGCCTTTGAGGCGCCGTAGGCCCCCCACCCATAATACCCCTTAGTGGATGCCCCAGACGATACCAGTACGACATTCCCCTTCGTCTTCTTCAAATGAGGCAGAATCTGTGCCACGAGGGACACAATGGAGAAGAAGTTCACATCAAAAAGCTGCTTCCAGGCTGGAATGTCAGCCAATGCGATCTTCTGAACTGGATCTAGTACCCCGGCATTAGCCACGATGCTATCGATCTGTCCAAACTTGGTCAGTGCCGTCTGAACAATCTTTTCTGCAGACGAGATCTCTGCAATATCAGCTTGAACAGTTGCAACACGTTCCTCCCCATACTTGATACGCAAGTTTCTGAGAGGCTCCTCGGAGCGAGCAACAGCTACGACACTAGTGTCTGGATCCTTGAGCAGAATATCTGTGATACATGCACCAATGCCTTGTGAGTTAGTCTCATGTCCGAGTAGCTTTGTAACATACCTCTAGATGCTCCTGTGACGATAATGACCTTCATTGTGTAAGCTGCTCGAAAAGATCGATTACTCAATTATGGCCTGTGGGGAAAACTGTCTCTTTTTCGCTCCTCTGGCAATGTCTCATTTTGATAAGGACACGTACTCCGCGAAAGCCTGGTGCTGTGGTTACCGCCTACGCTCGTGACAACATCAACAGAATTCGATTGCCCAGATAAAGTGTTTTCTCGTGCCGTTTATTCGCTCTTGTTGTAATTTTTAGCTCGAGGCATTCCCGAATAATTGTTTGGTGCATGAGCCATGGAGAAAGGTGAGTTTCGATCACTCGATGTCGTGGGCTGGTGCCAGGCAGAGAGCGCCAGCTCAAGAGCGTATGGAGATGACTAACCGCTAGCATCGAATCTCGATTGGGCAAAGAATGTTCCATGTCGCAATATCACAATCCATGGCTTCTGCAAGTTTGAGGGCCAGGGGTGCTCTTTCAACCACGACCTCGCGGACAAGAAGCCAGTGAACACCGTCACCAACGGCGTGGGCAGTATTGAGCTGGACAAGCCGGAACCGGTTTCACGAAAGAAGTTCAACGCAGCATCATCATCGTCATTCACACCAACCACCCCGCTACCTAAGCCTGCTACCAACAAGTTTTCTGGTTTGTCGCCGAAGCTTTCTTCGATACCAGCATTCGTGCCTGCTAGTCAAGAGGATGGCTTTCAGGCAATGACACCATCACAGCCTAACCCATATCTCCAGCAGGAACCACAGTACCAAGAGCCGCAGTATCAAGAGCCACAATTTCAAGATAACCAGTACCAGGAGGCGCAGTACAATCAGAGTCAGGTTTTTTCTCAAGCGTACCCTCTGCAGTATCATCTTTATGCCCCTACTCCGCCACCTCACCTCCAGGTTCCATTGCAGGGTAATGAAGAGAATGCAGAGACATTATTCATACCCAACAAGCTCCGCGAGGCACTCCTGCACAAAAATGAAGCGACCCTCAAAAGCCTTCCCCAATCTGGACTTCCATCAGTTGTGGGGGTATACTACGATCTTTACCCTCTGGACATGACATTGGATAAGACTGAGGCCTCATACAAACACCTGAATTCGCTTTATAAGGCGCTTTCGAATGTGAACGGCAAGCCGTATGCATTGCGCCGTATCGAGGATGTGAAAATCACAAAGGACAAAAGCATATCCACTGTCCATCAATGGACCAAGATTCGGCACTCCAACATAGGCCAAGTTGTGGATGCCTTCACTACAAGAGCATTTGGTGATAACTCGCTGATTGTTGTGCACGACTTTTACCCGGACGCAAGATCACTTCTCGAGACGCACTTCCGTTCGGTGATATCGAAACCTGAGCCTATCTCAACAGAGCTCATATGGACTTATCTGTGCCAAATTTCTGCTGGAATAGCTGCAGCTCATGCAAAGAGACTACCAGTGAGGTCCCTCACACTGCAAAAGGTGATTGTGACGTCTAAGAATCGCGTCAGACTGTCTGATTGTGGAGTTCTTGACATTTTGGATTATTCCGAGGAGTTTACACCTGATCAGGCGGAATCCCTAATGAAGCAGGACCTTACTCTTTTCGGTAAGCTGGTGTTCACTCTGTGTTCTGTGAAACTTCCTGCAGAACTGCGGTCTCGTCCTCTTTTGGATCTAGTGCCTATTCTGGATCATTCGGAAGACCTCAAGCGTGCGCTTACATATCTTCTTACAGAGACGAGCGATCGCTCCATCACAGAATTCCAAAGGCTCATAGCGCCACGTCTTTTCAATGAATTGAATAAAGAGCAGCTGAGTGCTGATTACTACGAGGCTCAATTGACACGAGAGCTTGAAAACGCCAGACTATTCCGTCTGATAACTAAGATTAATTTCATCGTCAACAGACCGGAACTTGCAAACAGCCCACAATGGCAGCAGTCTGGTGCAAGATATCCTGTGAGACTGTTCCATGACTATGTCTTCCACCAGGTGGATGAAAGAGGGAAGCCTTCGCTCGATCTTTCGCATGTGCTACGTAATTTGAACAAGCTAGACGCGGGAACGGACGAGAGGATCCTACTTGTGTCGCCCGATGAGCAGACGTGTCTTATCGTCACATATAAGGAGATGAAAGACCTGGTTGACAAGTCCTTCCGTGAGCTCACGAAGGACTAGATGATAATAAACATCGGAAATGCAAGATTGTATGTCCGGGTGTTCTACACCCTAACATCTCTCGCGAAGTGCAAGCTTCTATTAGTGTAACAGAGGACCCCTTGGTGGTTGAGTAAACATCAATAAACAATTTGCAAAGAAGCTCGGTAATATAACTTTCTTTCTATCCCTCAAAGTCTATAAAAAAGTGTTATTTATTTCAAAAAGGGTGATGAACTGGGTTTTGGAAACGAGTCAAAAATTGACTACTCGCCTTTGACTTGAAAGAATCTAATTTAGCTTTTGCTGCCTCATCGGAAGGAAATAAGCTAAGCTCAAAAGCAAGGTTTGAAGAGTTATCAAGCCAAAATAAGGATGCTAGAGTAAGTGAGCTTCGGGTAGCTATCGCTTAAACGTACAGAGTCTTGGTAGTTTAATTCATGATCTCACACTTCCAAATACTTTGCAAACTTCGGCCCATATCTCATTCCAGCTGTCTTCTTGCCCTTAAGCTGGGAAGTAATGGAGTCATACTCCTCCTTGGTGAGTGCAATTTTGGCAAAGTTCTCGTCGACTCTTGCTGAGGAGGAAGTAGAAGGAATTGGAATGACCTGTGGATACTTGACTCCATCAACAGTCTTTTCTGAATGATACTTGACCCATGCAATGGCAGCTTGCGCCGGGGTAATACCCTTCTTCTCAGCAAAATTCTCTATAACTTCAGCTATGTGTCTGTTGGCAATGATGTTCTGGTCCTCAAATCTCTCAAACTGTCTGCGAGGATCATTCTCAGCAAGATCTTTGCCAGATTTCAAGTTTCCGGTGAGGAGACCTTTAGCCACAGGGGCATACGCAATGATTGGCACATTGTACTTTGCGGCTGCAGCGACAACACCGTTGGAAGCAATGCCTCTCTCCAAAACCGAAAACTCAACCTCCACACAGGAAGGCTTATGCTTGGAGATCTCACAAGCCCTTTCAATGGTTTTACCAGAAACTTCGGAGAGCGAGAATCCTTTGATTTTCCCCTGATCGATGAGCTCGTCAAACGCAGAGATGGTCACCTCTAAAGGCACCTCTGGGTCAAGTCTACCGGATTCGAAGATGTCCAGATCTGGAATGAAACTTAGAACATTGGATAGAGACTTGTTGATGCCTTCTTTGGTAGTATCGAGGATAAAGCTTGTCGTCAGACATCCCTTTATGGAGATCACAACATCCTTTCTGAGCTCCGGATACTCTTTGAAGAAGTCTCTGACATAGATCAAATTGGAGTAATTCGGACCATAGAACTCGCCACCATTGAATAAGGTCTTTTGTGGCAAATTGCCCTCGACAGCCTTTTTCATAGCAGCAAAAGCAATCGCCTTGGGAACAGGTTCTGCTCTACCTGCAGTGAGGGACATCAGGCCGTAACCCTCAAGGGCCACTTTGGTGAAATCGATTCCGGGCATATGATTACTGACAAAGAATGAAGGTGAAACATCTCCCTTTTATACGGAACCTCTATCGTCGTCGCCCGGCTGTAGAAAGGACGGGAAGCTTCGGAGTTAGCGCCATAGGAGGCTTTACACGGAATTAGCGCGGTAAACGGCGATACCGGAGCGACGCGGAGCAAGAGGCTAGGCTTGCGGCTGAGCTGACCCACAAGGCAAGTGAACGGGATCTGATTCGACTCGTAGCATAAGGAGCTGTGCAAGTTTTGGGTGCAAGGTTTCGAATGAAATTTCCAACGCAGGTGCTATCCATTTGCCTGTAGGTGCTGCGCAGAAAAGTAGATGACACAAACCCAGAAGAGTAACTAGAGCGCTTAAACCACTAGCATTAACAATCACTCAACGCAACAAAAAGGCAACAAGTTGACAAGAGGCGGATCGAGCTGGCCTTTTCGAAGTGAAGTATTGTTTCCTCATCATGAGTGCAAAGACGCTTGCGCAGTTAAGAAACAAGTACAAGCGCTTCAAGATCGAGTTCTACCACCACAAGTATGGCACTTCAGGCAGCGATGCGGTGATCCAGTCCCCTGACAGATCAAAGCCCTTTGTGACCTTGCGTGTTCCAAGGGACAATGTTCCCGGAGTAGACTTCGATGGCTTCTCATTCGTCTTTGATAACGCCAGTGTGCTTTCCGCTGGGGCACCTAATGGTGATGGAAGTGTGAGGATTCAAAGCCGTCCAGTGAGTCCTCTTGGCTCAGTGAAGAGCTACGGAGAGAATGGCCCATTCCTGATGCCTAATAAGGAGTTTGCGGCCCAGTCAGAGAAGCTTTACGACAAACTCGTGGAGCAGGGAGTGCAGTACATTGAGATTGATGAGCCAAAGAAGAAGGGCATCGGGAAGCTCAAGAGAATTTTCCCCTTCCTCCACAAGAAACGCCAGGAAACAAAGGAGGCTCTCAGCTATGTGACGCCAGTTGCAAATGAGAGCGACATCCCCGGCACATTGTCATCAGAACACACTCTGGGACAGTACGAAATTCTCGCCGTCTCCAGTGCTGTCAAGGAGGGAGAAGATGACCTGGAGGGGGCTAGTCCTCCCCGTAGCCTCAAGGCACTGGCTGGAGTGAATGGCAAGGAGCTTGCCTCGATTTTCCCCAACACTCTCTACTCCTCGTACGCGAGAAGACCGCAGAAGGCCGTCACCTCCTTGATAAGCCTTGCAAAGGTGGACCAGGAGTCTGCCCAGCAGAGAAGACAGAGACGGCCCAAGGAGCTGTGGAAGGTTGTTGTAAACGACATGTCGCTCTACGCGGCTCTTCTCTCCACAGGAACCAATCCGCCCCCAGGGATGCCGTTGGTTGCGGATCTCACCAAGGCGATCCCACTGCCAGTGCGCTGTGACTCTGAGAACATGCCTGGCTCAGCTTGGGACCTCGTGGACTTGGCCTCTTTCGTGGAGCCAGCCACGATGAGAACCACTACCGCGCAGATTCACAGCCTTCTGAGAACGGAGGAGACGGGCTCTGACTACGCAGAGATTATGGGTCTCTACGATGACGACGGCACCGTCACTCCCTCGGGATCAATCACTTCTGCAGTGCCGCCACTAAGCATCGGGACCTAGGCGCTAATAAACAACTTGTCTCCTCTCTACTACCATCTCAATCACTGTACCCAATTACTACACTATATCCCAGTCTGCTCTTATCTGGTGTACCTGACGCACGCGGCTGAAGAGGCGCGCCTTTTTGAGGCTCCACACGTGAAACAATGGCGGCGCCAGCGTAGTGATGGCTAGACCCCAGGGACTGCTATTTCTGTCAGAAGTTACTTTGGAAGAGTATCCCTCCTAAATACCATCGCCCCCCGGCCAGCACCTGAACCCGCTGACTAGCGCCATACTACCGAGCCATATATAGACGATGGGGTGCACCTCCAGCACTCTCGCAGAGGACGAAAAGGACCCGTACCTTCAGGGAATGAGGGCCAACGCGGCCATTGAGAAGAGGCTACAGATGGAGAAGCAGCGCGAGAAGAGCGAGGTGAAGCTGCTGCTACTGGGAGCTGGCGAGTCGGGCAAGTCCACAGTGCTGAAGCAGATGAGGGTTCTGCACCAGAATGGCTTCACCCACCAGGAGCGGCTTCAGTACTCGCAAGTGATTTGGGCAGATGCGATCCAGAGCATGCGGATCCTCATTTTGCAGGCCCGCAAGATGGGGATCAAGCTCGATTCAGACACTCCGGGGTCGGCTCTCACCGGCTACAAGCAGGCCGTTCTGAGGTCCAAGGTGCTGGACCACGTCGACACCGGGATTGCTGGTGGGAGCTCCTTCCTCAACGAGTACGTGCTCAAGTACAGCGAGCGGAGCCAGGCCAAGCGGCGTATCCAGAGTACCGGGATGACGGGCTCAGTGTGGGACACGGAGAACAGTGCCCTTGATGAGAAGGAGACCTTCGATGTGGAGAATCTCAGGGAGAGTCTCAATGGCTCGAGCGTGAGGACAGGCGTCTCCACAGTGGACAGATCCGTCATCTCCAGCACACAGAGCATCTCGCGTGACGAGATGGCCACGGCGATAGCACAGCTGTGGGAGCACGATGCTGGCATCGACGAGTGCTTCAGGCGGTCCAACGAGTTCCAGCTAGAGCAGTCTGCACAGTACTACTTTGAGAATATCCACAAGTTTGCGGACCCAGCCTACCTATGCTCCAATGCGGATATCCTGAAAGGGCGCATCAAGACCACTGGCATCACAGAGACCACTTTCGACATTGGGGCACAGAAGTTCCGTGTGCTGGATGCTGGTGGACAGCGATCCGAGCGTCGGAAGTGGATTCACTGCTTCCAGGGCATCACGACGGTGCTGTTTGTCTTTGCGGTTTCAGAGTACGACCAGATGCTCTTTGAGGACGAGCGTGTCAACCGAATGCACGAGGCCATCATGCTCTTCGACTCGCTTTGCAACAGCAAGTGGTTCATGAATGTGCCCTTCATCCTCTTCTTGAACAAGGTGGATGTCTTTGAGCAGAAGGTGAAGGTGTCCTCGATCAAGAGGTACTTCCCAGAGTATCCTGGCCGAGTCGGGGACGTGGCTGCTGGGCTCAAGTACTTTGAGGACATCTTTTTATCGCTCAATCGGAGCAACAAGCCCATATATGTCCACCGGACTTGCGCTACAGATACCCAGAGTATGAAGTTTGTGCTTACGGCGGTGACCGATATGATTATGCAGCAAAATCTCAAGAGAAGCGGGCTGCTATAGTCCTGCTGGTCGACCAAGACAAAGCTAGAAGTCGTTTGAATGAATTATTATGGCTCACTGTAGGCCTCTGTGGGACGTGCCCCAACCCCTCCACCGCAGCCCCAGATTCTCCGGTGGAGGTTTATCGGTGAAAAATGGCATTCTAGCCCCGCTCCAGGAAAAGCGGAGGGGAAAAACGGATAAACACAACAACTTCACAACCACAAAGCTCTTCACTCGCTGATAAAACCATTGACAAATGGACATAGTAACGCCCAGAACGCTAAGGGGAATTGCCACGTTTGGTTTCGGAGTAATAATACCGCTGGCACTCGCTAGGGTAGACGACTGCCAGTACAGGATACAATCGGAGGAGGCTACGCTCACTTCAAATTCTCCGGGGAAAAGTACAGAAACACCCTTATGGGTACAACAGGATCCACTGCAAAGGCCAGGCCGGTGGCTCGGGCTGAAGAACATTGTTAGCGGAGTACCGAGCCGTGGGGGCTCGCCCATCGTCTCCGCAAACAACTCCGAGTTCAACTCGCCAACGAGAATATCCTCAAGTAACAATATGGCTAGTATTGACAAGATGTGCCCACCAGCAGTTGCAACGAGCAATTACTCCATCTATCAGTTTGGCGAGGATATACAAGAGCAGAGGCAGCTGACCTTCACCAAGCAAATCATGGAGCAGATTGTCGAGAAAGCCGAGCTGGGGCGTGTGATGATGGATATGGAGAATATTTAATGACTTACGAACCGAATTGCAACCGTAGAGAAGACTTTGGGCTCGCCGCCTCTGCACTATGATAACACCCCGGATTTATCAGTAGCAAAAAGCAACGGGATATCACACCCGGACACCGCCAACGTTCCAGCCGAACCGTGCTGACACAACCAGAGTTGATTAGTTATACACTGCTGTTGCTTAAAAGGCGAAGCGCTTTCCGGGTGCCGAATTCGCCAAAACTCATAGACGATACAAAAGACCATCCTTCACACATCTCCAACTCTGCACAATGTCTATCCAGTCAGGAAACCTCGGAAAAGTATCATACCTCCCGCTTGACCAGATCAAGCGGCCCATTCCTCCAGTCTTGGACTACTCCAAGATCGATGCCATGGTATCACAACTGAATGGCAAGCCGATGGCTTCGACCACTTGCAGCCTGGAGGAAGCGCGTGATCTGAATGGCGAGCTTCCCGCAATCGACGTCATGGCCGTGAGAGAGCAGGGCAAAACACACTACTTTGCATTCGGTGGGTGCCATAGATTCCAAGCTTACGAGCGCTTCAACGGAGAGAAGCTTGTCAAGTGTAAGATTCTCCCCGCCACCAAGAGACAGCTGAAGCTCTATCTTGGTGGTTCAGTCGACGCCTTCTTCCCAGATGCAAATTGAGATGCGTTGGCGATCAGCAGACCTCGATCAGCAGACCTCAATGACCACTCCAAACCACGCTACGTAACATATAGCGTGTATTTGTCTTGCTTTAGAAAAATAAAAGTTTTGCATCACAGATTGCCTTAGAAATTGTGTGGTGGTATCTGATACACGCGTTAAATGAGTGCTGGTAGAACCGGGGTTAGAAATCCTTGAAACTGGTTTCTGAAAGGGTAGCAGGGTGACTGATACAGGATTTGAGGAGAGCTGCATGTGCCGTAATGGCTGTGGCCGTTGAACTGTACCTTAATGCCGCCGAAATTTACGGTCGGAAGATCCTAAAAAGAGATCACCATACATAATTCATCACAATACCTGGACACAATCAAAACGTGCACTGGGCAGTATCGATTCGTATCCATTGTGTGTGGTTTCTGGTCTACCAGAGGGGACCCAATGTGCAATTATGCAGGGCTGTTTCGCGGAGACCCCGTGGGCTCGCCAATTTATCTGCGCCATGCTCAAAAATCCAGTTGAAACTTCCTGGCTTTTACAGCTGGGGCAACGTGCTTCCCAGACGTATGTCCCTCACCAGGTTCATTTTTGGTGGTGCGAAAATCAAGGGTCCTTTGTGTCACCTCTAGAAGGCATGAGTGTGCGTGACTGGCAAACTTTCAAATAATCCCCCAAATAACTAGCTAGGTCGTATGGGTGGAGGAATGGAACGAAGTCGAAGCCAATTAGCCCATGTGGGCTCCCCACCATCGCTTTTGCTGGTGCCAAGAGCTTCGAGACTATATGCAGACAAAGGGCTTGGCACTTTATCCGCAGACAAACGGGACAGGACACTATCAGCACACACAACACAAATCGTATACACCCTGTAATCCGATAGGCCTTTACAGCCCATGTGCCCTCTCAGTAGTAAGGAAAACTTTCACAATGTAGGAGTATAATTTATGAGCTAACATACAGTCGTCCCTTGAGTTTACCGGCTTATATAAATGTCCCACCCTCTGCACAAGCCTTGTTCTTGGTACCAAGCCTCTCGATATTTCACGGGACCAGGACATTGAAACAATAGGAGGACAGTCAAGATGCCAAGGCTCCACCAGTTTGACTACATCTTTGCCATCTCCATGATCTTCGGATTCTTGGATGCATGGAACATTGGTGCTAACGATGTCGCCAACTCGTTTGCGTCATCGATCTCCTCGCGCTCCCTCAAGTACTGGCAGGCCATGATCTTGGCAGCCATTATGGAGTTTTTGGGTGCTGTGCTTGCGGGCTCCCGTGTTTCTGACACCATCAGAAACAAGGTGATTGACATTGCCGTCTTCGAGGATGAGCCTGCTACCCTCATGTTGACCATGGCGTGTGCCCTTGTTGGCTCCTCCCTTTGGCTAACCATGGCTACATCCATGGGAATGCCAGTTTCCACCACCCACTCTATTGTCGGTGCCGTTATCGGTTCTGGTATTGCTGCTGTTGGCGCTGATCACATTGTCTGGGGTTGGGCCGGATTTGCCCAGATCGTTGCCTCCTGGTTCATTGCACCACTTATATCAGGATGCTTTGCGGCCATAATTTTCCTGATCTCCAAGTATGGTGTTCTTGAGAGAAAGCACCAGCTTAGAAATGGTTTGTTCCTCATGCCTGTGCTGATCTTCATCACCTTTGCCTGTTTGACAATGCTTATAGTCTGGAAGGGTGCTCCAAACCTTCATTTGAACAACCTCTCGACTGGCGCCATTGTTGGCTCCATCTTTGGTGTTGCTGGTGTTGCCTCGATTCTATACTTTATCTTCCTCTTCCCATACTTCAGAAGAAGACTAATTTATGAGGACTGGAGACTTAAGTGGTACCACGTTGCCCTCGGACCAACTTACTACTTCAAGTCTAACGATGATATTCCTTCAATCCCAGCTGGCGTTGAACTGGTCCCAGACTATTACAAGGGCAAGAGACACGACCAAGAGGAGACTCGCGTTGTCGCTCTTGACGGTGATTCACAGGAGATCAACGCTGACATTTCCTCTGATGACAAGCAAGCTGCTGCAACATTTGACCAAGACCTTGAGAAGCTGGAGAGTAAGTACTCCAGCAGCAAGCAGGTAAGCGCTCCTCTCGAGAAGGAGGAGAAGGTGACTACTCGCCAGCTGTGGTGGTCCATGGCTAAAAAGCCATCTCAGTGGTCAAAGCTCATTTGGTTGATTCTTATTCATGGTTGGACTCAGGATGTCATTGGTAACCAGATGCAGGATGGTGTGCTTTCTGGAGATATTGTTGGAATGCACAAGCGTGCTACCTACTACGATAACAAGATTGAGTACATGTTCTCGCTGCTCCAGGCAATCACCGCCTGTACCATGTCGTTCGCCCACGGCTCTAACGATACGGCCAACGCTGCTGGTCCACTCTCGACCGTTTTCCACGTCTGGAGTGAAAACACAACTACTTCGAGATCGGATGTGCCTGTGTGGGTCTTGTGTTACGTTGCAGCTGCCCTCGTCATTGGGTGTTGGACTTATGGTTACAACATTATGAAGAACTTGGGTAACAGACTGACTTTGCAGTCGCCAGCTCGTGGCTTTGCCATTGAGCTTGGTGCTGCGATCACTACCGTCATGGCCACCCAGCTGTCGATCCCTGTGTCCACAACCCAGTCTGCCGTCGGTGCCACCGTATTTGTTGGTGCCTGTAACAATGATCTGAAGGCTGTCAACTGGAGAATGGTCATCTACTGCTACTTTGGCTGGATCTTGACCTTGCCATGTGCTGGTATTGTTGCGGGTATCATCATGGGTGTCATTATCAACGCCCCAAACAGACACGAGATCTACACTATGACATGAGAGTCGTGACTTTGATTGCTAATAAGATTTAAATATACCGCTGTCTTCAATACTTCCCTAGTGACACAAAACTTTCTGCAGAGGGATTTGTAGTATTTGTCCCTTGTCTCGCGAACGCCAAAATGTCCGAAGCGCCATAGCTCGTGTGCCAAGATCGAGACGCGGGAGCCACCAAGGACAAATTCATCTTGGCACAAAAAAAAAGAAGGGTTCTGTGCACAGCCCGAGCCAAGCAACAGAAAGCGTTACCAAGACATGAAAATCTACCAGCCCACGAGCCCATGTGGGCCTCGTGGATTAATTGAGATGGGATGCCGAGACTTTCCTTTGCAGTTGATAGTTTTTCTCTTGCGGGCAGATCTCCAGCGTATAAATGGAGCTTGATTCCACCATAGCATCGGCGTAGACTCATCACTCAAGAGAATAATCCACCAAGATGCCGAAACTTCATCAGTTCGACTACATCTTCGCTATTTCGATGATCTTTGCGTTCTTGGACGCTTGGAACATTGGAGCTAACGATGTCGCTAACTCGTTCGCTTCCTCTGTTTCATCCCGTTCTTTGAAGTACTGGCAGGCAATGGTGCTGGCCGCCATCATGGAGTTTCTCGGAGCTGTGCTTGCCGGTTCTCGTGTCTCTGACACCATCAGAAATGACATTGTCGACATCTCTGCTTTCGAAGGCCAGCCAGCTACCCTCATGCTTACCATGGCATGCGCCCTTGTTGGATCTTCTCTTTGGCTGACTCTTGCCACCTCGTTTGGTATGCCAGTTTCTACCACTCACTCGATTGTCGGTGCCGTCATTGGTGCAGGCATTGCCGCTGTTGGCTCTGACAACATTGTTTGGGGCTGGGGCGGTTTTGCCCAGATTGTCGCCTCCTGGTTCATTGCCCCTCTCATTGCAGGCTGCTTTGCTGCCATTGTGTTCCTCATCTCCAAGTACGGTGTTCTGGAGAGAAAACACCAGCTCAGAAACGGTCTGTTTTTCATGCCAGTGCTCATCTACGTTACCTTTTCGTGTTTGACCATGCTTATCGTCTGGAAGGGCGCTCCTAACCTCGGTCTGGATTCCCTTTCGACTGGCGCCATTGCCGGGTCCATCTTTGGCGTTGGAGCTGTGGCTGCCATTCTTTACTTCATTTTCCTCTTCCCATACTTTAGAAGAAGACTTATCCATGAGGACTGGAGACTCAAGTGGTACCACGTTGCCCTCGGACCAACCTACTACTTCAAGACGGCAGACAACATTCCACCTATTCCAGCAGGTGTTGAGCTTGTCCCAGACTACTACAAGGGCAAGAGACATGATGAGGAGCCAACACAGGTGACTTCAACTTCTGCTGAGGGTGAAGCATCTGACTCTGCTGCCGCGGATGTGTCTTCTGACGACAAACAGGCTGTTGCAACTTTCGACCAGGACTTGGAAAAGTTGGAGAGCAAGTACAGCAACACTGCACCAGTTACTGCTGCCGCCCCTCTTGAGAAGGAGGAGAAGATGACTACCCGCCAGCTCTGGTGGTCCATGGCTAAGAAGCCATCCCAATGGCCAAGGCTCATTTGGTTGATTCTCATCCACGGCTGGACCCAGGATGTTATTGGTAACCAGATGGAGGCCAGTATTCTCTCCGGAAATCTTGCAGCTATGCACAAGCGTGCTAAGTACTACGACAACAAGATTGAGTACATGTTCTCGCTGCTCCAGGCCATCACCGCCTGTACCATGTCGTTCGCCCACGGCTCTAACGATATCGCTAACGCTGCTGGTCCACTCTCTACTGTTTACCTTGTCTGGTCTTCGAACACTACATCCTCTTCTGCTGATGTTCCTGTTTGGGTTTTGTGTTACACCGCTGCAGCCCTTGTCATAGGCTGCTGGACCTACGGTTACAACATCATGAAGAACTTGGGTAACAGACTGACCTTGCAGTCGCCAGCTCGTGGCTTTGCTATTGAGCTTGGTGCTGCGATTACTACCGTCATGGCCACCCAGCTGTCTATCCCAACCTCCACCACGCAGGCTGCAGTTGGTGCTACTGTCTTTGTTGGCGCCTGTAACAACGACTTGAAGGCTGTCAACTGGAGAATGGTTCTCTTCTGCTACTGTGGTTGGTTTGTGACTCTGCCATGTGCCGGTCTTATTGCTGGTATCTTGAACGGTATCATCATCAACGCTCCTAACAGAGGCGAGATCTACACCATGTCCTAAACTCCCACTTTTTCTCAGTTTGATTCAACGTTTCCAATAAAACCCTTTTGGCATAGAGCTGTAGAGAGCCCCAAATGGGATGCAACACAAAGCCCCTTCCCCGGATAGAGATGCCGTGGTTGCTCCACACTACTACAGATCAGGCGATAATGCTAGGCAGGGGTAGCGGACCGGACCCCTCTAGCGAGCCGGCTACACCCGTGTCTGGCCAATTGGCAACCCAGTTTGAGTCTCAGCGGCTCAGCATGCTGGCAGGCCAAGTTACGGTCCTTGAACCGCCAGTTTAGGCCATTCAGGCCCTCTTTACTGCACTGGAGAGACTCGGACCCGTCCGCGCGAAAGCGGCTGGAGCTCGCGCTGTGATTGGCTGAGGAGCCGAGATGACATAATCACAACGCACAGTCTTACGTCAGCACAATAGCGGGGCTCGCAACCGTCGGGTCACGCTTTGGCCGGCATCCACCGCCTTATAAGGCCGGCTTGTTCCGCACTCACCAACCATTGGCCATAACTTAGGAATTGTCCACGCAATGTTCACCAGAATTGCCAGAAGATCGTTCTCGTCATCAGCATCCCAGCAGTACAAGGTTGCCGTTCTCGGTGCCGCTGGCGGTATCGGACAGCCTCTGTCGCTGCTCCTCAAGCTTAACCACCGTGTGACCTCCTTGTCGCTCTACGACATCAAGGGCGCCAAGGGAGTTGCCGCTGACATCTCCCACGTCCCAACCAACTCCAAGGTGGAGGGCTTCACTCCTGAGGATGAGAACGGGCTTAGCAAGGCTCTTGAGAATGCCGACGTTGTGCTGATTCCAGCTGGTGTTCCAAGAAAGCCGGGCATGACAAGAGACGACCTCTTCAACATCAATGCCTCGATTGTGCGTGATCTCGCCTCTGCTGCTGCTGACTCCTGTCCTAACGCGGCCATTCTCGTCATCTCCAACCCGGTCAACTCCACTGTTCCAATTGTCAGTGAGGTGCTCAAGGCCAAGGGTGTCTACAACAAGGACAAGCTCTTTGGTGTCACCACCCTGGATGTGCTGAGATCCTCCCGCTTCCTTTCCGAGGTTGCTGGCACCGACCCAACCACTGAGAAGGTGACTGTTGTTGGTGGCCACTCTGGTCTCACCATTGTGCCTCTTCTTTCGCAGACCAAGCACAAGGACCTCAAGGCTGACGTCAGAGACGCCCTCATCCACAGAATCCAGTTCGGTGGTGATGAGGTGGTGCAGGCCAAGAACGGTGCTGGCTCTGCCACCCTCTCTATGGCTCAGGCTGGTGCCAGATTTGCCTCGTCTGTTCTCAAGGGTCTTGACGGCGAGAAGGATGTTGTTGAGCCAACCTTTGTCGAGAACCCAATCTACAAGGAGGAGGGCATCGAGTTCTTCGCCACCAACGTGACTCTCGGCCCACACGGTGTCGCTAAGATCCATGGCCTCGGCCAGATTGCCGACTACGAGGAGGAGATGATTGCCACCGCCAAGGAGACTCTCAAGAAGAACATTGTCAAGGGCCAGGAGTTTGTTACTGCTGCCAAGTAAGGAGCAACACTATTTATTCGGCTTTTTTATTGAGATGTACATAGCCGTTATGTATAGATGGGCACTGCTATATACGTACGACACATATTCATGGAGTAGAGTGGTAGATGTGGCCTGGAAATATTTCCCGCCCCGCGATTTGGATACCAAAGATAAGATCACAAAATAACCAGTGTTCACACTGAGCTTCAACCCAACGATGAGGCACTCCCTGATAGCCCAGAGACTCGCCAGTGTGGTATCGTCGTCGTACCGATGGGAGGCGATCCGAAGCGCCAAGCCGCTGTCACATTTCCTCACGGACAACTTCAACAGAAAGCATGACTACCTCCGGATCTCGGTGACGGAACGGTGCAATCTACGATGCCTCTACTGCATGCCTGAAGAGGGAGTTCCCCTTCAAGAGGAGAGCAAGATCCTCACGAGCGACGAGATAGTGGACCTTGCCAGGCTATTTGTGGGCCAAGGAGTGAGAAAGATACGCCTGACTGGGGGAGAGCCTACAGTGCGTAAGGACATTGTGGAGATAGTGGAGAGACTCGGAAAAATACCAGGTGTGGAGGAGCTGTGTCTGACATCCAACGGTATAGCTCTGCACCGGAAGCTACCGAAACTGGTGAAGGCAGGGCTCAGCGCTATCAATCTGTCACTCGACACGCTTGTGGATGGCAAATTCGTGATGATCACCAGAAGAAACGGGCTACAAAGCGTATTGAAGAGCTTGGAAACGGCGTTAAGTCTCGGATTACCGAAAGTGAAGGTGAATGTCGTTGTAATCCGTGGCGTGAACGACGACGAGATCCTCAGGTTTGTGAGGATGGCCAAGTACTACCCACTCGAAGTCAGATTCATCGAGTACATGCCCTTTGATGGGAACAAGTGGGAACTCGAAAAAGTCATTAGCTTCCGGGAGATGGTTGAGACCATCAGTGAGGCTTTCCCGATGCTTAGCCAAGTACCACACAAGTACGGAGAAACTTCCAAAGTGTTCAGCATTCCCGGGTTTCAAGGACGTATCGGGTTCATTTCTTCTATGACGGATGACTTCTGTGCCGACTGTACGAGACTGAGGCTGACGTCTGATGGCAATCTGAAAGTGTGCCTCTTTGATAACGGCGAGGTTTCGCTAAGGGATATGCTTAGATCGAATGCGAGTGAGGCGGAGATATTGAACGTTATCGGTAAAGCTGTGAAGGGCAAAAAGGAGAAGCACGCAGACCTGAATGAACTGAGCACGATGCAGAACAGACCAATGACACTAATCGGTGGGTGAGTTTGCTTCAATGAGCGACACTAACAAAGCAGGTAATCATTTGATGGGGTTGAATGCCAGAATGAGTGGCATGCGCAGCTTTGCAAGATCATATTCAACAAAGCGGTTAACTCATGTCAACGACAGGGGCGAGGCCAGAATGGTGGACGTTTCAGACAAGACCGTTACGAAAAGAGAGGCCTCTGCCGTGGGGACTATCCGGTTCTCTTCGTCCATGCCGGTAAACCAGATCAGAGAAAACTCCAACAAGAAAGGCGATGTGATGAGCATCGCACGCATAGCTGGCATAACCGCTACCAAAAAGACGTCGGACCTCATCGTTCTTTGCCATCCTCTGCCTCTCTCCAAGGCTGAAATTGAGATTGAGATAGTCTCAGAGGTCGAGATACGAGTCACTAGCACCGCAAAGTGTGAGGCAAAGACTGGGGTGGAGATGGAGGCCCTCACTGGGTGTATGGCTGCTCTACTTAACATCTACGACATGTGCAAAGCAGTTGACAAGCACATGGTGGTCGATGCAGTCCGTGTTGTTCGAAAGACTGGCGGGAAGAGTGATTTTACTCTTTAGCTGCACCTGGCACGCCACGTGGGATAGATTTAGAAGATAGACAACGCTGAAATTTAAGAGTTTTCGTATTGACCAAGTTGCTCGCTTATGGTGGTTGGTCCTAAATTTAGCACTAGCCGTGCCTATTGTCCATAACGGGTACTCCAGCACCAGCATTTCACTCACGCAGACGCCGTGCGGATAGTGTAGCCGCCATTTAACGACAAAATGCATAATCTGCGGATGGGGGAAAACGCATGTGATGCAAATTGGGGCACTTCTGATGAGACCAAAAATAGCCAACGTGTGACAGCGGCAGGGACTGTCTCAGAAGCAAAATCGCTATGACATCACTGGGGTAAGATCCCACAGCGAGTTATGAGCCTACATAGCTCGAGGGTTTGAAGATGAACCCATCACATGGTGAGCCTTTAGGTCCCGGCCGTGCTGTTGACTGGCACTGAGTGGCTGGCTCAGGGGCTCAGGACCAAACTCTATTCAACAGGGGTGTACAGCCGAGCAAGGGTACGTGTTTACCTTCTCGGTGCCTGACAGGTGACCTTTGATGGCGAATTTTGCGCGTTCAATTACGTATAGCCAGCCATCAAAAGAAACGTGCGTAATGAAATGCGTCATTTGCGCGCCAAAATGCATGACGCCGCATACATCTCAGTGGTTCTGTCTGGCGAGCGGCAACCTCCCAAAGAATATAAAAGAGGAGACTCCCCGAGTTTGTTTTCCTCTTCATTCACTTCAAACAACACTACACATTCGCTTCAATGTTCTCCAAGACTCTTGCCTCCCTCTCGCTCGCCGCTCTGGCCCTTGCTGACTCCGAGACCTTCTCGCTGCTCATTATCAGATCTGGCTCCCAGTACCAGTACTCGTCAATCGCTCTTGCTGACGGTCAGTTCTCCATCGGTACTGAGAACTACGTCGAGGCTGTGATCACTGATGATGGTGCTTTGAGACTCTCTGACGGCTCCTACGCTGTCGTCAGAGACGACGGTATCTTCTCAGGATCTGAGGGCTCCTCTCCATTCGCAATTACCAACGGATACCTCTCCTACAGCGACTCTACTGCTTTCTCCATCAACAACAATGACCTCATTGCTGGCGTGAGCGAGGGCACCTCTGTCGGTATCAGAGCCACTCTTTCTACCGGCTCCGTCGCCCCAGACTTTGCCCCATCTGGCTCTGCCCCTGCTGCCTCCAACGCTACCAACGCCTCCAACACAACCACCACAACCGCTATCATTACTCAGACTGACAACGGTGCCGGTGCCCTGGCTGGCGCTGGTATGGGAGCTGTTATCGCTGCTGCCGCTGCCCTTTTGCTCTGATTTTTCTCATGAGCATTGGCACGAGCCCACGAAAACACGCATTGCATTTATTTTTCTCCCGTTTTGTTTCTTCTACGACTAATACACTAATAGCTTATTCGATGTAGAGCTTTGCGCCTCGATCGCTGGTTTTAAGGGGATTTTGCCAACTACTTGACATCAAATATTCTGGCTAAACCAAATCACCACCGGGAATAATATCGCTGCTGTCGTTACGAAACCTCAAGCAAGATAACGTTTAACCCTCCCTGACCCGATACTGCTGACATCCGAGCAGATGAGTCAATCAAGCACAGGGAGAGGTCTGAGACATCATCTTAATGGGAAACGCACAATATGTCATTTCACGTCTCGGGGACTAGGATAAAAATAGCCCCGGACAGGAATTATAGGCGATTGTTTATTTACGAGGACGCGCCATGACGTCATAGAACGTTTTTTCGGAAAAGCCGTCTGGTGAAAGAAATCTCACCACCCCTTGCGTCAACTTTAGAAATGGTCATGTCTCACATGCACTGAGCCTCCTAGTCTTTTTTTAGATGCGGGAGAGAGAAGGGTTTGGTATTACCATCCTGGTTACTTGAAGGTGGATTTTTGTATCGGTTCCCACCCTTGAACCCAGTGTCGATCGTGCCAGCCACCGATAGTGCTGGTTGCTAATTTTGTGCATTATACCCGGTTACGCAGATCACTCTGCGCCAAATTAAGAAACCTAACCAGCCCTTTGTTTACAAACTCCGCTGCAGCGGGCTCGAAGCTTAATTACGTACCTTCTTGACAGGCACGAGTACTCGGCTAATTTTGGCTACTGTAGTCTCACCCACCCCTAGCATATATTAGCGGATCTCCTCACGTTAACTATGGGCTACCGCATATTATGCTCGCAATTAAGCTTCTGCTTGTGTTGTGTGCCACATTCATGGTATCAGCACTCCCAACAAAGCAGCTAAAGTACTCGCTTATGGTGATGAAGGACTACCAGGCGATAAACTACGAGTCAGTGGCTTTGGAGGACAACCAGCTGGTGGTCTCACCATCGGATGAGAAGTCCCTGGACCAGATTTCTGAACAGGATTGGTTCTCAGCTCTCTTCGATCTGTCCGGAGTCTTCCACACGGACGAGAATGTGCTTACTCTAAACGAAAAGGGATTGGCAACAGTCAACAAGGTGGCTCTTGAAAACGACAATGACCGGGCTGCTAAATCGGTCTTCTCCATCAAAAATGGCAAGCTCTCTCATGACGGTTCCATGTTCTTCACCCTGTGTCCACTTGCAAACTCTGATGCTTTCAGCATTCATCACCCACAATCTCCAGAGGCTAACTGTGAGGGTTCTATAAGGGGCGTTGAGATTGCCGTGATCAACCAACTCGGCATGGAGGCTCCTGATTTTGAAGCCCCAGAGTTTCTTTACAACACTGGACACAAGCTCTTCATTTGATTTTCTAATACCTGGTCATCACTTTCTGGCAGTTTCACTTTCCTTCTGTCAATCTTACAAAAGGCTCGCTCCTTAACGACTTTCACGAACAGCACTACACTGCATAAAACATCTTCCATCAAGTATCTATTAATGAAATGCACAGATACCTCGCTCCTTTAAAGCAAAGTAGTAACGATTTTCAACGAGCTCTTCATTCATTTCTCGCAACGCAATAAGCATCCGACACCTCAATTGCCTCGTACGTGCCTTGCAAACTTGTAAGCACACGGTATTCGTAGGCATAAATGTCGGTGATCTTATGCGTCTCCACAACCTGGGACTTCTTTTTGCCTCTCTTCACCTCAAGCTGCTCTGTTCTGACATAGGTCAAGGTGAAGGGTGGTGTTCCCTCAAATGAGAAGATGATCTCAGCCTGGTCACCCTCGTGGATATCCTGAACAATAGAGTCACCTTGTGATATCTCCACGGATGGTATAGGATGCACCGAGATTGGGAGCTTCTCAGCCTGTTCAGCATTCTCTGGTAGTGTGAAGTTGACCACACAGTTGGAGGCTGAGTCACTAAGAGAGAGAATCGAGATTGTCCCGGGCTCGGAGGCCATCCGCACAAACTGCGTCGACTGTTCAGAAGCTCTCAATTGCAAGCCGTTGAAGTCGTACACAATTTGGAAGGGCGGGGTGCCGATCAGCTGATAGCCAATATGATCACCGACACAGTAGTTCATGCTCGAGTCAAGTTGTGTGATCTTTGGTGTATCGGTTATGGAGATTGTGATAAAGTTGTTGCCTGCGAAGTCGTCTTGAATACAGCCCGAAGCATCACTTATCTTGACCACCGTAACGATGTGTTTTCCCAACTTTAGACCCCGGTACAGCTGTTTCAATGAGGATCTCGAGTCCACGTTGCTTAGCGTGATGAACTCGGATTTGGAACTGCTCTCGTGGAAGACCTCAAAAGTGACGTCAAATGGTGCATTTCCATCAATATTCATACTTATGGCATCCAGCGAGTTAGCATCCAATAAATTGGTCGTACACGCCCTATAGGCCTTTCTCTTTGACTTGAATTCGCCCTTAGGAGATGGGCTAATCCGCTGCTTGACAATAACTTGATCCATTCTGTGGTGGATCTTGTCCAAGTCCTGCTTTGAGTAAATGGCGTCATACACGCCTGTCACAAAGTACTTATAGTCGCCTCCCCTGTCGTTCAAAAGTCTCAAAGATGCGAATTTGGTAGCCACAGAGAGAGTCTTTGAGGAACGACGACCATCAGGGCTCTGAACGGTGTAATCAACAGTGAATGGAGGTGCACCTTGTAGAGAAAGATCAATCGAATCCTCGTGGAATTGGCAAACGCTGCTTTTTTCGAAGAGAGCCTCGCCAACCTTTGAAATTTCACCATGCTCCACAACAGACAAAGATGGCTTCGGCAGGTATGTGACCTCAAATTGAGCTGGCTCAGCAACGACACCCTGGCATTGAGAGTCCCTGATCGATTTCAGCTTGTAGATACCAGCCTGAGAGACATCAATGTGAGATTTGAATGCACTCCTGAAGTTCTGTCTATGACTAGACGCGTAGTTGCCATTGAAGTCATAGCGCTCATACTCGACGTCGAAGTTGCCTTCGCCCAGAAGTCTAAGTGGAAGCGCTGCTACTTCACCCTCTTTGATCTTCAGCTTATGCGCTGTATCAGAGAGACTGAAGGAAACAGACGGAACTTCCTTTCTTACTTTGATCTTTGCATCGGCCCCATTCAGGTTCACAAGACAGCCCTTGCTGTCCTCAACACTCGTAAGCGATACAATATACTCACCGCCCACCTTGAAGTCAGGCGTTTCAATCTCCAAGGAGTTCCGTTTGATGTCCTTGATGGTATATGGAATACGCTTGTTTGTGACAGTCTCAATAATGTCATAGTCGAGGACGAATGGTGCCTCACCCCTGAGTCGCAGAGGGATTTTTGCTTTCGAACCGAAGCAGAGAGACTTGGATCCGAAAGTTGAGATTTCAGCACTTGGCTTAACTCTCATGGAAGTCAAGAAAGTGTAATCTGAGGCAGGCGAAAGAGAGATGAGGTCCGAATAAAGACTATCCTGGAGCCGTGTGAACACAATTTCGTAATTCCCTTCCTGCGAAGGCTCGTAGTTAAAACGATGTCTCGTACCTTGAGAATGAAGTCTTTTGGTGTCGAACAGAGAGCGCTCTCCATTCTCAATCCTGTAGACTTGCTGCTCGAAGTTGAATGGAGGGGTACCAACAAATGAGAGATCAAAAATCAATCCGACCTGACCCACGCATGAGTCCGTGATTGGCTTTGAGTCGACCTTCAGTTGTGGAATGACAGGTAATGATACGGAGACACTGGAGCGGCCGGTTATTTGGGCCGGGCAGTACCTGGAATTGACCGAGATCAAAGAATAAGTGCCCGGGGTTTCGGCTCTCAACTCATCATGGACGTCTCTGAAACTGTGTTTGAATGTCCTTGTCACCTTCTCGTCCTCACTGGTGAATCTGAGCTCAGCCTCGAATGGTCCAGATTCCTTTGAAGACTCTTCGATGTTCAAAAACAACGATTTCTTGGTAGCCGTATTCTTGTTAACCTTCTCGTCCAGGAAGACTTTTGGAAGATCATGCGAATAGAAGCTTTGCAACAGATTATACTGTCTGAATCTATCTTCATCACCATCAAAGGCCTCAGTGAAGTTTACTAGGTTTCCCAGACCATCAACAATCTCGTCAATACGGAAGCTGTAGTCCCCCAGATGATTCACCGGATTTTCTAACTCAACTTCAACGCGTCTAGTTTTGGCCCACGTCAATTCTGACAGCTGCTCTGGTGAAAGAAGCCTTGATCCACCATGTGCAAGCAAGGGACTATGAAACATTTCCGGCTGTAGGGACTGATCGTTGAACTCTTGTACGTGGTGATTAATGAACTTCTTGTACTTCAACTTCAACGGCGGAACACCATCAACAGTAAATTTGACAGAGTAGGAGTCTCCCAGGCATTTATCATCAGATAGGATGTGGTGATTACTGATCTCCGCGGTTGGGCAGTATGGCACCACCAATGGGGAACGGTACGTTCTCAAGCCCAAATACTTCGTATCTAGGGCTTGCGTGATCTCGTAGAGTCCCGCACTCTTGATGGGGATGTTGAGATAGTGGATGTTAGGCCCGGCAACAGGGTCCTGTTCGTACAGGGCATTGTGATTCCTCGTGTCGAATTTCTTGATATCCTTTTTGGTGAAGTTGAGATAAAGTGAAATGTTTGAATCAAAATCAGTGTACTTGACCTGCAAAAAATCGATATCAGAACTTGAGTTTAGCCGCACTGGAACATTTATCTGATAGTTGCTTGCACCAAGAGGCAAACAGAAGCTCTCCTGGAATGGATTTAACCGAATAGTATTTTCAGGTAGAATCTTGATTGTGTGCGAGCCCTTAAAGTGCTTTCCTGCCTCGATTTTTCCGGCACTGATGGTTTTCCCCATCACAGTAAGGTCTTTAGTGTTGAGACTTTTCCATGCGGACAAGAGGAACGAAAGCAAAGGGAAGCTGGTTTCACTGGCAAGGAAGACGTTGATTAGAAACATTAGCACGATCTGCAGGAATACCAATGGCTTGCTGAAGGTGAGTGATGGAATCCTTAGCCCTGGAAGGAAGTAGATAATGGCAGAGTCATATAACAAATACTTTGTCAAAAAGGCGAAATGCTGACTCGGGAAGTATATCAATCCCAGAATGGGCGATATACTCATGCTGTTCTTGAACAAAATTAGATCATAGATCTTATATGCTTGGACGATGGCAATGAGTGCCAGCACGAACGCTCTCTGAGAGCCAATATCTAATATTGTCACTGGGATCAAGGGAGATTCGGATCGCAGAAGCGAATCAGTGATATTGTTTTTTCTCGTGTCCTCATTAAAGTGCCTTTTACCGAGGAGTTTCTCCTCTTTGAACCCTTCTTTTGCAAGACGATGACGCACGCTCGAAGGTCTCAATGATCCCGAACGGCCTACTGGGTCACCGTAAAGCTCGCTGAGCCTTTGACGTCTTGAGCGCTCCATCTTTAAGCAAGATCGAGGAAAATGGTTGAATCCCGCTCTATAACTTTGAAAAGCGGTTTGTTGACGTTTTCGATGTGATGATGATCCCTTTCAAACGGTACATTTTTTTGGGCCTCGAAAAAACATCGAAAATGGACCAAATAGGAAGGTTAGGGTCCTGCATAAAAATCGCCTTGTGCGTTTAGAGCTCAAACGAAATACGTCTGGTACGATTTGCCCCCAAGGGTTCACTACTGAACTTCATTTTACTCTCTAGAAAGTTGTCGGTTCAGTTGGCTGTGAGGATTAAGGTGTTGACTACCCAACGAAGTTTAAATTTCTCGGCTCACAGAGCTGAAGCAATCACACTCACCATCACCTTACGCACTTCACGCAATCAAGAGAACATTGACTGAGCTATTCAAATGATGGCAAATGACAGGCTCTTACGAGGTCGGCAGATACTGCTGAAGTATATGAGGTTCATTGGCCCGGGGATTATGATATCTGTGTCTTATATGGACCCTGGCAATTATTCGACGTCTGTATCAGGAGGTGCCAATTATCAGTATAAACTACTCTTTGCAGTATTCCTGTCCAACATTTTCGCAATTATACTCCAGAGCTTATGTGTCAAGTTAGGAACTGTCACAGGACTGGATTTGGCTCAAATGTGTCGCAAACATTTACCCAGATGGCTCAATCTCATACTCTACGCTTTGGCCGAGCTCGCCATCATCGCTACAGACTTGGCTGAAGTCGTGGGAACGGCTATCGCATTAGAAATTATTTTCAAGATACCGCTGGAATATGGAGTGTTACTCACGGTGTTGGATGTCATTGTGATCCTTTTGGCATACAATCCCGAGTCTAACTCGATGAGAAGTGTGCGTGGATTTGAATTCTTTGTGAGTATCTTTGTCTTTTTGACATGTGTCTGTTTCCTTATGGAGCTCTTCAAGATCGAGATTGATAACAAGTGGGAGGTTATGAAGGGCTTTTTACCATCGAAGGAACTCACAGAGGAGAAGGGGACATATCTAGCACTGGGAGTTCTCGGAGCAACAGTGATGCCACACTCATTATATCTCGGATCTGCACTTGTGCAGCCTCGCCTTCTAGAATACGACCAGAAACACCAGCATCAGAGGAAAGATCCGAAGCGGCCGTCCGCTAATGCCATCAAGTACTCTTTGAAGTACTCGTACGCTGAACTGATCATATCCTTATTTTTAATCGCTACCTTTGTGAACTCCGCCATTCTCATTGTTGCAGGTGCAACACTATATGGACAACCAGATGCCGACGATGCAGACCTTCTAACGATTTATGAAATGCTCACGCGATACATATCACCTGCTGCTGGCTTCATTTTCGCTCTCGCAATGCTTTTCAGTGGCCAAAGTGCTGGCATTGTATGCACAATGGCCGGGCAAATTGTGAGTGAGGGATTTATAAGCTGGACTCTACAGCCTTGGGTGAGAAGACTTGTCACGAGGTTGATAGCTATCATCCCTTGTATATTTGTGACCCTGACGATGGGAAGAAAGGGAATCGCGGACATCCTCAACGGAAGTCAAGTTGTTCTCTCTATGATCTTGCCTTTTGTGTCTGCACCTCTTATCTACTTCACATCTGTGAAAAAGTACATGCAAGTTGAAGCAGCAGAAGAGCCTTGCAGAGATGAACACAGGGGTGAGAGTGCCACACTTGTTGCAAACAACGCACAAAACTATGGCGCAGCAAATTTGCATCGCAACAAGGTGCTAAAACTTGACTACACCAACGGACCATTTCTCATGTATTGCGGGATCATAACATGGGCTACAATAGGCTTCTTCAATTTCTATCTGATTTTATCGTTCTTGATGGGCAAGGATGTTCATTTTTGAAGCTACAGCAATCGAATAAATAATTCTATAGAGTACAATCATTATGATGGCTAGCGATTAGCCTTGAATCTCAGAACAGCGAACAACCCAGTGCCAGGAGGAAAGTTAACGCCTGGTCTTGTACTTTCTCTTAGGCACAACCGTGTTTTGAGGTACCGGCAGTGTACCAGGATATATGAACTGTTCAACAGGAAGCAATGGCGAGAGCTTGACATCCGGTACGATATCTTGCACGGAAATCATCTCCTTCAAAAGTCTGAAGCATCTCTGGTATACTTCATGTTCATCTGAGGACGGCTCCTTCAAGCCCTCAGCATATCTTTGCTCCCTCAAGAGTTGTAGCTGTTTTAATTGTGCAGTGAGATATTCCTGCTCAGTTCCATTTTCGAAGGCTTCAATCTCCTCATCTGCAATGTCGTTATACGGCGTCCAATCATGAAGGTTGAGGAAGTCATTTTGTGTAAATTCGCCAAAATCTTCAACATTCTTGTCGTTGTCCTCGGTCTTTACATCCTCAGAACTGGCAGTAGCAATTTCTTCAGGCTTGACCTGTGAGTCCTGTGATGCATCTTCCGCCTGTGCATCAGCCATCGGCTCATCTTCCACCAGACCTGCCTCCTTTCTCCAGTTCTTCAGCTTTTTGAGTCCGATATTTTCCAGCCAAAGACGTCCCTTCTCTGTTGATGAGACAACAAAGGTTTGTTCGTCAATGGCCGGGGCAAAGCTCATCAAGTCACTTGTTTCAAGCCACTTAGCTGTCGGTAGTGAGTACCAGTTTGGATGCAGGAAACGACTCAAAATCTCACCATTCAAAGCATTCATCTGTGGCATTCTATTGACGTTGGGAGAAACGTCACCCAGCTGTTGAGAAGGCATGGTTGTTGTGGCTGGAATGACTTTTGTTGAGGCCAGCTGTTGGGGCAAAATGGCCTCCCTCTCGTCCAACGCAGAGCGTTCGTTGAGAGAAGAAAAGAGAGGTACATTATTCTGGGTCAGAACGACATACGCTTCGGAGTGGCCCATAGTGTACGAAGTGCTGATCCTGTCGAAGTCTTCGGAGATCATTTCCTCGAAGCTCGAATCATGCGAAACCTTTGATAGCTCGTCTCTTTTCAGCCTGAGTTCATCGATTGCAATGTGCAGTCTATAACACTCACGCAAGAACAGCTCCGTTGATAGCTTGAAGAAACGATCCACTTCAACATAATCTTCTCCACCAATCTCCAGATCGTTGATTTGAATGTAGGCTGAAACCCTAATATCGTGGTAGACAGCGTACGGTGATGTGTACTCACCCGCCTGGTACTTATGGGTCACCGTAGTTGTCTTCAATTCCGGCTGTTCAAGAACGAGAGCTTTGTAACTATCTGTTATCCTCAGTGGATCCTTCTCCAAGAATTTCTGAGGTATAGCTGTGCTCAAAACCTTCTTCTTATCAGAGCTGTTAACGTTAATACTTCCACTCAACGATTTAGCAATGACCGCACTTACTTTTCTAAAACATAGAACACATTTTGGAGGACTTGCTTGAAAAGCTCAGAGGAGAATCCTGTGAATTCTGTTAGCGATGGACGTTTATCAAGGTAAGAGGGGTCACAAAAGTCCGGGTGTTTATTTCTCAACGGTAACAACAAAACCCGAAGCAGTAGTCCTCAATCGTCGAACGGAGTACTTACCCTTTTTTACTCCATTTCCAGCCATTGTTAGTTTCCTGTTTACAGTGGTCTTGTCTCGCTTTGGCTATTTGTCTTTGATGGTGATAAGTGATCTTGAGTGCTTCTCGAACGCGTTCAGCCCGAGAAATGCTCGTGGCCCAAATTTTTTCGACCGCGACGAAATCCAGAAAAAAGACCAAAATGGCCCGATTAGGGAGATTACTACTTTTGAGCCATTGGCTGTTATCAGGTAAAATTTATCGTAAACTAATGCTGTTGATCGTTAATCCATCTTCCGTTCACACGGGTTTGTATCACTTTAACAGGTTTCAGGTCCCAGTTTAGTCCGTTATTGCCAGCGCTCTCACCGTATCTCGGGACCACGTAGCACTCCCTCTTGGTCGAAGAGAGTAGTTTGGGGGCGTATGGTGGGCCCAATGGCTTAGAATAGGTGATGAGTCCGCTGCTTTTGGCGACATTTGATAGACCGGCATCTGTTATGTTACACAGGGCCCTCATTCTGCGCTTCGGCAGTCTCGCAGAGTCCGGCCTGTTGTTTGCGCCCATCGTTATGGTATCGAAAACCAGATAGGTGGGTGGAACCTCTCCGCTGGAACAGAGGATCGAAGTCGGATGAATATATATGTATGGAGAGTCTCCTTCCTGCTGTGTGATGGTTGGCAAAGCGGAAAGGTATGGAATGTTGATGATGTCGGTCTTGCTGGTCAACTTTACATCGGTATCAATGAGGTCAGCTCTAATTGCCACATGATCCACAAATCCGGCAGTGATGATTTGCTTCAAGAGCTTAACTTGATCACCTTTTGGTAAGCCAACCTTGAGATCGGCTTCCTTGACATTGGCCGCAACATTTTCCTTGCTTGTGAGGGATCTCACTATATAAGTCACCTGCTTTCTGAGCTTCTTGATCTCCTCCATGACCTTGGGTCTTAAGAAGTTTTCCTGGAGGAAGGAGGACTGACCATCGAGCTTAACCCAATCGTATGCACATACAACACTCAGTACCCTTAGAGCATCGCTGTACTTGTCAAGCTTACCGAACATTTGTCTCGATGAGTAGAACCGCGCACGGAGCTTGCGTTTGGCCTCTGTGTCTTCAAGGTCATTGAAGACCCCGTCGTCATCTTCCGCAGACTTGTTTGACTCTGCTATACCAAGTTCGTTCTCATTGATCATTGGGTCACCAACAGATAGGGCAGAGACAATCGCAACAACGTAAGGCATCAAGTCTCTCTGGTTGCCTAAAAGCATCATCTTTGCGAATCGAGGAGACATTGGAAACAGACTCATGTTCTTGCCAAGTTCTGTTACACGTGATTCCTCTTTGGTGAGCGCACCAAGTGCCTGTAAAAGCTTCTCAGCTTTATGCAACTGCAGTCTTTCTGGAGGTGTCGGGAAGGGGAAGTTCACAACTTGGTGGATACCCATGCTCTTCATTGTGAGAACAACACTCTCTATAGGCATACGCAAAATTTCAGGAATAGAGAACTGCGGAAAATCTCTCTCAAATACAGCAGAGGAAAACAACCGATAGCAGTGTCCCGGACCGGTACGTCCAGCTCTACCAGATCTTTGATTAGCACTGGCTTTGCTGACCCAGTCAACCTCGTAACTTTGAACACCAGTCGACATGTCATACTTCCGTTCCTTAGCCCTTCCTGCATCCACAACGTATCTCACACCAGGGATCGTCAAGGAGGTTTCAGCAACGTTAGTCGCAACAATGCACAAGCGGCTTCCCTTTGGAGGCTGCTCAAAGACCTTCATTTGCTCCTTTGTGGGAAGCAAAGAATACAGCGGCAGAACGTATAGAGGGTCTCTGTCAGTCTGGCCTTCTTCCAGAGTCTCTTCAAAACCTTCTTCCTCTCCTTCGGAATCATCACTGACATCGCCATCGTCAATTTCCTCATCATCATCGTTCACCTTGACACTGAATTCAATGTCTTCCACCTCTGTGTCTGCGTGCTTAGCGCTAATACGAACTTCAGCGGTTTCATTGTCAGGAATTCTCTTATTCTGCTTCTTCTGGGGGAACGGGAACTCATGTCTTAGTCTTTTGACAAGGCCAGTAATTTCGTTTTGACCGGTGAGGAAGATCAAAATTGCACCAGGAGGGAGCTTCTGATGGATTTTGCAGGTCTTTCTAAATGCTTCGTCAATATAGTTGTGTACAGTCCGTTTGTTGAAATGCACTGAGACTGGATACTGACGAGCTTGAACCTCGAGAATTGGTGGTGGCAACTGGAAAAGCGTTTTGTTCTCACTGAAGTCGGATACCCTCAATGTTGCAGACATGATGATAAGTTTGAGCCTCTTGTACTTTTGAGGGTTTTCGTCCGAGAGTTTGCGTCGCAGCCTCACGACACGACTGAGCATCCCTATAAGAATATCAGTATTAATGTTTCGCTCGTGGGCCTCGTCGATAATGATTGAAGAGTACTTTTCTAGAATAAAGTCAGTCATCATTTCACGCAGTAGCACACCATCTGTCATGAACTTCATCCGCGTGTCTGGTTTTGTGGTGGAATCAAAACGAATTTGATAACCTACCTTCACGCCATGATCTCCGAGTTCCTCGGCAACACGGCCGGCCATAGATACGGCAGCAACTCTTCTAGGTTGAGTAATGCCAATCATTCCAGGGTTCTCCGGACTTTCCGGAGCGCCATATCCGGCTTCGTAGAGGAACTGGGGGACCTGGGTAGTCTTACCAGAACCTGTTTCACCACATATAATCACGGTGTCATTGTGATGGATTGCTTCCATAACACGGTGCTCTTCACCAAACACTGGTAGCTGCATCCTGCTTTCTTGAATCTTCTCTGGTCTTGTGACGCTGACGTAAAACGCCTTACGAGTGCTGTTCTCATCAATAGGAACGCTCGTATCTACCAGACCATCATCCAGATCTTCAGGACGGACCACTTTTTGATACTTCGAAACGTCGTAATTTGGTGTGGTGAGCGCCTCAGTTTTTTCACGTCCTTCGAGTTTTCTGACCTGCTCATCAGCCCACTGTCTGAAATCATCCGCCAGCGAGCTCCGTTCAAGTGAAGGATCGCTGAATGTGGTTTCAGTGTTCTCCTGGGTCTTTTCAAATTCGTGGTCTTCGTCATCATCCTGTTCCTCGTCATCGTCGACGTTATCATCAGCGCTGGGTTGGGTCTCCTGCTCATCATTTGCGTCCGTGCCTTGATCCTCATCAGTCTCATTCTCATCGTTCTCACTATTGTCGTCATCGGATTCAAAGTCTTGATCGTCCTCAACCTCCAATTTGCTTTTGTTTTTGATTCGCTTACGGTCTTCTTTCTCCACCATTGCTCTCCAATTGTATTTCTTCTTTGGCGCTCTTTTCACCTTTGTTGCATTAGAGAAACCAAATCCAGAAGCCATGCCTCCAGATTGAGGTCTCATATCCACGAACCCTGATTCTTCGGTAAGTGGCCCAAAAGACCCGAACTTGTCCTGTTCATCTTCATCTTCTTCTGACTTGGTAGAGTCGTGGTCGTCCTCCACAGCATCTTGCATGTCCTGATCCCAGTCACGAACGTTGTGCTCTTCGTACAGAATCTCCTTAGTTCTTTCATCCCCTCTTCCTTGTTTCTCAAGAGATAGCGCTTCAGCAAACTCTTCTCTTCTGGTCATTTTACCCTTACCGAGAAGCTTGGAACTGGTCAGCAGCGATGTGTCAAATGAATCCACCTGGAGCTTCTCTATGAGAACCTTCTTTTCTTCTCGCTTCAATTGGTGCTCAATATACTTATCGAGTCTTTTCTTCTTCTGCCTGGATATTTTTGTCTCTTTTTCTGGTTTCAGCTGCTCTTCTAGTCTCCTCTTTTTCGCCTCACGCTCCTCTGAGGTCATGGGTTGTAGAATCTCAGCATTTGAATCTTGTGGCTGTTCTGGTTCTTCGAGCTGCTCTCCGCTAGTGCCATCATCAAGATGACGATTGAACTGTTTCTGACGTGCACGCTTGAGCTTCTCCTGCTTCGCAAGCATACCGGTTCGAGCCTTAGCATTGAACCTCTCTCTATATTTACCCATCGTGAGCGAACAGAAATGAATGGGAAGATTAGATGTTTATCTATAACTTATATTGTACGATGCGATGAGCTCCGAATAATTTTCCCCATCCTGATTAAGGGCACGACCTCATCAGGCAAGACACCTGGACATCTCTATGGGTATGTTAGCCCTGGGAGCGCACGGAGGTGCCTCTAGGCTAATAAAAATGTTAAGAAGAGACGAAGATGTGGTGTTGTCTCAGTTCTATCAAGGTAAGGGGTGTAAAATTGGAGCGACCTACCCCAAAGTGAGCCCAGACTGGACACCAGGGCCGCTTCTGGGCATTGATACGGACATACTGCGAAGGACCAAATAGTATATGGCGTAGCTTGCACCATTTGGTAGTGAATGTGCCCTATTCTAAAGCCATGGCAGTCATCCTTAAAGGGTTGCCCGCCTAATGTGACTTTCGATCTGCCACTCCGCGGTCACGATGTGATTTTTTCCCTGTCGAGAACCAGGAGAACATCGATAATCAGCCTCAGGTGCCAAAGAAAAGGCCGCAAACCCCGTCTCGGGCGTCTTGAGCAGGTCCGCTATCCTCTTGCAAACAATTCCGCCATATGAATAAGCTGGAAGTCGAGAAGGGCAGCTATGGCCTCGTTGAGACACCCAACATCAGGCGAGTAAGGTTTGGCAAGTACGAGCTGGACACCTGGTACGGGTCTGCGGTATATTTTGGCAGGGACCAAAAGACTTTGGGGATAAGGCAAACAGCCTCGGATAAGAGCAGGAGACCTGGAACCAATTCCAACTCGTTCTGGCTCGAAAAGCTCTTTATATGTGACCACTGCTTCAGGTATACAGAAGTCAAGGAAGAGTTCGAAGAGCATATACTGGTGTGCGAGCTCATACAGAAGCAGACTGGGAGAATAGTCTACAAGGACAAGCCTCACACAATACGACGTGTACGGGGCCACAAACACAAACTCTTCACGCAAAACTTGTGTCTCTTCACCAAGCTCTACCTTGACAATAAGTCTGTTTTCTTCGGAATGGACTTCTTCGAATTCTACATTGTCTACGACAATCAGACAAACAAGCCTATGGGTTTCTTCTCTAAAGAGCTGCTTTCGCCCGAGCAGAACAATCTTGCTTGCATTCTCGTGTTCCCCCCATACCAAAGAAGGCACCTTGGTACTCTTCTGATCGCTTTCTCGTATGAGCTTTCCAAATCTGCGCATCAGGTCTCTGGGCCCGAAAAGCCACTCTCACCTTTTGGTCTGGTCGGATATTTAAGGTATTGGAGCAACATTGTGACCAGGGAACTAGTGTTTGGAGCGTTTAAGGCGCGTTCCACAGTCACGCTGGAGGAATTATCCATAACAACTGGCATCCGACCGGAAGATCTGACTATGGCTTTGGAGTATATCAAAGCAATAAGGACAGACAAGTGTGTACTCAACATTGACAAAAGTTCTGTCCTCGCATGGGCCGAGGAGAACAACATAAACATGAGGCCCTTACTCAAAAGCAAATGTTTACTAATTGAATAATCATGACGTTATTTGATGAATCTAGTGAGACTTGGTGTAGGACCGAAACAGTCAAGATTGCCTCAAGTTGCCTCAAACAGCATCTGGATTTCTTCCACCCGTCTTTTTCGTCTCTCCTCTTCCTCCGCTTCAACGGCTTCACCAATAGTCCTCTTCCTCTCCTGTATTTTTAGCATCTTCTCCTCGATGCTGCCTTCCATAATGAACCTGACGACCTTGACATTGTTCTCTTGGCCGATTCTATGGATACGGTCAATAGCCTGATCCTCGATACTCGGTGACCACCATGGGTCACACATAAATGCTTTCGAAGCTTCAGTTAAATTCAATCCGACACCTCCTGCTTTCAGCGAAAGCAATAGAACCGTCACAGAGTTCCGGGTGGCCTTAAAGTCTTTCAAAACTTCACTTCTCTTCTCCAAACTAAGACCACCATGCAGTTTCAACACCGTGATGCCATGCTCTTTGGAAATTTCTCTCTCCATTATATCCAAAAACGTGGAAAACTGAGAGAATACAACCACCTTCTCAGTAGGAGAGGTATCCTTGATCATTCGTAGGTGAGAGAGAAGTGCATTCAGTTTCGATGACCTCAGGTTGTCATCGTATCGTTGCAGATTGTATCCAGTTCCAGTTATGTCTCTCTTTGGTTGCAAGAGCTTTGAGGCCGATATCTGTGATCTGCAGTTGGGGCAGAGTGTGTCGTTTCCCTTGAGCTCCTGATAATTGCAATGCTCAAGAACACATGAGAGACAAAAAGAATGACCACATTCGGTGAAGGATATTTCGTCAAACTTGATGGGTTGAGAGGTGCATATTGAACATTCCAAGTCGTCAATTTGAGCATGCATGTCGTGGATGCGAGCTTTCGCAATATTCAATTCGTTGAGGGGAAAGCTGTCTGTTATAGGTTTGAGGATCTCTTCAGGAATATCCAGGGGTGAAATCTTATTTTTGTTCAGATCCTCGTCCATCTCATCGCTGCTTCCCCGAATAAGATCCACATGACAGCAGACCTGTCTTAATCTCAATATATGGACCAAAATTGTTGTATACTTTTTCAAAAGGTCGCCCTTTCTCAAACCGTCGGACACGGAGTTCTCAGCCCTGGCTAGGAACCAGCTGTAAAGGTTTTGTTCTCTGGGGCTGAACTTTATTCTCTCGATAACAATCTCTTTTGGAGGCAGTTCCACAAGCGCCTTCCCATTCTTTTTCATGTTCTTTGTTCGTCTGAGAAGAACTGGCTCCAAAATAGATTGAACAACATCCAATGCCTGCTTATAATTCTTCTTTTCGAAAGGAAGGCTTATGAATGTATTCCAATAAGAAATATTGGACCATGGCTCGAGTTCTAGGAATTTGATCAAAGAATAAAGATCATCGAGCCTATTGACAATAGGAGTTCCTGTGAGAATCCATTTCCTAGAGCTCTTTAGATCATAAATCGCTTTCGTAGTTCTCGCCATTCGATTCCGGATGTTATGACCCTCATCCAGAACAATCCGGAAGAACTTGACTGAAAAAAGACCACGCTGAGGGACTTCTGCTGCGCCACCACGAATGAGTTTGGACCACTCATTCTGTGCTGTATTGTATGTTGTAAATACAACTAAGGGAGGAGAACCGTTGCACAATAACGTCCTCAAGTCACTTCCCACCTCATTACCGTAATAAACAAGAAACCGCTCATCCTTACCACTTGCCTTCATGAATTCGTCTTGCCACTGTTGAAGCAGGGACATTGGGACAATAACCAATGTGGTGCCAAATGCATAATTATTTGTGAAAGCTGTTGCGCTAGTGTATTCCTTGTCACGAGGAACAGAGTGAATCAATGACAAGGTGGAAACAGTCTTACCGAGGCCCATTTCATCGGCAAGAATACCTCCTTTACATAGGTTCTTCAGGACAGGTTTCTCCAACGAAAACTCACCCGAGTAAAGGTTACCATAAAAGTATTTTTCTTCGAAGTCTGGACGACTCTTTTCATCCCTCATAACAACCCAGGAGCGGTCCCTTGGCCATTTGTATTGCTTCCACAAAGGATTTAGGAGATCTCCTGTATTTTCTTGCTCCAGTTCCCTCTCGTTTCTCATCAGCCATGTCAGACCTTGTCTCTGATAGGATCTTAGAGTAAACTTAAACGACTCTGGTGGATCACTCTCCGGCAATGTTTCTAATATTGTTTCAGTTTGGGTTCTTCGGTAGAATTCTTTCAGCTGGTTCAAATTCAATTGATCAACTGGCTCGCTAGGCTCCTTAACCTCGACCTCAGAAGCCGATTCCTCGATATCATCAAGGTCAATAACATCTGGTACGTCGTTTTTATCTGTTTCGGTCTCTGCGGAAAGGGCGGTCTGGACCTGAAAATCCAATTTGTTGAATAATTTTAGCATTGCCTCTTGTCTCTTCCTTACACTTTGTTCAGCAGATGTCTCGGAACTGCTGTGGTTGAAGCCGCCATTCCGCATTTGCTTGAGTTCGTCTTCGTGGTTCTCTCCCTTATACTTCTCAAAAATCTTCGATGTCAAATAACAATCGATCTGAACAATAAATGAGTCCCCAGTACTCAATCTTCCATCACAAAGCACTAAAGTCAGATCAAACGCACAGATATCGAAGTCAACCAGAGGGAACAAAATGGCAGCAATGTCTTCAGGGAGCCTTCCTATCTCCCTCCGCTTGGAAGGAATATTCTCATCTTGTATGAGCTTGATATACGATCCGACATGGTGACCACTCTTACCAACTCGTTTGTGTTGCGAAGTGACAGTCTTAGAAATAGTGAGTTCGGTGCCGTATGGAATTGGGCTAACTGTTGGCCTCGTTGCCCATGCGGTTACTTGCAAGCTGCCGATGAAGCGACGCCACTCATAACTTCCCAAAGATTGATGACGTTGAAGTAAGGTCTGAATTGCTCTCTTTTTCTTTTGTGCACCATTTTGGGCCGAGGGATAGGTGGATCTCTTCAAGAGCTGATTTATCTGTATCGATTGGCTTGTCGACTGCGATGACTTCAACTTGCCCTCTGCTTCACTGACGGAGTTCTCGAGAGGAACAAATGCGAAAGGGTCTTTGCCATCGTAAAATGAATTGACAGCGTCTATAACGGGATTTGTGTGGTCTTTAAACTTGTCAAACAAAGCTCTGAGATCTTCGTCTAGTATGTGTGGTATAATAGCCCGGATCTGTGACTCAAATAAAACATATCCGTCATCCGTGCTCTCATCATCTGCTGCAGACTGTGGAACGAAAAGACTTTGATTCTTGCTAATAGTTATATTGTGCTGCGAGTTTCGAACATCTGGAAAGAAGGGTGACGATGGTTCAGGCGAAGGCTGAATCTCAGGGTCACTATGGCCGTTTGTTATCTCCCTGCTTACCAACTCGCCCAAGTTTGAAGACTCTTGCTTGAAGAACACACTCTCCTCCGACATTTGCCTACGTCACGACAGACCCCACTCGTTAAAAGGTAAAACTTCTTAAAGTATCGAGCTCATTGCAACGCGACGCGTTAGGTTGTTAATCTTTGACTTCCATAACAAGTATCTCTAAGTTAAATACTGTCTATTGCGATGTATGTCACACCCAAACACCATAGTGTCAACAACCGATGAGACACAGATGATCGTACTTTCAAGAACTATCTGAGAGGAGTTAATCATTGATGACCAACAGTGGCGAGTGGTTCAACCGGCTTCTAGCCAACCCGGTGGTACGAATATGGTCATACCGCTCGACCTTCTTCGTTTTTCTTGCATTTTTCATTGGCTTCAGTGCAGTTGTGCCTATTGACTCTATTTCGCAGGCGTCACAGTCAGATAACAACTACGCCTTGAATACATTTGTCGTTGTCGGTGCTTTGGTTTTGTTTGGTGTTGTTACCGCTTTCATTGCCTCAACCAGAATTTACAAGCTGAGGTCTGCCCTTCAAGATATACCAAAGAGATATGTGCCCATAGGAGAGAATGACCTGCCCAAAGGCTGCAGCGAGATGATTGAAAGTAATTTTGCTCAGTGTGAAGCTATAAGACATCACGCTCTTCAACCACCCAAAACAGTTAAACATCCGGGGTTGTCGGGACCAGATTCCGAACTTCTTCCCCCATTACTGAAATTTGACGAGCCCATTCGGACTATCGTGTTGAAGTTGAAGTGGGATAGAACGTTCCCAGGAAGTGACATGGAGCTGCCTAAAAACATGAGTTTCAGAGAATTGATAGCATATATTGAAGACAAGGTTTCATCAGCGAGCCCTGAACTCTGTCAAGAGTATGTGCTATTATATGAAGACCTACGTTACTCCGGAAAGCTTATTACCGAGGAGCAATTTGTTAGGTTCATGGAAAGAACCATTGATATGATCAAGGAGATAGCTGTCAACTCCGAAGGCGACTCTCTTCAGAGATTCCGCTCACTCTCCCTCTACTCCCGATATTCCAGTGAGGCACCCTCTGAATACTTCTTGAGAAACAGATCTCAACCCTCCATAGTCATTCAGCACCCCGCAGCAGACGGAAACTATGATAGTGAAGCTAACAAATATGCACAGGACAGCAGGTCTGTCAGAAGAGTCGGCTCTTCCCAAACAACAGACTCCATTCATTCGGCCGAGACTACGAGTTTTAAGCCATACGCATGAATCAATATTGATCAATATTAATATCCATTAAAGGCTGTAGGATCCGTATCTGACGCGGAAATGAGTGGAGCTTGCTCCGACCACGGCTTCACAAAACCAATCTACTTTAGGCAATATCTTTCGCCTCCCTCAGCAACCAATGTGCAAAGAAATCTCAGATGTGCCACTCCTCATTTCGAGGATAGATATTAAGTATGCATTAATGAGTGAGATAAGTAATTGTTCTCAAGCATGTTTTGGACGTTTCGAGTCATACTGAGGTAACTCAGAGTACTTCTTGTTCCCTCTGCCTTTGAATTTTCCGAGAACTTTGTGGCGGGCAGCTTGCATTCTTGTGGCCGTGAAGTCTCTGTCATTTTTCGTCAACTGGAGGAAGATGTACATTCCCAAGGCCATAATACAAACGGCGGAAGGAATGGACAGCACAATATAGTACCACGTGTCATTGTTGATCCCGTCATCCTCCATTGCCTTTTGAGCCTTAGTCTTCTTGGCAATCCGAGAACCATGTGCAATCTTGAAGAGGGTAGCGTTTGCGAGGAGATCGAAGTCTTCATCCTCAACATTATCAGGCTGAATTGTCATTCCCACTTGTCTAATATAGTCATCACCCAGCCACTCTTCATCAATGTCAAATGGATAGAGGCCGTGAATGTTGTCAATCCACTCCGTCGAGTGGAAGGCGTGAGTTATGTCACGCTTCATTCCCTTCTTCTTTGCACTCTCCTTGACGTATGAAAAGTGGAGACGAACCTTCTGAACTTCTTCAGAGAAGTATTTTGTGTACCATGTAATGAAGTAAGTCTTTCCCATAGCGAGTTCAACGTCATTATGTGGTGTACAGAATGGAGCTGTCGAACGCTCTCTAGCATCACCCTGTGCTCTGTATCTATCTGGAGTACATCTGATAATCGGGTTTAAAGACACGTAAGTCTTGTCCTCATCAATCCATTCGATCTCCTCGTGAACTTCATCCTCCTTCATGTTGTGTGCCTTAAGTTCTTCATAGTCATATGTATGTGTCACCGCCGTTTGGAAATACGTAGAGTATTCTGGCGATGCGTTCTTGGTTCTCCCGTTTTTCAACTCTGGCTTGATAGTTTTAGGTGAGCCGAATTTGTTAAGGGTGACCCACGGCTGTGGGAAATCAGTATTGGCTGGTGGTTTTGCTGAGATTGTGACGCCCTGGATCACTGTAGGTGTAACAATTTCACGAACAGTGGAGTAAATAGTACGCACCCAAGGCTTCGGAGTCTCCGAGCTGGATGTGGTATCTGTACTCGTAGGTAGTCTCACTCTCTTATATCTTTTCTCCAACGTTGGAGCTGATGTCACTGTTGTGTTGACATCCTGAGTCAGTGACGGCTCTGTGGCCACTGCACAAGCAGCCATCGAGAGATATACTATTTGCGTTAGCCTCATGACAAGTATCAATACAGGGCTAATTGTAACGACAAGTGTCCGGTTGATTGGATCATCGGAATCAAAACATCGGCAAAGCCTGCGCGAATTAACCCGACACGGCGAAAACGGGACTACGTAGACTTCCTAAATCGGAATACGATCATAATTCACAAACATATTGTAATTCACACAACCATCCATACTGATCCAGATACCAGGGCCGAGATAATAATAGCAGTAATGGCACCAGCTCCGCCACGATCTGCGTTTGTGATTTCTACTTCCGGATGCAGCAAGTCAACTGTACCCGAGTCGAGACCGGCTTCTGTGTCGCCAACGGCAACGTTATCATCGACATTTGTGTAGGGGTCCCTGTGCAACGGTACGAGTAGACTGTTGAGCGACTCAAGAGCACTCACCTGTTCACCTAGGCCATACATGCCGTCCCAGCCTATGTTCTCCCAGTTTAGGCCACAAGTATGACCATCAGTTCCACCCGAACATGCCTGGCCCACACCTTGGGCATTCGTTTCCAGTAGCGAACGGATCTCATCGTACATATCTGGAACCATGATGGAGGCAAGGCCAAGACAGCGGGTGAATACAGCACGGAAGAAGCGTTGGTCGTTATTACAGGTCCCGCCATCCTGGCATGCTCTTTCATACGCAATTCCATCTCTGAAGTAAACCCTTGAACCCTGGAAAAGATAGTTGAAAGTGTCGTACCAGTAGGGATCCTCAGTAGTATTGTAGAGGTATGCAGCGCCTCCCAGCAAAATGCCAATGTTGTACGTCCACTGAATGCCGACAATAGAGGTGCAATTCTCGTCAATGTCTGCTCCGTCATGTACATGAGCCTCTTCGCCAATGTACTCGACAAAGCCAATATCCAGAAGCCACTGATACACTTCGGTAGCTGTATCAACGTATGTTTGATTACCAGTGAATCTCGCCAGTCTCGCAGAGATCTGGAAGAGGCACGCAGACGAAATGGTATTTTTATAAGTGTACCCGGAGTTCCAGGTGAATATCTGCCACCTGAGACCGCCACCACAACTATCCATATCCCAACGCTCCCACATCGTGTTGTAAACGGCCTGCGTCAGGGCGAGCCAGTCTGGTCCCTCCTCAGGGGCTGTGAAGTTGCGTTCGGCAGCCGCCATCACAGTAAGCCCCCAGAAGCCTTGGTCATCATTACCCTCCGTCATCGACTGGTTTGCTGGGATGTAGTCAAAGTTGTCACCACGCTGGTGCATCAAGGACTCGTAGATTTCAGACTCGTAGGTATCATTGTCGCAGTAGTACCAGTTGTCAACCATAGCTCCCCAAGCGTGGCCAGCTTGCCACCAGTAGTAGGGATTAGAGAACATGCCCACTACCCCTCCTTCTCGATAACCCTCATAGTAGTCCAGTAAACCGTGTGAAATGAGCGAAGTGGCCTCGCAGATGGAGTCTCTGGACGTTATGTCGATGTCGATGGCATGAGAGACACTGGTGAACAGCAAAAGGAGTAGCAGCATCTTCTGTTGCTCTCTATTATCGCAACCATCTTAGATCAACCATCGTGCTCGGCATTTGATCTTTTTATACCGCCAGCACTGCCCCACGCATTTGTCTTGGAAGACCATCGAGGTAAAGACTTGGCACAAACCGCGCCCGCATGAGGCGCATTCAACAAACACTGAAGCCTAGCTGGGTCGCAGGCAATAACAAACTACAATCATTCAAAGCTACTCCAGTAGATGATTTGTCATTTGATAGTTCTATAAATTTTTGCGCCACGCAGTGGCGACCATGATGTGAAGTGAACAAGTTATTTAGCGAAGGAATCATAAGTATGCAGTGGGTCATAACAGTTTTGTGAGTTCAGTTCGTTCTCGGGTCACGGGCCTCATCGACGAGAAGGGTCAGGAATGCCTCAAGAGCGTTGGTCTGCTGGCCTAGTCCAGAGTTGCCGTCATAGACGCTCTCTGACCACTTCATCCCACACAGCTGGTTGTTAGCACCGCCGCTACAAGACTTTGCAGCAGCCTTAGCAGCTGGCTCAATGAGATCGTGGACCTTGGAGAACTCACCCGGGAGGAGTCTGGCGGTGTCGCCGAGATATCTCAGATAAATGGTTTTGAAAATTGTCTGGTCAGTGTTGCACGAGTCAAAAGTTTCACATGCTCTCTCGTAAAGCACTGTGTTATTGTAGAGTGCTTGCGAGCCGAGAATGATGTCGTCAACACGGTCAAGCCAGGAGTCGTCGTCGGTAACGTTGTACATGTATGCGGCTCCACCGATCAGAACGCCGTAGTTGTATGTGTAGAGGACTTTCTGTGGATCAGTGCAGTTTGTGCTCGAATGGAAGCCATCGTACACTTCTGTTCCCCATTGCAGCTTCCCCAGCAGGCCAGCGCCCTCAATCCATTCGTACATGAGCTCGGCAGCGTCAGTGTACTTGGACTCGCCTGTAAATCTGCCCAGGCGGGCGGCCAATTGGAACAGGTTGGCGTTTGCAATTGTGGCCTTGTAGTCGTAGCCGTCGTGGTCGGAGCGGAACTGCCATCTGATGCCGCCGTTGCAGGTGTTTTCATCCCAGCGAGAGTAGAGAAGATCAAAGGCATTCGCAGCCATCTGGGCCCAAGATGGGAATCCGTCATTCGAAGGGTCTTTGAAGCCCATCTCTGCCGCCTGGATGGCTAGCAGCGCCCAAGTGCCAATGTCATCGTTTCCAATGACATCCAAGTGCTCAGCAGGCTGGAAGTCAAAGTCTGAGCCGGTGCTCATGAGGATACCATGGTACACGTCATCCTCGTACGAGTTGTTCCCGCAAATGTGCTGGAAGTTGAGCATCGAGGCAAACGCAGTACCGTACATCCACCAGAAGCACGGTGTGCGGAAAGTACCGTCGCCATTGTAGTAGCTCATCGTATTGTCAGCTGCCAATGAAGCGGCCTTGCAGATGGACTCAGGGGAGGATGTGTCGAGCGGAATGGCTGCCACAGAGGTGAGCAGGAGAGAAAGATAAAGAAAGAGCATCTTTTGTGTCTGATCGAAGTCAAGGAGTGGATAAAGACGTGAAAGAGTGAGTGATACCAGGCTAGGTAATGGGGCAGGGATCAAGGAACGAACAGCGCAGACAATTCAGAAGGAGAGACAATTGCTTAGCGATTGGGCCATGTACCTGAGGCTGTGTGTGTGGGAGGTGTAGAGAAGGTAGTCAGCTGAGGAAGTCCACAATGTGCAGCAGCCACCTGTCTTATAAGATGGCTGGTGCGTATGAAACACCTTCCGGTCTGGGCATCACTCGCATTCTGCCTATCACAGCAGGCGTAACCGCAGCCCAGTCCGCTTGGTAGGAGCAGTTTGTCTGAGGTTTTGTGTGTATGCAAGGTGGTCGGTGTGTGTCGTGGCTCATTCTGTGCCATGCAAATCGAGGGGCTAGGCTGCCGAAAGGTGGGTGGGGGCTACGCGACGGAGCCGCCCCAGCAGGCGTGCCGAGAAGAGAAAGTAGCCGCCATAAGGGCTACCAGTACAAAAAGAAAAGACAAGGCCCTGGGTTTACTGGCCGGAGGCGGCTTAGGCAGATGCACCTAATCGCGCGCCTCATCGCGCTTTTCGCAGGCACGCTCCGCTAACTCACCACCAGACACGCTCGGGCTACTCCTTTGCAATATGAAACAGGTACGGTGCGGTCTTGACCTTTATCCGAGGCCGATACGAGCCACGTACGCGCGGCGTATGGCTTATGCCGACACACTGGGGCCATGGGCGGATCGCCGTTTGTGTCAACGGGTGTAGGGTGTAGCTCCGATAACGTGTGGCTTGGGCCTGGGCAAGCCACAAAACACACCCTCGAAATCCCGCTTTTGCCTAGCTTATTCACCCATGTCACAGAACTCACGGGGTCTGTGCTTGCAGAATGGCTGTACGAGCCAAAACCGTTAAATGAACGAAAGTCCGCAGACGCGTGGTGGTGGCACAACCAGAGATCAGAGCCTGCATGGCGGATTGAAAATTGTGTTCCACCATGGCACTAAAGCGTACTGGGTTTATACTTTCCACAGCCGCAGCACAAGATTTCGGCTATGCTTTCTTCTCCGTTTCATGTCTCTATGTAGTGGCCTGGAGTGTTTAAATTTTGCTCTTCACCACAGTGCAACTGGCTCTCCTGCAAAGTGAAGCGCACTCAGCGGCCATCACCACGCAGATCGCTCATCCTGTCATCTCGTCATACCGTGATTGAGATGGCGGCGAGCAAGGTCAAGAGAGCACTGCCCGCCCACTAGGATTGCCTATGTAAGAGTGTATCAGGCAACTTTTTCCTCGCATTTAGTATGTACATGGTTTCAGATCTACAGTCCAAGGATCTCGGGGAGTTTGGCAAATGACGAGACAACACTTCTCTTGCCATCAAGATGCACAGCAAACTCGTCGTTCTCATCCGTGTTGCCCGTCGCCTGTGTAAGGTCGGTGTTCAGCTTAATCTGCTCAATCCCCACCTCGTCACCCTTGCCCGCCAAGCTTTCTCTCAGATCCTGGAACGAATTGGTTCTATCAATGAGAACCCCGTTCCAGCCCGCTTTTACTGAGCCCTCCAAGTCATTGTTGAGCTCGTCGCCAATGTGATAGGCATTCGCCAGCATCTCTTCTCTCTTCGTGAAGGGTCCCCTGAGGTCGTCAATCACCTTGTTGAAAAACTCAGCGTCGGGCTTTGAAACATTCAAGTCATACGACAGATACACCTTCTGGAAGTACTTGACGAGCCCTAATGACTCCAGAACCTTAACGACCCTTGGGTCTCCGTTGCTGGAGGCCACCATAATGATGTCCTTTCTGCCACCATAGGTGTGGAAAAATTTGGCAACATCCTCGTATGTTCCATAAGCCTCTTGAGAGGAGAAGACATCCACAAGATCCTCAGCAAACTCTTTGGAAACAACAGTTGGTGCGTAAGTGTTGGCGATGAGGGTCCCCCACCAATCCCGATATGTCATCTTCGAATGCTTACCGTAGTTTGGGAAGCTGGCCTTCATCTCGCTCATTACTGGAAGTCTAGTTAGTAATCTCTCGTTGATAAGACACATACTGAGTGGCAGTTGCGCCCTGATATGCTCTTCCGGCACCTCGATGCCATGTCTAGAGGCGATCTCAGTGTACAATTTTGCGATAGGCTTCCGAGGAACAAAGAGTGTATTGAATGCATCGAATGCGAGAACTTTAGGTAGCCTCGACATAGTAACAAGGTAATCCCCTTAATTAAGTCCTACCCCGGTTTGTTCCGTCTATTAGGGGTCTTGTGGAAAATCGATCGAGGACAGAAAGGACCCTCGTTTCCGTGAAGCTCCGAGGGCGAGGCAGCAGAACTCTTCGGTCAAGTGAATAAATTTGACATTTAGGTCCTAAAACATTCCCTCCAATAGATATACATACTATCATAGTGCATCGGCTCTTTGTCGTGTACGAACAATCAACACTGGGCTTGCGAAGCCTCAGAGTGTCACGTGACCAACTCTCTTCGCGGTTAGCCCCATCAACGCGACGCGAACTTTTGAAGATACACGCGTTAATCAAACTCCACAATCGCAGAACGAAATTGACCATGTCGATTGTATCACTCCTGGGAATCAACGTATTGAACAACCCAGCTCGATTCACAGATCCGTACGAGTTCGAAATCACTTTCGAGTGTCTGGAACCACTCAAGGAGGATCTTGAGTGGAAGCTGACTTACGTCGGCTCATCCAGATCCTTAGAGCATGATCAAGAGCTGGATTCCATTCTGGTGGGTCCTGTACCAGTTGGTGTTAACAAATTCCTATTCACAGCAGACCCTCCTTCAGCAGACTTGATTCCCTCCAACGAACTGGTTTCCGTGACGGTGATCTTGCTCTCATGTTCATATGCCGATAGAGAGTTCGTGAGAGTGGGCTACTATGTCAATAATGAATACGATTCTGAAGAGTTGAGAGAAAATCCACCAAACAAAGTTCAAGTGGAGCACGTTGTGAGAAATATTCTTGCGGAGAAGCCGCGTGTGACCAGATTCAACATTGTATGGGACAATGAGAACGCAGAGGACGAGTTCCCTCCAGAACAACCCGAGGCTGATCTGGTTGATGACGATGTGCTTATTGGCGATGAGGAGGAAGCTGAGGGTGAAGAAGAAGCTGAAGGCGAGGGCGAGGGTGAGGGTGAAGAAGAGGACGAGGAAGAAGATGATGATGAAGATGAAGCGGACGAGGAAGGAGAGGATGAGGCCGAGGAAGAGGCCGAGGAGGATGAAGAGGTCAACACAGACGTTGATGACGAACGGCTGGTGAAAAAAGCGAAAGTAGATAGAGGGGAAGACCAGACAGAGGAGGTTGATGTTTCCGTATCCAATGCGGATACACCGAAGGTAGAAGAGGTTACAGACGATACGACAGCAAACGGGGACGCTACACCAGTGGAGGCTAATGCTGATGAGAAAACTGAGGATGCTTCATAGATCTGGAATCGCATGCTAATTGCTCTGCATCAACATCAACTACATAAGCTGTAATTAACGTACCTGTTGTTCGGGTGCTAGTTGGTCGTGGTGTACTCTTCCCAGAGCGTGTTGATGAGCTGGAAGGTATTGGTGATCTTTCTCATGAGCAATTGGTCGCTTAGGTCCACTGGCTGGGTTCCAATCCTCAGGGTGTGGAGCATTCTATCCGGATGCCACCGTACCCTCTCGTTTTTCAGACTTTTGCCATAATCAGCAGATGTCTTCAGAAAGCTCTCTATGTTAGAGGCCGTGAGGTCGTCTGTAGCGCGTGCCAATGGAAATACGACCCCTCGCCGGCCCTCCTTTTTGATGCCATCCCACTCCTCGAGATATTCATGATAAGTGAAGCGGTGGTCTCCCATCTCATCATTAGCATCAGGGCCACGAGATTCGCCACTCAATCTATCGTGCTGACTCGGGAATTCATAATCTGGTTCATCCATGTACGACCAATTGTAAAATTGGTTACTCGCCTCATCATAACCCTCAGAAACTTGCCAACGGCTCTTGTGGTAATGTTTCGGCTTGCCCTTGGCTCCAACAAACCTGTAACCGTTTATTTTAGGTCCCCACTCGATATATTCATCTTGTGAGAGGCCCTGTGTGGCTTCAGTTTGGGGATGTTTTGTATCTCTAAATGCTTCCTCCTGCTCCACATTCTCTTGAGACTGTTGCATTTGGGCAGACTGTTGTCGCTTTTTGAAGCGGAGACGTCGGCTGTGCCTAATCTCTTTCTTCTTTACCCTGTCATCCATCCGTACATGCTCCGGTTGGCGTTCCTGATGAGTCCCGTATACATGAGATGCATTTTCTACTTGAGCGCGGGACTTTCGTCTTTTTGTGGGACAAGGGGAGCTTCTAGTCAACCTACAGATTTACCCATGACTTGTCATAAATCAACCAAACAAAACCTCCCAATTCCACTCCTTCATAACCGTAGTCCAGTGTGCCCATGAATTTATACCCTGTTCGTCACGTCTCTTTTTGGTCGTTAAGACGTCGATGCGGTCCTGAATATGATCCCACTCACTGCGTTCGTGATTCCAAGTCTTGGTCTCCTTTGTCTGTTTGGCCAAAATGTCACGCCGTCTCCACACTTCTTCGACAATTTGAACAGAATGTTGAACGGTTCCCAAAGCGATCATGTCCGACAAAATTTTCCAACGACTTTTCACCCATGCTCTGCTCTCAACACTCTGTACTTCGCAAGATGCAATCAATAGGGGGAACATGTGCACGAGGCAAGTCTTAGAGTTTGTCGGAATGGATGCCAAGAGCATCAGAACCTTCTCAGCGAGCTCTGCAGAGCTCTGCGTTGCAATCTCCGGTACCGCTTGTTGTAAATAGAGAAGAGTAGAAAAGCGGTAGGCCTCAGCAGTGGTAATACACGACGAAATATCACACAGTGGATCTTCGGGCTTGGTTGTGTTCTTGATGTTTGCATTCGCCTTCCATGACGCCAGATCATTCTTCAGCTGTGCAGCAGTAGATACGATAGAGAGCGAGAGTTTGGACATGTTGCGTACTTTGGCTATGACAGATGCCACACGACCAATGATCAAGAAAAGGCCCGGCGCACACCCCAAAAGAGGATCGATCATGGAGTCGTCCTCGTATAAGCTCTTTTCCGGATAGATTCTGGAGTCGAAGAGCTCTTCAAAGTTTGGCGAAGAGTGCTTACTGCTTGGAGAGTCTTGGTCAGACCCATCGAGTGATGAAACATCACCTGGTGCACGCAGTCTCTTAAGGTTTTGAATAAACTTGCCGTTTTCTTCGTAATCAGTGTCAGCAGTGTGCATAGATGACACCCGTGTCAACACATCGTAATAAACAAAGAGGTTGATGAGGAATCGGTAAAGAGGCTCGTTCAGCTGTATCTGGTCGCGTGTGAGCTTGTTGATGATAGAGCGGGCTCCTTTGAGGTGAGCCACACCAGTGGTTGTGGTCTTCTCCCATGAATGAGCAATAGCAAGCGTCAGACAAGTGGCGAGTGCCACCTCATTCGGTATGGTGTCACTAACAAGCTTCTCGGCGAGCTCATTCATCGACTGTCTCATATAGCTCATCCCTAGTTTCTTTCTCGACTCATCAGAGCCAGCAGTGTGAAGGATAGACATCGCAGCCACTGCCTTGTAAAGAACCGAGTGCTGAAGTGCCAGTGGCCACATATGTACACGCCATGGATTCTCAGTTGGGCCATTTTTTATCGACATCACTGCACAGACATATTTGTCGAACGCTTGGTAGACCATCTCAAAGTCTGTGTAGTTTGCTGGGGACGAAGGTACGATGAGCTGTCGAGTTCCGTTGTCTAGGGCACCAGGCCCATTGAGCCAAACCAGTGGGCTCTTGAGGGAACGAGAAAATGTCAGTAGCTCCTTTCTGTACTGTGGTATTGAGCTGCCAGAGAGTGCACTGTCCATGGAGAGCGTTCTCTTTGGTGATCGGCTTACAACAATGGCATTGTCGTCAAGTGATGGTGAGTTGTCATCTTCATCTGGGGTCCGGACCTCTTGAATAGCTTGAGGGACAGGGGATAGAGGGTCAATTGCTGACGGGGTTTGTGGAACATTAATGGATTCGAATTCCGTGAAAGCACGTATGAGTGTAGAGAAGGAAGGCGAACTGCCAGCGTAGCCTGGTGAAAGCACAGGCTGGTCCAGAACCGACATAGTCTGTCTCCGCTTCGCAGGATTGGGCGATTCCGGGCCATATACTGGCATGCTCGCACTGTATGTCATCTCATGCGCTGTTGGGATGTCAGGACTTGCTATCCGCTTCTTCACTTTGGCATTCCCTTGCTCCTTCTCCTCGTGTTTCCCTTGCTTTTCCTCGCCCACCTCTATAATTGCGCTCTCTTCGCCGTCCACGTCCTTCCCATAAGGATTTTTTCCTTGCTCCATTCGTCTAGTTTGACGAGCAAGCTCCTCGGGGCTCGAACCTGCTATTGAAAGTGCTGCTTGCTGTAGAGCCCGCTGGAACTCTGGATGTACGTGAGCAGACTCAGGTACAGAGTATGACCTCATCATGGGTTGCGGCTTTCCCGGCTCCTCTTTGATCTGGGTCGTCTTCGGTGTTGTAGCGTTCTCAGGTCTCTTCCTCATCACCTTCTCGTTCGTGATCTCTTCAAAGGACTTCCAACGGAAGTGAGTTGAGTAGCCTCCACATTCGATATTCTTGCTGACACAGTTCTGGCACACTGGCTTGGTCTCGTCACACTTGAGTCGTCTCTTCTTACAAGTGAGGCAACCACTGCGGGACTTCTTGTTCTTGGTCTTGGGGTCCACCATCGCCGTCGACATGAGACTTCTTCAGCCAGTTAACTTGAATGGCGTTCGATACAGTATACTCAAAGGAACAGTAACGTGGAAATGAGGTGGCAAAGAATCGAAGTGAAAAGTTACAGATGCCTCTCTAAGCCAAATGCAGGCCCGACCTCGAGTGCGATAAGCCGTCTGCGCTAGTTAAGGCCCAGACGCAGCCCGTGCAGCAATCGGCTTTCGGTCCCGCCAAAGGGGGCCACGCAAAAATAATCACTTCTAACAATAAAGAGCTGGGCTTCTACTAGGATTGGCGGCGTTTCCAGGCTTAGCAATCGTAAGCGGAGGATCTCCGGCCGTAGGCGCTAGGTGCGGAAAGTGAGATCCCTCGTGGGGCCGCGGTCTCGATCACTTTTTGGATACTGTCACCAACTTGCCCGGTTGATCGCTTTATCCAAGATACGTGGATTATTCCGTTCTTGTACTTCAACACTGGACTTGTTCTATCGGAACCCGCCCGGAGTGAATTCCCTCGCTTTGGATGCCTCGGAGTGGAGTTGTCGGCGATCTCCAAAATTCCCGCGTAATTTTGCCCGATAAGGCAATTCTGTCCCCTCCTTCCAACTATCGATTAGGGGGGTTGGCGCCGACGGCTGTCAGCAATTCATGCTTTGCTACTGGTTAAAACCCCATTAAATTTTAATTGTGTCTTAAAATAACGGTCCTCTATTCGAGGCCACAGAGGAGCTGGACGAGTTTTGAATTGTTGAACAGGGAACCCTCAGAGTAAGAAGCGCTAGGCAGAACACGCAACAGATTGTAAATTTCGTCTGTGACATACTCTGTTGCCTCTTCCTCCTCCTCTTCCTCCCGTTCTATCCCCTTGAACAGAAGTTCCTCCTCAATGCGAGCTCTCTTTACTTCATTGTCGCTCTCGCTGTCATTTCTTCTCTTTGAGCCACGCATTGAGACAGGTTCAGTCTGCTTCAAGTCGACAAATCTTATAAGATCGTCCTCAATGTTGTAGTCATCCTGCTCTTGGTTGAAGGAACAACGATCAGCAAACAATAGCATCCGAGACTCCTCTGGGTAGAACTCAAAGTACTTCTTCTCCAGCTTCTCCACGCTAGAGAGCTGTCCTGTGTGCGTCTCGTATATGATGAACATTTTGAACATCTTTTTGAGCCACTTGGGATCCACCAAATCCTTCTTCGCCGTAATTGTAGTCTCAAAGACAGTTCTCGAGTTCACGTCGTCGTTGATACTCATCAAGAACTTGAGATACTTGTAAATATACTCCCCGTCGTGAGGGAAGTTGCTTGGTCTGAGCCCCAGCTCAAAGACCTTGAGAGCGATATCTGTTGCCTTACTGTCATTTTTCTGGTACTCCATATAAGCATTCTCGGCAAAGATATGGTGAGTGCATTTTTGACTTTGACGAGCCTTTTTGAAAACTGAGCGGCCCTCCGCTATTCCCTTCATCTTCTTCATTATTTTCATGTAGAGACAATAAGTGAGAGTTATCGTCTTTCCCATCTTCTCTAATTCCTTGCTTTGAGATTGGATATAAGTGTTTCCCTTTAGTAGAAACTCCTTCTCCTCGTCAGTCATGGGCTTTGCTTCCTCCCCCTCATTAGCGTGTAGCGCTTTTTTCTCCATCTCCGCCTGAAGGATCACGCTCTTTTCCTCTTCAATTGACTCATGGAGTCTGTCATATGGCTCACTTAGCGCTTTGATCAAAACCTCAAATCTTTTGGCCACCATTGTATCGTTCTCCTCGATTTGATACATCTCGATGAGTTTCAAGTTGAGGGCAAATGATCTGGGGTTTGGAAGAGTGGATAGAGCAAGCAATTCCTGAGTTTTGGTGACTGAAAAGTTATTTGGTTCGGAACGGTAATACTCTGAATAATCAAACCACAGCTCCGTATTGAAGACGAGTACCTGTACAGCCTGCTTGTAAACGTACTCCGTTCTCATCACAGCTTGGGCTTCTGCTAGCTCGAGCTTATTGAGTTTCTCCCACTTCACCCATAATCTCCACTTTTGTAACTGGGTAGTATCCGAATCAGATGGCGTTGGGATTGAGATCCACTTGCGGTTAAGTCCTTGAGTAACATTTGCCCACTCTTTGTATAAGGATCTGGCATTCATATAGATACCACTCGTTTCTCCTATGAACTTTCTCGCTGTTGTGGCATTAAGTTGATTCTCAAATTGTGTATAGTCGGCCCATAAGGACTCTAAATTACTAAGTGGAACGGCAAGAGCAGCTTTGTAAGTTTTTCTCTTGAGATCCATTTTCTGTTGTTCCTCCCAAGTCGATCCTGCCTTCCAACTTTCAATGAAGTCAATGTAGTCTACCCATAGAGAGCCTGAATCTGGGTCGAAGCCCACAGACTTGACAGCCACTTCGAATGCCTTGAAGATTGTGCTTCTTGCGGATTCGCCACCAGTAATGAGGTTGTTCTGGCGTCTAACAAAGTCCACATAACACTTCCACAGAGTGACACCTGATGCTTGGTTGAGAGCTTTCAGGAAAATGTTGTTTACACTTTGAAACTCGCCGCGGTTCTCCTCGTACTTGATGTACTTCACCCATTGCTCGCTAAGGAACGGGAACTTCTTGAGAAAACGCTCATAGACATCACGCACAGCTTCGATCTTATCCTTTTGGACAGTTTTCTCGACAAGCTCGAGCCAAGTTGCAATGTCCGTGTCGTTCTCCTTCAGCCTATCCTCGAGCTGTCCAATGATATCGGACGAGAGTCTTTTAGACTTTGTTTTAACGTGCTCCATAATGGTTTCTACAGAAGAATAAAATCTTCAAAAGTTTCCAGAGGAAAGCGTTTCGATTGAACTTGTTTGAAACAACAAACTGATGGCCAATGTAGCCAAGTGGTCGATAGTATTCGTTGGTTGTTGTGCTGGTCGTCCAATTTTTGTAGCTGTCGCACCGACTTCCGAGGGCATCGCCGAGTTACACCGGGTCAATCTGCAGAGATCACAAACATCGCAGAGGTCCTCCATAGTCTCATTATGGAATTGCATGTGTGGGGGACACCCACTCAGTTGGCGATTCTCGACGCTGAGTGCTTGGCAGCAACGTGGTTCATGGCCCTAGCGGTTCCGCATTCGGACTTCACAGTCGTAACTTCCTGCAACACTGATCTCTCCAATTCAGGTCATCTTCCCTCTCTGAGACACTCGGGTGGTCAGATTGATGGATATCTCGATATTATTCGCTTCCTCACGACAAAAGGATATCCTCTCGTTGCTGATGAAGCACTTACAAAGGAACAGTCTGCCATAAATCAGGGTCTACTTATGTATATTCAGGATAAACTACAGATTATAACAGAGTACACACTCTATCTTAACAGAGACAATTATGACAACTACACAAGAAGTGTTTTTGGCCGTTACCTGCCCTTCCCTATGCAATACAATGCTCCGCTTCATTACAAAGCACATGCCAAGTCCAATTGTGCCCGGATTGGTCTCACAGTGGAGGACAAGACTGACGTTGAAGAGGAGATGCTCAAAAATGTCCCCACGGTGAGCAAAGTTCAGCAAATGAAACATCAAAACATGATTGAGGAGAAGCTTGTGTTGAAGAATTCGGTGACAAATATGAGATGTCTGACAACGTTACAGAGTATCCTAAACGTTATAGATCAGCTTCAGCTCGAGCTAGGTTCAGACTTTAGCGGTAACGTCTTCAACACAGAGGAGATGACCTCCTCAGAGCTGCTTTTCCTTGCTCATCTATACATTCTCACACACAAGGATCTGCCGGATCAGTTCATCACATCTTTTATCAAAAGAGTATCACCTGAGTTGCTCAAGAGAAAGGAATCGAACTTGAAAATAGTACAAGACGCGATAGCCAGCGTCCAAAGGCGTGGTCCGTGCTTCTCAGAGTCACCAAATTTGGTGAACGCAGTGAAGCACCTCTTCGTATGACCAATTGAAGATATCATTGATTACCGAATTAGTTTTTCTTGGGCTTGTAGACTCCGTCATGCACAAAGTAGTATACAACTGTGCCGTCATCGTTGACAATGCCCAAAATGATTCTTTTAGGTCTGCCTTGTTTCGTCTCGATGGCCATGAATAGATCCTTTAGACGCCTTGGCGTCAATTTCTCCGATATAAGTATAGGGAAGACAATCTCACTTTTATCTTGCGCTATCTCATCATTGAGCAGGGGCTCTCTCGGTACACCTTGTAGAACTGTCTCACCTCCAAAATGGAGATCCTCAACTTGACTCCATAGATTGTAAAACAATAAATTCTCCTTCACATGATCTTTCGGGTTCATATCAAGAAGCGTGCATTCATAAATTAGCGATGATGAAGCTGCTCGATAATTTTGCAAAGTCCTTTTTCCCCGCGCAGGCCTTGCGAGTCAGTATTATCTACGACTAGACTACGTAGCGAAAAGAGAAAGGCCTTGATTCAAAACCCGAATTCGAAAACTATTCTTCACCTATACTGACTATGTGATTCTCGTCCTCTTTCCTGTCATCTGTATTGTATGGGTTCTTACTTGGCGCTTCTCGCCTTCATTTTCTTGGCCACTGCGTATTTAATCGACTTGTTCACTCCAGCAGTGAACAAACCCTTCAATGTCTGTGCGGCAGAACTCCGGAAAATGACGCTCTCCAGTTTGGAGTTGGCATTCTCCTTTGTGAAGCCCGGTGGGAGGAAAAACTTTTTCTCCCCTATAACCTCGGCGATGATAGGCGAGTAATACTGCTGGAAATAATCCATGTTCTTCTCAACGATGTTTTCGATCTTCTTGGGATTCTCAGCACCAAGCTTGTATCTAATATCGCCCTTGTAACTCAATTCCGTGATGTTCTTGTAAAACTGGAATTCATCGAATGGTTGATCGTCTGGAAGGTTCATGTAGGCTAATGTAGCAGCAGCCCTCAGGTTCTGTTGGTTCCAAAATCTCACCATAGTGTCGTCTCTTAGTATCTTAACAGGCTTCTGCAAGCGACCTGCAAGATAAAACGAGTTCCACTGTGAGAGATCACTCACCAGTCTATCCACGGAAACAACACCATACTTGACTAATTTTCCGTCAACTTCGACATATGGATTGAAGTAAACCCCTGCACCGACCTCTTGAAACTTCGAAACAACGCCTGACCCAAAATATCTCAGCGAGGAATAGTGATCCTTATTGTATTTCATGTTGATTGAGTGCCAGTGCTCAGGGTATGTTACGGCAAAAATGAGGTCGGTTTGAGTGTCGGCATTTAGGTACCCTTGGTTGAACACACCAGAGCCATATGCAAAGGCGTATCTGATTGGGGCATCAAACTTCCATAGTATCGAGCGCAGTTCATCCGTGTTGGTCTTGTCTATATCCAGGTGCTGGTTCTCAGCGTAATGTGACGGTAGCTGAGAGAACCGTGCAGTGTCTCTGAATCCCTGTGATAAATACTCTGCCTTTCTGATACTCTCATCCAGGAGCTTCAAGTCCTCATCACTTTGCAGCTCAGTCGACGGCTCATACTGTTGAATGCTTCTCTTAGCATTGACAGTTTTGCCCAGAATCACAGATCTTTCAGTAAGCTCTTTGGCTGTTGGCTCTGAAGTGGTGGACAGCAGTCTCTTGGTTAGCAGAACCGTGGCTCTCGAGCTTCTTACGGGCAGCATGGTGCGATAGGTGTATGGATGGGGTAATCTCTGCGAGTTTTATGTTATTGCTGCACTTCTAGCTCGGAAAGTAGTTGTGTAGGTAAAATGGTGATTGAAGTAATAGGAAATTACTAGGTATAGGTTATTATAGACTGCCGATGGGCTCACGGCCTCACCGGAGCTGGTTCGGCCACTTTAAAGTCGGCGGGGTCACCGACCAAACGAGGGGTTCCAGCCTTTCGCGAAGAGTCGCGAACGCCACCGTGGCTGGAGGCTCATGACGAATGAAGGCTGTGCTTTCGGGCAACATTTTTCTGTCATATTGAAGGTTTAACGTCCCAGTATAGCAACTGCCTAATTTGGTCATTTGCAGGATTTTGTCAGGACCTCTTGGTGCTCCATACGATAACCAGCGATCATCACAGTGTTCAGTGTTGCCTTTCACGTAAATTGCCAAAGACGTGTACATACGGCATGCACTTACTTGGTGCGTGGTTTCTTCTGGTCGCTGTGTGGGCATCGTCAGATGTCGTCGTAGATGACCCATCAGTCATTTACGATGCCACATCTATCTTGGACCCAAGCTCTAGCCTCACATATACATCGGGCTCGAAGACAGTGAATGTTTCAGCAGTGCCCACTGTGATGGACAGTGACCATTCTTCGAGGACTGAAGTGTACAGCGACCATACTTCCGTACAATCAACGGTACAAGAAACGACGCAATTGTTATCAGTCGAATCTTCAGGGACTGAAACGCTCTTGGAAGAGACTCTTGATACCACTCTCCAAGGCAGCGGAGCTGTAATAGATTCGTCAGAAACCCCATCCAGGCCTTCGGACCTAGCGCTCTCGAATGTTTCCGCCCATGACGGTCTGGGGGGTTACGAAGCTGTCCGTAACGAATCAGAAGAAGAGGGAATGAACGATCAATTCTTATCGTTCGAGGAATGGAAAAAGGCGAAGGGTGTGGAATCGGAAGAGGGCAAAACTCAGAGCAGGTTCATAGAGAGATCCAAAAGTAAGCCAATATCATCAAATGATGCTATCGGAGAAGAAATGGAGATCGACATATCTAACTTCTTCTCGCCACAGGAGCCTGAAGGAAAGCTCTACAAGGATAAGTTCAACTACGCCTCTTTTGACTGTGCGGCCACCATTGTCAAGACAAATTCTGAGGCGAAAGGTGCGACGTCAATTTTGTTTGAGAATAAGGACTCGTACCTTTTGAATCCTTGCTCTGCTCCAAATCAGTTCGTTATAGTGGAATTGTGTCAGGATATTTTGGTGGAGAGTGTTGCGTTAGGAAACTTTGAATTCTTTTCCTCAACTTTCAAGAAGGTACGATTTTCCGTGAGTGAAGCCTTTCCTGTCCCCGTCAATGGATGGAAAGTCCTGGCTGAAGTATCTGCGAGAGATGTAAGGGATCTCCAGACTTTTGAAATTTCGAATCCTATGATCTGGGCCAAGTACTTCCGAGTTGAGTTTCTAGACCACTACGGAAGCGAATATTACTGCCCTCTGTCTCTTCTCAGAGTTCACGGAAAGACCATGATGGAGGAGTATAAACAAGAGGAGGCCTTGCAGAAATCTACATCTGGGTCAACAATTATCAACGCTGATGCAGACGTTGCAAGCTCTATATCAAAGGATGTTGAATCTGTGGAATGTTCTGCTGACCCAGACTGCGCTGCTTCCAGAGGAATGGATCTGATGTTGACAGATCCTTTAGCGGATATAGACATCGAATTGAGAAACAACTTAACAGCGTGGAATGATTTTGAAGAGTGCGCAGTTACTTTACCGCGGCTGACGCTTAGAGAGCTGTTTGAAGAACTGCAAGCAAACACCAGCTGTGAGCCTTCCACTCTCACAAACACTGCCACAAGCACTTTCACCCCTCAGGCAAATGGTGGTACACAGGAGTCGATCTACAAAAATATCATGAAGCGACTTTCCGCTCTTGAGGCAAATGCGACTTTGTCTGTATTATATATCGAAGAACAGAGCAAACACATCTCCAATGCATTCAACTCTTTGGAGAAGAGACATTCCAAGAAATTGGAGGGCTTGATGCAAACATTCAACACAACAATCCACTCTCAGATTGAAGGCTTCACAAGCTTATACGAGCTCATACAAACACGAGCTGAGGAATTATTTTTGCGGCAGGAGTCACACCATGAAGGCATGATGGTTGATCATAATGCCCGCATTGATTCACTCACTAGGGATCTTGGATTCCAGAGGACTGTCAATTTCTTGAATGTGGTTATTCTTTTCTGTCTGCTGTTATATATAATTCTCACTAGAGAAACATCCATCGACACAGATTGGTCTGATGGCACGCAGACACCAAGCGGAAGGCAAAGGCTTGTGTCGAAATCTGTCATCAGAGCCAATATTGACAACTTCAAGAAGTACTACTACAACAGCGATACCGGCTCTGCTAGGTCTGTCGGACACTCTGATGAAGATGATGGCGGCCGTGAAACGCCTTTAAGTTCCGAAGGCCAAACGCTCTACCCAAAACCCAAGTTTGGTGAAACTGTTGAAAGTTCGAGTGATGAGTCGCATGCTAACAGACCCCTGACACCAGAACACAGTGACTCTGAGGAGTGAGTTGTTCATAGATTAATGGCTTTTACGATTAATGAGTACTTACGTAATTAAAATTAGGTCGTGCAATGCAATACTTAAGCCAGCGTCAAGCAGGCTGTAAGAGCCACGCAACAACAGAGCCATAACGAGGCACCATTGCCGAATGGAGTCATCAAAAGAAATCACGCAGTGATTATATATAAAACAGTGAACAGACAGAACAGTTAACGTAATCGTTATGTGTGGTCACAATGATTTGGTAGTGGTGATGGAGATCGTAACATCACCTTGGAAGGGGAATAAGACAAAATATTAACAGAAAGAAAACATCGGGTGAGGGCATGAAAGAGGTGAAGGGCCAAGCAACCAATGCAAACAAATCATACGAATACGTTCAATTTTTGTGAACGTTGTGCCAATGGCGATGATCCCGGGCAAGAGTCGCTCATCTCGACATTTTTCTCGTCATCAGAGCTGTAACCTCTTTGTCTCTTGTTCTGAGCATGAGACTGGAGCTGCTTCACATGGTTGAGGCTGTGATTAATAGACTGTGAGTCGTGAGGCAAGTGTGGCTTCTTGAACACGCAGCTATTGTTAGCAGAGGAGCTGGTGTGGTAAAAGACACTTCTCTGGCTCGAGTCCATGGGGGACGTGCTAGGTGTCACCGACAGGGAAGTCATTGAGTAGTTTTGCTGGTATTGATCGGCAGAGAACACGGAGGACATTGTTGAAGACGCAGAAGGTGGTGTGTGTGGTGACTGCCCTGAAGAGAATGGGAATTGAGGGGCCTCCAACGGTGATGTGGACGGAACCGGTGCGAAGCCGAGCATGAAGTGCGTCGCATCAGTAACACTCTGATCAAGGTTGAGGTCGTCGACTGAAGTGAATGCTTTTGACTCAGGGAAGGTATGTATGATATGACCTGTCTTCTGCAGGTACTCTTTGACAACTTTAATGTAATCAAAATCCTCCAACTTCTGATATTTGTTCTGCAGAGCCTGTGTGCAATCCTTGAAAGACTGGATTAACACCACTAGTAGTTTTGACATCATTTCTGAAGTCTCCTCACTGAACCCTGAGAGGAAGGGCGGTATCACGTCTGGGGCTGTGTTCTCGAGATCTTCATCAAATGTAGCATCGTCGTCCATGTCACCGTGGGTTGCATAGTACTTGTTTACTGCATGCTCGAAAGACTCAACAGCCGAATCAGAACCCAAAATATTGCTGGCGAGCAGGTGGCACACAAGCGCAATGACAGATGGAGGGAACTGAAGACAGTTACGGTCGTAAAATGACAATTCGCAGAAAAATCTCGTGAGAGTTTCGATTCTAGATGAAACAACTTGTCTGCTGTGAAGCCTGTTGTCGATTCTCTTTGGTGTGTCATCCAAGAAACGGGATGCGCTGCTCAGACACATCTGGAGGCAATCCTCAAGCGATGTGTGTGATAACGACCACTCGAGGGTTGAGAGAATGTGTTTCTCCATTTGAACAAACATGTCAGCGTCGTAAGCATTTCGGCACATGATTGTAAGCTCCTTGAGAGTTGGCACGCGTGATTTCTTGTCCTCATACTTGGCTGCAAGCCACAGGGCAGTACATCCGACAAGTTGGTAGTGCTTCTTGAAGACGACTCTCTTCGAACAGTATTTGTCGATTATGTTTACGGCCAGGAAGAGAGTCTGTGGATGAAGTCGGAAAGACTGGTGGATCTCAATGAGGAAATCGAGAAGGTAGGGTCTCATGAACCACTGGATCTCTGGCTGGAGATCTATCATGGCGCAGTTGACTGTAGATTGTGATTCGATGACTGAGAGGTAGTTGGCGATGTCCTGTCGGTAGTCAGCAAGGCAGGCTCTGTTGGCCTCCTTTTCAAGCAGATCAAGCGTTGGGTGGTGCTCTCTTGGCTTGAGGTGCTTTGGTGGGCCCATCTTCTGGAATTGCGGAGACCACATGGTGGGAGAGGTGGCAGCTGAAAGAATGTGTATATGATATCCAGGGAGGATGACGAGGCGATGGTGACCAACTAGTAAGCGAGGGTAGTTGGTTGATGAAGTGGGATGGGCGGGACGGTGTGCTTGGTGGGAGACAGTGAAGGGTGCGGGCCAATGTTATTTAAAGGAGCTTACACGTACCCTGGACACAACAAGGAGTGTTCCATGTACAATTCAGCGCTGGGTGAAGAGGGCACCGGAAAAAGAAATGTCAGGGGGTTTGTGATGCACTCTTTCCCCAATTTCGCAAGACGCGCTACGCGGGGGGACGCGCGCTACGCGAGGCTTGAAGCGCTCCTTCGAGGGCAAAAGACCGTTACATCGCGAGGCGGTTAGCAACTTGTGACGGTATGCCTAAGGATCGCCGAGTCTAGCGCCTTGGCGACCTTTGCTTGGTGTATAGCGGCTGTGGATCCATCTCCTCAGATTTGTGAGTCTGCCGAGCTACGATATTTTGGGATGTTTGTCAAAGTGAAACAAAGTTAAACACAGCCCGGCGTCGACAATCAGCTAGGCGTTCTGGCATGCATCCCTACACAGAGCAGAGAATACGACACAGAAGCTCTCATGCCCGAAAGCCGTAAACATCGCGTCGATGCCACGCGACTCACAGACACGCTAAGTGAGTACCCTTGACGCGTTTGGCGCATAGAAAAGCCCTACTGGGCGCGTACGGAGGAGGATCGGCTGCTTGATAATAGGGCGACGCGCTGGTGGGTTGACGTCCTGAGGAACGCTGAGATCGATTTAGGGCATGGACCCTTCTGCTTTGGGCGAGATACCTCAAGATACAGAAACTGAAATTGCGCTACCACCGGATACCACAACCTTTTGATCAGTTGCAATCACGCATGCTCTAGTTATACATTGGGCTTTAACCCCTAAGGGCGCTGGATTCATCTGGGTGTCTCTTGGTCCTTGCTTTCTCGAGGATGGTTCAGCTACACCCATCTCGTGTGCCTTGTAGTCACAGTCTTGTGACAAGCTCTGAGAGGCTTTTACGGAGCACAAGAGGGAAGCGGACCGATGGGCTTCAGACTCTGAATCTAATCTCAGAGATATGGCATTTCTACTGTCTCGGAGCGACACTCTCTCTGGAGCGAGACCCTATAGAGTTTCGATCTTCTGAAGCCCTTTTTATTTGCAGCCAAAATTAAGCTTCTAGCGTCCCTGCGGCTCCGCGGCCCACACCCATTTCGGGTGTCAATTGTGTCGGGGTGCATAGGTAGTGAAATATGTTGTAATGAGGCCAAGTTTCGATGGACTTGTGATCTCCCGTACCCGTACTCATAGCTCTGGAACTAATCGACAGTTCATCTCTTTTCAAGCGTCTGTTTGTGACGTGCCATGAGCCATCAAGCCATCTCTTCGAAAGATCCAAACTACACCTTTGAAACGGTCCCACTCCCCACAAACTTTCCCAAGATCTCCCTAGTAGAAGATGATACAGGACTGGAACGTGACTATGAAATAAAGGAGCAAGACAGGTGGCTACCGCTGGCAAATGGTAAGTTGGAACTCTGTCAATACTTGGATCGGTACTAATCTTTGATACAGTTGGACGAGTCATGAAGAACGCACTTCCGCCGCAGGCGAAGCTCTCTAAGGAATCCAAAATGTGTGTGCAAGAATGTGTCTCTGAGTTCATCTCCTTCATCACCTCTGGTGCTGTGGATAAGTGTCAGTCTGAAAAGAGGAAGACCCTCAATGGCGAAGACATTCTCTACGCAATGTACACCCTTGGGTTCGAAAACTATGCAGAGACACTCAAAATTTACCTGGCAAAGTACAGGGAGCAAGAGAGGCTGGAGGCTGATGACAAAAGGGAGAAGGATAGAAGAAAACGCCAGTTGCGTAAGGAGAGAAAGGAAAGAGAAAGGCGCCTGCTTGAGGCAGATGGTGGTCTGACACTGTCTGAGGGCACAAGAGCGAAAGCGGAAGGTGTCACACACCATTTCGGTAATGAAGAGTATAGCTCTGATCTGGATGAAGATCTTGAAGATGATGAGTTTGATGAAACTCAGGCATCTGGTGTCGAGACGGAGATTCAGCAATACAGCGTGGGGAATACGGATATGACTCAGTATGTCTTAGACCCGCAACAAGCAGAACTCAACACTTACACGAACACTGCAATGGAGTTTTGAAACGATCCCATAAGAGTTGATGTGAGGGTGCGTTTTGGAGTTCAGAAAGTTACCGCCGCGGACGGTTTGCCGCGGATGCGTACGCACGTCGTGATTTTTGACACAAACGTGATACCACACTACAAACCAAAGTTCCCGGCACCATCGATATCGGAATCGTAACGACTTTAAAAGTGTTATTTCATATCTTTGGAGATTAGATAGCTCTCGAAAATGGGTGTACTCGACTTTTCGATCATTTTGATTCTCGTATCACACCTCTGTGGTGTCAATGCTACGAGGTTTGTGGTTCAGTTCCAGAGTACTTATGATGTTGTTCATTTCCTTGGACAATATTACAAGTCAAGCCCAAACATGCAAGTTGCTGACTTGTCTCAAGTCGGAATCCAGCCTTTCGAGATTGGATCATACAAGGGTGTCGTTGGCGATTTTGATGCCAGTTTCATCAAGGCCCTTTACGAAGATCTTAATGTGGCGGCCATCTCACTTGACCGCGAGATGGTACTCGCAGATGTACAGGAGACTGCTCCCTCGCATCTTGCGAGAATTTCCCAACAGAAGAAGCTCAGAGTGGGTCAAAGCCTTGATTATCTTTATGATCCAAGCGGTGGCATTGGGGTTGATGTCTACATCTTAGACACAGGCATCGACTCGGGCAACTCGGAATTCAAGAATAGAGTTACCAAAATTGCGGATTACACCAAGGAGGATAGCAGAGTCATCATAGGCCATGGTACTTATATGGCAGGAGTCATTGGGAGTGAAACTTATGGTGTTTCCAAAAAGGCAAACTTGTTTGATGTTCGAGTCACAAACTCTAAGGGAAAAACGAGGCTCGGATCGGTGATATCTGCATTGAACTTGATTACCGAAAGCTCCAAAGTGACCCAAAGACCAACCGTGATCGTCATGCCATTGATAATGAAAAAGAATGCAGTCTTGAACGGTGCGATTGAGGCTGTCGTCAATGAAGGCATTCCTGTCATCGTTCCTGCTGGAAATGATGGTAAGAATTCTTGTGACTTTTCTCCTGCGAGTGCTAAAGGTGTCTTGACAGTCGGATCAGTCGATCTCCAAGACAACATCTCAGGTTTTAGTAACTGGGGGTCGTGTGTCGATATATTCGCACCAGGTGTTCTCGTCAACACGACCGGTCTCAACAATTCTGTGGTGACAAAGTCTGGCACGTCTCTATCAACTGGTTTGACTGGCGGTATGGTGGCTTACTTCATGGGCATGGGTGACACTGGTAGTCAAGCCGTTGAGAGGGTAATCAAGTACTCCAGTGCTGCTATTTCAGAGGAGAGTCTACTCTCCAAGCCCCAATCACCAAACAGGATCTTGTTTAATGGCGAGGGCGAGCCAAACTGGGGGCCGAAACTCCACCGTCCATGACTCACCGAGCTACAAATCATCGACAATATAATTCATAATTTGGTTGCGAAAACAGGTCTCTCAATGGTGGTAACCTCATCGTAGATCAGCGTTGTTAGGAAGTCGTGATACTTCTTGCCAGTAACATCATCTTTGAAGTAGTTGGCGGCTTCATAAAACTTGTGGCCACTTCTGGCCTTGGAAGCAAGAGACTCAACAACCTCACGGAGCAGCTTAGAGGTGTACTCAGGTGTAACTGTTTGCCCTTCAGTAGTCTTTGCACTGTGGTGAACCCATTGATAGAGCTGTGATCTCGACACCTCTGCTGTAGCCGCATCCTCCATCAAATAGTTGATTGGAACACAGCCGACACCTCTGAGCCAAGCCTCGATGTAAGAGAGACCAATCTCCAAATTGGCCTTGATACCAGCCTCTGTGATGGCGCCACCTTCAACATAAGGCGAGAGCAAATCTCTCTGAGTTATTGGAACGTAATTCTCAATACCCTTTGTGGAATTGATCTGGTTAGGTGTCAACATCTGCTTGAAAATCTCATTAGCAATAGGGGCCAACGCTGGATGTGCAATCCATGTGCCGTCATGTCCCGCGTTGAACTCTCTCAACTTGTCCTTTTTGACATTCTCCATGGCAATTGAATTACGCTTTGGGTCATCCTTAATCGGGATCTGTGCAGCCATCCCACCCATGGCGTGCACACCACGCTTGTGGCAAGTATAGATGAGAAGCTTGACATACGAAGCCATAAATCCAACACTCATATTCACTTGAGCACGGTCCGGCAGAATAAACTCCTTGTGGTTTCTCAGGCATTTAATGTAAGAGAAAATGTAATCCCAACGACCGCAGTTGAGCCCAGCAGAGTGATCCCTCAACTGATAAATAATTTCATCCATCTGGAAAGCACCTGGAAGAGTTTCAATGAGCACAGTAGCTCTGATTGTCCCTCTTGGTATGCCAACGTAGTCCTGTGAAACATTGAATATGTCATTCCACAGCTTGGCCTCCAAGTGGTGCTCCATCTTGGGCAAGTAGAAGTAAGGTCCGAAACCCTGAGCTATGGTCTCCTTGGCATTGTGAAAGAAGTACAGAGCAAAGTCCACCATGGATCCACTAGTTGGTTCGCCATCCACATAGATGTGCTTCTCTTCGAGATGCCACCCACGGGGACGTACAATTAGTGTTGGAATGTGCTTGTTTCTGTTGAGTTTGTACTCTTTGTTGCCCTTTTTGAAGTCAATCTGCTTTCTCACAGCGTCAAATAGATTAACTTGGCCGTCAATCACGTTGATCCACGTTGGTGTGGCTGAGTCCTCGAGATCGCACATGTAAGTGGCGACATGTGCATTCAAAGCATTCACCAGCATCGATCTTGAAGAGGGCCCCGTGATCTCAGTTCTTCTGTCTTGAAGCTTTGGTCCCAGTGGTGGGCCCTTCCAGGTCTGATCATCTCTGATGTACTGAGTCTCTGGAAGGAAATTTGGTAGAATGCCACCATCACGTCTGGCCTGCTCAATTTGCCGGTTCTGCAAGAGGGTCTTTCTCGTCTTGTTGAACGTGCGATGGAGCACGGCGATAAAGGCCAGAGCTTCTGGGGTCAGAATATGCTTAGCGTTGCCAGGCACTCTGGCCCTGATCTCCACGCCCTGAAGAATGTCCTGTGTCTCGGGGAAGGGGCTGTCAGCTACGGTCATTTTGAATTGTGCAAAACCCCATGGGCCAAGTCACCCATTTATATAAACAGCCCCAGCCGGCAGTACGGAGCTTCTCATGTAATCGGTCCTATTGTTTTGCTATAGTGGCCCTACTTCAGCCCCGCCCAGCTCCGGGGGTCCGCACAGTGAGGCAGAGTCAATGCGAAAACTGCTGGGCGGTGACTCCGAGCAAGGCCCACTTTTCTCCAGAAAAAAGCGTTGGTCCGAGATTGGCGCTGGCAGCGTGGGGTGCTGAGGGCTTAAGTGTTGCTCCCTTCACCCGAATGTGTCAACCAGCATCACTGTACTGCATAGAAGGAGGCCTTGATCCGGTAGTGCCTCGTCTCTATACGCCCGGCTGGTCATAACAAAAACGGCAATATCATTGATCAACCACCCTAAACTTCACTCTGCAACCACACCCACACCCTATGTGTCATCCTTATCTGCTCATGGCGTCACGCGAATCGCCCGTTTGGGCGATTACGGGCATCGTAGGATGCGCGCGACCTACGGATGGGGCGGTACCCAGGGTGGCCCGGTTTTAAACGACTAACAATAGCTTTGCCACTCAACACTAATAGCAGCATAAGTTTAAAGACTCGTTTGACAGTCAGTTTGCACGGGAAAGGCCATCAAGATGGGTCAGTACACCAGCGTGCTCAATAGGCCTCACGCGGCAGCGGCAGAGAGCCAAAGTCCAAGAGCTGACGGCAGGGGGCAGTCTGTCCCCAACTCACCATCATCATCACAGCCTTCCGAATTTGCACGCACAAGCAGCAACCACATCACCAATATCAACTCGCTCCAGCAGAGCCTCAGAAGAAGACGTTCCTCCTCCAACACACAGTCAAGCCTGCCTCCAGCCCGGAGAAGACGGCTCCCAAGCTTCCGGTTTTGGGGTAGACAAAATGCCGGCGATGGGTCTGTGAGAGGACAAAGTTCGCCAGCCTTGGGTTCAAGACCCCTTAGTTCACCATCCACGAATGCCGGTGGCTCCACAGATAGCGTCGGCAATCGTTTCATTGAGGAGCTTGATGACATTGCATCGCATCTCTCGCAGACGCTACAGAATTTACCAACAGCTTCTCGCCAGGGATCCACATCCGCATCCACTGCTGCCTCTCTTGCTGGCGCTTCGAGTGTGCAACCGAGAACTTCTATCAACTCTGATCTGAGTGCGTCCGGGCCTATCTCGTTCGAACACCAGACGGAAATGCTGGCGAGACTGCTGGAGGTTGCAGCCACTTCAACGGTTCTCACCCTTATGGGGTCGTCTTCTGTGAATGGCAGAAGATTTGACAGCAGTTCTGGAGCCACAGCAGATGCCACCAACGACTCTACATTTCAGGAATTCATCACTTCCTTAAGACACGGCCTCCTCACCACAGAATTGTCGAGAAACTACGAGGATCACAATGATGATAACATGACTTTTTTCCGGGCCTTTAGATTCGATGGACAGATTGATGAGGGCCAAAGATCGCCGAACAACACTCCTTCAGGCCCATCATCCTCCTCTTCATCCTCGAACTCCTCACCGTCCTCCCCTGGAACCGCTGACACGTTATTATCTGATACTACAGAGACTCCTTTGCCCCATGCAGAAGCCGTTCCCGTCATGATAATCGGCGTGCGCTCTGTTCAGCAGGGCAACGATGTTTTTGATAATGCCCTACAGGAAGATGTTGACTGGTTTGTGCGTGGCGAACAAGGACGGGGCCGGCGTCAACAACAGGAGCGCCCCGCCTCTTCTATCACTCCAGATGACCCAGCCTCATCCACTAACACCAGAACGGACTCTCAAGACCGGCGTGATGATATCCAGGAACCACGTCCCCACCAAACCAACCAGCGTTCATGGGTGATTTTTGTTATGGGAAACTCTTTCGCCTGGAACCATCCGTTGCTTTCTGCACCTTCCTTAATGAATGAGAATCCGACATATGAAGATTTGTTGAATCTTCAGGAACTCATTGGATCCGCAAAACCGCAGGTTACTACGCCGTCCGAGCTTGAAAAACACGATGATCAGCTGTTTGAGCTTCAGCTTACACAGAGTGGATTTTCTTCAAGAACTAATTATCAAGTTTTGCCTCGCTATGACTGCATTGAGCGCTGCCAGATCTGTCTCTCGGAGTACGAAAATCATGACACTGTCAGAAAGCTTTCGGGTTGTCAGCATTTTTATCATCAGGAGTGTATCGATACTTGGTTACTCAAAGGTAAGAACAATTGCCCACTTTGCAGATCCGAAGGTGTAACAGGCACGCCAGATATTGAGATTTGAGCCCACTCGGACAAGTTTTTTGAGACTTAATCGGTGTTTTATTGCTTCAACGGCTACAGTTTAATCTACATAGAGAAAGTATGAATGCATGATGATGATGAAAGTAATCTTGGTCAAATCAGATCAAGGTTAAAGTCGTGTTCTGGCATGAAGGCAACAAGAACCGTTCTTAGATTATATCTTCTGCCATTTAGTTCAGAAGCTGCCTTCTTCGCCTCTTCCGAAGTTTGAAACTTCACAAATACCTTCCCCACGCTGGAGTTGAGATTCTTTATGTTTCTTTTGTAATCTTCATCAGGCTTGGGAATCTTGACTGATTCAACCTTTCCAAATTTGGAGCACTCCTGCATCATATCGTTGTAAAGTGACTGGTATGCCGAATCATCTTTTAATTCCTCTGGAGAGACAGAGTTGAGTATCACGATGACGTTGAATTCTGATGATGTGTTTTTGTTACTTGCGAGCCGTGAAAGCGATCTGAACGAGATTTCCGTCATCTGTCCCAAGCCAGAGCATGCCTTCATCGAAACTAGTGTGGCATCCCTTATAACGATGGAGTTGATCTTTTGAATAGCGTCATCAACTGATACAGCCTCTGGAAATTCCACGAAGGCAATTCCTTTAGAGCCGCCCTCCTTTGACTTCACGAGCTGCACCCTTACGTCTGAAGAGATGTTATCGAGATCCTCTTTCAGCTCTTCCGCTGTGATATCATTCGGCACGTTAGTGATGGCAATCTTTCGCTCAGAATCAGGGATGGATGGGTTTTCATCAGCTCTTGATGGGGTGATGTAACTGTCGGGACGAGATATTTGGATCTTTAAATTCATCTCCTTCTGCAACACCGTCTCGGAGCAGCTCAAGATCGTGGTTATGGTATGGTTTGAAAGACGTAGCACGAGGAATTTGTTATCCACAAGCTTATGGTCAACCACAAATGCGCCCTCAACATCTAGAGAGGTGATGAAATTTGCGATATTCTCCACTAGCCTCTCTGCTGGGTATAGTGAGAACTCCACACCGCTTATGATGAGCTGCTTTGAGAGTCTAGAGGACAACGCATCCAAACTAACATCCTCGAACAGAATGGAGGCATGGCTATTAATATCGCCACCAGCAACGAGACCCTCCAGTTTAGATACATCAACACGAGTCGGCTCTCCAGGTAGTGGGAAAAGGCCTGAAATCTTTGCTCTTTCTGCACTGACCTTTTCAAAACCCTTCGGTTTGATGTCCCAAAGAGACTCTCGAGGAAGAAGGTTGATGGGCACAACCTGTGAGAAGTCCTCATCACGAAATTCCTCAGATCTAGGCTGTCTTTGCCTTTCACGTCCAGAAAAGCGTCTCTGATCCATAGCATCGTCTCTGCCGTAACGTCTACCATCTCCCCTGTAATCTCTTGGCCTATCCCGAGAATCATATCTTTGATCTCTTTCACGGTACGCCCTGGAGTCAGGCCTTGGACCATGATCTCTAGACGGTCTCCCCTCCCTTTCATCTCTGCGCTGATATCCGCCTCTTCTGCTGTTGTGACCTCTGTCATAATCGTTTCCATAACCTCTGGTTTCTCTGTGGTACTCGCTTGATCTGCTATTGTCTCCTGTAGGACCACGACTTCCTGGTTCAGATGAGCGCTCTGATTGTGCTCTCGAAGCCCGTTCTGCAATGACTGGATCCGGTGTTAGTAATTGAACAGGGGCTTTCTTTGAATTTAAGCTCTTACTCTTCTGTCTCAATGTATCGAGAGTATGTTCCGAACTCATTATATCAATATATTGTACTATGCCCTTTGGTGACCCGAATTTTTGCATGATGAGACAGGTCGCTCGAGGCGTGAGACTCCGCGAAATGCGCGCCTAGCTTAATGTACGTGTACTCTTCTCATCGTCAAAGTGCTTATAACCTCTACGTTCAATGAAGTCGAGGAACCTGTTGGTGTTATTACTAACACTGCTTTCTCCACTCGTAAGTGCTGCCATTCTGGGTCTCGACATCGGTCATGACTTCGTAAAGGCTGCCTTAGTGGCCCCGGGGGTGCCGTTTGAGATAGTGATGAGTGCAGATTCTAAGCGTAAAGATGTTTCGGGTATTGCCTTCAAACCACTTTCTTCCGATGAATTTGAAAGGGTTTATGGTTCTCAAACTGCTTCCCTCTGCACAAGATTTCCTAATCAGTGTCTTCTCAATCTCAAGCCTCTTATGGGCAAGCAATCGGACGATTATTCTGTCCAACAATATCTCCAGTCGCATGCTGGTGTGCAAATCACACCATCCAAGAACAATAGAAATACAATTTCATTTACTGTTGCAGGAAACACATTTCCGATCGAGGAGGTGGTGGCGATGTCCATCCAAAACGTTGTCGGGAGAGCCTCCACATTATTGAAGGAGAAGTCCCCTGGCGGGTATTCGCAGATTAGAGATGTTGTGGTAACTGTTCCTAGCTTCTTCACAAGCGCTCAAAGAAATGCTGTGAAGGACGCTGTGGAGCTTGCGGGTCTCAACCTAATCGCACTAGTGGATGACGGCCTAGCTATCGCTGTTAACTACGCCACAAGCCGTGAGTTCAGGCCTGCTGAGACCGAGTATCACGTCATCTATGATATGGGCGCCGGTTCTACAAAGGCAACCTTGGTTTCATTTTCGAAGAAGGACGAGATTACTCCTGTGACCGTCAAGGTGGAAGGCTATTCTTATGATGACACCTTGGGTGGTGCTTACTTTACAAGCGCCGTGGCTGATCTCATCAGAGCCAAGTTCTTGGAAGGTCATTCATCCATCCACAACTCCGAGTTCCAAGCTAATCATAGAGCAGTGGCAAAGTTGTACCAATCAGCAGAGAAGGCAAAACTTGTGTTGAGCGCTAACACCGAGGCACCTGTATCAATTGAATCTCTCTACGAGGATATCGACTTCAAGACAAGAATCACTCGCGAGGAATTTGAAGATTACATTTCTGATGCTACAACAAGAATTACAGCTCCTCTTGTTGGAGTGCTGGACAAGGCTGGTCTCACCTTGAAGGACTTGTCATCTGTCATCTATGCTGGAGGCTCAACCCGCGTGCCTCTTGTGCAGCGCAACCTTTTATCTCTTGTTGGTGACGATCTTGTGTCCAAGACCATCAATGCGGACGAAGCTGCCGTCTTTGGCGCGACGCTTCGTGGTGTACAGATTTCAAAGATGTTCAGAGCAAAGGAGCTGGATGTGGTGGAGCCTTCGCCATTCACTTACAAGATTGTTGTGAACGATGGAGTGGACGTGGATGTCTTCCCTGCTGGAACACCCTACGGAAAATCGGTATCTATAGACTTGACCGAGCATCTTCCGGATGCTGGTTCCTTGTTTCTGGATGCTTTCGAAGACGGAATTCGCTACGTGAGCTTCAACATGGGTGACGTTGATGAACTGAAGTCCCAACTCAAGTTCAACATCTCAGACTGCACCGATGGTGTCAGCTATATTGCGAACTATACCCTGACTGAAAGTCGACTCCTGCAGTTTGACTCTTTCGAGGCGCAATGTCTCTCAACTAAGCCTGGCTTTTTCGAGAAGCTAAGGGGAACTGAGGACTCTGAAGAGGCAAGTGAAAAGTCGAAGCTCACCAAGTCACTCATCCCCTTCAAGCCGAAATTCTTCGGCTCGCGTCCTCTTGGCACTGCCACAAAGCAGGAACTGAAGAACCATCTTGCCATGCTCGACGTGAAGGACACACAGCGTATCATGGTTTCAGAAAAGCTGAATCAGCTGGAGTCTGCCCTTTACGGAGCCCGTTCGCTTCTTTCAGATGACAACATCGTAGAGAAGTGTCCCGAGTCCATGATCAGTGAAGCAAATAAACTAGTTACAGACTACCTGGAGTGGCTTGACTATGAGAGTGAGGGAGCTTCCCTTAAGGTTGTTCGTTCCAAGCTCGAGGATGTTCAGAAAAAAACAAAAGAGATTAAGGCATACATGGCAGAACTTGAGATTCCTCTGGATGCGTCGTCGTTCTCTGCCATACACTCCAATGCTGTCTCTGCGGTGAATGCTCTTCAGGAATACTTCCTTACCATGAGTGAAGAAGCTCTTTCGCTGGCTAGCAAATTCGCTGAGGTGGGCCTTGATTTCGAGGTGGAGTCCAAGAAAGCTGCCAGACCTCAGCATATCACTGAAGCTCAGATCGAGGCTACACAGATGGGAGTGAGTGAGACATTCGAGAAGGTGAAGGCTCTCTACGAGACGCCAGAGGAGTTAGACGCTATGAGTAGGGAATCAAAGCTCGAGCTTAGGAAAGAGTCTCTGGATAAGCTCTCTGAATTGAAGAAGCTTCAGGAGTCGGTGAAGACCATGCATAACCAGAAGATGAAAGATCTCAAATCTTCTTTGAGCAAGTTCATCAGGGCCCAGAAGAGAGCTGCTGCTAAAGAAAAGTCCCGGGCAGAGGAATCTCAGTCTACCGAGTCTTCTGACTCAACGACTACAGCAGAAGTTCATGATGAATTGTGAATTTTAATAGTCTGAGATAAGTGTAGATGCACCTTACCAGTATAGATTGAAGCGCGCGCCTCGCGCGATTAACTTCTCGCGGCAGCAACAGCGTAATTTAAACTAGCGACACAACCATTGCGGTTGAGATTACAGGGTGCCCTGATAAATTGGCTAGTATGTCAGCAAATTCATCCACATTACCTCCAAAGATCGTCACACAACCACTGCTGAAACAAAATGGCCTTGGGGCCTATTATCCTGTCACGCCCGGATCCCAGCCAACGTCGTTATCGGCCATATTTCTCGCTCAATTCAATGTACACTCGGGGTATGAGATAAAATGGAGCAAAGCCTTGGATGAAGTCCCCCTCGATAATGTCGAATTCAAGGCTCTACCGTCCGGCCTACATGAGGTGGAGAGAGATGTGATTTCATTTGTGCAGCCCAAGAGTCCTGCCAGTGAGGAGTTTTACTACGGGGTGTGTGTCTTTCACCAAAATGTCAAGGAATTTGATTCCTCCAATAGAGACACCATCAAAATGTACTCTCTGGGAGTACTCGTGGATCCCTCCAAACACCAGACCCCTCTGTCTTGGAAGCCCTCTTCCTTCTCATGTGGTCTTGAATACATATATCAGCTAGAGTCACTTCTCTCGAGCTGGAAAGAGCAAGACGGGTTTTTCGACTTCGAGGAATTCTTCGATGAACATTCAAGAGCAGACATTATACGATCACCTAAAACACCCAAGAACTCGTTGAGGAAGCCACAGAGTTATTCTCGCCACCACTATTTATTGAAACTGGATTCACTGTTGAACACATTGGGGCCCTTAGTGTTCAGAGTATGGAGGTCGTGCCTCTTGAGAGAGCGAGTTCTCCTGTTTGATGCAGAATCCGTAGAGACAAGTTGTGCTTTGGCATATTGTCTCTCCATCATCTCCACAATACCGCATGAGGTCCTCACTCTCCTCCCGGATGGAACTCAGTCGCTTCACTATCTTCAGCCGTTGTACTCAGTGGGGGTGAACGATATCGACTGGCTGAAGAAGACTAAACTTAGAGGATTCGTTGGGTCTTCATCTGACGAAATATTGATGTTCAAGAACCAGCTCTACGATGTGGCAGTTCAGCTGAGAAAGGAAACTACGCCTCAAGTCCTCTCCTCTTCTGCCAGCGTTCCAGGTGCTGCTATTCCGCCGATGAAGTCGACTCAGCGAGACTTGAAACGATTTAAGATTTTGGCGAGAGAGTTTGAGCTGAAGAAGGATGAGGATTCGGCTGGTTCTACCTGGTGGCTAAATGTCACTGAGCCTGTGTCTTGGAGTGAGCTAGCTTGGTCAGGAATTTACTGGTGGGCTTCAGCTGGTGAAAAAGAGAGAATGGAGGACGAACAGGATACGGAGGGTCTTTCTGATATCTCGAACATCAATAAGGACGAGCTTGAAAGAGCACTTTGCATCGTTGGTTACTTCCAGAGCATAACACGGCGCATTTTCCGAACCCTTGTTGACCTCCTCTCTAACGAGGGCGATGATGAGGTTGTGGGTGTCGAATTTGCAGATATGGTTGAGATGGGTCTAGATCCTTATTCCAGTAGCGATTGTGAGTTTGTGGTCAAGCTTGCAAAGTGCTGGTGGGATAAGGATGTCAAGATTAGCAGTGCTCTTTCGAGAATATGCTGTTTCTGATGTTGGGCCTTTGGCTAGCAACAAATCGTCAACGTCTTATTTATACAAAAACAATTCATATTAGAAGCCACACAGCAGTAGCAACAAGCGAGGCGCCAATTACCACAGTAATGATAGCGGCACCGGCCTTATCTCCACCATCGATGGACAGAGGGCTCAAGTTAGTCTGGCCTTCATATGTACCAGCAGCAGGGTCACCAATGGACGTTCCACATGTGAAGTTGGAACATGGCGCAGGTCTGTCTCTGATTCTGAGATTTTGCATCACCTCCAATGCTGACATTTGCTCTCCAAGACCGTAGAATCCATCCCAACCATAGTTGCCCTGGTCATCTTGGTGCCACCAATTCATACCGCATGTGTTACCGTCCGTGCCACCGGAGCAAGAACTGGAGGCGGCACCCGCTGAGGAGTACAAGAGATTGTAAACTGTCTCGTACGTCTCTGGTACCATTTGCGCTGTAAGACCAAGGAATCTAGAGAAGAATGCCTTGAATGATCTCTGGTCATTGTTACAATTGCCAGCGCCTTGGCAAGCAGCCTCAAACATGACGGAATCGTTAAAGAAGACACTGGAGCTTTGCAGCAATCTGATTGTTCTGTTTCTCCATATCTCCTCCTCCGTGAAATTGTAGAGATAGGCAGCACCTGCCATCATCAAACCTTGGTTATATGTCCATTGTAGTCTCGTGACGGAGGTACAGTTATCGTTGATCGAGGCACCATCGTAGACAAAGTACCAGTCACTCTCCAAGATGAGATGGGTATCCACCATCCAATCGTAAACTCTTTCACACCAATCAACATAGGTAGTGTTGCCTGTGTATCTTGCGAGACGTGCACCAATGTGGAAAAGACATCCATTTGATACAGAATTTTTGTAGTCATAACCAGAGTTCCACTCGAAGATTTGCCATCTGAGTCCACCACCGCAGTGTTCTCCATCCCATCTAGATGCCATGGTGTTGAAGACTGCCTGGGCCAAAGAGAGCCATTGCGGCTGATCATCAGGTGGGTTAGGGAAGTCTCTTTCGGCAGCTGCCATCACAGCGATACCCCAGAAGCCTTGATCATCATTACCCTCTGTTGTGGACTGGTTCAGAGGAACGTAGTCCCAGTTGTCGCCCACTTGAGCCAATAGCGCGTTGTAAGTTGAGTTAAGGTAGGTGTCATTCTCCATGTAGTACCAGAAGTCGATGAGGGACCCCCAAGCACCACCAGCCTCCCACCAATAGTATGGGTTTGAGAACATACCGACGGTTCCACCGTAGTCCTCACCTGTATAATAGTTCATTAAACCATCCGCAATAACACCTGTGACCTCTTGCAAGTTTGTCAGGTTGTCGATATTCAGCCAGATAGCACTTGCCAAGCCTTGAAGCAACGACAGTGCCAAAAGCAAGCTACAGCACCTCATGACTCGAAAGTATATCGACCGGAGAACCTTTAAGCTTGGATCGAGTTAAGCAGCTACTCTTCAAGTCCCCTTGATCTGCCAAAAATAAAAAACCGCGTACTTTGCCTAGCGCGCACGCGCGGAGTGAATGGAAGGAGAGGAAGGACGGGGAAAATTCGCGACTTTGGCAAAACTCAGTAGCGCAAATATTTGGCGAAATTTGGCGCTGCCAGGCGTGAAAGCTACTTGAAATATTTTGGCGCAAAAGCTACAGCTAGTACTCCAACACAAGATGTCTGAAAGAAAAGTCATCAACAAGTACTATCCTCCTGATTATGACCCTTCTAAAGTTGTGAGGAGTAACAAACGATTAAGAGGCTCGAAAAAGCTGCCGACTGTGAGACTTATGACCCCATTCTCGATGAAGTGTACCAATTGTGGCGAGTATATCTCCAAGTCGAGGAAGTTTAATGCGAGAAAGGAGAACACAGATCAGGATTACATGGGTATCAAGATCATAAGATTCCACATCAAATGCACAAGTTGTGCACGAGAGATCGTTTTTCGAACAGACCCAAGGACGTCAGACTACATCGTGGAGAAGGGTGCTAAGAAAAACTACGAGAGCACATCCAACCAGTCAAAGGAGGAGACCATGGAGGAGACTTTACAACGACTAGAAAAGGAGGATAAAGCTGAGAGGGAAGCTCTATCGAAACGAGAGGACAAACGGACAACTGTGGAGGAACTAGAGGAAAAGCTCAACGAAATAAGGCGCAATCAGGACTTGAATGAGGAAATCGAGGACTTAAAGGATCGAAACATTCGCCTAGAGGCAGCTAGAAAGGATGCCTATAACAATCAGGTCAAGGACGACACTCATATTCAGGAGCTCGAAGACGAAGAACGAGCTGTGGAAATGTTTTCGAAAGCCAAACCCCCCACCGCTCCAGCTGTAACCGTGCCCGCAATCAAAGTAACTACTAGTGTCATCTCTAAGAAGAGGAAACCAAGTAAGTTGGGTTTGAAGATCAAGAAATAATTCAATGAATCTGGCACCACTCTCTTCCATGTGCTACTTGGTATTTGCAAAGGGCAGGCTCTAACCAAAGTCCCATAAGAGCTGATAATGCAATCCCACCGGAATCGCTCATTGAAGTTGCACCTAAGGAGAATTCACGTTTGTCTTCTGGTGCCGTATCGATGATGAGCATAAATGTGTTTACATAAGCTGCACCGCCGAGAAGTCCTTCATAAAACACGATCAGCATGACAAAGTAGACTGAGGGTATGAAAAAAACCAGAGACTGTGCAATCAGTATAATGAGATTTCCAAACTGCAAAATGGCGGGTATATACAGGTTTCTGATTCTCACGATTGATGCTGAAGACCTTGAAATGAAAACACCAAGTTGATATAGAGTACTGTAAGTGACATAAATATCGCGATATTGGGAAAAGGGTGACTCTTCCAATGGGAACAGCAGTGTTGGCGAGACTGACTGATTAATCAAGTATTCAGCGAAGTACACCGATGCGAGTGGCACCATATAAGGCAGCCATAAGGACTTGAGCTTCCCCATGGTATCCCCGAAGTGATTCCGAGTAGATTCTAATGAAACGTCTGCGTTTATAGATTGGTATGTGTTCTGAGTCTCAGGTGAGGGTAAGGTAAAGAAATGGAGAAATCCAAATGGAAATATGCTGAAGAGTAAAAGCGTTGTCTTTACACTGACTTTGAACACGGTGGTTAATAGCATGAATACACCGCTTCCTATAAGACCTGCACCACCAGTCCCTGAGCTCCAGCCATTCAAGCTAGCCTCATCGAAGAAATGCGTCAGTTGTAAGAATGTAATTTCACCCAGGCCTGAACTCAGGGAGGCAAATGCAATCCCAATGATTTTCAGTGACAATGAGCCAGAAACAATCAAGATCATACCAGCGATGCTCAGAGCCATGAGTGAAATGACTCTTTTGGCATATGAGAGGCGGTGGATGAAGAATGGAGCAGCGACTTTGAGCATAAAGGCGGGAAGAATGTCAGCTAAAAGCACCGTTGCCTTAGGAACGAGTGGCCCGACGATATCCACGGCTGCAGAGAGAATCACCACATAGAGCACGTTATTGAGCAGCCCAAAAACCCAAAATGATACAAAGATATGGGGTACTACCATCACTCATCAATCGGCGCTGGGCTCACTCCGGCTTATCGATATGGGTAAGCAGAAGTGGTGTACGGGTTTATTTTTCGCGTTATCTATCTTTATCCCCACATCACGTACATTTCACCTATCGCTTAAGAGCTTCAAAACGCCTTCTAAGGGCATCGAGGTCTGTGTCCTCCTTCTTTTTAATTCCCGCATCACTGTTACGTTTCTTTTTCATGACTTGAGTAGCAACCTCGTTAGGAATTTTAACTGAAGGGTGCGGGTTATCGCTCGTCTTCCCCGGTGGTCTGACCGAAATAGGGGAAACCTTAGAATCGAGGTCAGGCAAATCAATAGTCGAAAGCTTGCGAGGAGTGCTTATTGGCTCCTCTATCCCAGTTTCTGCCTCCTCAACAACTATAGGCTTTCCACCGTCGTCATCTTCATCGTCATCGTTAAAATCGTCGTCATCAGTCTCCTCTAGCTCGCTGAAAGGCACGTCATAAGCTTTGGCAATTTCCTTTAAATACAACGAGACGAGCTCTGCCGATGGAGCCACTACTTCTGTCCTTTTCACCACCTTCTCTGGGATCATGTCTCCCTCATTTTCGACCGCTGAATGAGTAAACTCCGCTCCAAACTTGTGAGCGAGAAGATCCCTGATACTTCCCAACTCCTTAACATCAGTATGAGGCGCAGCGTAAATGAGTGTCTTTACTGCCTCCTCCAGAGCTGGATCGCACTCCTTCTTGTCCAAAAGACCAATTCTCGCAAGGAGAAGCTCACAATACAGCTCAAGTATCTCAAGAAGCTCAATGTAGATGTCCTCCCGAACAATATTTTCAACACGGATTCGAGCGCTCTCCTCCTTGCCCAATGCTAAGAGTTCAGCCATCTTAAGGTTAGTGAAAGCCCTTTGAGCTGTATTATTTAACCTACTTGTCTTCTTTGCTGTTTAGCTAAAGCTGTCCTTTTTGTCTGCGTGAATCGTAGGCGGCTAATGGCCATCTTGAGAGAGATTTTGAGCCGCCCCTGATGGTCGTTAGTTTACTAGGTCTCCAGTTTTGTATTGAATACTTACTTGAGGTGATACAGACGGTGGCATTGTGATTCCTTGGCTTGTTCAGTGGTTCGGGGCTGTCTTGCACTTGCTGATTAGATTGTGGGTGGATTATCGCGAGCGCGGCCTCCGCGCACAGGGCTTACCCCTATAACCGAAATCATTCATTAAACCGTTAAATACTTCTCCATGATACTATTGGAGAGTCGAGTGTTTCCACTGTTGTTATAAATCAGTATCAGGTTGTAAGCAGTCTGTCTTTTCAGATCCTCCTCGTCATCCAAACTTTCAAATTCCGAGAGGACACGATTATAATAATCCACAGCAATAGAAACAAGGCCCAGGAGATGATAAACACGTCCCATATTATACAGAGTTTCCTGTTTCTCAACAGGGCTGCGTAACTCTTCGTATTCCATGAGATATTTGAAGCCTTGGAGTAGCTCCATGTGACGATTAGTAGACGATCTCTGCATCGCTCTGTGCACATGGGCCAGTCCAGATAGGAGGCAAATTATCGGCTCGTTTGGATGGTTCTTGTATATCCTTGTGAAGTACACCAAGCTCGGGACATAGCTTCTGTTCGCAAATAAGAGACAGGCGTATATGTACATCAAGTACACATTGTCCGCACCTTCAGGGTCAAGAGATGTGTTCACAATGTTCGCCATTCCTGGGATAGCTTTCCCCGTCTTCAGGGAGTCAAAAGCCTTGATTTGTCTCAGGAAGTACTTTTGGTGATTGATAGAAATGAAGTTCTCCGTGCATAGTTTCCCTGAAGGTTGAGCCAAGATGAAAAGCTTCAATAGCTTCTTGTTAAACTGCGATGTGTTTAAAACGGCGCGCAGTGATACAAGTATCTCCTTCTGATCCCTCGTTCGTAATGATATCGCGAGCTTCACCAGGTTCATGACTTTCTCACGTTCTTTGTCTTGATAAAAGACGTTCACATTTCTTGCGTTGTCGATAATACTGTTGGCATCATATGGATTATCAAACCTGGCAACAGCAAGAGCATACTCCATGAAGAGATCAAACCACTGCTCATACGACAAGCCCCGGAACTCTGTTTCGGAGGTCGACACAATCTTTTGTTCCATCTTAGATGTAAACCCCTCGTACAACTCCGAAATGCGCTCTATCTTCGAGTTTATATCCATCTGAAGTCCTTTGGTTCTCAAAAGGATGCCCTTGAACTGTCTTGATCTGTCTCTTGGGAAAAAGTTACGAACATTGGAGAATCCCTCGATCAAATCTGAGGCGATCTGTATCCACATCGATGCCGCAACTTGATCTCCTGCTTCAAGGCCCTGGTAAAGACGTTGCAGCCTTTGGTGTTTGTCGATCACATTCTGTTTGATCCTGTCCTCCCTTGCTTGTTTTTCAACCTCTGTGAGCCTGGAACCCTTCTTTGGTGCACGAATTGCCGAATTTTCGATCAAAGCTTGGCTTTCAACAGGAATTGGGATATTCTCAGAGTCTTCCTTCGTCTCAGGATCCCTTTCCTTGAATCTTAAATCGTTAACCTTCTCGAGTAATGCTCGCGATGCGTCCACGTCCTCGAGATAGTAGAGAACCTCCACCAGCGACAGCATGATGTCAAGATTCTCCGGGTCCATGCTGCAGGCGAGCTTGTAGTGCTCCCTGGCCTCCTCATACTTGCCCAACTCAGCACTGCAACGGCCTAACGAAGTATATAACTGCGATGTATGGAACTCCTCCAGTTTGCTTAATGGCATGTAAAACTTGATAGCGTCTCCAAACAGGCGGGAGTCTTCAAGCTTCGTGGCAGCTTCAAAAAATAAATCTGCTGTTTCTGTAGGGTCATCGTTAAGAAGAAACTTGAAGTGTATGAGGGCTTCGTCCACATCGTTGAGATTCAGTCTTAAAGATCCGAGCTTGACTCTTATGTCTATCGGGAGCTTATGTGACCTTGTCTTCAAGATGTCTGGTAATGCCTCAAACTTGCTGTTCTCATAACGACGTTCGTCAAACTCAGAGTCATCTGTACTCTTCTCCCAAAAATCTTCGTCCTCTCGATGCTGAATCCATCTCGCCATATGCTTTATGGTCTTGATAGCGATAGCATAATTCTTTTGGTTCATGAAGAGCTCTGTCAGTATATTGAGAGATGACCAGTCAAATACGGGAAAGCCCGAGGTTTTGTCCTCATGCTCTTCTTCACTCTCAGAGGCAGACTCATCATGACTTGGATTTTCCTCCTCATGCCGCTCCCTCTTTTCCACATTCTTTTCGAAAACTTTCAGATACATGGCAATGGCGACATTGACTCTGTTGAGCTGGATATAGATCAGCGCTAGCTCACGCAAGACACTCGCTTTATAAGGGTATGCCTCGTGCAACTTCTGGAGATTTTCAGAAGCTCTTCCCAGCTGCCCTGTTTCACGATATAGTATAGCCCGCTCAAGAAGAACGTCAAACTCTTTGAATCCAGCATTGATGGCCCTTCCGTAGCAGTAAAGAGCTTGTGCCGTGTGACCTAGGTCTCGACTTTGCTTTGCAACGAGTGCCCAGAACTCGCCATCCAGAGGTTTTATGTGAGCAGCAAGAAACCACGCGTTACAGCTCTTATTTTTGAGGTCTTGAATGAGGTAAATTTCACCCAAACTCTTATAAGCGGGAAAATTCTTAGGATCTCTGCGCACGACTTCGAGATACATTTTCTCTGCGCCTTCAAAGTCTCTTGATACAAAAAGATCGTTGCCCTTGGATAGCAGAATCCGTATTTCAGGATCCAGTTCTTTGTCTGGTCTAATGCTTGTAAACTTCCGCTTGTTTCTCTTCTTGGTGCTAAAGTTATTTGCCTCACGGATTGCATCCATAAAATCTTCCTCGTTATCATCTTCATACCACTCTTCTTCATCATCGCTGAAAGCGGCAAGAACCTCATCTCTGCCGCCTTCATAACCGATTGTATTCCCCCGCTCATCAATCAGGTCTCCGTTCATGTTATCAGGGTCTGAGTCCGAGTTCTCACCCATCATGGCATCAACATCAATCTCATCAAATATATCGGAGTTTCCCCCTAGCACGGGATCCACAGGTACCGACATTAGCTTACTTTGTGGCAATTATCGTGTGTGTCAAGTACGTAAACAAGGACTTCGGTCGCGCGGTCTTTAGGCTTGACAGCAAATGTTACCGCGATCGCGCTTGCAATCAACTCCAAACGCCACTTCGTATAACCCAGAACTTCGGAGAGCTTCGAGTGCAGTATCGCCATTATGGTACGTCAACAAAGTGTGGGAAATGACATATACTAACTTCTTCTCTAGTTTTCGAGTTTTGGAGGTGGATTCGGACTACCGCAAGGCTTTGGAGCGATCCCTCAAAAGTTTGACCAGTTCTTTAGGTGTTACCCCGTATCAATGATGCCCGAGAATGTGAAGAAGGAAGACGCCAATTTTGGAGGAAAGATCTTTCTGCCACCAAGTGCGCTCAATAAGCTCACAATGCTTAGTATCAGATACCCAATGTTATTTCAGCTGACGAACGAGGAGAAGGGCACCAGTACATTTTCTGGCGTCCTTGAATTTGTGGCTGAGGAAGGAAGAGTTTATCTCCCGCAATGGATGATGGCGACTCTGCGAGCTAAGCCCGGTTCTGTTTTAAGAGTTGCTAACGTTGATGTACCTTTAGGAAAATTTGTGAAGATTGAGCCTCAATCAGTCGATTTCCTGGATATCTCTGATCCAAAGGCCGTTTTGGAAAACGTTCTTCGTAACTTCTCCACTCTGACAGTCAACGATGTTATCGAAATCAGCTATAACGACAAAATTTATGGGATCAAGGTATTGGAGGTGAAACCGGAGTCTGGGTTTAACAGTATTTGTGTTGTGGAGACTGACTTGGAGACTGACTTTGCTCCGCCAGTGGGCTACGTGGAACCAGACTACAAGAAAAATGTAGCAACTTCCAAGCCCACGAGGCCCAGTCCCGGAACTCTAGGCTCGATGGCTAAGAGTATCGATTATGCCAAGCTCGTTCACGATGCCAACTCTACAGCTTCCTCTTTTGGTGGCGACGGTCAAAGACTTTCTGGAAGACAGCTCAAACAAAGTTCATCTGAAACGCCTATTGATCTTCAAAAAGTGGTCTTCTCTGGTGATCCTGCACCCCTGACTCTTCCTGATGGCCAATTATTTTTCGGATTCCCATTGGTTCCAGTCCAGACGGAAGATGCGGCGGAGGATAGCCCTGAGGTAAATTTCACTGGACAAGGTCAATCTTTGCGGCAGAGTAAGAAGCGCAAAGACACAAAATCGCATGAAAGTCCTAAGCCCAAGGTTCATAGCCCTGAGTTTATCGAGATCGATTGAACGAATTCGGAAATGAAAGGTTTTCGGATCGAACAGCAACAGCTTCCAGCATGATAGTGGGACACCACTCCGTTGAAGCGGTGAGTAGTGATCTATCTGTGTTAGCATACTTATCTATACTGGCTTTACACTCGACTACCTCGCTGCGTTAGACCTTTCCTCATAACTTCGACTTTAATGATCATTCTTCTCTTGTGAGTCAACATACCAGTAGATGAAAGATGCGAAAACCAAAATAAGTAATGGCACTTTAAGTTTTACCACATGCATTTTCGCTGTACTTAATGTTGTATGAACAATTAAGATGAAGTGAGATGATACAAGCCTGCTTGACATGATGCTGCTAGGTGGCTATTATGATTCGCAAGATTCATATATAGAAAGGAAGGCTTCAACTATGAAAACCTGATTTGACATAAAAACATGAATCGTTCTCAAATAAAATTCAAGAAGTCACCTCGAACTCCGTGTTGACGCAAGCCTCTGGGAGCACTTTTGTGCATGATTCAGTACAGGACAACGAGTCCCAAATAGTCTTTCCAGAGTGTGCAAGCAAAGCATTCTCCATAATGCGCATATCCGCACGCCAGTTAGATGAATCACGTAACGAGATACACCCTCCGATCGCATTGCTCGAAGCCAAGTCTCTCATTCCCGCTCTTATCGCCACCTCTATCTCAGCAGAAGTCGCAGCGGAGTCGCAGTCAGTTGTGTTGGCGTATGCCGAAACTCCAACTATAATGGGGTGCTTTGAGATGCCATATTCATCTGACGTATCTTGAACTGCGTAAGTGACGCCGCCACATTTCTTTCGCACTAAGGAATTCGCCATCCAGGGTGCGATCTGGCCGCCAATACCGGGTATGTCCTCTGATGGCGATGTGGGCATCATTGTAGGAGACCAACGCTTTTGACGAAGGTCATAACCCAGCATCTTTGTCAAGTATCCTATCACACTCTGGACAGTGTCGAAGCCATTAGACCACAAGTTGATGAAGTACTGTATATCCCATCTCTGGAAAATCCGCTCATCATCAGCAGAGAACTCTTGCTCCTTACCCTCAGCAGCTCGACTGAGGTCAATAGAGTGAGCCAGATCCCCCAACGAAGCGTGCAAGAGTTCTGCTACCGAAGGCTTCACAGTATTGCCCCCATGTCCCCTACTCACGTAGATTTCTGATTCTCTGTCATGAGCATCCAAGTTGACGATTACCAAAGAATCAGTGGCATAATTGACCTCACCGTTCCCATCGAATGGAACTCCCGCAGTGAGGATATCGATGGTCAAGTTTGAGAACGAGTAGTAGTCAGCAATTGACCGAAGCGTCATGACGCGGATGGCACCGCAGAGAGCCATCCATGAGTTCAGAAATAGTATCAGTCTCATCCTGACTATTTCTCTTGTTTGTCGCTAATCGTTTCAAAGTCAACCCTCTGCCGGCTAGGCTGGAGCGAGAAGGAAGGGAGATTCAAAGAATCCTGTTTTTAAAATAACTCGCGCCGAAATGACACCCTGAATTCCTACGGGCTGAGGAGCGTTCTCGTGGACCAGCAGAGGGATCCCTTTCGTATTTGTCCAATTGGATTGATATGATGTAACTTCTGACTCCACAATAATCGGGTCTCAAGCCTCAAAGCAGCACGATAAACAGCTCAGGCCTTAAGAACAACAATAAGATTCTTCTGCTGACTTGCCTTTGGAGTTACTCCGTCATGCGGATAGACGTCATGTTTGGGGATGTCAATTCCCTTGGTGGCGCCAGATGTGCTTGCACTGCGTGCGCGCCAAGCAAGAAAGGCATCAGCATATTTGAGAGCGCCTTTGGCGAGCTCACTCTCCCCCGCGAAGATAACTGAGTATTGAATTGCGGTATCTCAAGTTGAGTCCCGATGTTTCTGCTCTCATGTTATTACTGCCAACTTGCATTGAGCTTTGATTGATGCTGCTAGATTAGCTGGTTTATAGACTATGCATGTGACACGCGTCCTCCTGCACCAGCATACGTCTAAAGTCGAAATAGCGGAGGTTGAGAGCGCGCTTAGCATGGGTCAAGCCTCTTTAATGCTCTTCGAATTGGCTTTTTTATAACTTAGGTCTCATGGCTTAGGTAACTTCAAAGTTTTCGTTGTTTGACAGCTTTGGTAAAGTGGATGTTTGCGAGAAAGAGGGTCTCTTTCCTTATATAGTTTTAAAGCTGTCCATGTAACTCATTTTGGTATAACTCTTGGTACCCCAGGTCTCAAACAAGTAGTTGTTCCTTTTACAACTCTTATCTTTGGTGTCCCAACGTGGTGAGGGATTATCATGGAGTCATCCCCCTAATGGCTGATTTGTCCTGGGCTTTTCGTGACCTACCTAAACTGGACATCTCATACATACGGATACAGGACCTTCCAGAAAGGGACATTTTCGATATTTTGTACCTGCCTAATCCGGCCATTAAATTGCCTTTTGCCGAAAGAAATTGCCTTTTGCCGAAAGACTCCTGGGATCTGCGCGAATGGAAACCGGTGCAAAGCACAATTTCGCTCATCCCATACAAGGCAGTAAGTACAACTATACTGAGAGATATACATTATAACAATGACTCAATGAATAACGTAGTAAACATCACCACCAATCAGGAGCACACTCTGAGTGGGTGTGGCTGCTCAGCAGAGAGTACCGAGGACGCAGAAGATACTCTGGACGAGCCCCCGCTGAGCACGTCCAGGCGCAGAATGTCGTACTGGTTCCAGTTCCAGCGAGTGTGGACAGCGCTGAAGCCAGAGCGGCAACGTCTCTTGGGCATTGTAACTGGCTGCTTCTGCTTCCGCTGCTTCTGGATCTTGTCCTGTAGAGTTGGTGCGGAGCTCTGGGTAGGGATAGCGGTCTCAGCAGTAGCCTCTAAAGCAATCTCAGCAGTGACCTTCAGTGAGGTCTCAACTGGCAGCTCAATTATAGTGGAGTCCTCCTCAGAGCTCAGGTCAGAAGCATCGTCCTCCAACACTGTGAACTTGTTCCACGTCCAGCGTGGGTGCATTGTGTTCGCATACTTGCTGTTCTTGGCCTGTGTCTTCACTTTTTCGTTCTTTGAGCGGAACTGGAGGCGGCGTGGTACCGGCATCCACTCTTCACCTGGATAGGTGGACTGGGCACTTGAAGACACATTCTTCTCGGTAGTGGCCCCCACTAGGAGCTCGCGCCAATTGGAGCGGAGACGCTCTGTCGAAACAGAACCACAGGGTCTCTTGGTGAGCTGGAGAGCCTTCTCAGTGCGAGCCACCGGCAAGGTCTCAGGCAATGCCTCCTCCGGCAGAACACTGAACTTGTTCCATGTCCAGCGAGTGTGCTCTGAGCACAGCGTAGCTCTCTTCTCAGATTGTCTCAGTGGCATCGAGCTCTGAGGCTTTGAGCGGAACTGAAGGTGGCGTGGCACTGGAGTCCACTCATAACTTGGACAGACTGCTGAAGTAGTATAGGACGTATCCTTTGCCACAGCTCCCACTAGAAGCTCACGCCAGTTGGAGCGGCTTACTGTAACAAGAGAGTACCCTTTCGTAAGCTTGAGACTCTTCTTCGCAGTGCGAGGTCTCGTAGATGTTACTTCCGAGTCCTCCTTTTCCTCCGGCAACAGACTGAACTTGTTCGATGTCCAGCGTGGGTGCTCCGGGTACACTGGCGCAATCACAGCCTGCTTGAGAGTTGACTGGTGGGCCTTGGGGCGGAACTGGAGACGAGCCGGCACTGGCGTCCACTCATAGCCGGGACAGAGAGGTGATGGAGTGAGTGGTAGTGCCTCACTCTTTATAGTTGTCCCGACTAGACTCTCGCGCCAGTTGTAACGGCGTGTGTCGACAGCGATAGAGCAGGTCTTTGTGAGCTGAGGACTCTTCTTTTGTACAGTGCGAGGGACTCTTGTTGCTGTAAAGGTCTCACTCCTCTCCTCTGGCAACACACTAAACTTGTTCCAAGTCCAGCGCAAGTGCTCCGGAATCACAGGTGCTCTCAGGATAGTCTCTCTTAAAGCCACCTTGTGAGTCTTTGGACAGAACTGGAGGCGACGAGGGACAAAGCTCCACTCGTACCCTGGGCAGCGAGGCGAGAGCGGTCTTACCAACACCTGGTAGGTGTTGAGCTTGACAATTCTCGTGGCAGGAGACACAGGAGTCTCAGCTCTCGCAGATATCTGAATTGTCTCGGTTGTCTCAGCTGGAACCTTGATAGAGGACTCAGCTGGTGCCTCGACTGGAGCCTCAATCAGATTAACTGAAGCATCTGTTGGAGCCTTGACAGTGATCTCGCAAGTACTGGTGAGCTTGACAACAGCCTCGCCCATTAGGGCAAAGTCGTCGTCCTCCTCCAGCACACTGAACTTGTTAAAAGTCCAGCGTGGATGCTCAGAGTAGGTAGCAACCACCTTGGCCTGTCTCAGTAGCCCCACCTTGATAGTCTTTGGGCGGAACTGAAGACGGCGTGGCACGACACTCCACTCATAGCTTGGACAGCGAGGAGCTATTGGAGCTGGTAGCAGACGCTGGGTAGTCGAGGCCTCAGCTGGTGTCTTGGCTGGTGTCTCAACAGGAGTCCCAACAGCAGCCTCAACAGTAAGACTAGCAGTAGCCTTAGTGACAGCACTCACACTAGTGAACTCCATCACTGGGTCATAGATCGATGAGGGTAGAGTCAATCTGGACATCCCACTTCCCAGAGATGTAGCCATAGCTGAACTCTCAAGATATGAGCTAGCAGAGTCCTCCAGATCAATCAGTGTCGGTACCAGCGTAGAGCTATCCAAGCACAGAGGGCTTGAGCAGCCAAGAGGAGAGCTGAATTCAAGAGCTTCCCCAATTGGGGTCCTGCTGCGGATGAACACTGAGCAGCTTGGTGGACTCATGCTGCGGATAGCAGGGCTACTTGGAGGAGAGACGTGGTGAATGAGTGTAGAGTGGCTAGGTGAGACCACGGCCCTTGGTGTAGGGAACAGTGGAGAGTAGGTG